>JAWZYV010004404.1:0-667252 GCA_038373885.1 Cheiracanthium punctorium
AACCACACATATTAAACACAGTTCATCACAGAGTCAATCAAAGAGTTTACACTACATTTGAAGATTTTATCGCTAATTTTTCTAAGAAAGGTACTAAAGAAGGAATCCGACATAACGCCATTTTTGGCGAGATTTTTTCTTTCTTTTTTTTCAGAGAATCATTCTAAGCACTGATTTTAACAGCAATCAAAATGGGAAATAGTTATTTGTGTATGGCGCGATCGCCAACAATTAATGCAGACATTTAATTGAAAAGTAGCCTAGGAGTATTTTAAATTATCAACTATAACGTGTTTTTATTATTCAAATTTACGCAAATGCAAGAATTTAATTTCTTTGTGAAATTTGGTGGCATTCACCCAAGTTAAATCAATTTTACTTAAATTCAGGAAAAATTCCCAAGATCGGTGTTCCAAAGATCGGAGTGTTCAAAGCTAGGCAACGTAAATTAAAATATTATAGGGAACAAACCGTCAAAAAGATAAACCACGTTTTTACTACCGCTATCCCCTTTAGCCGAGGGATAGCCAATAAACTTTCTAATATCGCCAGTAAAAAGAACTTCTGTATTCCAATTAAACCTAATAAAACAATTTTTCAACGCATTAGATCGGAAAAAGACCCAATCAACCCCATCGAAACCGCAGGGATCTATAAAATTAATTTTATGTCAAACGATACTAATAAAGAAAATTGCTACATCGGCGTTACAAAAAGGAAAATTAAAGAGCGAAAAAACGAACATTTTCAAGACATTAGCCTCCAGAAACAAAGTACCGCTCTGGCCCGTTTTGCTTTGGAAGAGCCCATTACCATTGATTTTAAAAATATTAAAAAAATAGCCAACTTTAAAAATAGTATATATGCCTACATTCGTGAGAGCTTAGAAATAGTGACGACAGATGGCAGCATCAACGATGCGCTTCATACAATCGACCAATCATGGGATGACGTCATTCATCGAAATTTCCGGAAGAAGAACGAAGAGATAAAAAAGGAAGCCGCCATTAGTGTGAGATCCAGAAACGACTGATGATGGTTATGTGTGTAACCGAAATATATATTGTGTACGGGGGAATAAGGTATTCCCAAATAAAAAATTTTAACTAATTAATCCGCCGTATTAAATAATGTTTTATATGTTTTTATTCCAAAGATCGATCGCTTAAAATCGCCTTAATAATTGCACTATTTCTGCATGGAAAATTAAAGTTTAACGCCGTATTCTCATAAAACATACACACACAAACCTAAACCTATTTCGGTTCGCTCGCAATAAATTGCGCCAAGCCCAAAATTGTGCAAATCATTAGAACCATGGCTCACTGAGATAAATACAGGCTGTCCGAAAAGCTCCGTTTTTGTGTACGAGTAAATTTTCGCTTCTTCGCCGATTTGTCGCTGTTACCCAACTGTATCACTGTTGCCAACTCTTCCAGAGAAAATATGCCTAAAATCAAAATTTAAAGTATCCACAAATGGCTAACAATATTTTCAAGCTGAGAAAAAAAGTAAAATTTTTTTGGCGTTTACGTGCTTGTTCTGTTGAAATATGCTTATCTGCTAATGCTCTTTGAGACATTTGGACATTCATTTCCGATTTACAAAATACTTCGGTATTGCCAGTTTACCAATTCTTTTTCTCCGGCAGAGTTGGCAACAGTGATACAGTGAGGTAACAGCGACAAATCGGCGAAGAAGCGAAACTTTTCTTGTACGCAAAATCCCATAGGAAAAACTGGTTTTTGGACAGCCTGTACTTATCCCAGTGAGCCATGGGTAGAACCTACTACTTTCTCAAAATATGCCATATCATCCATTTTATTTTTCGCCAAACTATAAAATATACGGTTTAGTTTCGGAAATCTCCAAATCCTTATTCTTTTACACATAAAAACATTGAATTCCTGCTCTGATTTCCCACGCAGACGATATTTTAATTAAAAAATAACCTAGCAAATATTCTATACAGAAAAAAAAATGATTATTCTTTTATTTTTAATTCAAGTCTAAATCATTTACTAAATTCGCCAAACATGGCAACCTCGATGCTTATTTCTCCCTTTTTTGACTACAGAGGTTACAATCGCAGAATTGCAGAGAGCAAAAATTGGCGATTTTGACGGGGTTTTTTTTATCAATTAATATCTCCTAAACTAATTCGAATTTCAAAATTTAATTCAGCAGAAGACCTTCCTCGGAATTTTTCGAATCCGGGGACACCTCGATCGAAATCCAACTCCCAGCCGTTTCGGAGGAGATGATGTTACAGACAGACACGCACAGATTTTAATAGTATAGATAACTGTAGCAATTATTTTTTACATTTGAGACTTTTTTCTCCTTTTTCAAGGGTTTGATGAGAGCATATAATATCAGAAAATCTATGTATTTATACTTCTTGAATGAATCACATTTAAAAGCACTTAAACACAGATAAGACAAAAGCCTTTTGCCCTGAAATTTCCAAAGAATGATTACAATACATTTCTTAAAATCTTAATGATTAAATTTATGGATGAAATTTTTGTGTGTCAAATCAAATAAATATTGACCTTTTCTTATCTTTACTAAATAAAATAGCAAATATAAACAGGTTGAATAATACAAACCTCAAGCATGATTGGGAGATAAACATTTGATTTAAACCTATGTCTATTTTCACGAAGCCAGCAAGCAGCTTGATATGTCCACTTATCCCTCTTTTTCAGAATTTCCATCTTTTTATTTTGTTCATCTCTCAATCCATTTAATGTACGATGGGCATCTATAATGTACATACATATCCATATATTATAAGTTTAGCTATTTTACATTATATATTTATTATGTACCATTAAAAAAGCACATATGATAACTGATAATAATCTATAAACATGTTTGTAAACATCTAGGCTTGTCTTATTTCGTTCAGGGTTAAAAAACTGTCCTAGAAAAGAAATATTTTGTCAACTTTTGTCTTTCTGTTTTAATTTTGTTTAAATTTTTAATTATTATTCCAGTTTCTGAGTTTGGTTTATGTTCTGATTGAAGACTGGAGCAAGACATCTTTATTTAATTTATACTAGCTGCGTACCTGTTCTCCACAGGGTAGAACAAGAATATTTTCCTTACACATATAAATGGAATCTAACCTAGTGATGCAGAATTTTAAAAAATGAAAATTTATTTTAATCGTGATGAAACGTTTATGTCATGAGTGAAAATCTGATATGATTGCAACTTGACGACACAAAAACCACATCAGTGTCAGTGGCGATCAAAAAAAGAGAGAATTTTATGGTATGCAGACGAAACTTTTCACTTTTGAAATCTTGAAGTTTCATTGCTTCAGTTTAGTGATTATTCTACTTTCTAGTAAACTAATCGGAATTAAGATATGGGGCTTTAGCATAGTATTCAGCATTTTTTGGACACCGCAAAAATGCCTTTAGTTAAAAAAAAAAAATTGCAGGTTTAAGTAATTGACCTGCTGACTTATTTGTTTAACTTAATTGTTAAATTTAAGAACTTAAGTGGCGACAGTGGATTCCGTTACAACGTAAACTGTAACAATGTAATATTACTTTCTGCATCTATTTCCATTGAAATTTGGCTAGGTCGCTATTCATAATTTTTTTTTAATATTAATTTAATAATTCATAATTCATATTAATATTTTATTAAAAAATCATAATACTAGTGAATTATGTTTGAGTCGTTTAGTTCTAATAGCACGAATAAAAATCAGCTTCTCATTATCGGCTCTTATATTAAACGAGGAATATTTGTGGGCGTGTGTGTATGTCCGAACGATCTCGAAAACTACTCTAAGGATTCTTTTTAAATTTCATACCTGGGGGTTTTTGGGGCTCCTGAAACGATTGAGCTAGGTCAATTTATTGAAAAAACTCTAAAACGCTCAAAATTTAAAATTTAAAATTTTTGGACGGTAGCGCCATCTATTGAGCGTTTGAAGAACACACTTGATGCAATCTTCCTAAATGGGACGCTCAAATAAGTTTGGGGCGAATTAAAAAATACACGCCATCGATATATAATAGTAAAAATTAATTTCACAAAGAAACAAAATAAATAGAACTTGATATTCAGTTCACAGACAAATAAATATTTTAGTAACTAGATATATTACACCATTCAGCAACATAAATTTGTTTAGAATTAAAAAGTTATTTTTATTTCAAAATATCGTCCTGGCAACCAGCGAAAGAAAAAGAGAAAAGAGTCTTCATTGCCATCCCTGCAAGCACCTTGATGGAATATACGTAAATAATTTAATTATTCTTAATTCATAGTTATTAATGCAAAATTATTCGTAAATCTTATGTGAAAAATTGCCTGAATTTATTACAATTATCCTTTTGTAACTAGCGTAAAGCTAATGTATTTTCGCGTATATACTAAAACAATAAAGATTTTTCATGTATTTTATTGATCCATATGATGCGAATTTCAAAAGTGCATAAAAGTTTCAGCTTAGCCGAATAATTTAAAAGAAAATGACACCCTTTTCAGTCATTCACAGTAAGAAAAAGATCCTGTGACGTAACATGAAAATTTCTTTTTTTTTTTTTTTTTTTTTTTTTTTTTTTAATAAATAACGGCACTAGGTTGAATTCTATTTTAGCTGCCTTATTCTGCCAAGTTGACAATAAACATTTAAATGTAGTTACCCTGACGATGTTTATAATGAAACGATGTTCGAAACTCCGATGAAAAAATGATACGATCGATTCCTAAATTGGGCTCGCAGCCAATATTCAAATTAATTTTGCAGATGATCAGCCATCAGTTTAGTTTTCATTCACTGCAGTTGATGATTTCAACTCATTTATTTTATCATCGTATGGACAACCTTTTAAAAGTTGTGGGCAGAACTTTACAATAGTGGCCTCCTGCGCCTGACTTCAGGATGTAAGCGAAATCACGGGCCATATAATTCGGATTTATATGGAAGTTTTAATGTTTTATATAGGTTTTATACAGGATTTTGACTTGTTCTGAGGGCTGGTCCAAAAGCCATGGCGGGCCCCATCCGGCTACAGGCTGGGAGTTGTCCATATGTGGAAGCAGTAAATCGGGAGGCTGAAATCTGGTTACTAAGATTTTTTCTAATAAATTTTCAATTCTTATTTAGACGTGGATTAGACTGTGTTGTTTTGTGTTGTGTACTATCAATAAACTAAAGGATAAAGCCCTTTGTGGAGACAATTACAGCGGGCGATAGAATGTCTACACTCAGAATATTTAATATTTACCCACTTAAAATCAAATAACTTCATATTCAATTTTTATTATACATCGAAATTCGAATTGTATAATCTGCAGAAACATTTCGTATTCAAAACATTTCGTTTCGTATCAACATCCTCTCCTATATCCATGCTTAATGCATAGAAAACCGTTTTATTTTTGAAAAAAAGTTAAACTGAGTAGTAATTTAGAAAAGCTATCTTAAGCGAATTGGAATCTTAATTTTTCCTCCAAAGCCTGATAACCATGACTTCAATGTAACGTCAATGTCACTTGCAATAGATAATTCTGACACTCAAATGATTAGCTTTTTTTATTCTCTTAAATGAAAGAGCTAAAAATACCAAACGCTTAAAAATCAGGCAACGGGTAGATTATCAGATTTTTTCTTTCTTTTTTTTTTCTTTTTTTTTTTTTACATAATTATGATAATTTTCAGGCTGATCGCACCAACGAACCGTGTAAATTTTAAGTTATTAGACAATACATTTTTAATCTGTTTGGATGGTAAAAGTTTTATTTTGAGTGGTTGAACTGAAATTGTGACAGAGTCAGGGATCAGCGTAACTATATAGGAGCGATGCATTTCTGATTTATTCGAGGTTAGAAGTCCATTTTCTTCAGTCCATCCATTTGTTCTATTATTGTCAACGTTTAAGTAGTTGTAAGGGTTATTATAAAAGAATATTTTTGTACTAATAATTTAAATTGGGTTACACTTTTTATTTTCTTAAGCGTGAGTTTATAAAATAAAATTATGTTTAAAGCATATTTATGTAAGATTATACTTTTATGGCATCTATATTTATGTATCTTGGACCCCTTAGAAAGACCACCACGGGGGTGTTCCAAATAGCCATTTATGAACAAGTTTTTCCCACCTCTTATGTTTATCTTAGTCTTTCAACTTACCTGAATTCCGGAGCTATCCTAAAAGCTGTAGTGAAAGGAAATTCAAATAGAGTTTTAAATAGGTGGTTTATTTGATTAACTGTACACCTAACGTAAACTAAACATCTTAAAATCAAATAAATATAAAGGTACAGCTTCTCACTAAACTCATAAACTCTCATTAATCTCACCTAACACCGGCGTAAGCAAACGGCATTCAATTAAGCCTCGCGGCGCGAACTCCCGTTCGTAAACAATCACCGTCTTGGATGGAGTGGTTGGTTGGTTGAGTAAGTATCGCCCTGAAAGCCGATCATCCAATGACGGGTGCACTCCAGAAGCCCGGTAAACGTCAGACCGAGAAGAAGCCGGGGTACAACTGAACCACGGCATTCGCCGACGACGATCCAGTATAAAAGGGGTGAGTTTCGCAAAGCAGTCAGGCAGGCATCGGCAGGTAAGGCAAGGTAGCCTTGGTTTTTAAAAGCGAGCAGTTATGCTCTAGTTGAAGTTTAGTTACTTTTCAGCCGTTTTTAATATGATTTTAGTTAAATTTTAACAGAATAGTGCATTAACGCTAAAGCTAAATTAATGATGTTTTTCTTCAAGTTATATAAAATAAAACCGGCCAATCGAGTTCTATATTTTTCATGATGTTTTCATCCTAAAGTTTTGTCAAATAAGTTAAAGAAGGTGATACTAAATTAGCTCTTATGGAACGTTAAAGTGACTTGTCAACTCTCATGAAGTTTAATAGCCTGTGAAAATGTTACCCTGATGTTCTATTTATGAACCAAATAAAGATTAATGTCGCCTTTATCTCAAGTGCTATCTTTATTTCTCTACTACTCTTCATTTGCGGCCATCTACTCTCAAACACAAGTTTTGTCACCAGGTGTTGACTTCTCTACAAAATAACGTAGGCTGATAGCACCATTGGAAACAACAAGGGTTATGGGCATAAGTTTGTGAGTGAATGCCCGTAACTGAAGATGAAATTCCCAGTGCTGAGATGGAGGGGCAGCCTGAATGAGTTTGAAGAAAATAAAGTTTGAAGCTTATCCTGAGATTTTTAAAGTTGATGTCCAACCTAGAAGTTTAAGGTGTTCTTGAATTTGAAATTCACTACTTGAAGTTTAGAAGCCGAAATTTTGACGTTGTTGAAGTTTAAAAATTTTTGTGAGTTGAAATTTTGACATTTTTGAAGTTTTACGATTTGATGTTTGAAGTTTGATATTTTCACCTGAAATTTTTGATAGTTTGAAAGTTTGAAAAAAAAAAAAAAATGGCTAATTCACCAGGAAATTTTTACTATGTTGAGAAACTTAATGCAACCAATTATTCCTCATGGTGTGTTGACATGAAGTTTTTGCTGTTGGAGAAAAATTGCTATGAAATCGTGTGTGGCAGAGAAAAATGCTCGGAGATCAAAGAGGGCATCGTTACAGACTAGGACGTGGAAGCATACAACGTTCGCAAAAGGCTCGCATTATCCATGATCTACTTGAATGTTCATAGTGACTTTCGACAAATTGTTGTATGTCTCTATCATACCCTTAACTTTGTCCTAACCTTTTCATATTTCACACCTAGAAAATATATGCTTAGTTTTAGAAAGTGTTGTGACCGCAATATACCAACCAGGTTCTCGGCTTACGTGCGAAAACATTTAGGCTAAATGAAAAAAAAAGGATTGAAACCTGAAAGAGAACTGCTGAAATAAAATTCACACGAAGTGAGATAAATGAAGAGGAGCCATTTTTACAAATAACAAATCACATTTATTAGGTTAACCTTTAATTCTTTTACATTTGAAAACTTAAGTCTAGATAATATCGTGAAAGAACATGAAACACTATAACTTTAAAATTCCTCATTTTCCCTTACCCCGAGCTGACTTTTTCAAAAAAAATTTACCTAACACTTGTGCACAAAAAAAAAAAAAAAATTAAAAAAAGAAAGAAAGATAGAAACTTATCGTTGATTGAAGAGAGGGGGCCCCCATCGAGATCTTTTTCATCAGGTCGTCATCCTCACGAATTCCAGCAACCGACACTCATTTCTTGAGCGCGCCATTTCTTTTTCTTTAGCAAGGAATCTATCGGGGCACAAACTTCCGTCGATGACGCCAACAGCCAAGAATGTCACAACCCACACTTCCTCCGGCTTAAGTCACCTTTTTACTTCTTCTTCTGGCGCTTTCCGCTCGTAAAGTAGTTCGGTCGAAGATACAATTATTATTACTGAAAACTTGTAGATTCATTATCGATGAGCGTTGAAACTTCATTTTTGACGAAGATAAGAAAGGTGAAAGTTGTTCTTATCGTTGTAACTATTGTAGAAATTCGATTTTTGATTTAAAAATTTGAAAATGCTTGGATGCCGATCTCCATATCCTTGTGCCGTTGTTGTTTTCTTCTTTGATATATTGAATCGAAGTATTGGTATCGATGCACGTAGTTATTGGATGTTATTAAAAATTAGAAAGAAGGTTAAAGAATTCCAGAAAAGATAATTATAGTGAAAGAAAAAAAAAAAACTTAACTGTAATTACAACCACTTAATTTTTTTCTAAGGAAAATTACCAATTTCAAAACAAACATTTTTATGAAACCCTTATTGTCAGCTCTAAAAATTTATTACCAACCCTCTGAATGATGTCAGCTCTCACAAAACGTATTTTCTTAAATTTAAAATTTAAAAGAAAATTGTTGTACAAATTATTTTAATTACTTGAACAATATGTATAGTTATCTTACACAAAGATGGCAACACGATCGCCAGAATAACGATCTTTTAGATGTTTGGCGCCAAAATATAGAACAAGTAAACAAATAAATAAAAATGAGTCAGCCATGAGTCATCAATAGTAATTCAACATATACCTTAATAAATTTTAAACACTTCATTATTATTTTACTTCCTTTATGAATACTGGTATATGGTGACAAAACAAAACCATCTTAATAAACAAATTGTTTAGAAATTTTAATTTTACTTGATTTAAAATTCACTAATTAAGGTTAGGATTTTTAATTAAGTAGGCTATTAATTAATTAAACTTTACTTAAAATTGAAATCATAACAAAATCATCGGCGATTTGGATGACCCGTGTGAAGTTTGGGATCTTCTAAAAAGAAATTTTAAGCCCGACAATCGTAGTCACCATATGCAGATCTTCAGTGAGTTAATGCAGTGTAAAATCCAGCCAAATGAAAACGTGAATCTCTTCGCCTCACAAATTCAAAGCCTAGCAAATCAGCTTAAGGACAGTGGGAAGTCCCTCGACGAGGTTTTTCTATTGTATCAGTTCTTGAGAAACCTACCATCGAAGTTTGACTCCACAGTCCAAAGCGTTCTTCGTTGGGACAGTGCAAAGTTCATGTTCAAAGACATCGTCCTGGAACTGGTAGCTGAAGAGGCCAGGCTTAACCTACGCGACTCCGACAGGAGAGCTCCCACGAAGGAAGCCTTCAGTGCCCAGAGAAACCAAGTCAAGTGTTTCCAGTACGGTCGCCTGGGGCACCTCCAGAGAGACTGCCGTGCTCACATAAGGTCTCCCAGCCCATCTAGAGCCAGGCCTTATAGTCCGGACGTTTGTAAAATCACGATGTCAAGGTCTTGTCCAGCAACTGAACAGCCGGGGTCCCGAAGTAGGCGCTATGGTCAAGGTAACCGGTCAAAGTCCCACCAGAATACTACCCCCAAGACCATCCCAGGTAACAATTTGAACTTTTTTGTGGCAGAGGCCAATTTGATCAACAGTATTGATAGTCATACGTGGATATTGGACTCTGCAGCGAGTCATCACTTTTGTAATGATCGCAACTCTTTTCCAACTTTAGGACAGTGAAAGATGAGAACATGGTGCTAGCATTAGAAGATTTAGAGTTTCCTATAGATGGAAGGGGGGATATTAAGCTCAAATTTGGTAAAAATAAATGTACTTTAAATGATGTGTTTTATTCTCCGAAATTGAGGAGAAATTTATTATCAGGCCCCATGCTCGATCAGAATGGTTTTAAATTTGTATGGGGGAATGGAAAGATCAAAGTCTTTAAGAAAAATTTTTTTGTATTTTCTGCTAAACTTGAACGCGGCTTATATTATGTGTATCCAAGTCCTATTAAACCGGTATGTAACGCTATCAGCAAGCATAACCTAAGAGATCTTGAATTATGCCATGCACGTTTTGGTCATGCAGGTGTAGATTTCATCACAAAAACTAGTTCCCTAAATGCTGTTAGAGGTCTGCCCAACCTAAAGAAGCCCCCAAATTTTTCATGTGAACCTTGCAAGCTAAACAAACACAGACGAGTGTCGTTTAAGACCGTTAGTGGAAGCAAAGTGCGAGGTCCATTAGACCTAATTTGTTTAGATATTTGGGGTCCTTCGAATGTTGCAGGCAAACGCGGGGAGCGATACTATCTATCGATCATTGATGAATTCTCGAAATACATGACTATTTATCCGTTAAAGGAAAAATCCGACGTTTATAACATTTTTTCAAGATATGTTTCGTGTGCAGAAAGGTCACTCGAGTTAAAAGTTAAGGCCATAAAGACAGACAATGGGGGTGAGTTCATAAATAATCATTTTGAAAATTTTTGTGCCGAAAAAGGCATAAAGCACAAACACACAAATGTATACACGCCGGAACAGAACGGATCAGCTGAACGACTCAACCAAACGGTTGTTGACGGAGCTAGAACTATCCTTTCAGAAAGCGGCCTAGATAAAAGCTTTTGGCCAGAGGCTGTGTTATTTTTTGTGCATGTGTGGAATAGGTTATGCCATTCAGGGCAGTCGAAAACTCCCATTGAATTATTTAAAGGCATTAAGCCCTCAGTAAGACACTTACGTGAGTTTGGATCAAAAGTTTACGTTGAAACTCCTCGACCCTTAAGGGGAAAGCTTGACCCGAAGGCCAAAGTTGGCATCTTAGTAGGGTACGCTTTAAGTACCAAAGTGTACAGGATTTGGATCCCGGAGGTGGAAAGGGTGGTAGAAAGCTGCAACGTTTCTTTCCCGAAAGCTCAGGAAAGTGACAGTGGAGCGGTACTGGCGCCCAGTGTCGGTTCTAGTTTGCCTCAAATATGTGAGGAGAGTCGAGAATCGGTTGAAGATGAAAGTCTCCCGAGCTCCTCTCCCACACTTAGTCCAGAGTCGGACCTGGAATCTGATGCGGAAGAAAGCGGGGATGATAGTCCGGTCAGTCCTCCTGTACTTCGTGATGCTATTTGGGTAAGGACCGCAGTTCCTCGACCCGACGGATCCAGAACAGATATCTATTTTCATGAAGAGGGTCAGAAACGTAAGCTAAAGAGCTTGAATGAAATTCAGAAATACTGTGAACAAAACCACGTAAAATTTGATGACGTAACCAAAAGCATGTTTAGCTTTAAGGGCAAGGATTCTTTTCAAGGCATTATCAACCCTAAACCAAGTAATGCCGAAGTCAGTGTAAAAGATAAAAGCTGACTAGAACAGGGTTCATACTGGTTTCAAAAAATCGAAATTAATGAGTTTTTAATGACTTTTTAATGACCCTAGAAAATCGCATTTTTTAAGTTACATATGTACTACATTTTACACAATTTGTTTAGTCAGTATACTTCAAATGTAAATTAGAATATCATTATGAAATTATGCTATGAAAAGTGTAAATAATATAAAAACGAAGTTGTGAATGAAATCGTAAAAACACTATAATACTGTACACATACGAAATTTACACTCACCATATAATAAAAAGCTTTAAAAACTTGTAGGAAGTTGGCTCAAATAATTTTAAAATTACGCTGAAATAAAATATTGTTAAGACCTTTGGATAATATAAAGAAAGAATCAATAGTTCAATAAATCTTAAGTAGACTTTATTCATAAAATACCACGTAAAAATAAATTAATGAAGTCAAACAAGTTTAAATAATTAGAAATTAAAACCTGAGCCGAGCCATTTTTTTTATATTGTTCTTTCAGCAGACATGCTGAATTGAAAACACACTTTCCTGGCATTTTTCACAATCGCTTATTAAGAGTTCCTAAGCACGTGGTTGTACACCAGCACCAGCAATTCAAATAACACCGTGCGGCATATTATCTTATCAGCTTTTCAATAATTCAGCTGATGCAACCCTGCTCAGAGATATTTGGCGAGATATGGCCTGCATTCCTAAAGGAACAACCACTGGAGAAAGGAAAATCCCAACAATAATAGATGCAGAGCAAACAACGGAAGCGGTTGAGGAAGAAGGTGGAGGGGGGGGGGGGGGGGGGGGAGGAAGGATTTGATTTACATAAAGGCCCCTTCAGTGATCCAGAGACATGTCGCAGCTACAATGTATTTGAACGGGGAAAATTTGACATGGTTAGGAAGCTGCGAATGGCAGCGACACTTGGGGTGTTCTCTACCGAACAATAGATGGCGGATGTGCGAAATCGCAATATTATTCACCGTCCCCCAATTATCTTTTTGTTGGTTTTAATACCAGAGTATCACCACCTTTTTTAAAGGCAATTGTTACACTATTGAAGAATTGGTTCCGCTATCGGCACCCTACTGCTAGCGACCCGCTGCATGTCTCTGGATCACTGAAAGGGCCTTTAGGAGGATTTTCTTTCTCCCCCTCTCCGGGAAGAACGGCAGGAAGAAAAAATATCTAAGTCATATGTTTGGCAACGGCGCAGTAGAAATTTGTTCTGCCACATTTGGCAACTTATTCCACATTTGGCATCACGGCACATTTTTATATGAACATTTTCAAATTTTATGACCGCAAGTCAAAATTAATGAGTTTAAAGGGCCCTTTTTTATGACTAACCAAAATTAATGAGTTGTTTATGACTTCAATGACCCGTACGAACCCTGTAGTACCCGAAGTTCCTCGTACCTATAAACAGATGCTCAGGTCTCCACAAGTTAAAAATTGGAGAGAGGCCACGGACACTGAGTATAAGAATTTAATCAGTAGAAAAGTTTGGATATTGACAAATTTGCCTTCAGGCAAACAAGCTTTGGGGTGCAGATGGGTGTACAACATCAAAAGGGATGAGAAAGGAAATGTCGCGAGGTATAAAGCCCGTTTGGTGGCTCAAGGCTACAACCAAGTAAAAGGGGAATCCTACGACGAAACTTTTTCTCCCGTGATAAACTTTCGCCTAATCAGGTTATTCTTTTCCCTGTTTGTGGTCCTGCTAAAATGGAAGCACATACAGCGCGATGTCGCCTGTGCTTACCTGTATGCTAATCTGGAAGAGGATTATATGAGACAACCGAAGGTTATGAGGAAGTTGGGGGGGAAGGTCTAGTTTGTCATTTAAAGCGTGCTTTATACGGCTTACATCAGAGTGGTCGTGCTTGGTATTTTGAGCTTAAAAACGTTTTTCTAGAGATAGGGCTCGGAAAGTTTGAGTGGTGTAATTGTACATTTTTTTCTAACAATTCAGCTGTACTTTCAGTCTATGTAGACGATATCATGATTTTTGGAAGGACGAAACAGGAAATAGACGCAATTTTAAGCAAACTACAAAGCAAATTTGACTTGAAAATTTTGGGTAAAACCAAAAGGTTATTAGATGTGGAATTTGAGGAGATTAATGACTTTTTAGTAATCCACCAAATCCCCTACATAGAAGACGTTTGTAGAAGGTTTGAAAAATTTAAATTTCCTATTTCTTCACTCCCAATCACAAAAAGTGTGCAGTACAGTAAAACTACAATCACCTCAAACTAGCGGTGAACAGTACCAGATGAAAAATTTATCCCTATAGAAATATTTTTAGGATGCCTGTCGTTTCTCGCTAATCGTACGAGACCCGATATTTCTTACGCTGTTAACATCTTTTTCCCAATTCCAAAATGACCCGGGTATGGAACACTGGAATGGTTTGTTTAAAATTACTCGGATACGTAAGAAAGATGAAACCATATAAATTAAAATTGAAATGTCAAAAATACTGATTTTAATTGGGTACTCAGATGCAGATTTTTGCTGCGAATAGAGACGATAGGATATCCATGGGGGGGAGAATTCATTTACTTGGACAAAGCACCTATAACCTGGCGTGCGTTCAAGGAAAAGTCTGTTAGCCTGTCTACTATGGAGGCTGAATTTGTAGCAATGGTGGAGAATATAAAAGAGCTCACCTGGCTAGATAATGTTTTGCAAGAAGGAAATGATTTAGGATTAATCAAATATGACTCCAAACCTACCCTATTTGTAGACAATCAGGCTTGCATTGATTTCCTGAAAAGCCCCATAGAGAATCACCGAACGAAGCACATAGATGTTAGGTTATTTTTCGTAAGAGATTTATATTATAAGGACAAATTTAGAGTCAATTTCATTAGAAGTAGGGCCAATATGGCTGATATTTTCTCTAAACCTATCACTCAAAGTGAATTGAAAAGGTTTTCTGACGAAGTTTTTGAAATTTAGAATCTTTGATATTTTTATTAATCCACCACCATTTTTTTGATTTTTGCTAATTAATGTTTGAATATGTACTAATGTCTTTTGAAAAGGTGTCATTTTCATTGATTCATTATGTAAATACGTCATTTATGCAACTGCTTTTCATGCCACTGTATGAAAGTTGATGAGTGAAAATCCTTGGCCAAGGTGTATGCATAAAAGGTATATGCATAAAAGTTGTGCGTATTTGAATCTTTGATGATCTTTAGGTCATTATCATTAATCATCATTATGTCATAATGTTTGAAGTCTTTGCATTTACATATAGCATATCTTTCCTTTTGACGCATTTTTTACGTCGAGATATTTGAAATTTTTGCATTTATATATCATATCTTTCTTTTTAATCGAATTTTTGTACTTATATACTGTAATTTTCTAGTTGACTGCTTTCTAACTTGAATGTTCTTGGTGGTTGGATTAAGTTGTATGAAGGTTTAAATGTTTAGAATTGAGTATAAGGTATCAAATTAAAGTGCAGAATTTTCTGTGTTTCTAAATGAAGTGATTAATTGCCATTCACGTCGTTCGAGCATGGGATAACCTGATAAGCCTAAGTCTAAATTATGTCACTTGACATATGTACCTGAGTGAAATATGATAACTTTTGAAAGGTTTTGTAAGTGAATTTTTCTGCATATTTATATTTAAACTTTTGAATAACATGTGTCACAAGTCAATCTTTCCAGTAATTTTTTAATGTTTAAAAGGGACTTTATATTTGAAAATTTGTTTGAGAATACTGTTTTAAAATTTTTGATACTAATTAATATAATTGCAAATAGTAATTTTTGAGGTTTTTGTCTGCCTAGATTTTGAATTGTATAGAACATTGTTTTACTTAAAGTTTTCTTGGTACATTGTTTTACTAAATCCTTTGAAGTATGCTACTTGCTTGCTACTCGCCTATTTTAGATTGAATTGAACATTGTTTTACTATTACTTGCATTTGTAAATATGTGAAATTTTTCTATGACTATTACTGTGTTTTTTCAAAGTGCTGGCAGGTCATCTGTTCATAAGAGCTGGGAGGAGGGATTTTTGTTCCAAATAGCCATTTATGAACAAGTTTTTTCCACCTCTTATGTTTATCTTAATCTTTCAACTTACCTGAATTCCGGAGCTATCCTAAAAGCTGTAGTGAAAGGAAATTCAAATAGAGTTTTAAATAGGTGGTTTATTTGATTAACTGTACACCTAACGTAAACTAAACATCTTAAAGTCAAATAAATACAAAGGTACAGCTTCTCACTAAACTCATAAACTCTCATTAATCTCACCTAACACCGGCGTAAGCGAACGGCATTCAATTAAGCCTCGCGGCGCGAACTCCCGTTCGTAAACAATCACCGTCTTGGATGGAGTGGTTGGTTGGTTGAGTAAGTATCGCCCTGAAAGCCGATCGTCCAATGATGGGTGTACTCCAGAAGCCCAGTAAACGTCAGACCGAGAAGAAGCCGGGGTACAACTAAACCACGGCATTCGCCGACGACGATCCAGTATAAAAGGGGCAAGTTTCGCTGTGAGTTTCGCAAAGCAGTCAGGCAGGCATCGGCAGGTAAGGCGAGGTAGCCTTGGTTTTTAAAAGCGAGCAGTTATGCTCTAGTTGAAGTTTAGTTACTTTTCAGCCGTTTTTAATATGATTTTAGTTAAATTTTAACAGAATAGTGCATTAACGCTAAAGCTAAATTAATGATGTTTTTCTTCAAGTTATATAAAATAAAACTGGCCAATCGAGTTCTATATTTTTCATGATGTTTTCATCCTAAAGTTTTTGTCAAATAAGTTAAAGAAGGTGATACTAAATTAGCTCTTATGGAACGTTAAAGTGACTTGTCAACTCTCATGAAGTTTAATAGCCTGTGAAAATGTTACCCTGATGTTCTATTTATGAACCAAATAAAGATTAATGTCGCCTTTATCTCAAGTGCTATCTTTATTTCTCTACTACTCTTCATTTGCAGCCATCTACTCTCAAACACAAGTTTTGTCTCCAGGTGCTGACTTCTCTACAAAATAACGTAGGCTGATAGCACCATTGGAAATAACAGGAGGGCACCCCACCCATCGGCCTAGAGCCCACGCGTAGCTAATCGGCCGTAATCCCACAAACCGAAATTCCGAGACTATTAGACGCCGATGCAGGAAATATCGGCGACATTAGCCAATTGATGAAAGAATGCAAAGGTTACCAGGGGAGGGGCAAGACCGCGCAGGTGTTTACATTACAAAGCTGAAGGAAAGGATAAAACAAGGGGAGGAGGAGTAAGAACTGGGTGAGGATGGGTAAGAAAGCACAGAAAATGTCGCACACGAGGAATTGGAGGATTTCGTTATTGTAAAAAAAGCAACTTTACAGGCAAACTGACGGCGCGCTCGGCATTTTGCGATCGCGCCGTCATTTTTCGGCAAAATGTCACAGCATGGTGCAAAAATAGATAAAATAGATGCAAATGGTGCAAAATGACGCAGGAGGACTGAAATGGCACAGCATGGCACAATTTGCGCAGCCGCAACACCCCCGCAAGTGTATTACTCATTCTACTACTATTAATTTTCATAATCAATTAATCGTACTACCTTTCTTTTCAACATTTTACTACAAAATTTCTGTACTTAAGAATTTTGGTTTCAAAGTCATTTTTAAACTTGTAAATAAACTTAAATTCTCTTCCCTTGAAGATCATATTCCTACTGAGAACAAAGGCGGATCCAGGGGGCACGTGCCCCCTCCAGAAAAAATATATTTACACTAGATAAATGGGATTTTCACTAATATTAACTGGCCTTTACACTAGATAAAATAAGTGTTCACAGGTTGCACCCCCTCCGAAAAAAGTTTCTGGATCCGCCCATGACTAAGAACCACTGGGGTGTTTATTTTATTAAATTATTGTGGATCTTGTGATTTGGACTATACTGGTCGGACCAGAAAAGCTTGCAAATTTAGGCTCAAAGAGTATGAGAAAGATGTTTCTATGCACGAGCTTTACAAATCTTCTATTGCCTCACATTGTTGGAATTCTAATCATCGTTTTCAATTTTTTTAAGCTAAGATCTTGCGCACTCCTCAGTCTTTGTCCCATCTTGATTTTTTGGAAAGTTTTTCTATTACCCAGAACTTGGAACGTCTTGTGAATGATGGTTCTTCTGTTCCTTTTATTCATTCTGCTTGGAAGCAGTTGTTGTAAGGTTCCATTTACTTTCTTCCTCTACTTCCCCCCTTTTTTCCCTTTATCTTCTGCTGCTAGTTTTTTCCCTATTTATTTATTTTTTGTTATTGTGTGTTTTTCTGTTTTATCTTTATGTTTATTATTAATCTTATATTATAGAAACCCCCCACCAAAAGTGTTATGCTGTATGTATAAAAAAAGGTATCTGCATTTTTATGATATTTTTGTTATTGTTTTTTTTTTTTTTTTTTTTTGTGTGTGTGTGTGTGTTCTTTTTTAATTGTTTGTTTGTCCATATTTTATTCTTTTCTTTCTTTTTTAACCTATCCCCTTTTTTCCCTTCCTTTAATCTCCTTGGTTTCTCGCTTTTTTCTTTTTTCCAAACAGCAAAATGCTGTTTCACTTTTGTTTTTGCTTATCTTTCAGGTCTTACTGTTCCGTGAGACTAAGAGTGATGTCTGACAAAGACCAAAATTTTTCAGTTGAAACAATCATCACATCCCATAAGTATCATTTTATGTGAGTTTTTTTACACAAAGTTTTTATTTATTTTATCTTTTAGCAACAGTATTTTCAGTCCAAATAAACAAAACTATAGAAAAAATAAAGTAATTAAAAAACTTTGTAAAAAACACACATAAGAAGTAAAAGGAAAGAGGATACGCGTTTCGTTCAAAAATTGTTTTGAACTTCTTCAGTCCAAGCCCTTCGACGTAAAGAGTTCCCTGTGTTCTTTACGTCGAAGGGCTTGGACTGAAGAAGTTCAAAACAATTTTTGAACGAAACGCGTATCCTCTTTCCTTTTACTTCTTATGTGTGTTTTTTACAAAGTTTTTTAATTACTTTATCGTTTAACACCAGTATTTTGAGTGTTTTTTCAGTTATAGAAAAAATACTCAAAATATTGGCATTAAAAGATATAATAAATTAAAACTTTGTGAAAAACACACATAAAGTGATACATATAACAATATACAATCATTTTGACAGAAAATTTATTCAGTCTTCATCAGTGTCATAACCCTTCGTCTCACTAAACAGGGTTATGACTGATGAAGACTGGATAAATTTTCAGTCGAAATGATCGTATCTTGTTATAAGTATCAATTTTATGTGTGTTTTTTCAAAGTTTTCATTTATTTTAGTATTTTGAGGGGGGGGGGTTCTGTTGTCTTATAGTCTTTCATCAAACCTGTGCCTTTATTAAATTGAGAGTAAACCTAGACAATTTAATTATTTGAGAAAATTATCTCACTTCCCAGCTCTAGGGTAAAAAATATTTCACTCAAGCTACACAAGCTTGATTTTGGGCCTAGTATGAAAAAAGTTCAGCAGATTGTACTTTGAGGAGCACAGATAAATTTTCAGTCACATCTACACATGATTGAATTTAACCCATTTAAACCTGAATCAAACAACTGTACATAAAAAACATCCAAAGCTTAGAGAATACATAAATATAATTGTATTTTTATAAAAAAAAATTTTAAACACCTGGTTCATATGGTAAAGTATGGTAAAAGAAAGGAATGTAGAGTAATTTATGTTTCGTAAGAATAAGATGTAATGGCAAAGGAGTTACAACAACTGCATAACACAGCTTTCCACATTACCTCTAAGGGAATATTCGGCTTGATTTTTTTCAACTGAAGCTTTTTCCATTTCATGATGTAATTCTGATATATCTCGCTGTAGTTCACAGAGGGCTTGTGCATTTAGCCTTTCTTGCTCCTGCAAATATAAAGCAAAAAAATTAAAAAAATATGTATATTATAAGTTTATATACATATATTTCAACTCAAAAAAAAAAATAAATAAAATATGGCTTCAAAATTTTCTAAGTGGCAAAAAATCTGAACAATATTTAATTATATGAAGGCAATAATTTAAAATTATTAGATTCATGCTAGTTGCAGAGTAAAGGTCCTTAACCACTTACAAGCAAAATTCTCAAGCAAGTTTAATTAGGCATTATCTACCCTAAGCTTCTAATATTTTATTTTAGATATATCAACTTAGAAAATAATGGGGAAAAAAATATTTTTATGCTTATTTTGGTTATGCCCATTAGGAAACATTGAACACATGAATAAAGACTTCTTAAATTAAACATTATTGTGATATTCCATAGTTATGCAGAAAAACAATTCAAATATCTGTTTGTTGCAATCTAATCTTGCATTTATGCCACACTTAAAACATCTACCCCGAAAAGTTCCAATCAGAGTATGGCCATCACTAGAGACCGGATTATATGCAACATAAAAAGCTTGTTATATGCAAGCAAATATGCATGAAAAATGCTTGAAATATGCATGTAAATTGGCAGAATATGTGAAATTAAATGATAAATTTTGGGAACACAAAAAAAAGAAGAAAAGTACATTTTTAAATTTTAAAATCAGTATACAATTAGTAAATTATCTATTGATAGGCGATAATAGGTACAGTAACATTACATGACATTAAACACATTTAATATTTTTGTAAATGTAAACAATCAAGTATTGTTCCAAATGTTCAGTGGTAAGATTGTGTCTTTGATCATTTAAAATATTTTTATAATTGGAAAACAATCGCGCCCCATCCACTGAGGTAACTGGGTAATATTTGAACTTGGGTGCTATGTTTGCACTTATAGTTTCTGGCAAAAGTTCTGACGTCCCATTAATAAAACTATCAATTTGATGCAAATGTTCAAAGCCTAGGTTGTTCAAAATCTTTTCAAACTTTTCTTTAAGTTTATGCAGTAATGCCATTGGCAACGTGGAGTTCATTCGGCGGCATTGTAAATGCATTGGTAATTTATTTATTTTTATTCAGGATAGACAGGCATTTGAGTGCAATCTCACTATAATATGCATCATAACTAAATATGCTATTATCGCTAAGGATGGCTTAAATATGCATATGCATATAATCCGGTCTCTAGCCATCACTCTTACTAAGAGATGTAAATTTTCAATCCCGGTCAAAGACTATCTTTCTTTTAGCTTTCATTTTTGAGAGCAATGGTGACATCTCAATGGAACTGTAGATGAGTAATTTTGTTATTTTGAATGTGAGTTGCTTTGAATCCCTTTAAGACCAAGTTTGTACAATCATGTAGGTTAGGAATTTACGTTTTTATTACTTTTTAGTCGATAAAATACAATTGCTAAAAAAAAAGCAAAATCAAACTTTATTTTCTAGGAAAATTAATTTTAAATACTTCTTTCTACCAGCAATAAACCTGTAATTGAATTAAAATTCTCAAAAGTTAAAATTTAAGACCAGACTTGTTTTCAAGTTTAATTTTAATTTTTGAGAATTTTAATTCAATTAAAGGTTTATATCTGGCAGAAAGAAGTATTTAAAATTAATTTTTCTAAGGGTTAAAAAAGCCATTCAGCAACAACAAACTTATACAGGGTAACTACAGAAATTGAGGGAAAAAGTTCCCTGTTTTTTCCCTGATGACCGCACATCCGGTGACCCAGTGTCGGATTAACAATACAGCAGAAGTAGAAAATGCTATGAACCCCGCGCTTTTAGGGGCCTCGCGCCTTCAGCTTGAAAGTTTTCGTTTTCTCCCTCCTCCCAGTTTTTTCACAGCAAAAGATAATTATCGTAACTTTTCTTACTTTCTTTTTCCGTTTCGCAGTAGGATGCTATTTCGTTCAATCCCATATTTTTGTCTACGCGACTATGTATATATGATTTGTAGACAGGTTTTGTAGACATGAACTGACACGGTGACGATCTTTTCAAATAAGTTGGCCAGATAACGTGGAGGTGGGAGAGAATAAAATGCTGAAAGTCGCACAAAGTTATAGATTTCAATTCCAAACATGTGTTTTATGGAACAAGAAAAACAAGCATGGTACACTCATGGATTAGGATGCCCCTTCCGAACAGTATTTAAAATTTTGAAGTATAGTTGTAATATGCTAGGCGAAGATTCAGTACACGATTTTAAGATAGATTTCGATTCCAGATGTATTTTATGGAACACGAGAGAAAAATATGGCACACTCATGAATAATAATAAACTTTCCAACTTAATGGAATAAGGAAAGAAAATAGGGAGGACGCATGGATTACTATATGCTTTTAATATATGGCACTTGCGGCGTAATATACGGCGTATTTAAAACGTGAGAGTGTTTAAGATTTTCTTACTTTTTTTTTTTTTTTTTGGATAAGACAGTTTTTGAAGCTCTGTTATGGAACTGTAATTCCAATGTAGATAACTTCTTGAAATAATATGCATAAACTTAATGTAGCTGTTAAATGCTCGCATTATTTATTCAACTGATTACCTAGATGAAACTGGATGAGTATTCTAAAGACAGCAATAAGACACTTATACAGGAGTGCATTCAACATACTGTGGAACAAAACATGCGGTAACCAGAAAAAAAAAAAAAATTCAGAAAGGGTCCAAACGGGGGGAAAGGCAAAATTTTTCAAAAAACAAGAAAAAAAAGTCTTCATCAATATCTTTTTGTTGACAAAAATCGCAACTCGGGGGAGGGGGTATTCAGACCCTTGGACACCCACTTAAGTAAGGCCTTTAAAAAGTATTTACTTATCAATAATATTACAAGTCTGCCTTTATTTGAAGAATGAATCCAGAAATAAACAAAGCATGGAAAGACCGACCCTCCCAAGAAAAGAGAAATTAATGTAACAACCCTATTTTACTTCCTTAAAATCGATGCGTATGTGAATCTGCCAACGAACCGCCTTCACCCACAAAATTGCACTACGGAGTATTCATTCGGGTAAGTAGGCTGTAGCCTATTGGCTCCGATCCTTTCAGGGGCTTTTGCAATAACAGATAAAATGAATTTTTAAATAAGTTGTAATTAAACTTTTCAAAATGACTATGTGCAGAAAATATTTGTGGCTATTTCTGAGGATTTTCCCTGAAAAGCGAGCTGAGCTTCTGCATGAGCCGAAGTCCATAGGAATGTAGGAATAAAAAAGTGCACCATAAAAAAAGATATACCCACACGAAACAATAATTTTTATTTGAATATTGGACATTAACTTTTCTTTTTGTGGTAGATATAAGGATGGTATTTAATCGGATGTTGGGCCGTCCATAAGTGCTTTTATTTTAGAGTAAAAAGGGGAGGGGTGACTTTGGCGATATTCAAAGGTGTATGGAGTAGGGGGAAGCCATCTTTAGAAAGCTTTTGGTATTAGGCTTGAATTATTTTTTATTTTTATTTTTTACATTTTGCAATGTTTGAACACAGGCATTTCGAATTATTATTTCAAACGATAATAATATATACAGGGCTCCCACCAAATTTTCTATCAAGAAAAGGGGGAAAAGGGACCATCCCTTTAAGAAAAAGGGACCAAAAAGGAACTATTTAATAAACGGTCATTTTTAAAGGAATAAAAAATTTCCTCTGAAATACAACCTCAATTTTACATCTCCTACTTCTTCTGTCCTTTACACTGAAGTAAACACAATGAAAATATTCTCACATGAATAATATAAAACTTCACTAAACCACTTTTAAGTTTTCATACATTATTTTTGAATTGAATATTTTGAAAGATACAAAATTGAGAGTTCCACTGCACAATTTATTCAGTTCCCTAATACACACTTATTGTTCACAAAGAAATAAAATTGAAAGATTTCATTAATCAAATGTGTAACATTCTTCTGGAAATGATTACTAACAAACATAATTAGATGAAATCCTGGCTCATATAATAACTAAACAAAGCTTAAACTACATTCTTGTAGACTCATACAAAACTCAAACACAATTTGCTGAATATGCAGAAAAAAAAAAAAAAAAAATTCCGCTTTGCACAGGCCTTATTATTAAAGGCCGAAATTAACGGTCGCCACTCGCGGACTGTATTTTTGAAAGTGGAGACTGCAAATTTATGTACCAGTCGCCACAGTTTATTTCCCCACTCTCTTTCCTTTTTGTACACAAAATTTATATTAATTGAAAGTAAAACACAAACGGGGCATTAAAACAGATGTTATCGACAGGAGTCAACTAAACTCCAAGATCGACGTCGGCATGGTGGTGAGGGGGAGAGCTGGATCATTGATAAAGGGTATTAATACCACTTGACCAATTAGCAAAAGTAATCATCTGTTATGGAAATTTTCAAACGGGTATTATGACAATGCGTAAGATTGCGGTTTGAAGCAGACACTTGCACTTGTTTGTTTTTGCAAGGGCGAAGAGTGGTGAGCATTCATTTATAAATTCTTTTCTTGTGATCTATTAATACCAAAAAAATAAAATAAAATAAATAAATATTTCGAGATTTATTCCGGCATAATAAGGCTTATGGCCAGCATAAAGTTGATGACAGCTGTCCGTTGCGGAAAATTAACAATGTTCGTCATGAACAAAGACCAATGGAGTATTCAAATGCAGCCGCGGGGGATTTAAAAATTGGGATACTTTGTTCTCGTAAAAAGGCAATTTTGTGTACCATATAGAAAATATTCAGCACTGGTTTGGTGCAATCTGAAAATCGTTAAAGTTTATTCCTAAGCGTTCATTTCTTATAGTCAGACACATACATTCAGATCAATGGACGTCATGAAGACGCGCTATTTAACTCGCAAAAAGGCACTTTTCATTTCTAAATGAATCCGTAATTCCCTAATGGTTTGTAAATATCTTTAATACCTATAGATAATTTGAATTAGGAAGGCCAGATAATGATTATACTAAGCAATCATTGAAAACAAAAACTTGCAAGTGCGTAAAACAGCCAGTTATAAACTACAGAAGCTGCCATTATTTATACTGACAGTTTTCAGCAAAAAGCTGAAGTCTAGAATTATGATTGTGAAATAATTATCAAATATAACACCCACATTGTAGGATAGGCGGTGAAGTTATTTTGAATCCCTTTCTTACCCCCAACTGAAAGTTATGTTAGTTTTTTAATGCTACATTAGGTGAAAATAAACACCCCAGAGGTGCCTCTTTTTGAGTTACGCGAACGAAAGAAAAGAGATGAAATGAATAAGCGATGACTGTCACTATCCGATTCTGATAAGCATTCAATTAGGAAAAAAGTAACTTATTTTTAAAAGGAAATTTTATCGGGTTTCATTTACGATAAATGTCTGATTGCGTTGCTTGGAATTTTGTGAAGGAACAGTTATACATCGTGTTTAGTTAAGGGTCGTTTCAATCGATTATATTTTTGTTACGGCCCAGACAGCACAGCAAACTTGCATCAAACTTGCAGCAAGCTTGATTTATCAAGTCAATAAGCTTGAAAATTCCAGTCGTGTAAGCTTGATGCAAGCTTGAATCAAGTGTTCTAGTTTACACTAGCCCAGCTTGCATTAAGCTTGACATTTCAAGCTTGAATCAAGCTTGACATTTCAAGCTTAAAAAATTTTCAAAAAAAAAAAAAAATTCCTAAATTCACGGGGTGCCCCACATACTTTATTTTTCCCCCTTTATGCTGTAAAGGGGGAAGTTATTAAGTTATTTTAATATGTTTTAAGTTATTTTAATCTGTTTCCATCGAGTGTCCGTGGCTAGAATAGAACCCGGGACCTTTCGATTAGTAGCCGAGCGCATTATCCATTCAGCCACCAGAGCCTTGTGCAGCTATGACTAAAGTTTGAAGTGAATTATTAAGCGGTTTTCTGGCCAGATTGATAAGTGGGCGATATGTTATTTGTTTTTTTTAATTTTTCCATGGGATGCATCAAAATTAAAATAATTTTATGTGTGATTTAGAGACTCTACTAAAAGGGAAATAAACATAATATAAACTTAAGAGCAACACATGTTTTAACTTTCGCAACACTCATGAGCAATACTGCCGCTGGCCAAAATCGAGACAAACGACTGATTTTGAAATCAATTTCGTAGTATAACTGTATTTTATTTTGAAGAATTTCTATATTTGGAAATATAGAATGGGTTTACTTACTTAACACAAATTTTGTGTTAAGTAATCTGAAATCAAAGAAACAGATAGTTAAACATTACTTCGAAATGCTATATCACAGTTGCTAACATAACATGTATGGAATACAAACACTTTAGTCATTTTTGTAAATATTTCTTATAATAACAAATAATTGAAAATTTTTGCTATTTTTCAATGCTAAAAATTCTCTTTACAAATGTGGTTAGTTATTTTCCTACATATATTGGTATGCTATATCGATATAGAGCATTTCGAAGAATTAAAAATAAGTTTAAATTAATTTATACAAATGTAAATTTGAATTATTTTCATTGTTCATACTTTATAATTTAAAAAAATTATTTAACTTCTGAATTTTTTTTAATCCTTTGTAATTTTATTTTAAAATTACAAAAGTGTCAGATATAAGATTTTTGGGCCCTAAAATCTGTAGGCCCTGGGCAGTTGCCCCGTTTGCCCTGCCGGTAATATGGCACTGGTAATAAAAAACCCATCCCCGTTAAAACACATCTTTTACGAACTTTCAACAAATTTGAGGACGCTATAGACAATTAATGTCCATTCTCTTTCACAGATGGCGCCATCACCGCACTTTGCAAGTCAAAATCCAGCTTAAGCCAACCTTGCATTGCCAAGCCAAATCTCAAGCTTGATTTAAGCTTAAGTGCTGTCTGGGGGTATCATTTTAATAGAAAGTGTTTCGTAAAGGGGCCCGTAAAACAATCGATAATCTTGACTGCAATGATACATGTAACAGAAGGGGCAGGGGGAATGGCAAGTTTTCGAGTGAAAACTTGGACATACCAGGGCAAAGGGGGTAAAAAGGGATACCAATTGCTGAAAGGTTGACGGGTGCCGTGCTTTTTAAAGAGTCGTAGTAGGGGGGCACTACAAAGAAATACTTTTGACAAACGCAAGGTAGTACTTACATGTTAATTCAAGGAAGGCTAGATGTAGCGTGCACGGATCCGATATTGGTACCGGGACAAAGCCACATATTCCGCCAATCACCGTCCTCAGATGAACGTTAGTGTGTTGTGGAAAAAAGTGCTGCCGGACTGGTTTCTACGATGTGATGTAGGTCGGTCGAACTATGTCACATCGTAGCAACCCGGTAAGCTCTAGCCGTGCGCCGCTTCAAAGTGAAGATGAACTAAGGATAATGGTTTAATCAACAATGAAAAAACGGTCATAATGCCGATTTCAGATCTCTTGGCCAATGCCGACGATACACAATTATTCTTCTTCCTCAAAATTAAAAAAAAAAAAAAACGGACCAATACGGACCAAAATAGCCTAAAACGGACCAAAATGGAACTGGCACCAAAAAACGGACTTTTAGGGGGAAAAGGGACCAAGTGGGAGCCCTGTATATAGTATGTAAGCCATATTTTGAGACCTCACAATTCCGATAAATTATCATATTAAATATAGAAATTAACCGCGTTAAATGTAAAGGAATTGTTTTTGGCCTGTCGAAATCGCAAGTCAAGGTCGCGATATTCAGTAAGTTCATTCAGATAAAATAATTAGAATGGAGGGGGGGGGGGAATCTTTGCACAAAGCCAAGACTGTCGGGGTATCCGGGAAGCCATAACCCCAGGCAAACTGAAGACAAGGAAGGTTTTCTGATATTCTAGCTCCACAAAGAAACTCACAAAATACTTGATAACATTTAAGATTATTATTCCTGCAAAAACATTTGAAAGTAATAGGATAATGAACATTTTGTCCGAATTTTTAATTATTTATTATATCGATTATTCTATTAAGAAAACATTGAAAATGTTTTAACAAAATATTTTAGATCATTTTTACGAGGGTAGGTTGAAAAGTAATGCACACATGCTTATAGAACATAGAACAAAATGGCGTTTAAAAGTGCTTTAAGCTTTGGTGGAAGTAGCAGTTCCCCTTTATATGCATGTGCCGTTCGAATGCATTCCGTCCATGCAGTGTATTTTGAATAGTAGAAGTATAGTGCACTATATCTGCCTATCCTCAGTTTGGTGTCTTACGAATTAACCCATTAAACAAATGGCGTTAAAAATGTGTAACCTAGTATTAGTAAAGAAATTCCAAATAATGGAATAATTTTACAAGTATTTATTTTTAGAGGGAAAAAACTGTGTTTAAATTCAAAGTTTAAAGTACATTTTGTTTTCGAAGGTTCTAAAAATTTATAGAAACAATTATCAGTGTATGTAAACTTGTCAAGTTGTATGTTTGCATATGGGAAAGGGAGTAGGTATGTTAGAAACTCGAAATATATACCCATGAACATTCATAAAAAAAACTGAGTTGTAGATATAAATACCTTTAAACATAGTCAGACTCACTATCTGTTTACCCCCCACCCCCCTCAAAAAAAAAAATATTTTTTATTTCGAGGGGCATTTTTTCTGCACACCTTTTTACTAGGAGAAATTGGTTTGCCTAGTGTTAGCTCTCATTTGCTCTTACTAAATCAAGAAAGTTCATAAAAGTTGTTTTATTTTATTATCACACAAAACCTAGACATCAGCGCAACCGAGAGGGAGGAAGATTTAGACTAAATCCCTACCAAATCTAATACGGGGAAGTTTTAGTTTTGTTTACATCTAATTAGCATTAGCAATCCCATTAACTAATTAATTCACACTAAAAATAAAAAATACTATAATTAGCACTTTATTTTCTCGGTTAATTTATCTATACTACTATAGTGAGGCGTGAATCCTCCCCTTAAGAAAAGAAAAACTTTCACTGAACTAAGGGGCCCTTGGCAACATTTGCTACAGGCCCTGCGCTGTCTTAATCCAGCACCGTGGTGACCCCAGTAGCAGAAAGTTTTGTAGCTGTCTGCGACAAGCTTTCAGAGTTTCATAATCAGTCTTCAAAATTTTGCGTGTAATTTTAGTGGATAATTCATAAATAGAACCAGCAATTTTTAACTACTGCTGTTAACAGGGACGTACCCAGAAAAAAATTTCGGAGGGGGTCCAAACGGTGAAAAAGGCAGAATTTTTCACAAAAAGACTTCATCATTCTTGGTGAAGCTAGTGGTGACCCCAGTAGCAGAAAGTTTTGTAGCTGTCTGCGACAAGCTTTCAGAGTTTCATAATCAGTCTTCAAAATTTTGCGTGTAATTTTAGTGGATAATTCATAAATAGAACCAGCAATTTTTAACCACTGCTGTTAACAGGGACGTACCCAGAAAAAAATTTCGGAGGGGGTCCAAACGGTGAAAAAGGCAGAATTTTTCACAAAAAGACTTCATCATTCTTACTTGGTTAACAAAAACTGAAATTTCGGAGTCTAGACCCCCTGGACCACCCCCCTGGGTACGTCCTTGGCTGTTAAATAGTGTTGATTCTAGAGAAAAAAAAAGTCTGTCGGGGAAAAATTAAAAAAGGACAGCCTGTTTTCAAAAAGGGTACTTGAGTTCCCTGAAAAAGTATAGGTAGATAGCATATTACAGAAAACTGGTTTGAAACAATCTGGAAAAGAACAAAAAAGCAAGGGAAAACACTGAATACAATAATCCAGGGGGGGGCAAGTGCCCCCCCCTTGCCCTATGTTGCCGGCGCCCATGTGTGTGTAAGAGGAAGAACAAATACATTTCAGTAACTTGATTTTAAATGGTATACATCCAACAGTTGGATGCAATACAAAGTTTGTATATGACTCTGAAAAAAGAAAAAAAAGAACTAACTATGCACCGAAAGTCAAAACACACATTACAACCCTACAAGTTTTGGGGATAAGCCCTAGTCCTTTTCAGATTGTTTCAAACCAGTTTTCTGTAATATGCTATCTACTTATACTTTTTCATTTGCTTTTTTGTTCTTTTCCAGATGGTAACCATACGTTGAAGTAGTCTTCCTCCTCCCCACCCCCCTGGAAAATATTCTGGCGATGCCCATGTATACACAGTACACACACTCTTCTAGTTTGATGTTTGCTCATTCATGAGACGTGAATATAAGTTTTTAAAAAAGCACTATTCTTTTATTCTTAAAATCTATCAATAAAAATTATTATTATAAATAAGATATGTAAGTTTTAGCATAAATATAAATCAAAAACATTTTAACTCACAGAATTTGCAAAAGGTAAGAAACAATGTTTAAAATAATTTAAATAATTTATTTTTTTTTTTTTTTTTTTTGTGGCATGCTAACAAAGTCCCTTTAAGGAAACAGTTTACCATTTCAGCATTTTTTTAAAACTATAGTACAAATGATGAACTGGATGCATTTCAATGTTCAACTAATAGTACATTTTGAAAAAATAAATTTCTTTAATCTGCACATTTAAGTAAAATTTTTAAAAAGTTTAAAAATCTGATTTTTAAAAAATCTCTCTACTTAAAAAAAATTAAGATTTTTGTCCAATAAATAAAAAAAAAAAGGATTTTCAAAAATATATTACACAAGGCTGTGCATGGATTTTCAGATACATCTAATATTACGTCTAATATAGTTTTTGTGCTGTTATACGATACAATGTAAAACAATAAAATGTAACATATCTTCATATAATTTCTGTAAAATACAAAAGAAAAAAAACTGAAGGCTAATTCCATGCGCAGATTTATCAGATAAGAACTGTAATAAAGAACATGTACAAAAAAAATTTAAATCTTTATCTCAAATTTAAAAAAAAAATAAATTACCTATCGGGTTCCGATAGGTATACCTATCAATTTTATATATATATATAACATTATCACGATATATTATCACTATATATATATATATATATATATATATATATATATATATATACAGTAGACACCGGTTGTAATGTACTTTCACAGGACCTAAAAAAGTAGTACGTTATAAGCAGAACCGCCAGTAAGATTCAATATTACACAAAAAAAGAAAGTGGGCTCTTAATTTCAATGTAATATGAATTTTAAACAGATCTCATTTTTTAAAATTTAAATTAAACAGAAAAAATTCTTTATTACTTAAATTTTACTCTTTAATTTTCTTTTGTTTTAAATGGACAGATGCTACTTTAAAAATACAATTTTCGATATCCATATTAGACTTTAGTAGAGTCCCTGCATCATCACTGCGGCATTCAAAAAATCATGATAATGTTTTTGCAGCATTTAATGCGTTGGGTATGCTTGGTATAGGCTCCTCTGTTTCTACTTCACTATCATCAGAATCATTATAGATAGGGTTTTTCAGGAGGCATTTATATTGATGAATGACAAATAAAAAACATAGTCTTGTTCTTAGCCCTACCTAGCAGACTAAAAAGATAAAAGATCGCTCCCTCCATTCATACAAAATTCATCTTGCTAGAGAATCTGAAAACGAACAAGTGTTTTTGAAGATACTGAAATTTTCGAGAACAAGGAAATAAAATGCTTAAGAAAAGCAAAATTTTATTTTTACCTTTGGTATAAAAAGTACGTTATAGCTGAAGTACGTACTTTTGTTAAGTATGTTTTAACCGAAGTTAAATAACATTATAAATATAGAACTTCAATCGGGACCTAGCTTCTAGGTACACTATAACCGATAGTACGTTATATCCCAGGTCCGTTATAACCGGTGCACACTGTATATACTAACTGAAGTACCCATCGTTGACGGATTAGTACATAATGCAAATTTTCAAAAAGCATGAATCTTAGACTGCATTGTAGATGTATAAAGAATGGAAACAGTATATTAGCAATAGTACAGGAATAAAAATTATATTTTCTGTGTATCTTTAAAAGATTACAGGTTTCAGAGTAACAAAGTGATCAATAAATTTGACTATTATAGAGTACTTCTTTCTATTTTAAAAATGTAAATTTTAGTCTGGTTGAATGAGTTTTTCAAGTCAAGAGGTCATTCCTAACCTAAATTTTGTTTATTTCACAATAGATATTTTAACATTATTCCTCGAAAATATTTTGCACGATTTTTGCAAAATCTAAAAAAACAAATAAAAATTTATTTAAATTTTTCAAAAAATTCTGATTTTTGTTGTTTTATCATGTTGCTAAACTTCAGTGTATTCTCATAATCCATTTTTAATCCAGTGCGAGTACAAACATTTATACAATTTTCACAAAATCCCCAAATCTATGAAATATTTAAAACTGTTTTGGCATCTGGAGTTCAAATTAACTTGTATCTAACATAATTCCAAATTTTATTCTATCCCATTCCCATTTTTCAGAAATAGCACAAACATGTACTGAATTTTTACAAAATCTCAAAATCTATTTAAAAAGAATTTAAATACTTTGAAGCAAAGAGTTAAAGTGACCAATGACGATACTAAATTTTATTTCTCTAGCTTCCATGGTTTATGCACAATCGATGAATATTTTCAGATTTTTAAAAATTTTTGCAAAACCTCAAAATCTAATCTAAATCCTATAGTTTCAGTTAGGTGACCACCTATCATGTCACTCAATTTCATTTCATTCACGTCAGTAATTTTTACATGAGGAGTGAACATAAATGTAAGCAATTTGAAACGATTTTTGTAAAATCTCAAAATCTAACCAAGATTTTTTTTTATTTGATGCCTATACTTTAAGTTGAATGATGACCTATTGTGTCACTAAATTTCATTTCATTCACTTTAGTCATTATTATGTGATGCGTGAACAAACATTTATGCAGTTTGAAAATTTTTCTCGAAATCTAATCAAGATTTTTAAAAAATTCGATGCCTGTATTTTAAGTTGAGTGACCACCTATCATGTCACCTTGATTCACTTCAGTTGTTTTTTTTTACGTGATGAGCAAACAAAAAAAGCACCACGGGCAGAATGACAGAACGACACACAGGCAAGCTTTTTTTTAGGGTCATACTGAATTCCCAGGTGCTTGAAACAGACAGAAATCAAAAATTTTTTTAATTTCAAGTAATGTACAGACAAAAGTCTTTTATATGGATATACAGTAGACTCCCTCTTAACCAGCCTCCGTTTAACCGGATCTCTGCTTTAACCGGCCGTATTTTATATAAATAAAAATGTTTCAAAAAATACAAGAAAATTGAAAATTTCCAACAATGGCAAACATCGACCTCCGTCATCATGTATAGATGGGCCAAAAGCACTGGGAAAAGGCTTTATTCTATTCCAGGTATGGTAAACATTTGAAAAGTTGCGGGCCTAATTTTAGGCTGGTAGTGAAGTCGCGGGCCAAACTTCAGGATGTTACCGAAGTTGCAGGCCATATAATTAGATTTTAAATGAAATTTTGAATGATTTATGTGGGTTTTATGCGGGGTTTTGTCCCACGGGACAGACCAAAAGCTGTGGCTGCCCGGGGCTGCTATTCTAGGTAGAACATCAAGCATCATCTTCCTCCATCGATGTGATGCTTTAAAAAGAAGTTGACGAACTTTCAGTCTTCAGCAGAAAAAAAAAGTATTTTTAAAACCTTCTTCCAAACTGTCTATAAAACTCTAGTAATAAATTAAATCATTTACTATAATGAAGTTCCATCACTTAAATATATGTACATGTGTATATTATTTCATTCTCCGCTTTAACAGAATTTTCGTTTAACCAGCTCACCTCCGGTCCCATTTAGGCTGGTTAAGAGGGAGTCTACTGTATATATATCTATATATCCTTTTCTCTTTATCAATATTTTTGAACTGATTACTCCTGAATATCGATATGTGAAAACATTGAAGATTTCAAATGAACACAGCACATGAAGATTTTTATTTTTAATTGCCAAGGTTGTCTCAACAGAATTGGTTAACTTTTTACAAAATAATCAACTTACAACAGCCTATGAGCCAATAATTACAATTAAAATGCTTGCAAGATAATGAAAAAATAAAGTTCTCCCAAGAACTACTTCTGATACGGAAGGATTTTGTTGCTGTTTGTTGTGTTACATATCAACAGCAGAGGTGTTGAAGCTTTTTTTCTTTGACTCTTGGAAAAATTTGGTGTGGCTAATCTCGTCCTTACAGTGGTGTGCTTCATTGGTGACAGCGCCAATCGATGGGTGATCAACAAAAGGTTATGAAGACGACATACTTGGAAGTCTGCAGATGATGATGTAAAGATGGAGTCGTTTGTGGGGGCTGCCTTTCTTCTCCCTATGGATAAGTTTATCCCTTTTTTCTTTCCCATCTTTTTTAATATTTTTAGTTGGCATCTTTAATCTAATTTTTTGACACATGTGTGATGAAAATAAATTAAGTAATAATTGAGAATGTGTTTCAAACTATGTAAGGTTTATTTTAACTGTAGTAATTGTGTATTATTGTAATGATAAGCAGGAATTAATCAAAATTAATGTATTTTTGTTCTTTTCTGATTACCAGGGTATTTCATGACTTATATTTCAATATGGCACCCTTGTACCATTAATAGCAGAAGTACTCTCATGCAGAGTGAGAAATTGGGAGCAAAAATCTAAGCGTCAATGGCACCTAACTTTTTTTTCCCGGTTGCCAAACTATCTCGTTCAGGTGCAGTTTTAAAAACCTTTGTTTTCTTTATATGCATAAACTATAAACAGGTAGGCTAGATAATTATGTACAGTAATAAAGAATATCAGGACTATTAAAATTAAGATAATAAATAGTAAGTAAATATATAATCAATTTTTATGACTTTCCACCTATGCATCCAGAATAAAACATTATGATACATTTTACAAGAACATGGTCTTTAGTTTTAGTTTAGAAGTATTTTATAAATTGTTGCTATATAACTACAATGCCTATGGTAGATAAACTTATGCAGCATATGTGTACTAGCTTCAAAATGTCACCTGATCAACCACCACTATAAGCAAACAGGTAGTACATGTTAAAATTGTGGAAATATGTACCGTATTTTCCGGTAATAACGCCGCAAATAGATAATTATTTCTATTTATAGAACTAGTTTAACGTAGAGATAGATGTTACGTAGAGTTAGATGTGTTATTTTAGGTAATACTATAAAGTAGTACACATAAAATTAAACAATTCTAATTAAAATAACTTACCATGTCATATATAAATTTACGATGTTTGTCAATACGTCATTATTAGTACAATTTATTTATCTATTTTTAGACTATACATATGCACATATATATATATATATATATATATATACTACAGACTGTTTTCTACTTCAGAAAATACGTCAAAATCCTCGTCCTCAGTGTCTGTCTGGAACATTTTTAAGTGTTCAGATGGCAAAAGTTCATCAACATCTGAACCATTTTCATCATCGGAAGACACACTAGAAATTGCAGGAATCCCATTAGTAATTTTGTGAAAAATCGATAATTTCGGCTTTTTGAAAGGCTCTCTCTACTATACCATTCGGAATTTTATTCCAGGAGTCCAAGATCCACTCGCAAACTTCGGTATAAGTTGCTTTACGGATCCGGCCTCCTTTTGTAAACGTATGATTTTCTGCCGACATCCACGATTCCCAGTGATGACGCATGCGAGCTTTAAATGCCCGATTTATACACAAATCCAGAGCAGGGGTCAGTCCAGGTTTCTTTCCCAGGGTCCTATTTTTGTGAAATTTTACCTAATTTTGTGAATTTATACCTAATTTTGTGAATTTTTTCTATTTTTGTGAATCTTTCCTCATTTTGTGAACTTCTTCCAATTTTCTTTTTCATTTTTGAGCAAGAAAGCAATCACGAAATAAAATTGAATATTTTAAAAAAAATTAAAAACAAAATGGGTATAGTTAGTTCCCTTAAAAAAAGTTGGCCAAAACTGAATAATTCTTGTTCACTGAACATCCGGGATAGTTATACCCTGGAACAAGATTTAAAAAAAAATTGATTAAAATTAAAAATATAAAGCTTTAAATCTTTACTTTTAAATGATTAAAAAATAGATTTTATAATAAACGTAGGCCATGGTAGTTTTGATTTTAAATTGCAGGTACTAAACACTTATTTACACCCCAAATTCAAACTTTAGTAATTTTGAAATATTACAATGTCTGCCAGTTTCGACTGGAAATACTCTAATACTAACGATGTGAAAAATGCAATTTTTAAATCTAATTAAATTTCAACAATTGAAGGGAAAGCAAAAATAAGTTGCAGATAATTACAGATGGGAGAAATTAGCTAACATTTTTAAAAATTAATTTCAACTTGTACCATTAAAGAAAAATTACTGGTCAGTGTACACAGAATATCCCAAAAACACTGACCTGGGGTTTTATTCCTTAAATATTTTTCACAAATACTTAACAGTAAATCACAAATTTATGTTTAAAAAAAAAAAAAAAAAAAAAAAAAAAACAGAATTTTACAGTAATGATTATAAATGTTGGAAGATTAAATCTAAATAAATACAAATGTACATTTTTATCTAGTTTCCAAACAGAAAATTCCCAGTCTGTAAGATATGCCCATGCATTAATTAAGTTTAAAAAATTTAATTAAGTTATAAATTTTCAGTCTTCAATCAAAAATGATAGCTTCTAGCAAAAAATTGCTCGCTACGGCCCTGCCTATGCCGATAGGCATTTCTCTGTAGTGTACCCCTATGACCGCTCTTTAAAATGATATTAAATCCCAATAAAATCACTCTTATGCTTTGTTGTTCACTCCCAAGAATGAAAAAATGCAGTATTACACTATTTCTACACCCCCCCCCCTTATTTTTCCAGCTTTGAGCAGTGATTGACCTATATTTATCCCATTTCACATTCCACAGTGTGGATTCTCGATCGATGAAACAGGGCGCGGCACCCGGCAATCCTTTAACGTCTGGCAGTCCTTTTTCTCCCCCCTATGCCTGGGTATGTCGGTCCGTTTTTCCATTCTTATTTCCCAAAACTTTTTCTCCTTCCTTACCATACAGTTTTCTTATACAGGAGACAATACAATGAAGTCAAAATTGATGTTTAAATGACCCTTTACAAAACAGGAGGTATAACTGTTCCTTCAAAAAAATCTAATCAGCTTTTTTTTTTTTCTTCTTCTAATGCAACAAGATAAAATGTCCTTTTATAAATAATTATTTTTTCTGTTTTCTTTTATTTGCGTGATCTGAAAGATGCCCTTGGAATGTTTGTTTTTTCAGCAATGTAAAAGGGCCATCTGGCACATTACGCTTTCAGTTGGGGGGGAAAGAAGGGAGTTGAAAATGATTTCACCCGTAAGGATGTTATGTTTTATAAGTATGCAGTTGTGAATTAGTAAACAATAAGCTTAGACTTAGCCACGTAATGACGCCAGCTCCCGTTGTTTTGAATTGGATGTTATGCACTCTTGCAAGTTGTTCTTAATGATTGCTTTTAGTGTAATCATTACATGGCCTTTCTACTTCATATTATTTATAGTAATTACAGATATTTACTAAACATTAGAGAAGTACGGATTCATTTCAAAATGCAAAACGAATTATTGCAAGTTAGAACGTTTGCGCGATTTTGAAACATTGCATTGATCTGAATTTATGTTTGTCTTTTAGAATAAGATTTAGGACTAAGTTAATCATTTTGAGATTGCATCAAACGATTTCTGAACATTTAATGCATGGTGCATAAATGTGCCAGTTTGGAAAACAAAGTGCTTTCTTTTAATCTCCTCCCCAACCTGGCTGCCCTTTTTACATACGCCACTGGCTTTATTCATGAAGAACGTTGTAATTATCCGAAAATGACAGCTGTCATCACCTTTTCTTCTAGCAATGACCCTTATTAATATTATAGTAGAATAAGTCTTGATGTTTAATTTTTTGGCATAAACACAACTCACATGAAAAAAAATAATAAATGAGCGCTCGCTACTAGTCCGATTTTTATTCCCAGAAAGAGAGCTCCTACATAGCAGACGGGGGGGAACTTAGGAGGAAGAACAAACAAGTGCAGACGAGAGGCTGGGCATAGCGGATTAAATTGCTCTCTGGCGATTTGGCGTGCAGTCAGACTCCTTTGGCAAGAGTCGTTTCTCCCGCTGTTATACACTGCATGCTAGGGGTTGCCGACCGCACCGCAAGTTGATCCGCGAAAAACAGTAGAGATAGAAATTCCATGTTCTTTTTCTAATATTTTTTTATTTTATTTGTTGATTAATTGTTCTAAATATATATTTTAATGCATTTAAAATTGCAGTCTAAAATTACAAATCTAAAATTTTTATTCATATTTAAATGCATGCATTTAAATATGAATAAAAAATTTTAGATTTGAAGGTAATATGTTACGGAAATAAAAAAGAAACAGTGAACAGTTAAAAAGCAATCATCATTTGGCTTTTGTATGAATTTACATACGATTAGAGAAAACCCTTCTTTATTAAATGTTTAGTCCGGGGTTTTAGCAATTAATAGATATGGATTATAGATGCAGATAAACTCTTCGGGTTTAAACCTATATGTTCCCATGGATGCAGATTGAAGCGAGGACGAAAATTGCATTACTGATTCTTGTAGGATACTGAAAGATTAATATGGGCTAGCAATAATGTGTGTAACAACAAAGAATAATAACCGCTCGTCTTTGTAACGGTAAGAAAGTAAATGTTAAACTTTGTGTAAAGTTCATTTACATATAATCTATATTTATAAAATGCTAAATTCTTTTAATCAAGCACAAACTACTAATTCAATGAAAGAAAAAACTAATTCGTATTCAAGAACGATTTTTTAAGACTTTCTTTGGACCATTTTGTTTCAGTGAAAAATTAATAAGGTAAATAGCTAAAAACTTAAAATTAAATGAGAAAGCAAATTCTAGATAATTTTTTTACTGTTGTTTTAAACCGCAAAAGATTTCTTATTTGTTTTAAATACAACTTACTGTAATTCAGTCAAAACATTGTCTATGTATAAAGACAGGAAAAAAAAAAAAAAAAAAATGAACGGTGAAATCTGGAAATTTCTTGTATTGTCAATGACATTTTGTCTTTTTTTTTTTTTTTTTTCCAATGGCAAAGGCAAGAAAGAAGTAAAACATTAAGAAAAAATAAAAAGATAACAAGAAAACTGTAAATAACTGCGAGATAAAATTTCATGCTCAAACGTTGAATTTCCCAATTTTCCATTATTGTTATTGCATAAATAAATATGTACTTTTTAAAAACCCACCCCCCTCCCCCTCTAACACCTTACTTCTATTCCATAGCAGTGTATGTAAATATACTGCAACAGAAAAAGAATGTGGAAGCTCTACTGTTTTTCGCGGATCAACTTGCGGTGCGGGCGGCAACCCCTAGCGTGCAGTGTATAACAGCGGGAGAAACGACTCTTGCCAACGGAGTCTGACTGCACGCCAAATCGCCAGAGAGCAATTTAATCCGCTATGCCCAGCCTCTCGTCAAGTGCAGTCGTCTGCTTCAAACTGCAATCGTAGGCGGTGTAATTTACCCCCCTGGCTTTAGGAGCCTCCAATCAACCTACCTCACGTCATCATCGTCAACGCTGTTTACATTTAGGCCAAGATATTATTGGGTGCCGATCGGCGATCGCTAACTGATAATAATTCCTAAACTCAATTGAAAAATGCAATAGTTATTTTGTGAAAGGGCCGTTTTGGTCAAACTGAATTTTGTGAAGGGTCCGTTTTTCCGATATTGAATTTTGTGAAGGGTCCGTTTTTCTGACATTGAATTTTGTGAAGGGTCCGTTTTTAACTTGTTGAATTTTGTGAAGGGTCCGTTTTCGGACCCGATTTCGACCTGGACAGACCCCTGCAGAGGTTACAATATTTTAGTCAACCCACCAGGTACTATTGCCAGTCTTGTTTTCTCTGATCCTAGAATTTTTTTCCTTTCGTTTGAAAGGTGCGTTTTCATCAAGTCCATGATCAGTAGACAATTTTTTTGAAAAATGAAATTCGGTCTTTTTCTCCAACATTTTTCATCCCATTCCTGCATAACGTCCTGGTTCATCCAGCCTTTTTGATTTGCGAGCACTACTATTCCCTAAGGGAAATTTTCTTTAGGAATTGTTTTCCTCTTAAAAATAACAATCGGAGGCAATTTATGACCTGAGGATAAACATGAAAGCACCACCGTAAAACTGTTTTTCTCATTCCCTGTTGTAACGATAGACTTCACACCAACAAAATCTGCTGAGTGAGATGCAGGCATGTCGAACGATATGGGGACCTCATCCATATTCCCTATCTCCGATGGCTTCAGTGCATAGTTTTTAATCTCTTCTTTCACAAACTTTAAAAACGAAGTTTTCTTCTCTTCCCAGTCTTCGGGCAATTTCTGGCCAACACTTGTCCGGGCTCTCATGGTCAGATTATTTCTTTTAAAAAATCGGTTGCACCATGATGGTCCACCTCTAAAATCGGCCAGACCATTCTCTGCCGCCATCTGCTTCGCTTTTATTCTTATTAAAACAGTTGATAAAGATCGACCATTTTCCCTTTGATTCTCAGTCCAGTCACAAAGCTCTTTTCCAAATCTGGCCACTGTGCTTTCGGTCAGCGACGTTGATCTCGTTTCTCTCTCGGCATTTTCAACAGTATTTCTTCCTGCTTTCGCCACGTTTTTCATCCACATTCAGCTCTCGTGCTACTTGTCTATTGCCGTTCACTTTTGCTAATGAGATAGCGTTTAATTTAAACTTTGCTGTATAACTTCGCCGCTAAGAATTGTTCGAAAACATAACGGAAAATAATCAGTATCGGAGCAAGAACACTAATAAAATGAATAAAATCGAACGAAGAACGTGAAGTATAATTAATTTGAGTTGTTGCCAGACGCGAATATGCATATTTTGTAATGCTGAAAAAGATTTGGAACATACAGTATAATTAGACGCCTATAGGTAAGGTTTAGCGCTGGCGAATATTGGAGGGGTTATTCCTGATATGGCATACAGAGTTACTTGATGCGATTGGATGCGTTGCCCGATCAAAGTACTGTTTTTTGATTCTGAAAAATGTTACTATACGTAAACACCGTGATGGGTTTTCTCCATGCGAGACTTTTATAGGAACGGAAAAAGATCATGGATTATTTTGTTCCTTAACCAGATTTAAGGTTGGTTTTTTTTTTTGGAGGGGGGGGGGGTTAAATGATCAGCTGTAACTTTGGAACTACTTACAAGCCGCACCCAGTTATTGGCCGCATTTTTGCTTCCAAAAAAGAAAAATATAGTTTAACGCCGCGGCGTTATTACCGGAAAATACGGTATTTGTATTCTCAGTGTGTTGAACTGAAGTTGGGAGAGGGTCTATGAAAGCTTTCAATGTCACCAAGAAGGATTTATTATTTTACATAGCTATTTTATCTTACTAAAAATTATTTTTAATTAAATTACTTAAAACATATTTTATTACAAAATGAACTTTATCTTAATTATTAAATTTTTATATTTAAATAAAAAGCTTTTTTTTATATTTTCAAATAACTAATTCAATGCATTTTTTTTTTAATTTACATTATCTCATAAAGGAGTTTTATTTAAAAAAGATAAATTTTATTAAGTTTAAGCCATCAAATAACATTTTTATTCAAATAATATTTTTATTTGTATTATCGTAATTTAGGCCGGAAGTCCGAAATTTAGATTTTCCCCAAATCTAGACGTTTTGCTAATGTCAACCCCACGCACACACACAAATAAATAAATCTTTCGTTTTTTCACGAAATTGCATTAATTAATTGCAGTCAATCCATGTATTGTTTTCAGTCACGAACTGAAATTGTTTTCAGTCACGAAATGCAATGCGCCGCGTTAAATAAAATCCAAGATGGCGTCCGGACCGTAAACCTGTACACTCCCGCGGTAAATAATTATATTTAATTAATGAATATTAACTACTAATCCAATTAACTTTTACACTGCCTTATTTAAAAGGATCTCGTGCGTTCATCAATATTGATATCAAGTATTATCATCGAATCTTCCCACACTGCCGTGCCATACGAGCCGAACTACTGCTAAAACACTCATTTGCAGAAAGAATCCAATATGGCGGTGCAAACTCGTAGTTTTTTCCGATCAACTTCATTAATATACATGGAGTTAAAAAATTATGGCTAAATTTTTTTAAGTTCCTTTATTTGTTTACATTAAAAAAGGTACGATTTAAATGATTGCACATTCGCGGAAGACAAGAAAGTGGTCTTCTGCGTTCCGCGTGTTTTTCTACCACAGAAGACTGTCTGCAGAGGATCGCTCTCTTTCTGCCACGGAGCAGTGCTTACGAAAGCAAAAGTTTTTTTCACGGAAATTTACGTTTATATTTTTTCAGCACATTTTGAAAAAATAGTCATCTAGACAATAAAAAAGTCCCCAGAATTCGTAAAATATTTGTTTTTTGCGGTATTTATGTTTAAAAAATCACCGGAGTCGGCCGATGCCAAAATAGTCGCTTTTTAGTCGCCTGTCTCGGGCAAAATGTTAGGTGTCAAAAATGGTGACTGGTTCTTAAATCTCTGTCGTCAAAATAAAAATTACAGTTGCAAAATATGACTAACGACCGCTAACTTCGCACCCTGCTCTCATGGGGTGTGGCATACCCAGCATGGCAATATTCAAAAATTGAAGTACCTATTTGAAGAATTCAACTACAAATTTTTCCCCTGGAAGGTTATGACCTTAAAGTCATCTGCACCAGGCCTCATCAATTTTTTTTAAAAATTAGGTAGATACATTGAAAACAGAAGAGTAGCTCAAAACAGTAGCATAAGTATTCACACAGGGTATGACATACCAGATGTGGCGATATCAAAAAACCTATATAAAGAATTTCGAAACTAATTTCTTCATATAGGTCATAGGTTCATCATATATATTTCTTCATATTCTTTTCTCAGTTTTTCCCCCTTCAAGGTTATGACTTTAGAGTCAGCTACACAAAGTCTCATCCATTTAAAAAAAAAAAAAAAAAAAACTTTGAAAAGTACACCGAAAACAAAAGTATAGGGGGTATATTATACCCTGCCCAAGTGCTGCTGGGTTAAACAAACCTTAAAAACATCCTTTGCTCTGATATAGAAATTGTATTTGTATCAAAATTCAAAATGTATGCTTATCAGTGATGTACTGCAAATAAAAATCTAAATTTCTCCTGAACTAAAACATCATATGGCGTACTGTAGTCTTTCTTGAAATCTATTGAAAGAGATCTTTTTTGTAAGTTTGATAGGTTATAGCAAGAACAGTATTTGAGATATTGCAATTTACAGATAAGCAACAATTCCAATTTGCATTTGTCAATGTTTTAGTACTTGTAGTTCACCTTTAAACTCAGATATGCTGATAGAGGTGGTGCACTTTATAGAATTTTGGCTGTTTCTTTCTTGAAACATATTTATATTTTGCAAGTAGGATTTTCAGAAACTTAAATGATTTGGACTTTTTTAGGTTCAATTTGGGCTCCCTTTCCTTTGGCAGATTATGTCAAATTCACAATGCATAACCACAAAAAACTTAAAAATTCAAAGCAAACAAATTTCACTTACCTTAGAATTTTCAGTTATTTCCTTTTGTTTTACTATCTGAATTTTTAAGCCTTCAATTTGTTGATTTATGTCATGTAATCTAAAGATTAAACAAAATCAAATTTTAAAACACATATATACTTGTTCAATTAAGTTTTATAAGACAAAAATTCAAATACTCATGCTTTTCTCAGTTTTTAGAAAGAACTTCTTTTGTATTTGCTTTCATTTTCATTCAATAAAAATTATTCAAAGGAATACAATAAAAACCTGCATAAAAAAATGTAGACCGACTCCACTCAACTTTGTAAACACTTCGTCTTTATAAATTTAATTCAGTTCAATCAAATGCAGTGTTCAGAAGCTAGTGCACTTCAATTAATTTGAGTGTTTAGATGACAATGTATAAGAATACTTTTTGGAGCCCTCTAAAAAATTGTAAGTCCTACACACCAAAATCTATATAAGCTGTGTGACAGTAGCCTATGACATACACACTCAATTTCAACTTATTTACATGCACCATTTAAACATTAGCACACCTTAAAAGATTTACATCCATAGACTGTAATGCATGAGAATTATTTATTACACCCTGTGAACAAAATAACAGTTCTATTCACACCAAAATCTATGCAGGTCATGTAACCATGATCGGTAGCAGATGCTCAATATGTGCTCAATGGAATGCACTGTTTAGATGCAAGTCAACTTTCAAGAATTTCCATTTTCCATCCATAGGTATATATGTATGCTTGCCCAGTTTAGGTAACAAAATTAACGAAGGCTAAGGAAAAACTGTGAGCTATACAAAAAATAGCTCTGATTAGAACATCGTGACTTTTGCAGCACATTTTGAATTGTGTGTGATCTCAGGTGTACTGCCAGTAGATATAATGATGCAAAAAGAAATTAATTTATTTAAAATGTGTAAGAAAAAGTATACATAGACAAGGGAATTAGTACAACAAATAGAAAAATAAAAATAAAGGTATCAAAGTTTATTCATGACCATACTCAAAGCAGGGAAGACTAGATAGTAATTGATAGAATTTCACAAGATATTAGAGAGCACAATTTCATTTTAATAAATGCAAACGGCTATAAAATTACAAGCAGTAGGGCATACTGTTTGATGATTTTGATGAAAAGGGGAAACAATATATTTGAATTTTGATAATGGTCACTTTCACTGAGAAAAGGTCAATTTTAGAAAGTATTAATTGTTCCCCCAATGCTAAAATATTATTACAAATATACCAACTTTTGCAGAACAGCCCAAATATATTGGTAAAGATTAAAACCCATGTTGGCTATAAAAATAAAGAGCAAGCAGATCAAATGGCAAATATACACTATTCTACAATGCTCAAAAAATAAATTCAGCAATAAAAATAACACAATCAAAAATTAAATATTGATCAAATAAACAACTAATAGCTCAATGGCAGATTTCTGGGATTCAAGTAGCAATGGAAGATATATTTATTTTTTCATTAATAATACATAAACAAAATATGATATAAATAAAATCATAGCTATGTACTTTATAACTGAAGGGGGAGGGGGGGCTGCATATTTTTAAAAAGGGTGGGTTTTTCTAATAAAGATATTTGTGCATGGGGTGCTTTGGGTTCCCCATGCCAAGTAAATCAAAATACTAGAATATTTAACTTAATACTAGAGTATTTAACTCAATACTAGAATATTTAACTTTATATAAAATTTTAAACAATACAAATAAAAATAGCTTAAGAAAACATTAATTGTAAAAAGGGGGGAAATCCATTTAATAAAAATAATTCAATTAAGAAAGAAATATACAAATAATAACAATAACCTTTTCATTTGTTTTTGTTTTTCAGCTATTTTGTTTTGGCATTCAATTTTTGCATTTTCAACCTAAAAAATAAAAGAAATGTTCCATTTACTATATTTAAAACTATGTTTTCACTCTAACAGAAATAATGAAAACAGTATTTGATCATGGAAAACAATACAACAAGAAAATTATGAGAGATTTTCAATAAGATTCTTAGTCATTTAATGTATAATACACTTACCTGTTCATTAAAGTTTGCAAGTGCATTAAATTTGTTTGTAATTTTATTCAGCAGATCTTTCCGGGTAGAACACTAAAAATTAAATTTAATATTTTAAAATACTCATGCAAAAAAAATGAAAAAAATAACAAACATATACTCAACAGCATACAAACAACTTATTTTTTTCCCTAATAAAGTGATTCAGAGAACATTACTCAAACTCTTAACATGCAGTACTCTGTGCATGAAATAACCCAATTCTGATATTCATATTATTATTAGTTTCAAAATTACAGAAGCATTGTGTATTCTTTTGTATTTGTTTTACAAATAATAAATTGGATTCTGATAAATTCTTTTAAGAATGAGAGGGTGATAAGGAGAGCCATGTACATTTTTACAAATATTTTTCATAAAAGTTCGTAAAATTACTGTTACAAATTTTTGCAAAAATTTCAAAATATATAATTAATGGTTAATGTAGAGAATGTGGGATAACAAACTAAGAAAAAAGAGGAGTAGCATCTTGTTAAAATTTTATAGGTTCATAAACTTTTCCTATAAAATTAAAAAAACTAAGCACTCTTGATAAATTTACATATAAAAAATTTAAGCATCCAAAATTCGGCACCTTCCAAAAACATGTAAGCATTTTTAGAAAAAAAAAAGAAAGAAAATGTTTTATAATAACTTGTTTAGCAGATAATTAAAATTTAAAATCAGAGACATTAGTAGATAGGAGAATGTATCCCTTAAAAATTAGGATTTCTGTTAATAATGTGATAATCAATCCTCTTTTTAAAAAATTTGAAATTTGAGAGGTGGGAAGTGACTGATTTTTTTTTTTTTACTTATTAATTAATTTAATTTTTTTTGGAGAGGGGGGGATTATTATTGTTGTTTGGCCCCAGCGTGCCTAGTTAAAATTAAATATAAGTTTTGAGGCCACACTTCTGAACCAGGGTTTTGGACAACACCAAAACCCCCCCCAAAAAAAACCACTTTAAAAAACCCAATAAAACCCACACAGAAATGGTTTTTTTTTTGGGTTTTATTAAAAATTATCAAAATTTTTCCTTTATTTCATTTAAATCATTTGTTATTTGACATTAAATGCATATAATATTACCTACATAACTTAGTGCATTATATTAGATAAATATAAATATGCCAGTTTAATTTTTTTATAATTATTTTTCCAACTTCAACATAAAGAATAATAACCTTTTTAAAAATAATACCTTGAGCCAATTCTATCTGTATTTGTTTTGAAATGAACAAGTGTAGAATGCAGGCAGCGATAACTTAGTAATTTATCTCTTTAATAAATAAGTTTTTAAATACAAATAAAATATGTAATTATCAGTATTGTGACAAACAAAAAAAAAAAAAATCTGATGTGTCCAACACATGACTTCCTTGCACGTCTATTAAATCAAAAATGTTTTTTACGCACTTCCTCTAAACTTATTTGTTTGAAAGATATAAAATATCAATAATAGTAAGATACAGTGATTTCTAGCCAAACATTTCGATATCGCCAAGCTGAGTTCAATTTGAAAGATTTCTTTCCGACACTTTATTTGGCGATATTTCACCAAAAGCCGACAAACTTGAAATAGTTTGCGAGATTTTGGGGATAGCCAAAGTAGTCATTGACCACAGACTTTCAATGAATTGAATGCATCCATACACCTTAATGTATTTAAAGTCATTTGGCTCACCCTGTAAATAAATTCCCAGTCGATTGCTGTCAAAAAAGATATTGAAAACCGTTAGATATTATAATATAGTTCTAAATACAAAAGTTCAAAATTCTACGGGTTAAAGTTTTAGAGTTATACAAAATACGAAATAATTTTTGGCGCCAAATTTGGCGATATTTCGGCGAAACTCGTCAATGTCGACGACATTTGGCGAGATATTAAGCATGCACCAACAATGACAGATTATCGCCAAATTTGGCGATATTTCGCCAAAACTCGCCAAGAACGATGACAAATGGCGATACTTTGGGCATGGACCAAATGACTGACTATCGCCAAATTTGGCGACATTTCGGCAAAACTCGCCAAGGTCGAGGACAGACGGCGAGATTTTGGGCATGTACCAAACAATGACTGTCTACAATTGTATTATATTGAAGATGTCCATAGACATTAAAGTACTGAAATTCTTTTCGGTGGTCCTGTAAATAAACTCTCCAGTAGATTTTAACCAAAAATCGAGATGCACAACTAGATGTTACAACAATCTTATATATGAAATTTCATAATAGTTTTTGAGATTTGAGAGTTAAATATGCACACACGTAGACAAAAAAGTCGCCAAGCTTGGCGACTTTTGGCATAGTTCTTGAGGAGGCACGTGACCGAGGTCGGACCATTACCTAACTTATGTGGTAGGACGGTATTGTGCTTGAAATGGATGAATCTCCTAAAATTGCCATTGACCGTAATGTATTGGAAATCTTTTGAGTGTTCCTGTAGCAGAACTGTAAATGATAAAGACACTTTTTTTAATGGAGAAATTCATTTTCTAACTCTTTACAGCATATATCACTTCTGAGTCATTTGAAATAGCCCAATACCTCTAAAAAACGCTTTGATGAATTTCGGCCCATAGAGCGTAATGTATTTCGAATCTTTTAGGCGGTTCTGTAGATAAACTATCCAGTCGAATGGAACCGAAAGGGGAGGTGCACAACTAGATGTTACAACAATCCTAAATATAAAGTTTCAACATTCTACGCCTCATAGTTTTTGAGATATGCGAGTTTAATGAATTTCGGCCCATTGAGCGTAATGTATTTCGAATGTTTTGGGCGGTGCTGTAGATAAACTATCCAATCGAATGGAACCAAAAGGGGAGGTGCACAACTAGATGTTACAACTATCCAAAATATGAAGTTTCGACATTCTACGCCTAATAGTTTTTGAGATATGCGAGTTTAATGAATTTCGGCCCATAGAGCGTAATGTATTTCGAATCTTTTGTGCGGTCCTGTACATAAACTATTCATTCGATTGCGACCAAAAGGGGAGGTGCACAACTAGATCATAGAACAATCCTAAATATCAAATCTCAACATTCTACGACCAATAGTTTTTGAGATATGCGAGTTACATACATACGTACGTACGTACGTACGTACAGACGGCATGGAAAAACTGACCACAATAAACTCGCCGCTGGTCAAAATGAGTTGCAGACGCGTTAATATGATCGTGCATGCTAGCCTACGATGAGATGCATCGAAAAAATTCTTAAAATTAAATTTAGAGGTAGTCAAAATCGGATTTTTTGTCGAAATTTGGCCCCCAAAATTTTTCGGGATCACATTACTTCCTTATACTACGTACAAGGAAGTAAAAAATCCTTTCCCAGATAAGAGAAGAATGAGACATGTCTCTCTCTTACAGCTTACAAGCATGCATCTCAAGAATGAATTCAGGTTCAGGAAACCATCCTGTATTCTATTAGTTCCTGCATTACTTTAGTACTGAGAAATATAAATCTGATTCATTATACATTGTTTATGTGGGATTTAATATCGGACATATTAATTCTAGATTTTTTAAAGTAAAAAGGAATATATATTCAAAGCAAAAATGAATAACTATAAGAAAAAATTAATAAATAAATAGTAGTTCTGCAGTAAGTTGGCCTGCAAAGGGTTTACTGACTTATATTCTACTAGAAAATATAACTATGACTTAAAAAACAAAGGCAAAAAAAAATAAAAAGTTCATAAATTTAAAAGTAATAGAAAGCCAATGTTTTTCTATGTGAACAATAATACACTTATATCTATGGTCATAAAACAAATTAGGAGCCCTTTATAAACGTCAGCAGAAAAAGATAGTACTGCATTAAAGTGCCGTGTTGCAAAAAAAAAAAAAAAGGAGATGTTAGAAAATTTCAAAAGTTGCATTGTGTTCAGAAGAAAAGATACTGCAAGGTACCAAAACGATAACAAACCCCAGAATTCAATCGGAATTACCTCAGCTGAAAATGAAGTAGGTGAGTGTGAAGCATCCATAGACAATAATGAGACATTTTTGCAAGATAATTACACATTTATTAAAATCTGGAAAATATGGATTTAAACTTAATGTACACTATAAACAAATTTTCTCAGCTGCTGAATAGAAATAACTTTTAAAGCTATGATCTAGTGAACAAAAATTAACAATGAAAATGGCTGCAAATTTACTCTTAAGGCACAAACTATTTAAATCTTATAAATAAAAATGAAATTCTGTTTGTTTGTTTGTTTGTTTGTTTGTTTGTTTATTTGTTTGTTTGTTTGTGGATTTGAGTTGTATACAAATCCACAAAAATGGACCTATCAGCCTGAAATTTTGCACAGATAGGTAAAATAATATAGAATAAATGATAGTCCACTTTAAAACTTTGAAAGTCCACCCGTTCCCGGAATTTAAGAGATTTTTTATGTCCTCCACGCAAAAAGCTTTCCGTAATTGTAACCCCTGTAGTGAAATAAGGATCGTGGTTGCCATGTGTGGCGATTTTGCCGAATAAGATGTTTTAAATTCTCAAAGTAAAAATAAAAGAATAATAATGATTTTTTTTTTGTTAGTTTATATTCGTAAGGTTATATTTTTTTTAATTATAATATCGTGTGCATGGGAAATCGGAGCAGGAATGAAATGTTTTATACGCAAAACAATAAGAATTGAAGATTTCCGAGGCTAATATGTTAAAATTTTTTAGTTTGGCGAAAAAATAAAATGGCTCAAATGCCGAGAAAGTGAGTTCTAGCGGTTTGCACAGTTTCCGGCTAGGCGCAATTTACTGAGAGCTTAAGGAAACGGATTTTTGAAAACAAGTGCAAAGGTTTTATTAGAATACAGCGTTAAATTTTAATGATCCGTGCGAAAATAATGCAGTTATTAAGGGATTTCAAGCGATCTATCTTCAGCATTCTCGCGATTTTGAGGAGGATTCTAACGCTTGGCGCTATTTATCGTAATTTAATCGTCTGCTATTTGGGTTATGAATACACCTGCGTATAAGTTTTTGAAATTTTCATTCAGTTGGAATTGTGCATTTTTCAGAGCAGCTTTTCTGCATCTAATGTATTACATCCAGAAAAAAGGATGTTAGAAATATCAATTTTAATTTTGTTTAATCACACTCATGAATAATGATACACTTTCCAACTTAATGAAAGAAGGAACGAAAATAGGGAAGACCCATGGATTATAACTCTTTTTATATATAGCACTTTAGTGCGTATTTAAAAATCTGAAAGTGTGTCAGATTTTCTATGATTCTAGCGCTTGGCGCAATTTAATGAGAGGGTATTTTTAAAAACAAGAGTAGGTTATCTTATAAATAAAAATGAAATTCTGTTTGTCAATTTGTTGATTTGGGTAGTATACAATTCCACAAAAATGGACCTGTCAGCCTGAAATTTTACACAGATATGTAAAATAATATAGAATAAATGATAGTCCACTTTAAAACTTTGAAACTCCACTTTATTTCCGTTCCCGGAATTTAAGAGATTTTTTATGTTCTCCACGCAGAAAGCTTTACGTAATATTAACCCCTGTAGTGAAAAAAGTGTGTGAAATAAGCATCTTGGTTGCCATGTGTGGCGATTTTGCCGAATAAAATGTTTTAAATTCTTAAAGTAAAAATAAAAGAATAATAATGATTTTTTTAGTTTATTTTTTTAGGTTATTTTTTTAATTATAATATCGTGTGCGCATAAGAAATGAGAGCAGGAATGAAATGTTTTATACGCAAAACAATGAGGATCGAAGATATCCGAGACTAATATGTAATTTTTTTTAGTTTGGCGGAAAAAAAAAATGGCTACTAGGCCGATTTTTAGAGAGTGAGTTCTAGCGATTTGCACAGTTTTAGGCTTTTTGGCGCAATTTACTGAGAGCTTAAGGGAATAGCATTTTTGAAAACAAGTGTATAGGTTTTCTTAGAATACAGCATTAAATTTTAACTATCCGTGCAGAAATAATGCAGTTATTAGGGCATTTCAAGCGATGTAGCTTCAGAATTCTCGCCAATTGAGTACATTGATTTAACTTGGGGGAAATCCGCCAAATTTCAGAAAATTGAAATCTTCGCATTTAGTACATCGAGGTAACGATGAATAAAACATGGTATAGTTGATAATTTAAAAAATGCGGCTGTATTAAGGGATTCCACTTTTCAAATAAATGCCTGGCGATCGAACCATTTCCCATTTTGATTGCTGCTAAGGCAATGCTTCGAATGATTCCCTGAAAAAACTCTTGCAAAATGGCGTATGCTGGCACTTTGGCGAGGCTTAGATTTGAAACTGAATTTTACTTGAGACTGGTATATACGTATAATAAGACTGGTTATAGATAAAAATGAATGTTGGTATGTGTGTAGCAGGTTGAAAAACTCCAGCACCGTTTCACCGATCACCATGAAATTTGGTTCACCTAAGTCTTTTATCATGGAGAAGGTTATTATGCTATCCGTTTTCCTCTAACTTTTCACTAGGTGGCGCAGCAGAACGTCGAATTCTATTCCGTTTAGCCGTTTGCTATGCGAATATCGTCCAACCAATTTCGATGAAATTTGGTACACGCGAATATTAGAACACGGAGAATATTTTTCACTATCCATTTTGCTGTAACTTGCCGCTAAATGGCGCTGAAAAGCATCAACTTCTATTCCGTTCGACCGATCGGCATAAAATTTTTTATACTTACACATTTGAGCACGAAGAATATATTCTAACTGCGTTCCTTTTGATGTTACTCACCACTAGATGACACTGCAATGCATTATTATTTTAACTCGCCACTAGATGACGCTGCAGCAGGCCAAATTCTTGACCATTCAAACGGTCGCTATGAAAATCAGTATACATAGCTATTTGAACAATGAGAATATTTTGGCGTTATCCATTTTGCTATAACTCGCCACTTGACGGCGCTGTAGCAAATCATTACTTTATTGAACCACTAGATGGCCCTGCAGTGTATCACTTCTTGACTGTGCAAATGATCGCTATGAAAATAGGTATACATAGATATTTGAACACGGGGAAGAGTTTGGCGCTATCCATTTTCCTATAACTTGCCACTAGATGTCGCGTCAACACATGAACTTCAAAACTATTCAGCCGATCGTCATGAAAATTCGTATACATCGATATCTGAATGCGAAGAATATTTTTGCCGTATCCGTTTTGCTAAAACTCGCCACTAGATTGTGCTACGCCGCATCGCCTTCTGCACAGTAAAAACGATTGCCTTGAAATTCAGTATGCATGATTATTGAACACAATATAACGCGATATCCATTTTGCTATATCTCTTTATTACAATAAATAGTAATCACAACAAATATTAATATCAAAAAGTCCATTCATTCCCGTGCGAAGAACGGGTACTTCAGCTAGTAAGCTATAAACTTGAACTTTGACAATCAATATGGGTGTATGACAAAATCACATTTTATTTTAAATTACGAAAATTTGCTGCTAAAACTTGTAACCATAACATCTTATCACACATTAACACAATTAACTCCTACTTTCCAAAATAGTTAGAATGCACATAGCACAAATAACAGTATTGCTGCAAAAATTACATGTTGAGCTCAAGCCATGATACAATATTACACTTAATTCACCCACTAATTCACATTCTATTTAACTGAGAAATTGATCAGCTTTGAGCCAAAGTTTACATTAAAGAATTCAGAAATAGTTGATATGCATGTTGATATAGAATTATGAGAGGTCTCTCTAAAAATTATTGAATAAATTGTTTACACATGAAAATACTAATTTGCACTCAAAATAGTTATATTTTTGGTACTTAAGATATTCTTAAAAAACAAAGAAATAAAAAAATAACAAGAAAAATGGACTACATGTAGCTAAATGATGTTACAAAAAATCGAAAAAAGGGGACGGGTGACTAGAAGAAAAATGACATTAAGGGGAAAGTGGACATGGCATCCGCGCCGCGCAAAGGTAACTACTATGGAAGCGTCTGTACGGTCAGTAGCATCACAATGGGGTCCTGGGCAGGTGAGCAGAGCGACTAAGGGTTGATCTTGATAGATGAAAAGAAACGAGGAACGTGATTTTAAAGCGTGAAACTGGGAGCTGTATGATGAAAGGAAATCTCCCTCGATCACAGTCCAGCATTCAGGACAAAGTCCTCAGTGATGGTAAATAAGCCAGTTCCATGAGGATACAAAACAAAATCTTAAAATATCACCTGAGTCTCTCCTATGGCAGGGACTCCCACAACTGGCGTTTTCTCCTACATCGGGTGGCTGGTGCTCGGTCCCTCAGTCAAAACCACGTCATTTGGGCAAAGATTGTTAGCTATGAGCACCAGTAGTTCAAATCGCCATGTCAAGCATCTCCTCCACTGCAGAACGTCAGACACTTCCCTATTTGACACCCATCTATGTTATAGAATTTAGCATGATAAGCCCAGAGACTTGCTGGCGTCTCCTTGCTCGGACCCGCTGTCTCTTTCCGCGACCTCTCAAGCCATGCACTCCAAACTCAACTGAACCGGATTGCCTCCCGCACTAAGCCACTCTCCCCAGTAGGCGCCCCTCTCGGCCAATCAGCGATCGCCAGCACGCTAACATCCTTTGAGAAGCTTCCAGAGACATTTGTGCGGGAAAGGTTTCGTGTGCTAAAGGACGTGCTCGGCTGAAAAAAATGGCAGTCGTCTATGCAAGATGGCTAAAACTTAGTAGTGCGCGCTTTTTGAAAAGAAAATCAGCTACTTAGCAAAACAGTACCTAGGCCGGCTAAAAAGGAGTCAAATGACATGGAAAAAGCTCAAAATTAAAATTTTAATCTTATTAAGTGCCGAAATATCACCAAAATATTAGAAAATAAAATAAAACAAAAATAAAACTTAAATTATGTGAACACACAAGGGCTTAGCTTAAAAGAAAGGAAGGGAAAAGAAAAATAGGGCAACAGGCTTGTTATATAAAGAAAACTGACTTAAGGCAAAACATAATACAGTAGAAGACCCAAAATCCGCCGACCCGAAATCCGCAAGGCTCTAAAATCCGCACTGTCTGTTCAATGTAAACAATGAAGTCTGCCCTGTCAGCTGCAAGTTCAGAAAACTATACTATAACCACAAAGTAAAACTAAATAAGCTATTCCCACTTGAAAAAGGTAATTTAAGATTTTGTGAGCTCTGGTGGTAACATTGATATCCTTCTAATGACTGACAGTGACATAATTAACACTCAATTATGGTTACATGACACAAACTCTGGCACAGTAACAAGTGAGGATGATCAAAAAGTTGACAAAATAACATTTAATGAAGGTTAGGCTCTGAGAAAGAAATATCTCAGATTTGTAGAGCAGCAAACTGTGTTACAGAACAGGAAATAATGATTTAAAAAAAAAAAAAAAAAAAAAAAAAACTATAATTAGAACATCTCAAAGTCCTAAACTACTATTAAATATACATGTTTAAATAAGTTGTACTATAGTTTCATAATTTTGTATATTGTATTATCCCTCTGTATTTTTATATCATGATTCCGATTATAAATAACATATGATCTTTATTGTTTTTTTTTTTCTGGGTGGGATATAGAATAAATTTCCTAATATGACCCAAAATCCGCAAAATTCTAAAATCTGCACAAGGTCTGGAACCAAGCTGTGCGGATTTTGGGTCTTCTACTGTAAATAAAATGAATTAAGCAGAAATCATTAAAAAAATATTTAAAGATGAATTAAAGATACACTATTATTAACATGACTTACAAGTGAAATATTCATTCAGAGATTGCAAAGTTATTGTACAAATACTTATTGGAAAAAAAAAAAAAAAAAAAAAAAACTTATTGAAAAAAAATTTATTTTGGAAAAAAAATTGCAAACACACTTAAATATTACAGTAATTATACTAATATCATATTTGAACACCTCAAAAGTTGAAGTTACTTATATATTTTAATTAATTAATTATTATTTTGTAATGAAAGTTTTCTTTTACACTAAATTATTCTGTTTTGAAATAAAACGATACAATTTAAATCCAAAAAGTGTTATACTATTAAAAAAATCTTAATAAAACCCAAAAAAAAAACAATAAAACCCAAAAATAACCAATAAAACCCACTCAAGTTGGGCTTTAAAAAAAAAAAAAAAAACTGGTTTTTTTAAAACCCTGTTCTGAACATACTTTTCCAGTATTTAAAGCATTTCAATTTATTCATTTTTAAGTTTACAGGCAAAAGGATTTCACTAGTTGCTGTTTCTGTATTTAATGCCTTACACCACTTTCTAGCTAACTCAACAGAACTTTGAAGAACCATTTCTTAAAATACCTCCGGATGTCCGGATTCTTTGATATCCTTAAATTTGTAGTTGCAAAAATAATTACCAATTCAAATTCACATAAAAGAAATACGTTCCCGAAGCAATATCTTCCATCTTTGTCGAGAAATTGCCTAACCTTACTGTTTATTTAATTTGAATATTGCCCAGAAGCAGAATTTTTTCTGCCAATCTGCAACGGCTTTTTAGGCACTGAAAAAAATCTGCAGCATAATTTTACAATAATGGAAAAAAGGTTGTAGGATTCAGTAAGCATATTTTATCATAAGCTTGCATTTATCTAATGTTAGTTAATCAGTTAGACTTAATCAAACTGATAGAAATTTACATATACAGTAGAAGACCCAAAATCTGCACAGCTTGGTTTCAGACCTTGTGCAGATTTTAGAATTTTGTGGATTTGGAGTCATAATAGGAAATTTATTCTATTTCCACCCCCCTCAGAAAATAATAGAAAAAAAATACAATAGAGATCAAGGGAAACAAATCATGTTACTAATAATTAGAATCATGATATAAAAATACAGAGGATTAATGCAATATACAAAGTTATGAGATTATAGTACAACTTATTTAAACATGTATATTCAATAGTTTAGGACTTTGGGATGTTGTTCTAATTATAGTTTTTATTTATTTTTATTTTTCATTATTTTCTGTTCGTAACACAGCTTTGTTGCTCTACAAATCTGAGATATTTCTTTCTCACAGCCTAACCTTCATTAAATGTTAATTTATCAGCTTTTTGATCATTCTCACTTGTTACTGTGTCAGAGTCTGTCATTTGATCATAATTCAGTGTCAATTATGTCACTGTCGATCATTTGAAAGTTATCAATGTTAAGATTGAAGCTCACAGACTCCTAAAAAAATTTTTCTAAGTGGGAATAGCATATTTACTTTGTGGTTATACTGTAGTTTTCTGAACTTGCAGCTGGCAGGGCAGATTTCATTGTTTACATTGAACAGACAGTGCGGATTTTGGATCGGCGGATTTTGGGTCTTCTACTGTATAATTTATTGAGAATAAAACCTAACCTGATTCAGTTGTCTTGGTTAACAGACTTGGATAATGAGAAAAAGTATGTAAACAGATATTCTTAAGAAAAACATTTCTGGTAAGTTATATCAAATTTTATAGTAATAATCTATTGAGAAGGACAGTGTTGTAAATAAATTATTTTTCTAGATAGAATGTAATAGTTACACAGCAAAACTTTTTGTGGCACTCTTAGTTTAAATTGCATAAAAAGCAACAAATGAGAAAATATTCAGTTTAAATATCAGGCCAAAAACTATAGCAGTTTTAATTACATGAAGCAAGGTAAACAGTTAGCATTATCCCTTTAAGACCTGGGTTATACTCAAATACTTTTTTGTTGCAAAAATAAGATAAATTTCTTAGTTTTGTAAATAGCTCATTAAGTTTATCGAATAACACACAACTCAAAAGAAATATGAGAAATTATTTCATACCTGATTCAGTTCTTATAAAGAACAAGTTTTTATGTATGAAATCGACTTGGGAAATATGACTTACACTTTTTGAGAGAGGATGTAGATCACATACATAATTGTGTAGGTCAGGGCTTAAAGGGTTATTCATTATTCTTGATATCACAAGAGAAGATATATTTTTGTCCATAATTTTGTTCGTACTGACTCTAGCAAAATATTTGTAATAAAAGACTCCAAACATGGAAATAAATGCAGCTTTCAAAAATTTTCTAGTTCCTGTATAACCAGATGGAAGGCCATTGAGAAATATAAACACTCTATGATCAACAGTTCCAACAGCTTGTTTGTCATTGCCATCTGTACATTTTAATTGCATTTTGCTCACTTTCTCAGTGACCGATCCCAACTTTCACAGGAAGCTTCTGATACTGGAATTGAAAGTGTGTGTGTGTAAGAAACTTAATAAATGCAGGTATTATCTTTGAAAGCTTAACAGCCTTAAACAATTTGAATTGAAAACCGATTTATATGTAATTTTTTCCCCCTCATGAAATCTTAAGTATTATGTTTTCAAATTCTTATATAACATTGAATTCTTGCATTCCAAGCAAGTAACTTTATCCAGCTGTGCAGCCATTTCAATAAACAATTGAAAGAGAACCCAAAACTTCTTTTTGTATCTGCTATCTGCATACATTTGCTGCCTAGAGTATTTTTGAAACAATATATTAATTGAAAAACTAATTGCTAGAAAATTAATTAGATCAACAGGCAAGCAAAATGTAAAACATGTGTTAAACTGCCGTGCGAGAACCCGAGAGCTGTGAGGGGGGGGATATTATATTCTTCCGCATTTTCTAACAGAAAATGTTTATTTGAAATTTAGAAGAGGAATTTTTTTCATGATCTTAAAAAAGAATCCGCAGCGTTCCCATTAGAAAAAAAAAAAAAAAATTGGGTGAGATTTCTCACCCATCCAAAAATTTTGAGAGAGATTTCTGAAAGTTAAGTGAGGACAAATATTGTTTAACATCATTTTATTTATTTATAGTACAATTTCAATAATGCCAATTTTTCCCGTTCATTAAAAATTTTAGCAGCTTGATCATGTGGAAAACTTTCCCCCGATCATGTGGATATTTCCATCAGCTATTCCAATAAGACTGCTTAAATTTGCACTTGAAAGTTTACTGAAATTGCACTGAAATTAGCACTTGAATTGTTCATGAATATTCAAAATCTCAAAGAATCGCATCCAGTTTAACTAAGCAAAAGAATTATAAACTATAATATTTTATCTAGTATAATAAATTATATAATATAACTTAATATTTATATAAATATTAAATTATATTATACTACAAAGTTGGTAAGATACAAATATGTGTGACAAAGTTAAAACAGATATATTTAAGTTCAAATTCTTACTACAGTAAAAGCTAGATTATCCGGCATTTAACCGGAAAATTTCAGCTTCCCTCTTTGTTTTGTTTTTTGTTTGTTTGTTTGTTTGTTTGTTTTTTTGTTTTTTTTTGGGGGGGGCAAATCTCAAACTGCCAGAGAATATCAATAATTCCAAGAATCGTGGTGGTATATAAAAAAACAAACAGATGAAATGCTCTCAAAACTCATATACGACGGACACACATACAAAACAAAAAATTTTACAGCTGGCGAGCAGGAGAAAAATCGACATGTCAGCTCAGTGCGGATAGCATTAATTAATATTCTCCCCTCTGCATTCCGATGATTCAACCGTGTTATCTCTAAACAGAAACTCTGAGAGGAAGGTGGGGACACTTCTTTGCGGTCGCAGAAGTGTCTTTTTGTCTCCGGCCGTTACCGACGATTCTTTCCGGATTGCGACAGTAGTAGAGTGAAAACAAATTTTTGTGTTTGTAAACTTTCAAACAGTGCGCGAGAATGCCTCGTGCTGTAATATTTTTTGCGCGAGTTTTAAGAAAATTATGCGAGATTCTCGTGCTCTAGCAGGAATCCTGATCCAGACAAAATACTCTTATGAAAATAATCTGCAGACTAAAAAAATCTGCGACATACGTCTCGCGTCTCGCATTTTCTGCTGCGGGGGAATATTGGTGCCTGTATTCGATTAAAATAAAGGTGAAGTATAGTTAGAATATGCCTGACGAGGATTTTAAAACAGTATTAGTTGGCAATTTTAGCATAAATTTCAATTTTGATGAAGTATTTTATGGAACAAGAAGACAAATACGGCACACTTGCAGAATATGATGCACATTCCAAGTAGTATTTAAAAAATCAAGTATAATTAGAATATGCCTGATGAATATTCTAAAACAGTTTTTGTAAGCAATTAAATGTATAACCAAAATATATTTAATATTTATTTACTTATTTTTCATTTGTATTTGTTGGTTTAACAATATCCATCTCGTGCGAAGAACAGGTGCTTCAGCTAGTAAGTTTATAGTTACTAATTTTTTTTAATAAGTGAGTTTTAGAGCTGGTATGAAAATTATTACCTTAACCTTCATCAAATGTTATTAAGTAATGGGAAAAAATGGTTATAATGATGTAGAAGGTATAACAAATTTTATTTGAAAGAATGTCTTAAAAACATATGAAAATATAAAACGAGTCAGGAAAATTAAATTCATTGAGGTTTGGGAGCTTATGAAGAATTTTATTGGCCGATAGCCCATTACTTGCGCTCCCCCCTTTTTTCATACCTTTAAATACTTTTTTTTTCTTTTAACTAACAGTTAAGTGTCTCATTTTTTTTTATGATCATTACAAAAAATATACCTAAAATACCTTTTAATACATACTTTTTTAATGAAATTCACTAATTTAATTCATGTAATTTAAAAACAGCCTTGCTGGTAAATTGGCAAAAGTGTGGGGTTTTTTTTAAATTTTGTTGTTGAACTAGCTGAAGTACCCGTCGTTAACGGGTTAGTACTGAATGCAAATTTCCAAAGAGCAAGAACTTTCGTCAGCATTGTAGGAGTACACAGAATAGATGTAGTATGTTGCAAAAGTAAAGAAACCGAAGTTATAATTTTTATGTATTGTTAAAATATTACAGGTCAGAGAGTAACTAAGTAATATCATTTCATTCGCTTTAGTAGTAATTATGTAATGCGCGAATGAATATTTACGCATATTGAAATAATTTTCTCAAAATCTTATCAATATTTTTGAAAAATTGGAAGCCTAGAATTTAAGTTGAGTGACAACCTGTCATGTCACCAAATATCATTTTTTCACCTTTGCAGTTATTACGTGATGTGCGAACACAAATTTACACAATTTGAAACGATTTTTGCAAAATCTCAAAATCTAATAAAGATTTTTTTTTAATTTGACCCAATGCTTCAAGTTGAATTACCACCTATCATGATATCAAATTTCATTTCAATCGCTTCAGTCATTTTTACGTGATGCTCGAACACGAATTTACTCAGTTTGAAATGATTTTCTCAAAATCTAATCATGATTTTTTTGTAAATCGACACCTATGTTTTAAGTTGAGTGACCACCAATGATGATACCAAAATTCATTTTAATCGCTTCAGTCGTTTTTACGTGATGCTCGAACACAAATTTATGCAGTTTAAAAGGATTTTCGAAAATCTCAAAATCCAATCAAGATTTTTTAAAAATTCGATGCCTATGTTTTAAGATGAGTGACCACCCCCCTATCATGACACCCAATTTCATACCATTCGCTTGCGTCTTGTTTACGTGATGCTCGAACACAAATTTATGCAGTTTGAAATGATTTTCGCAAAATCTGAAAATCTAATCAAGATTTTTTAAAAATTCGACGCCTATGTTTTAAGTTGAGTGACCACCTATCATAACACCAAATATCACATCATACGCTTCAGTCGTTTTTACGTGATGCTTAAATAAAAGCGTCACGGACAGAAGGACAGGACGACAGACAGACAAACTTTTTTTTTAGGGTCGCACCGGATTCCCAGGTGCTTGAAACGGATAGAAATCGCAAAATTTTTGAATTCCGAGAAATGTGCAGACAAAAGTCTAATTTTATTTATATAGATTACTCAACACACAGCAATTGCAAACAGGTGGACAAAGCTCCTCAATAAACTAATTTTTTTATATATATAATGTTGTTGGGTGTTGTCAGTTTAGGCAACCCTCCCCCCCTTTTTTTATACTTAATGTTTTTCCTTTAATTTTAGTTTTTTTATTGCTTTTAACCATTTTTTTTAACAAAATGCAAAAAGCAGATTTTAAAATGTAGATTAGATAATTCTACCATAGCAAAGTAAATTTCAAAATGGTAATTAGTATGTGTGTCAAATATATTTTTTTATCACTTAACTCATCATCCTTGGGTACCCAGGTTTTCTCTTTTCAATAAGTTTTGTGAAGCCAGATAAATCGAGTGGCACTGTAGATCAATTTCTAATATTCAACAGCATTTTGTTTTACATGTTAACTTTTTCTGTGTGCAAATATTATTGGTGCAAATTTTAGTACTCCTTATTTCGAGAAATCCCACACACACATGGGCAGTAAGTGAAAACTTAGGTTTTTTGCAAACTTTTTTTCACAGTGCAATCAAAATTTACTTTCTTGTGGGGTTTGCACTTGAAGTATTGCTCGGAGCAGCAATACTACACAATGGGTGGCCAATGTTACCGCCTATAAAGGGATGGACAAATTAACACATATGCCCAAACCAGATTTTGGAACTCTGACCCAAGGTATGATAGAATGGTTCTCTAGCCACTACACCACCTGGGAGGCATACTTTCAAAATTAATTGGGTTTTTTTTGTTTTGTTTTTTTTATGGATTATGTTTAATAATTAAGTGAACATTTTAAGTTAATTTATTTATGGAAAAGCAAACATTATAAAAAGCATTATAAATGCAAAACTTTGAAGACTCAGCATATGCAACTGTGTAACAGGGAAAAGCATACCTCCTTCCAAGTGAAATTTTTAGTTATTTCAAGAAGGGGGCTTTGAGGGTTCAACATACACACACACCAAAACTTTCAGGAACATATCTTACTATATGTAAAAGGGTAGTAAAAACCTGCAACATTGAAACAAAGCTTGAGCCCCCCCCCCCCCCAGCAAAAAAAAAAAAAAAAAATTCTTGGCTCTGGTATTGAGTTATTTCATATGTATTGATGATTAGCTATACTGTAAGATGCTAAAATATACAAAAAATAAAAATTTTAACTTACAGAACTTTTATAATCCTTCTCAAACTTTTGATAGACATTTGAAATTAAATCTTCCTTTTCCACAGCTTTTTTCTCTTCTGAACGTAACGCTTCTAATTCTTCTCCCAACTGTTTTTCTTGATCCTTTAGCTGTAGAACTTCTTCATAAATTTCTTGATAAATCTAAATTGAAAAAACAGATAATATTTTATATTTTACAGTTTTACACAATATTCAGAATCTTTAAGTCAAGGATTTAGGAAATTTATTTTAAATTATCAAAAATACAGTGTTTTACAAAATTATAAGATTGTTACAATTTCATCCTTTCTCAGCAGCACCATAATATTTCATACGAATTTCAAAGAAGATGCATGAAATCAAACAATATAATAGTGTTGATTCGGCTTAAAAAATAAAACAGATTATTTTTATGCCAAAGAATTTTCAAAAATCAGTTAAATACTAGACAGACTAGTTAGAAAGACTACTTAAGTTTATGACTTTTTTGTTCCTTTGAATTCAGAGGTTAACTGTTAGCTAAATCATCTGGAAAGGTTTGAAAAAAGACAAAAATTTAGAGCTTAATCTGTTTAATTCTTTGAATTATTAAAATGCAGCAACAATTCAATAAATTTGCTGAAACTTCTTTTTCTACAAGAGGACTCATAATTTTTGGGCCACTTTTCTTCGCAAATGGTTTCATATGTTTTCAAAATGATACAAAGAACAACAAGCAAGGCCATTTGACCTTGACTGTAGCACACAAATGGTTCAGGATAATGCAATAGTACTCAGCACTGACTGTTCATCTAACTGTCCAAGAACTCAAAAAGAAACGATTCTTCCTGATTAAAAAAAAAAAAACGTATTGGCATGATTGTGTCCCCTCCCCAATGCACACACAGATGTTCGACAAATTTCTTAAGCAGTCCATTCTACGATAGGGCAGTGTTGTCAGATTAGGAGAATTCCCCCCCCCCCCCCTCAAGAGTTTCAAGGGGATTTGTTCCCTTCAAGGAATTTTTAGAGGGGATTTTTCAGGGAGTTGAATTCAAAACAGTTTGGGGTTTTTTTTTTGTTTTGTTTTTAAGAGAATTTATTGCCTAATCTGTATGTGTCAATAATAACTGAATTTATAAAAGCATTTATGAAGTATAAAATATTATCGTGTTACATAAAATTATGCTAGTACTTACAATTTATGAATATTCCTCTATAAAATCACTCTCCAATACAGACCATGACATTGCAGAGTTATTGATAGATTATTCTCCCTACTTCCCTTTTCCATCAACCCAACAGACAATGAAAATTCATCTACAGTTGGTTTCACCTCAAGAAGAACAAACTTAAGTCATTTCATTTGAGTTCCTCATTGTGAATTTGTGATTACAGCATAAGCACATATAAAACTTGACAACTTGAGACATTTAAGATTATCATTTTTTTTTAAATTAATGTGAAGGGAAAAAAAATACAGTTGGACCGTGTTATCCCGACGGCCAGTTTTCATGTCACACTGGTCATCACGACAGCTTTTTAAAGTCCTGTTTTCGTGCAAATGACTAATTTTGTACATATGCAATTCCAATTATCAGGACACTCTGCATATGACAATCCTTTTTTGGGGTCCCTTAAGTGTCAGGATAACAAGGTCCAACTGTATATTTATTATATTATATTCTTGTTATCACTCTCATGTACATATTGCAAATTATATTATAATTGAGTTAAACTGTATGTCTCTGTTTTCTGAAAAGGATTTCATACTATGAACACAATAATATATGGTGCAGTTTATGTTTTAATTAAAATATTATGTGTTTCTAGCTGAATAATTTAACTGAGCCTTTAAGATATTTTCGTCATTTAAAATATGCGGTGATATGATTGGCAAAAAGGGAAAAGTCTGAAAGAATGTGCTAACATTTGAGCAATAATACTTATGAACTTCAATTAATATTGTAATTGCTACTGATATTAAATCTGTCATTTTATATACAATTTTGTCTTAATAAAAAATCAGATAATTTTGGAGAAATTGAAATAAAATTTAAATTTTTGAAATATAAAAAAAGTTTGAAAATCAGACAACAGTCTGAAGAATCTCATCCCTGAATGTGAATTATAAAATTTTTACATACAGTTACATACCACTATAAAAACATTTTACTCTAGTGCATAGAGAAAGAAGAAAAAATTAAGATTTCCTGATTCTCCCTTACTTTATTTTTACTGTTGTTTACAAATACAGTGGACTCTTAGAAATCTGCAAACCCTGACACAAACAGTTTTAGTTATTAATTTGCTTATCAAGTAAGATAATTTGTTATTTAAGATATACTTTTACAAAGTAAATTTTTCAGTTCAATTACATTTAAGTGGTTAAATATTTTAACATAAACTGCATAACAATGAAAAAAGAATACATACCAATATTTTTTTTTTCTGAAACATATCATCTAACTTTTTTTTCAATCTTTCTCTGTCTTCTTGCTTTTTTACATCGTCACTAATTCGCTCATTCTCTTCTTCTGCCGAGAGTTTAATATTCTCGTGTCTTTTAATACTTTGTTCGTGTTCTGTTATTTCCTTATACAAATCCTTAAGATTATTAAAGAGTTCAAAGAGCCGGGGTTCTCCTATCTAAAATAGCAAATATAAATTACAATTAACTTCGATGACCTGATTTTCTTTCTTTTTTCTCCCAAATTCACTTATTAGCTACTAGATGTTATTATATATATTATCTTACAGGATTTTTAAAAGTTCATAGAAAGCAGATCTTTTTTATCTTAAAAACCTTTAAAAAATTAGAGAAGTAATTTGGCACACAGTATTTCGCGCGATGGCTCCATTGTTATATCAATTTTGAAATCACAACACTAAGTTTCAGCAGTACTATAGGGTTATAGTATTACGAAAAAAAATTGCAAAAAGTGAAGTTATTCCAGAGTTTGGTGAAACCCAAATGGCTAAAATGTGCTTTAGCCCGGTGCTTGGCGACTTTTTTCATATGGTCGATAAGTGCACGAAGTGTTACAAATTTCATGTTTTAAAGCTGTGGAAAAACGAACCGAACAAGGCAGGTTGCAATCCCAGAGACGCTCCACACAAACGTGCCAATTTGTTAAAACGCACCTTCGACAATTTCCTTGTTCGCTAAGTGAGACTTAAAATAAACTAACAAGCGACATAGTCTAATACTATTTAAAATTAAAGCAGAGTATTAAAAGCTATCAGCACAGTGAAATCTAAAAATAGGAAACTTGGCAGTGTGTAAAGATGACACATAAAAGATTTAAAATAACTTCGTTTATTGGAGCACAAAAACATCAAAGTAAAATATCACAGATAACAATCATATTTACCACAACAGCATAAGAACTTGTTCCCGTAAGTGCCGACAATCCAGGTTAAATTTGGAAATGACAACACCCGGGAAACAAAATTAGTGTTGAGAAGTGGACGGCCATGAATGAAGAATGTTAGGGAAACAAGAACAGCAACTGATTTGAGAGGCATCTACTTTTATTTATCACAGCTTGGCACAGAAGTGTATCACAGTCAGCAATTTCATAATTACTTGCAGAACAGGATTTAATTGCTTTAAAACTATTAAATATCACATCTATGCTTTATCACAGCTTGGCACAGGAACATATCACAGTCTGAAAAAACTCATAAGTACTGGCAAAAATGGTTTAACGAACTCAACTTCAAAAAGCCGTTTTAGATTTCAATTTCAAATAGCTGCTTTACCTTGAAGAGAACAAGTCCACCAGGAAAACTTCCAATCTTTAAGATATGTAAAATTACGATGAACCACTAAGTTCTATATGATGGCACTTCAAAAGAAATTCTAACTTCTATTTCGCTTTAAAAACAGGTTAAAAATTAGAGGCATTTAATGTTGATTAAAAACGTACTATCATTTTAAAGATTAAATAAAAGCAGGTTTGGCTGGCTAAAAATAACATATCTGGAACTAAAGAGCATTACCGCTCGCTCGTACATCTATATCGCCATAACGTCTGTCAACTGTCAATACAGCCTGACTGTCTAACTGCTTAACAGCGACGATCTGCTTAACTGCGACGATCTGCCATGATCAGCCTAACTGCCTCGACTGCCGTCGATCTGCTATGATTACAGCGAAAGCTCCTCCTTTTATATATCACCGCCGACGGCGCATCTCATTTCTGAGTTGTTCCCTGGCTGCGCAGTTGAACGGCATTTACCGGGCTTCTAAAGCGCATCGGTGATTGGGTGTACAGCTTGTAACAGTTTTCTCCGGGCGATACTCACTTCGCCAACCAACCATTACGCCCATCCAAGATGGCGGCTGTTGACGAACTGGAGATTTGTGTTGTGCATCTTAAACGATCCTTGACGCAAGCCACGATTTAAGCAAGGTTTAAATTTAACATAAAGTTATTCCTTTAAGTTCATTTAGCATTTGAATTAAACTACTTGCCTCTGGGAATTTATTTAATTAACTTTAAGTTGTTGAAACTTTATCTGAACCTTTTATTGTGGCCCTTAAAGCTGGAAAGTTTCACAATTCAGGTAAGTCAAAAATTAAATACACATAAGAGTTGGGATATTTATTGTTCACGAATAGCCATTGGGAACAAAAGCCCCTCCTCCCAGCTCTTATGGACTGCAATTTGCCAGCACTTCAGATAAAAGCAACAATCAAACATCATAACCATTTACAAATGCAATAAAACAATGTGCAAAATCAATTTATACCTGTAGGCGAGTAACGAGCAAGTAACATGCTTCAAAAGGTTAATAAAACAATGGTACCAAGAAAACTTTAAAACCATGTTCTATTCAATTCAAAAAAGAAGGCAGGCAAAGTTTCAAAAAATTAATTTTTGCAGTTACATTACGTAATCAGAAAACTTTTAAAACAATGTTCTCAAATACTTTTCAAATATAAAGTCCCTTTTTAAACCTAAAAACACTTTTCACTTAAAACCACATGTAATTCCAACAGATTCAAAATTAATTATGCAAAAAGGTTTCACTAAAGCATTACAAAAATTTACTATACTTCACACAGTTACATATGTTTAGTTTCACAGTTAGGATATTAACTTATCAGGTTGTCCCATGCTCGAATGACGCGAACGGCAATTAAAAAGATTCAAAAAATTCTACTTAATCAAAAATACAAAGATTCTAAACATTAATTTTAATACCTTAAACTTTAAATTCTAAGCACAATTCTAAGCAATGAAAATCTTAAACGTTTAAACTCTTAAACACTAATCCAACCACCAAAAACCTTAACTAGAAAAATACAGTATATTAGTGCAAAAATTCGTTAAAAAGAAAAATACGATATATAAGTGCAAACATTTCAAACAACATTATGACATGATAATGATTAATGACCTGGTGATCACCAAAGATTCAAATATGCACAACCTTTATGCACAAACCTTTTATGCATAATTCACACATACCTTGGCCAAGGATTTTCATACACCAAACTTTCATTCAATGACATGAAAACAGTTGCATAAATGACATATTTACAAAATGAAAAAAATGACACTTTTCAAAACACATTAATACTTATCAAACATTAAATAGCAAAATTCAAAAAATATGGTAGTGGATCAAAAATTATCAAAAACTTTAAACCTCAAACACATCCTCAACAAACTTTTTCAATTCATTTTGAGTGATAGGCTTAGTAAAAATGTCAGCCATATTAGATTTACTTCTGATGAAATTTATTTTAAATTTATCTTTATAAAACAGATCCCTTACAAAAAATAATCCAACATCTATATGTTTAGTTCTATGATTTTCTATCTGACTTTTAAGGAAATCAATAGTAGCCTGGTTATCCACAAATAAAGTAGGTTTAGAGTTATAATTGATTAACCCACAATCATTACCCTCTTTTAAAACGTTATCTAGCCAGGTGAGTTCTTTGATATTCTCAACCATAGCAAGAAATTCAGCTTCCATTGTGGATAAACTAACTGACTTCTCTTTGTACGCCAAGTTATGGGTGCTTTATCTAAACAGATGAACTCTCCCCCCATAGATATTCTATCGTCTCGATTCGCTGCGAAATCTACATCCGAGTACCCAATTAAATTCAAATTTTCACATTTCAGTTTTAATTTATATGATTTAGTCTTTCTTACGTATCCGAGTAATTTCAACAGTCCATTCCAATGTTCCATGCCCAGGTCACTCTGGAACTGGGAAAAGATATTTACGGCGTAAGAAATGTCAGGTCTTGTGCATCTAGCTAGAAACGATAGGCATCCTAAGACGCTTCTATATAGGTAGATTTGCATTTGATATTGTTCACTGTTAGTTTGAGGCGATTGTAGTTTACTGTACTGTACACTTTTTGTGATTGGGAATGAAGAGATTGGGAATTTAAATTTATCAAATCTTTTGCAAATTTCGTCAATGTAGGGAATTTGGTGGATTATAAGACCGTTATCAGCCTCTTCAAATTCTACACCGAGTAACCTTTTGGTTTTTCCCAAAATTTTTAAATCGAATTTGCTTTGTAGTTTGTTTAAAATTTTTCCTATCTCATCTTCAGTCCTTCCAAAAATGACTATGTCGTCTACATAGACTAAAAGTACAGCAGAATTATTAGAGAAGAAAGTACAATTGCACCATTCGAATTTTCCAAGTCCAATTTCTAGCAAAACATTCTTGAGTTCGAAATACCAAGCACGACCGCTTTGGTGAAGGCCGTATAAGGCGCGTTTTAAGTGACAAACTAAATTTTCCCTACCAGCCTCTACGTACCCTTCAGATTGTTTCATGTAAACTTCCTCTTCCAAATTTGCATATAGATACGCGCAGGCAACGTCGCATTGCACATGTTTCCATTTTAACAATACCACAAACAGAGAAAAAAACAGCCTAATTAAAGAAAAGTTTATAACAGGAGAAAAGGTTTTGTCACAGGATTCGCCCTTGACTTGGTTGTAGCCCTGTGCCACCAAGCGGGCCTTATATCTCGCCTTCTCATCCCTTTTAATGTTTTATACCCATCTGCACCCCAAAACTTGTTTGCCTGAAGGCAAATTTGTCAATACCCAAACTTTTCTACTGATTAAATTCTTATACTCAGTGTCCATGGCCTCTTTCCACTTTTCAATTTGTGGAGACCTGAGCATCTGCTTATAGGTACGAGGAACTTCAGGTACTAGTCAGCTTTTGTCTTTAACTTTAACTTCCGCGTTGCTTGGCTTAGGGTTAATGACACCTTGGAAGGAATCCTTTCCTTTAAAACTGAACATACTTTTAGTTACATCATCAAACTTAATGTTATTCTGTTCGCAGTATTTCTGGCTTTCGTTTAAGCTTTTCAGTTTACGTTTCTGACCCTCCTCATGAAAGTAAATGTCTGTTTTGGATCTATCCGGTCGAGGGACGGCGGTTCTTACCCAAATCGCATCGCGAAAAGTAGGAGAGCTAATTGTACTATCATCCATACTTTCGTCTGCATCAGATTCTTCGTCAGACTCTAAAGTGGGTGTGGGAGAGGAACTCGGGAGACTTTCGTCATCGACCGATTCTCGACTCTCTTCACCAATCTGAGAAAAGCTAGAGTCATCATTGGGCACTGGCACCGCTCCACTGTCACTTTCTGAAACTTTTGGGAAAGACACGTTACAGGTTTCTATCACCCTTTCCTCCTCCGGGATCCAAATTCTATACCCTTTGGTACTAAACGCGTACCCAACTAAAATGCCTGCTTTGGCTTTCGGGTCAAGCTTTCCTCTCAAGGGTCGAGGAGTGCCAACGTAAACTTTTGATCCGAACTTTCGAAGGTGTCTTACTGAAGGTTTTATTCCTTTAAACAACTCTATAGGGGTTTTAGACTGTTCTGAATAGCATAACCGGTTCCACACATGAACAAAGAATAACACGGCCTCTGGCCTCAAAAGCTTTTTTCAAGACCACCTTTCTGAGAGAATGGTCCCTAGCTCCGTCTACAACAGTTTGGTTGAGTCTTTCAGTGCCGATCCATTTTGCTCGGGCGTGTAAATGTTTGTGTGTTCATGATTTATGCCCCTTTCAATGCAAAAGTCTTCAAAGTAATTACTGGTAAACTCACCCCCATTGTCGGTTTTTACAGCTTTGACTTTTTAACCCAAGTGACCTTTCGGCACAAGATACATATCTAGTTAAAAATGTCAAAAACGTCTGATTTTTCCTTTATAGGATAAATGGTCATGTATTTAGAGAATTCATCAATAATTGACAGATAGTATCTTTCCCCTCATTTGCCTACAACATTTGATGGACCCCAAACATCCAAAACAGATTAGATCTAATGGACCTCTCACTTTGCTCCCACTACGGACTTAAATGATACCCGGACTGTGTTTATTTAATTTGCAAAGTTCACATGAAAATTCTGGGGTTTCTTTAGGTTAGGCAAACCTTCCAATCAGCATTTAGCAATACTAGTTTTAGTGATGAATCTACACCTGCATGACCGAAACGTGCATGCCATGATTCGAGTTCTCTCAGGTTATTTTTGCTTATTGCATTACAAGCTGGCTTAACTGGACTGGGGTATACGTGGTACAAGCCACGTTCGAGTTTAGCAGAAAATACAAAAAAATTTTTCTTAAAGACTTTAATCTTTCCATTTCCCCCTACAAATTTAAAACCGTTCTGATCGAGCATGGGGCCTGATAGTAAATTTCTCCTTAACTTTGGAGAGAAAAAGACATTTTTCAAAATACATTCATTTTCACCAAATTTAAGTTTTACATCCCCCTTTCCATTAATTGGAAACTCTAGATCCTCCAGAGCGAGCACCATATTTTCATTCTCAACAGTCACAAAATTAGAGAAGATGCTGCGATCATTACAGAAATTATGGCTGGCGGCCGAATCTAATATCCACGTACGGTTGTCGACATTACAATTTAGATTGGCCTCTGCCACAACTAAAAAACTTAAATGTTACCTTTAATGGTCTTGGGGATGGTGTTCTTATTCGACTGGTTACCTGGGTTCTGGCGTCTACCTCGGGACCTCTGTCGCTCGGTTTCTGCTGGGCTGGATGTTGACATTGGAGACTTTGCACGCACCCAGACTGTTAGATCTGTTCCTGGGACGGCTAGGAGACCTTGGACGGACACGACGGTTCCTTTGGAAATGTCCCGGACGACCGCACCGGAAACACCTGGCCCGGTCTCCCTGGACACTAAAGGCTTCCTTCGATGACGCCTTTCTATCGGAGTCACGGAGGTTTAGTCGAGTCTCTTCAGCCACAACTTCCAAGACGATGTCTTTAAACACAAATCTTTCACTGTCCCATCGTAGAACACTTTGGACAATTGATTCAAATTTTTACGGCAAATTTCTGAGAAACTGGTATGACAGAAAAACTTCATCAAGAGATTTTCCGCTGTCTCTAGCTGGTTCGCTAAGCTCTGGATTCGTGAGGCTAAGCAAGGTTGAACGTTCTCATTCGGCTGAATTCTACTTTGCATCAATTCACTGAAGATTTGCATGTGATGGCTACGGTTGTCGGGCTTGAAAATTTATTCTTAACAGGTCCCAAACTTCACACAGGTCATCTAAATCACCGATAATTTGTCGGAAATCACTGTGCACATTGAGGTACAGCATAGATAATGCAAGCCTTTTTCGGACGTTAAATGCCCTCCACATCCTTTTCTGTGACAGCGCCCTCTTTGATCACCGGGCTTTTCTCCCTACCGCACACAATTTCATAGCAATTTTTCTCCAAGAGTAGGAATTTCATATCAACACACCACGAGGAGTAATTTGTAGCATTTAACTTCTCGGTTTGGTAGGAAGTTGAGATCCCTGGTAAATTAGCCATTTTTCTCAAAAACTTCAAAAATTTTCAAAAATTTCTAAGATTCAAACTCAAAAGGTTCTAAATTTCAACTTCAAAAAAATGTCAAATTCAAAGACATCAGAAATTTCGAAGTGTTAACTTCAAAACTCCAATTCTTAAAACTCCAAAACAAAACATCAAAATTTCAGCTTAAACTTCAAAATCATCAAAAATTTCAACCTTCAAATTGAACTTAGATTCAGAATCATCTCAAATTTCAGGATAAACATCAAAGACTTCCAGATATTTCAAGGTAAGCTTTCAAAACCTCTTTAAAGAATTTCTTCAAATATTATATTTGCCCCTCCATCTCAGCACTGGGGGTTTTCCTTTCAAAATCTTCAGTCATGGGCATTCACTCTACAACGTATGCCCATAACCCTTATTGTTCCCGTAAGTGCCGACAATCCAGGTTAAATTTGGAAATGACAACACCTGGGAAACAAAATTAGTGTTGAGAAGTGGACGGCCATGAATGAAGAATGTTAGGGAAACAAGAACAGCAACTGATTTGAGAGGCATCTACTTTTATTTATCACAGCTTGGCACAGAAGTGTATCACAGTCAGCAATTTCATAATTACTTGCAGAACAGGATTTAATTGCTTTAAAACTATTAAATATCACATCTATGCTTTATCACAGCTTGGCACAGGAACATATCACAGTCTGAAAAAACTCATAAGTACTGGCAAAAATGGTTTAACGAACTCAACTTCAAAAAGCCGTTTTAGATTTCAATTTCAAATAGCTGCTTTACCTTGAAGAGAACTGTTGGTTAACACATTTCTTTTATGTTTCCCAAACCTTTATTTCATTTTCAAATAATATCTTTAAAAGCAAATATCAATCTAGTAAAACATAATTATATTCCTTAAAACTTAATTTACAACTTAAAATGCATAAGTAAGCCTTCCTCAAAGATGTAAACAAACCCTTATTGAAGCACACATTAAAGTTCCACTTCAAGTTAAAGTTACAGTTCAGCTAAAGTTAGTATTTTGTTGCTTCACTGCAACTGAACTTTCTAGTTCTAAATGTCATATTACATCATCACTTTTTTAATTGTAATTATTATTTATAAACAACCATTTTTCATTAATTAATTTTTTATATTTAATTGTTCCACTAAGCCCTCTGCTCAGTGTTTATGCAAATATCATTAGGCTTGTTCTGATTGGATGACATGGCAACCTGTGATTGGATGATGACATGGCAATCTATTATTGGTTAATGCACATATATAAGAAACTGTGCTAATGTATCAGTTTTCAGTTTTGTTTTTTGAAAGCACTAAAGTCCAGTGCAAGGTATTTGTATCTATTAATGTTTTTGTTACAATAAATGTTGGTTCAAGCTTTAACTTTTTGTGGTGTTTATTAGTATCAGGGAGCACACAAGAACAAGTCCACCAGGAAAACTTCCAATCTTTAAGATATGTAAAATTACGATGAACCACTAAGTTCTATATGATGGCACTTCAAAAGAAATTCTAACTTCTATTTCGCTTTAAAAACAGGTTAAAAATTAGAGGCATTTAATGTTGATTAAAAACGTACTATCATTTTAAAGATTAAATAAAAGCAGGTTTGGCTGGCTAAAAATAACATATCTGGAACTAAAGAGCATTACCGCTCGCTCGTACATCTATATCGCCATAACGTCTGTCAACTGTCAATACAGCCTGACTGTCTAACTGCTTAACAGCGACGATCTGCTTAACTGCTTAACTGCGACGATCTGCCATGATCAGCCTAACTGCCTCGATCTGCTATGATTACGGAGAAAGCTCCTCCTTTTATTTATCACCGCCGACGGCGCATCTCATTTCTGAGTTGTTCCCTGGCTGCGCAGTTGAACGGCATTTACCGGGCTTCTAAAGCGCATCGGTGATTGGGTGTACAGCTTGTAACAGTTTTCTCCGGGCGATACTCACTTCGCCAACCAACCATTACGCCCATCCAAGATGGCGGCTGTTGACGAACTGGAGATTTGTGTTGTGCATCTTAAACGATCCTTGACGCAAGCCACGATTTAAGCAAGGTTTAAATTTAACATAAAGTTATTCCTTTAAGTTCATTTAGCATTTGAATTAAACTACTTGCCTCTGGGAATTTATTTAATTAACTTTAAGTTGTTGAAACTTTATCTGAACCTTTTATTGTGGCCCTTAAAGCTGGAAAGTTTCACAATTCAGGTAAGTCAAAAATTAAATACACATAAGAGTTGGGATATTTATTGTTCACGAATAGCCATTGGGAACAGAACTTTCATTTCATAAAAGGCAAGAATAAATCACAGCAAGTTGAAACAAGTTTAAAACAAATTTAAGCAAGTTCAACACTACACATTTGTACAAGTATTTATACTTGCTGCCCTACACAGTTACCGTAAAAATACGGGTAAAGAGCATGAACAGGAAAACGTCATCTCAAAGCAACACGTTCGCGGAAGTTGAGCCGCCTGGCGGGAAAAAGTGTAAACACAACATTCTGCGAATGGCCAGCAAAAGGTAAACATCGCCGTTAGTGATGAAAAATTAATTTTGACTTGCTAAAGCGTACGGGAGACGTACTCAGGGATGTTAACTCCAACATTCGATTTGGGAGCACCCCGGGAGCAGAAAAAATTTCATTTGGGAGCACCTTGGGAGCAGAAAAATTTCATTTGGGAGCAGAAATATTCTATTTGGGAGCAGAAAAATTCCATTTGGGAGCATCTTGGGAGCACAAAAATTTTAGCTTCCGCGAGGAAAACTAAGATTTGGGATCAGAATTAACATGATTTTGGAGCATAAAATTGAAGATTTCACTGTGTTGACTCTAGGAAAAAGGGCCGCCTGGGGGGAAATTTCAAAAAGGGCACTTTGGGGTTCCACGAGAATGTACAGGTAGATAACATATCTAGAAACTGGTTTGAAACTATCTGATCCCCGAAAATTTAACATGTAGAGTTGTAATATGTGTTCTGACTTACAATGCATAGTTAGATTTTTTCCAGTTTGTCTTTAGTCCCCCTCCCCTTCTTTTGGAGAAAATATCATGTAGAAGTAAGTGTAAACGAAATAGGAAAAATGATTTGTTGATAATATTTTGCTCTAAACATGACATAAATATGTGAATTAAATCTGTACATAACTAGAAGTTTTTGATTAAAAAAAAAAGAAGTTTTAATCTAAGTAATTTTGAATTTTCTGCTTTTTTTTTTTTTTTTTTTTTTTTTTTTTTTTTCAAAATTACGTGATGTAGATGTTTATTATTTATAAGAATAGTACATTTATTGAAGGTTTCAGAAATTTTTAGGCAGACATGATTTGTTAGGCAGTAGGAGAAGGCAGAGGGACTGTTAATTTTTGTTCCTCAATTTTATCACACTATCACATTCATATATGGGGGATTCTTCGGTTACCGGGTGTCGTCGCCAAGCGGTGATGAGTCGCCAAACTTGGAGTTTGGTCGAAAGTTTGTTTACTTTAGCGTTAGAGTCAGATGTCTGTTGTAACCTGTGTAGATTGAGTTGAGGTGTTGGATGATGCTGTATTTTGATGAAAAAACGCTCGGTGGGTTCATTAAACGATACCAGGATGTTTGGTAAAGGAATTTTGTGATTGGTTTAGGCAATTTAACTGTAATCGGTAAACCGAAAAGCAGGTGAATTTGAATTCGATGTGTCAGTTCTTGTTTGGTGTTTGTTGAGTTATTTACGGGGAATACAAGATGTATTTGGAAATGTGTTGTGTTATTTGAAGTGTAGTGAATATTATGTTGTTGTTTAAAAAGGAAGTGTGTGTTTATTTGAAGGAGGGCGTGATTATAATGTTAAATAAAAGGAAGTGTTTTGGTGTTATGTTATTAGCTGATGTGTTATGGATATTTTTGAAGAGTTTCTTAAAATAAAGGTAAGTGTTTTTTTTTAAAGAATTTTTGCAATTGCTTAAGGTTTTCAATGTGAATTGTAAATGGATATTTGATGTTGTTATGTTTTCATATAGTGACTTTATATGAGGTGTATAACTAGGTTATTTAATGCACCGATGTTGTTTTGAGTTGAAAACGGGCCAGTGTTTGCCCAGTTTACATAGCTGTACAACTAGGTAGCTGAATCCACTGAGGTTTTTTTAGTTAAAAACGGACCACTGGTTGCCTAGTTTACATAGCTGTACAACTAGGTTGGTGAATCCACTGAGGTTTTTTTAGTTAAAAACGGACCACTGGTTGCCGAGTTTACATAGCTGTACAACTAGGTTTCTGAATCCACTGAGGTTTTTTTAGTTAAAAACGGTCCACTGGTTGCATAGTTTACATAGCTGTACAACTAGGTTGCTAAATCCACTGAGGTTTTTTTAGTTAAAAACGGTCCACTGGTTGCATAGTTTACATAGCTGTACAACTAGGTTTCTGAATCCACTGAGGTTTTTTTAGTTAAAAACGGTCCACTGGTTGCATAGTTTACATAGCTGTAGAACTAGATTGCTTAATATTCTGAAATTTTTTTAGTTAAAAGTGGTTTACTGTTTGCTCATTTTTAATTGCCTGTTACTGAATTTGCTGACAATTTTTAGTGTTAAGTATGGATGGTGTATTTTGTTTTATTGTTTTTTTTAAGTGGAATATCTGTGGAATTTTAATGTGTTAAAGTAATTTGTATTTCCTGACAGTGCTCAACATGTTGTATTATTTTATCGTATTCTAACATGGTGTTTCACACGTGAAAAATTTGGCGACAAAAAAAGCGCGCCAAGTAGCGGGTGCTGGCGAGAAAAAAAAGTCGCCAAAAATAGGCGACACCCGGTAACTGAATTACTCCCCATTTCACCTATATTGGTACAAACTTTTAAACAGAAAAGCACTGTCAGTGTAAGTGGATTAGGATAGATGTGTTTAGCATGTAATAAAAATACTAAAATTTCTGAAGTGCAGGATGTATAAAATTTAATAATATAAATCATAATTTTATTTAAATTCTTTTGTTCGCAATAATTATTGAATGATTACCAAGTAAAGATTTTTAAAGTTACTGAATATATACCTTTATTACTATTAGACATTATTTGGAATTGCATCAAACAATTCAACTCATCCATCAATTGATAACTATAGAAATTGGGAAAATTGAATTCACAACACATAAGATTACTAGAATAAATGACATAGTCATGCAAATTTTGTATTACATCCAATGGTTGGAATGTACAATACCATATCAAATCACTGAAATATATTTGTTCTTCCTCTTTCACTTCTAATTTAATGTTTGCTCATTCATGAAAAGTGAATATAAGATTTTTAAAAAGCACTATTCTTTAAAATAAATAAAAATAATTACTACATGTAAGTTTTTTAGCAGGTATAAACATAGCAAAACGTCGTTTTGCTATGGCATACTTTCTGTATCATCCTTAATTATGTATGGTTAGTAAATAGCTGTTATACATTAAGAATAATATGTACTAAGAAAGCCGATTAAAAAGAGGAAATCGTTTAGGGGGAAATTTTAAAAAAAAAACTTGCTAGAGCATGCAAAACCATTAAAAACATAAAGAGCTATAACTATATACAGCTGGCGACGAACTCTGTAATAATGATTGTTTGATAATTTGCAACTACTTATTTATCAAACGTAGCTACCGATATTTGAGGATTGACAGATGGAATCGCAAATTTTTAGATAACTTTAAAAATAAATTGATTTTCCCAACAGTATTTTCTTCCCCCAACTCCTAAGTGAAATGCCCAGGTAGTTCTGCCCGGTCGATCGGGCTTCTCAATAAGTCAGCAAGAACAAAACATACTAGAGAGGCCCCTTTTCGGGTTACTCGGCTCGCGCAAATGCAAAGACAATGAAAAGGCAGTAACAGTATTTCGATCTGAAAGAATAGAATATTTGAAAAAGGTATTTGTGGGAAAGATCCGATTTCATAGACAGTTTTCGTGAAAGGGCCGCTTTCAATCAAACCTATTTTTATGATGGAGTTAATGTACTCAATCGTATTTCTGTGAAGGAGGCGTTTTAATTAACATATTTTCGTGATGGGCCGCAAATGGTATGTAAGAAATAAAAAGTGGTGATTGCTGACTAATAATAATAAAAATGTAAAAGCAGGAGGGCGCATAAAGAAGAGAAATAGGGCCGCCAGGCATTGCGCCCTGCAAAATTGTTAGGACAAAACTCAAAGTTAAATAAATTCCTGCCCCTTATAAAGACCTCCTGAAATATTTGCTTACCTTTTTTTTCTTTCCTAAAAACGTAATTACATAACAGAAGTCCCATTAATATTTAAATAACTTTTGTCCACGTTTTAGCTATTACGCAATCGATCTTAGCGATTACGCAATCATTGCGTGTGTTCAAAACACAACTTTCTCGGCCAAGATTTTCGTCCAAAATGAAGTTTCTACCCTTCACCGCTAGGCGGCGCTCCTCGGACGATCGCTGTATCCTTTCGCCCCGTTCCGGCGAATCGCGGACCTGTACGGAAGCTGTTCCCAATGGCTATTTGTGAACAATAAATATCCCAACTCTTATGTGTATTTAATTTCTGACTTACCTGAATTGTGAAACTCTCCAACTTTAAGGGCCACAATAAAAGGTTAAGATAAAGTTTCAACAACTTAAAGTTAATTAAATAAATTCCCAAAGCCAAGCAGTTTAATTCAAATGCTAAATGAACTTAAAGGAATAACTTTTTGTTAAATTTAAACCTCGCTTTAACCGTGGCTTACATCAACAATCGTTTAAGACGCAGGGCTCTGATCTCCAGTTCGTCAACAGCCGCCATCTTGGACGGGCGTAATGGTTGGTTGGCGAAGTGAGTATCGCCCGGAGAAAACTGTTTCAAGCTGTTCATCCAATCACCGATGCGCTCCCGAAGCCCGGTAAACGCCGCTCAACCGCGCAGCCGGAGAACAACTCAGAAATGAGATGCGCAGTCGGCAGTGACAAATAAAAGGAGGAGCTTTCGCCGTAATCGAAGCAGTTAAGCAGTTAAGCAGACCGATAGCAGGTCGACAGCAGTCGAGGCGGTTAGGCTGATCATGGCAGATCGTCGCCGTTAAGCAATTAGACAGTCAGGCTGTATTAACAGTTGACAGACGTTTTGGCGAGCGGTAATGCTCTTTAAGTTCCAGACATGTTATTTTTAGCCAGCTAAACCTGCTTCTATTTAATCTTTAAAATGATAGTACGTTTTTAATCAACATTTAATGCCGATTTTTTTAACCTGTTTTTAAAGTGAAATAGAAGTTAGAATTTCTGTTTGAAGTGTCGTCATATAGAACATCGTGTTTCATCGTAATTTTTACATATCTTAAGGATCTGAAGTTTTCCCTGTGGACTTGTTCTCTTCAAGGTAATGCAGCTTTTGAAATTGAAATCTAAACGGCTTGTGAAGTTTAAATTCATTAAACCATTTTTGCCAGTACTTACGAGTTTTTTCAGACTGTGATATATTCTTGTGCCTAGCTGTGATAAAGCATAGCTGTGATATTTAATAGTTCTTTTGCAATGAAATCCTGTTCTACAAGTAATTGCTGACTGTGATACATTTCTGTGCCAGACTGCTATAAATAAAAGTAGATGTCTCTCAAATCAGTTGCTATCCTTGTTTCCATAACACTCTTGGCCAACCACTTCTCAACACCAATTTTGTTTCCCGGGTGTTGTCATTTCCAAATTTAACCTGGATTGTCGGCACTTGCGGGAACAGAAGCTTCTCTGCTCCGCGCTTCCGGCAATTCCCGTATAAATACGGCTGCTTCGGCGATGTCTTACGCTGCTGCAGAGCTGGGTTAGCTTGTTTTTGCTTGTGCCGTAAGAGGAGTTACTTAACGTGTAATGTGAAACCAGTGACTATAAAAAGTTGTTACTAAGCTAATTTTTAATGTTTGCATAATGTTTTTAATAGTCCAGTAATGAGAAAATTTTATAACTGCCCTGCTGTTTTTAATTTTGATATTTTGTGCTGAGTTACTTTAAGCAATGTAACATTCTGGAAACAAGTACATAAATGAAATTGCTTTTGAACTTTTTTTGTCTTCTATTGCTTATCACTCTGCAACACTGCACTCTGCTAAAAGTACAAGAAGTGTATTAGAATTGTCACGTAAGTGACAACAAAGGGTTATGGGCATTAGCAAGAGGAAATTTCTGCCCTATATAACCAATTCAAAAGGCAGTATGACTTTTAAAAGCAGAGTGGATAAGCGAAGATAGAAACCTTCATAAAGATGGCCCATTAAAGGACTTAGTCGAATTTTTCGAGGGGGGGGGGATGTGAAGTTATTTTGTATAAGAAAAAGTTCAATCCTATCCTAGACAGTAATGCCGTTGGTGCAGCCTGTCATAGAAAAGCTTAACACAACCAACTATGCCAACTGGGCTGAAGATGTTAAATATTTATTAATCGAAAAAAATGCCTGGGATATCGTTACTAAGAAAGAGCCATTGCCTGTTGTCGATGAAAAGAGTGGAATCACAGCTAAAGATGTAAAGGATTACGAAGCCCGTGCAAGGTCGGCACGATCGACTATATATTTAAATGTCGAAAGCACATATCGCCGAATTATCGAAAAATGTGAAAGTGCAGCAGAAGCACGGGAAACGCTAAAACAACACTACCAACCAGACAACTGTTCTCGCCATATGCATTTATTTTCTGAACTTTTAGCCTGCAAAATCCAAGACGATGAGGGAATCGATTTGTTTTCTTCCCGACTTTCCAGAATAAGTGAACAATTAAAGGGGATTAACCAACCCGTTCCAGAAGTATACTTAGCCTTCCAGTTAATTCGTTATTTACCAGGAGAATTTGATCCCATAGTACAATCTATACTTCGTTGGCAGGACGACCAATTTAAATACGACAACATTCTGCTGGAATTGATCGCGGAAGAAGCTCGCCTTAGATTACGGGAGCAAGACAAACAAAGTGACTGGAATGTGGAGGTGCAGCATGCACACAAAAAGGTCATTCAGTATCGAAAGTGCAGAAAATTCGGCCATTTACAAAGCGACCGCCGGAGCCACATGAAGTCCAGGAAAGCAAGGATGGAGTCTCCTCTCCCCCAGACATCTAGACCTGTGTCACCAGACGGCCTGTCCAACTTCCGCACTACCAGACGAGACCAGAGTCCGGAAAAGGTTCCTAGACCAAGGCGCAGAGGTGCACGTCAATCCACACCTAATTCCAGGGACAGTAAAAGGTCAGACAAATTTTCCTTTTTTTCTCAAGCAAGTTTCACTAACAGTAGTTGGTCAGAGAACGGCTGGGTTTTCGATTCGGCCGCTTCTCACCATTTTTGTAAGGATCGTTCTTTATTTTTAAACTTTCAACCTTTACATGAAGAACTTTTTGTAGCCGTTAAAGATGTAACAATTCCTATAGAAGGTACCGGTACCGTTGAACTAAAATTTGTCAACTATTGAATTCACGAATGTATTATACTCTCCTCGCCTACGGCGTAATCTGATATCTGGCCCTCAATTAGATGTTAAAGGTGCAAAGTTTTCAGGTGGTGAGGGGGAGGTGAAGATAACCTGCAACTCTGAAACCCTTTTTACGGCCGTGTTAGATAATGGTATTTATTACCTCTACCCTCGCATCCCTAATAAAACACCCAAAAAGGTTAGGTTTGAGGCATCCGTTACTCAAAAGGATGACATGTTAAAATGGCATAAACGATTAGCCCACATAAGTCCAACATTAATAGAAATTACAAGTAGAAACTATTATGTTAGGGGTCTTCCTCAAGTTAAGAAGGGGGATTTTTTTTTGCGAAACATGCAAGTTGTATAAGCAGAAAAGGGTATCTTTTAAACCACTAAACACCATTAGAGCCAAGCAGCCCTTAGAATTGCTAGTCATGGACGTGTGGGGTCCGACCAAAACTACTGGGAGAAGGGGTGAAAGATATTATTTTTCTATAATAGATGAATATTCTAAAAAGGTAGCCGTATATCCCATTAAACATAAATCTGACGTATTTGATATTTTTAAAAGACACGTAAGTCATGCAGAGAGATTTTTAGACAAGAAAGTTAAAGCTCTCCGGTCGGATAATGGTTCCGAGTTTGATAATGAAAGTTTTAAACGTTTTTGCCAAGACAATGGCATCAAACATGAACTTACAAACACTTATACTCCCGAACAGAACGGGATTTCTGAACGCTTTAATCAGACTATAATTAGTGCAGTACGCACAATTTTAGATGAAAGTAAACTGAATCTCAATTTTTGGCCGGAAGCCGCCCTTTACTTTGCTTACACATGGAATCGCGTGTGTCATAAAAACCAAAGTAAAACTCCTTTAGAGTTGTATGGTGGATATACGCCATCTGTAAAGCATTTAAAGCCTTTCGTCACAACTGCATATGTAGGCGTCCCAAGTCAACTCAGGAGTAAATTTGATGCTAAAGCAAAGAAAGGCATTTTAATCGGCTACGCATTTAAAACTAAAGGTTACAGAATCTGGCTTCCAAACGAAAATAGAATTGTAGAAACTATTAACATTTCCTTTAGAGAAGACTTTAGTGATCAAATGCGCAATGGAGCGGTGATGGGCACAACACCCACATATAATTACACTTCTGACTCATGTTCAGATTCCAAACTTACTGATACCGACTACAGTGAGGATTCAGATGTAAGATCTGATAGCACTTTTGACGAGGAAACTGTACCTCAGTTCCCAGTGCATCAGCCATATGAATCCCCTGAGTCATCCTCATCAGAAGAGGAACCTAAATCTAGTCAAGATGTAATTAGTAGAACCCCACGGCGATCAGCAGTTTGGGTCCGTAAAGTTGTTCCGAGACCAGATGGAAGTAGAACAGATATTTACTATTACGAAGATAAAAAGTCACAACGACTGCGTTCCTTAAGAGATGTAGAAAATTATTGCGACAAACATCACCTTTAATTTGAACCCGTAATTTTTTATTTTAAAGGGTCAAATAAATATGAAGGTAAAGTACTAGGCCACCAAGGTGGTTCAACCTCAAATGCCAGCCCTAGCTGTGCTGAGAGTAACGCTAGTATATGACTAGGTGAAATAAAAATTCCAAAAATGTATAAGCAAGCTCAAAATTCCCCTCAATGGACTTTTTGGGAAAAAGCTATGCAAGATGAAATTAAAATGATGAGTGAAAGACAGGTGTGGACATTAACAAAACCACCTAAAGATGTTGAACCCCTGGGATGTAGATGAGTTTTCACAATTAAACGCAATGACCAAGGTGAAATAGCTAGATACAAGGCACGCCTGGTGGCACAAGGTTATAAGCAAATAAAAGGTGAAACATACGAAGAAACGTTTTCCCCCCGTAGTTAACTTTAGTGTGATTTGTCTCTTCTTTTCTTTACTTGTGTCATATGAAGGATGGTCCCACGTCCAGTGCGACATTAAATGTGCTTATCTATATGCGCCTCTAAAAGAAACCATATACATGACTCAGCCAGCCGGATTCCTTACAGAAGGAAAGGAACAGTACTTGTGTAAATTAAATAGAGCTCTGTATGGTCTCCATCAGAGCGGGAGAGTCTGGTATTTTGAGCTAAACAAAGTTTTAACAGATATTGGTTTCAATAAATTTAAATGGTGCAATTGCGTTTATATTTTTAAAAATAAAGTTGTTTTACTATTATACGTCGACGACATAGTTTTATTTGGAAAAACTGACAATTATATAAGCAAAGTTTTAACCCTTTTAAGTAACCATTTTGACCTCAAAATGCTAGGGAAAACTAAAAAGCTACTAGGCGTCGAATTTGAAGGGGAGAGGGAGTCGCTAAGAATCCACCAAATAGCATACATTGAAGAGATATGTACAAGGTTTCAGAAATTTAACTTCCCAATTTCCTCGTTACCTATCGCTAAAGGATCTGTGTACTCTAAAACAAAATCACCTCAATCCCAAAGTGAAATCGACGAAATGAAGCATTTTCCTTATCGCAGCTTATTAGATTGCCTTTCATTTTTAGCAAACCGTACTAGACCGGATATTGCCTACGCTACTAATATATTCAGTCAATTTCAAAACAATCCCGGATTCCCATACTGGAATGGTTTACTTAAGCTTTTAGGGTATGTCAGTTCAACAAAACACTTAAAATTAACTTTAAAATGTAAAAATACTCGACTCATAGCATATACAGATGCCGATTTCGCCACAAATCGCAACGATAGGATGTCAATGGGGGGACAACTTATTCTTCTAGACAAGTCTCCAGTTATGTGGAGAACTTTTAAACATAAAAATGTCAGTCTATCGACCATGGAATCGGAGTTTATCTCGATGACTGAAGCTTCTAAGGAACTCCTATGGTTCGATAGAATCTTGGGAGAATGCTACGAACGTAAAATTTTAACTAGTCAAAAACAACAATCTTTGCTTTATGTGGATAACATTGCCACTATAGATTTTGTAAAATCTCCCATAGAAAATCATAGAACAAAGCATATCGACGTGAAGTTATTTTTCATAAGAGACTTATACTTTAAGGAAGTATTTGAAATTAAATATGTAAAAAGAAAAGACAATCTAGCAGATCCCTTTACCAAACCTCTCACCAAAAATGACCTGAAAAGTTTTCAGTGCAATATTTTTATTTAAGGTGTTTTTTTAGAAAATATGTATTCTTTTAGCATAAAAATTGTTATGCCTGAAGTTGACTACATTGAAAGGTATTTTTTGTAACTTGTATTAGAATTCTCTTTTAAAAACGTACCTAAAAATTGTAATAGAATCTGTGTTTATACTATTCAAAAGTTTAAATTACTAATGCATCTGTGTTTATATAGTGTTTCACAAATTTAAGTAGCAACAGTGTTTATATTTTTGAAATTTAAAAGTGCTCGCATTAATGTTTATACAAATGGTTTTGAGCTGTACAGCAAGTGAAATTTTTTGAATTCAGGACTGAATGTAGTGTGGAATCATGGGCCCATGTATGTGTTGTATGTGTGAAAATGCATGAAAAGATCTCAAATGTATTCATGTTAATTTGCATAACGAAATTTTTGTAAAAGTGTAGTCGTGCTATTTAGCGTGGCGAGGTAACCAATGGTAATAGAAATGAACTTTAATGAAAAAAAAACTGGTTTTGCTTTCAGGTACGTTATTGTATGAAATAAGAGAATGAGTTCAGTTGTGAACTCCAACTGTGAAGGAACAACAATGTAGTTATCTGTAACATTGTTTTTTTTTTTGTTGTTGTTGTTATTTCAATATCTTTGAAAAAAAAATGTATGATAATTGTTAATGCTTATGAATAATCTTTTCTTGTATAAGCGAAGTCAGGGCATAATTTCCTCTAAATTTAAGATACTTTTTTTAATCTAGAATCTGAACGTTATAAGTGACAGGAGGGGGGGCATTGTTAGGACAAAACTCAAAGTTAAATTCCTGCCCCTTATAAAGACCTCCTGAAATATTTGCTTACCTTTTTTTCCTTTCCTAAAAACGTAATTACATAACAGAAGTCCCATTAATATTTAAATAACTTTTGTCCACGTTTTAGCTATTACGCAATCGATCTTAGCGATTACGCAATCGTTGCATTTGTTTAAAACACAACCTTCTCGGCCGAGATTTTCGTCCACAATGAAGTTTCTACCGTTCGCCGCTAGGCGGCGCTCCTCGGACGATCGCTGTATCCTCTCGCCCCGTTCCGACGAATCGCGGACCTGTACGGAAGCTTCTCTGCTCCGCGCTTCCGGCAATTCCCGTATAAATACGGCTGCTTCGGCAATGTCTTACGCTGCTGCAGAGCTGGGTTAGCTTGTTTTTGCTTGTGCCGTAAGAGGAGTTACTTAACGTGTAATGTGAAACCGGTGACTATAAAAAGTTGTTACTAAGCTAATTTTTAATGTTTACACAATGTTTTTAATAGTCCAGTAATGAGAAAATTTTATAACTGCCCTGCTGTTTTTAATTTTGATATTTTGTGCTGAGTTACTTTAAGCAATGTAACATTCTGGAAACAAGTAAATAAATGAAATTGCTTTTGAACTTTTTTTGTCTTCTATTGCTTATCACTCTGCAGCACTGCACTCTGCTAAAAGTACAAGAAGTGTATTAGAATTGTCACGTAAGTGACAACAAAAATCAATCTAAAGTCAACACTTACAATAAATGCAGATAAGAAAAGCAAAGTTTGCAAGCGTGGCAAAAAATTAACAGAGTCAAAATGACGTATTCGGCGCAGCTCGGTGCAAAAATCAGCTAAAAGCACAGTTCGGCGCAAGATTTGCGTTTTGGAGCAGCTTGGCACAATCGGCGCAGAATTAACATCCCTGCGTACTTTGCTCCAAGTATGTTCAAATAATTATTCATAAAGCATAGGAAGACATTAAAGGAGCTTCTAAAAGGTAAGTAATATGTTTGACAGTGACAAGAACATAAAGTGTTGTAAGGACTAACAAGCCCCCCCCCCCCTCTTGTCACTGTGACGAAAACGACTGATGGCTAACAACGAAAGAACTCAAATAAAATAAATTGTTAAATTTCAGCTCCAAAAAAACTACATTTTTCACATTACTTTAACATTTTAGAAATAACAAAATTGTCACATACACAAATCGTGAAGAAAACTTTTTCACATAATTAAACAATTCAGTTAACAAGATAATATACAATACATGCACTACAAAAGAAATCTGCTAAAACAGAATAATACCTGGAAGAGGAGAATTTTTTTTCTTATTCCGTTGAATAGTTCTAATACAATTACCTCGGTAACCCTAAGGTATACCTACATTTTTACCTTACATTATAAAGTTCCTTTTGAAAGTCTCTGAAAAAAACTACAATTACACCTCAATATACCGATTGGTATACCTACATAATTTTACAAATTATACTTATTCAAAATTCACTGTGGCAATTCTAATACAGCAGATTCATTTTGAATTACAATAAAAATTACTATTATACGGTACCCATGCAGAACGTTAAAAGAACATTCAAAAGAAACAAAAAGATCATTTGTTGCAACATAATTAAGGGAGGAAATATGTTTCAGTAGTCAATTTGATCATAACATACAAGACAACATAACATAACATATAAGGCAATACAACATACAAGACTAGACAACATACAAGGGCCCTTGATTTCATACTTCACATTCACAACATACTGAAAAGTACTATTTAAAATGTAAGTGGAAAATAAACATAAGTATAAGCACGATTCAAAAAAAAAAAAATTTCAGATATAAACATTTGAGTTCTCTCTCTCTCTCTATTACAGTTTAAAAGAAAGATTATATGATTATATTACTGCATTTGGAAACTTGTTAAAGAAATAAAACAAGTTACGAAAAAAAAAGGGGTACTTCATAAATGCATGATTCAGAATGAAAGATTGCACGCAATTACATCATCTGAACATCTGCAACATAAGCGGGAACTAGTTTGTGGCATTTCCATTTATGTAAAAAGGACTTACTAAATTAAACATAACATGCCCGCAACAAAAAGCCTTCCTGTGAGGCTACGTCTATGAAAGCCACTATCCCCTGCAGGCCCTCTGGCAGTTTACAAGGGCACCGGGCAAGACGCTTCTCCGGCCGCTCGGACCCCGAAGAATGAACTTAACACAGGGCAACACTCACATTCCGACGGGAATTTAAATTGCCTACCAAACAGAAAAACACTATCTGATACAAAAAATTACAGTGTCCAGCACCAAATATTTCTAATACATAAAACTGCTCAATAAGACTTTAGGAGTATTTAAAAAGTAATTCAAAAAGGTTCAAAAACACACAACATGCTTTATAAGCACAAAAAGCTTTCAAATTCAAAGCTTACAAAAAAATAATTTCTTTGAATTTATTCAATTCAAATTACGTTTGGGGCTTGGTAAAGATGTCGGAAAAATTTTCCTTACTTTTAACATGCTTTATATCAAAAATATTTTTGTAAATTAGATCACGCACAAAAAACACTTTTACATCTGTGTTTTGTTCTGTAATTTTCAAATGGTGATTTTACGAAATCAATAGTAGCCATATTATCTACATACAGCAATGACCTACATTTAACATTTGGTATGATTTTGTTACTAATACATTCATCTAAAATTCGGTCAAACCATAATAGTTCTTTAGATGCTTCTGTCAGAGCAATGAACTCTGACTCCATTGTACTTAAACTAATGCATTTTTCCTTAAACGTGCCCAAGCAATAGGAGCTTTGTCTAACAGAACTAATTGACCACCCATAGTTGTACGGTCATCCCTGTTAGTTGCAAAATCGGCATCTGTGTATGTAATTAATTCTACTTTATTACAAGCTAGGCAAAGCTTTAAATGTTTCGTAGAAGAAACATACCCTAGCAATTTTAGTAGGCCACCCCAATGTGCTAATCCGGGATTACTCTGAAATTGACTAAAAATGTTTACGGCGTAACTTATGTCAGGTCGAGTACGATTGGCTAAAAATGACAGACTACCTAACAAACTTCTGAAGGATATTTCGACATCTCTTTCATTTCTGCTTTCGATTGAGGACATTGAACTTTAGAGTAAACTACTCCTTTAGAAATAGGGAGTGATGAAATAGGAAAGTTGTATTTTTTGAACTTGTCACAAACTTACTCAATGTAATTCAGCTGGTGAATACGCGTCACTCTCTTCAAATTCTACTCCTAATAGTTTACTAGTTTTGCCGAACATTTTTAAATTGAAATACTTAGTTAAAAGTTTAATAGCCTTGTCAATAACTTTAAAATTTTTGCCAAAATAGCCATATCATCAACATATAATAGAAGTAAAAGTTCTTGATTAAAAATATAAACACAGTTACACCATTCTAGCTTTTTAAAACCAATCTCAAGTAAAATCTTATTTAATTCAAAAAACCATACACCGCTCTGACACAAATCATAAAGAGCTTTATCTAATTTGCATACTAGATGTTCCTTGTTATTCTTAGAAAAACCCAGGGGTTGCTTTATGTATATGTGGTCCGTTAAAGGTGCATATAAATACACACATTTGACATCACTGTAAACGTATTCAACCTTTGTAGGAAACAAGCAGGGAAAAGAATAGCGTTATTACACCAAAGTTGACTACAGGACTAAAAGTTTCATCGTACGACTCTCCTTATACTTGTTTAAAACCCTGTGCCACTAACCTGGCCTTATATCTTGCTATTTCCCCATGTTCATTACGTTTAACAGTAAAAGCCCATCTGCAACCTATAGGTTCAACTTTTTCTGGTAACTGGGTCAAATGCCACCCCTCCCCCCCACTCATTCATGATTTTAATTTCCTCCTCCATGGCTTCCTGCCATAAATCTTTCTGAGGAGATTTGAGTGCCTGTTTATAGGTTCGAGGGACTTTGACCTCATCTAGTCATGCTTGAGCTTGTGCATGATATACATTCGAACTTGAACTGCCGCCTTGACCCATTACGATTCCACGATACTTGTCAGATCCTTTAAAATTAAAAATATGCGGCTCTAAGCTGTGCTATTTTTCTGGCAGTATTTTTTCACGTCATTTAATGACCTTAGATGTTGATTTTTGCCCTGTTCGTAGTAGTATCTAGCTATACAGCTACCGTCTGGTCTAGGGACTGGCTTCCTCATCCAATTTACAGTTCTCAAAGCGGTGTTTCCCTCATCTTGACTTTCATCTGAGGACAAGTCTGCAGTGCTGCACGTATCATCTGAGGATGAACTCTCAGTGCCACTAGCATCATCCGGGGATAATTCCCTGAGGTCGTTTTGAGGTGTGACGGCTTCAGCAACGTCATCTCCCTCCTCCTCACTATCGAAAGTGCTAAAATAAGGGTTGGAGCCCAGCATTGCTTTACTACGCGTTCGCTTGACTGGAACTTCTTCATTGAATGAAACATTAATGGTTTCAACGATTTTATCCGTTTCGGATAGCCAAATTCGATATCACTTCGTATTGAATGCATAGCCAACTAAGATGCCCTTTTTAGCTTTGGGTTCGAACTTAGAACGATGCTGTTTAGGGACACCAGTACGTATGCAACTGAAACAAATGGTTTAAGGTGTTTCACCGACTGTTGCTTTCCAGCATAGAGTTCGATTGGGTTCTCTTTTGATTTTTGTGACACAACCGGTTTTGAGTGTATGTAAAGTATGACATTTTTTCCAGCCAAAAATTGTGATCTAGTCTGCTCTCTGCTAAGATAGTTCGAGTAGCATTCATGGTCGTTTGATTATATCACTCTGCCAAGCCATTTTCTTCCGGAGTGTACACGTTTGTTAGTTTGTGTTTTATCCCCTTTTTCTCAAAAAACTTTCTAAAATTTTCATTGACGAACTCCAAACCATTGTTGGTTCTAACAGCTTTTACTTTTAAACCAAGAAACCTTTCTGCTCTTGCCATGTATTACTTAAATACTTTAAAAACTTGTTTTGTATCACGAATAGGGTATATTGCAGTTTTATGTGAAAAATCATCGATTATATTTAAAAAATATTTTTCTCCCCCTCTCCCTGTTACTCTAGTAGGTCTCCAAGTATCCATATGAATCAGCTCAAGAGGCTGTTTTGATTTAATATAAGGGATTGTCTTAAACGATGTATGCCTTTGCTTATTTAATTTACAATACTCACAAAAATTATTGTAATTTTTAAAATTGGGGAGTCCCCTCACACATTGATTTTTGGAGGTGTTTTAAACCAGATCCTGACTCACATGGCCAAAGGAGCATTTGTTTGGAGTCTTTACTTTCTTCCGTGGAAGAAGTTTCAAATTTAACAGATCTAGGTATGTGTTTAATAACATTAGGGAAAAGAAAATAAATGCCGTCGTTTAAAGTTGCAGTAAAAAGGTATTGCTTACCTTCGAACATCTTCACCTCACCTTTGCCCCCTTTAAATGCGAGACCCATATGCCAGTGAAAAATTAAAAATTGAATCCTTACATGATAAGCACATGATGTGTGTAACCCACACAAGGATTTCATGCAATCCTCTGCTAAACTTTAAAGTACACAGATTTCATTGTGTTGAAAATCATTGCATTACTTTGGAACCTAATGAAAACTTTAAGTAAACAAGTATTTGATTTTATGACACTAAGTTATCACAAGTTCATTATAGATTTAAAAGGAAAAAAATTGAATAATAATACATACTGATTGCAACATATTTTCTAATCTCTGTTTTTTATCCATTCTTGAAAATTCTGCAACTTTTTCTTGTGGAAGAAACTGGCATAAATTGCTGGTATCGATGTTGAATTTCTTCACAGCAGCAGCTACCTAAAGAGCAACATAAAATATGCAAAGAGAATAAATACACTAAATATAATTTAAGCTACTTTCGAGATAAAACTTCACTATATAATTTTAAGGAAAGTTCTCAAACTACAAAAAGAGTAAACAGTAATGTGTCAAAAGGAAGACATTTATAACATGTAGGTATCTGACAGTCTGGGTGATTAAATCCTTTTAAAACTAGCTATCTCTACATACCACATATATAAGAAATAATGCAACATATATGTGGCCCCAACAATTTTACAGCTTTTGTTGATCTCTACAAATGTAGATCTCAAAATATGAGAAAACACAAAAGTTGGATAATTTATTGAAGATAAAAATTCATTTCTATGCAATTATGCCTTCTTTTTAACATATTGTATGTTTGTTTGTGGGATTACAGACGATTTGCCATCATAGGAAGAGAGATGGCAGTTTCTATGCACCAGAGAGCTCTAAGTCGAAAATAAGAAATTTCAGGACAACATTAAATTTTAGTACATTTTTAACATGAAGTTACTAATTTATCAAGTATTTATTAATACAAATAAGTTGGCGATAGTTACAATTAGAAACTTTTAAGCTGGAAAAAAAGCTTAAATTGGTAATATGTGATGTAATAATGATGTATAAAACACTCTATGAATTAAATGAAGTATAAGCAGTCTCCAAAAATAAAATTACAGATATAAGACAATTAAAATTTACCTGAGAACAGATACAGTCAAATTTCGATTTAATGAAGTTTAAGGGATCAGAGAAATCATTTCATTTTAACAAAATTACACTATACCGATATTATATATCCATATTGTAATTTAATTTGGAGATTACCAAAGTGTTCACACTATAGTAAGATTTTTCCTGTAACAGACTTTGCTAAAATGGGATTTCACTGTATATCTTGAAGCTTAACAAATAGAAACAATACACAATTAAAAATGAAAAATAACCTCTTTTTATCTTGATAAGTTTATTAGAAAACACAAAGAAACATTAGAAAAACCCAAAGCTCTGAATGAGTTTCAAATTGCAAGAACTGGCTTAGTTATTACTTTCAGAAATCAACAGTATGTAATAAAAACAGTTTTTTACTTGGTGAACAGTGATCAATTTTTGGAGATGGTGGTTGTACTTTCATTTGCAGAATCAATCATCATTTAAGCAACTTTTATGTCCTTCACATCGCTTTTTGAAATGGCTAGGTTTAAACCCTTGAGTATGGATTCATTTCAAGAAACTCTTACATTTCGAACATCAATATGTCATGTTCATGTCCAGACCTAGCCGCTAAGTGGTTAAATTTACAATCCTGACTGGAAAAAAGGTCTTCCTACAACTGTGACAAATTTCTTGTCATGAGCAAGAATTACGTGTTAATTTTGTCTTAATTTAAATGACAAAACATACTAGTCATCTATCACTTAGACAAAGTAAGTGATTAAAGCACCACATTTATCATCTGTTTAGGCAAAGCAAATTTATGAAGCAAGAGTCATCAAATGAACCCAAGGGGTTAAACTCTCATTAGCCTCAGCTAGCAAACGATGTGGAGATTTTTCTCTTTTTCAGTTAAACTATTTTTATTCTCAGTCAGCTCAGATAACTTTTCATTTGTTTCTTAACTTATTTATGTTTTCTGCATTCTCAGGCATTGCTGCTAAATTCTGTTTCATTTGAATGTGTAAGCAACTTTTCCTCTAAGTTCTTCCAAATAAGCAGCATATACACTGCTTTTCCCTCTAGGTCATTTATTATTTTTATACTAAGTCTTGTTTAATCAGCATGTCTTATAAATGTCTGCTTCAATAGAGAATCCTGCAAAATGTGAAGTGTGTTCTATAACAAATTTTCTTCGTGCAAAAGGTAAGTGCATCCAGTAGATATTCATAATGAAATTCTTTTCATCGATGAAAATGTCATGGGTGTTTATGTTATATAATGTTATGGTGCTCCAAAAAAGTGGGGGTGTCAAAAGCAATGTGAGTGTATGGGTGTGTAAAAGGGGTAAAGCAAATTTCTTTTTGTAAAATTGGTCTATACTGTTAGATTTTAACATCATTGTTGATTAAATGATCTTAAATTTATGATTAAATGACCTTCTGAAGTGAACTCTTGCTAGCTCGTACTCCTTTTCCTCTCTCAATTAGTATATTGGGTTTTCTTCTGTTAATTTGTTTAATGGGTTTTCCTCCGTTATTTTACAATTGATTGTTACATTTGAGCTTTGAAAAATGAGAGACAAGGCCCTTTGTTGTATTGTTTTTTGGGGGATAATGTTTTTACAAATCAAATGCAGTAATTTTTATTTTAATTGTTTTAACCATTAATTATTTATTTTCTAATGCTTGTAATTAACTTGGAAGTTTAATTTAAATACCTTTTGTCAGGAGATATTATGGTCTGGGTGACTCTTCTCCTATAACTCAATAGCTTGTCTTTTTAAATTACTATTAATTACCCCTTTTTTTGTTGGGACTTTCTAAATAATGACCTTTTCTTTAAATTAATTCTGCCGTTGTTTGCCCTTTCTCCGGAGGCGTAAATTTAATTATCATGTAAATTCTGTTGATTTTCTGCTGACTATTACGTTTCCCTCTCACTTTAATAGCCTAACTCATTTCTTGCAATATCTCTTGTTCATGTCCGGTTTTTAATTATTTTTACTCTCTTCTAATTTAATTTTTTACTCCAAATTTTACCCAGGGTTGTCTCGGACGATTAGCTATCTCCCGCTAAAATTTTAGGAAATTTACTAACGTTTTTAAAGCCTTTTTGATCAATTAAGTTTTTTTTTCCCATTTCAAGATGGCCGTTCTTGCCTGCGTTTCTTCTCGGCCAAGTTCGTTTCTTTCCCGCGTGTAGTAGTCGCTGGCCGCCATTTTTTCTTTCCTCTCTTCCTTCCCCTGACAATCGAATGTTCTCGAAGTTTCCCGGCTGAGATGGCGCGCTCTGATTGGTCCCCGCGGTCGGCGTCTCGGCGAAGCTCCTCACGCAAGGGGCAGAAAGCGTCATTCTGAGAGCTGACGTGGTGCTGCTAGGACGAATTGACTTTCGGAGTCTACGCTCGCAGACTAGAGGTCCAGCCCGGCATTATTGTCGTCGCGTAGCGGAAGTTCACGATGTGATTGCTAGCACGTAGGCCAGAGGGCCAGCTACTCAAAGATCACCGTATAAATTTCTTTTTTTGTTTTTTTTTTTGTGCGTAAGCTCCCGGTGGCCCTACTACATTTATAACATGTTCGGGTTTTTTGCCGACTGCCTCTATTTGGCCACCTTGCCGATGCGTCACCGTCACCGCCAATATGCTTCCCCTCCCTTTTGATGTTGAATTGGGCTTAAGGCCCCCACACCCTGTTTGACGGAGATCAATTACCAGTTTCGACGTCCCGTTTCAATCGCCTGCATTGTGTTCATCATCCCCCGGACCGGGAGCCGCTAGTGCTACATAGAATGCTCCGAGTGGACCGCGAGATCTCCGACGCCTGATTGTGCCGGCCGTAAGTCCGTGTTCCCTTCCAAGGAGAGACCAAGATGCCGGCTCCGGAAGCCACCAGCGTCCGACCGTCAGTTCCCTGAAACGCAGAGACCAGGCCTGCCACTGGATCCGTGGGCGAGATCGCTCTGATTCTTTTTCCTCTATCATCCTTATGCTACAAATTCTCCACGATAAGCTGGATCACAGCGTCATCATGCTTCAAACCGTGCTAGAACTATCATTTTTTTTAAGGAACTTGTTACGTTTAATGGGGGGGGGGGATTTAAAACAAGATGGTAAAGCTAAAAGACTCTTCTCTTCAAGTAGTAACCTGTGGTATAACTTACCAGTAACGCCATGTTTAAATTTTTTTGTTAAATGAAGATTGTTGATGCTGTGTTTTTTTTCTTACCTAGTTAATTTTGGAGGGTCATAAAATCTATTTTATTTTCTTGCTTTGCCAATGCTAATCTCTGTAATTACTTGTTTGAGTTGTTCTGCATATCAATGAATTTGCTGCACCCTTTGGTGTCAAAATTGCAAAGTTCTTTTTTTTATTTATTTTGTTAACTATTTAAGCTCGTTTGTTGGATTGTAAAAGTGGGGTTTCAAGTAACAGTTAAGGATTTTGTGTGGGATTTTTATTAGATGCCCTGTGTGGCTTGGAGAAGGTGGGGACTTGTTTGCCCAAATTTTTCTTTACTTTTTTGATAGGATAAAAAAAAAAAATTTATGCTGCAGCAAAGCCTTTTAACTTAAATTTTGGATCCCAATCGTGCTACTTTTGTCATGACAATTTTAATTAAGCATTACCTTTTATTTTTCTTTTTACTTTTCAATTTACAAGGGCTAATAATGGGAAATTAAAGCACTCTAATATCTTTGTTTTTGTGCATTACTAGCACGCCCTGTAATACCCCTGCGCAGTGTTTTACTTACTTTTATTTCTATAAATGCTGATGTCGTGAGGCCACTAGTTGTTTACCCCTATTATTGTTGAATAAAATTTGTATTTTGGTGATCTGATGCAATGTCTCTGTGTTTATTTTACCACAGTTTTAACACACACTTCAGGCAAGGCTGAGAACTTTGGGTTATTTAACAAATTACTGCTGTCACAACGCATGGTCAATTCTTAATTCTGTTTTGGTAACTTGCTTAATTTAAAATCTAAATTTTAACCTAGCTAAACTAATTTTCACGGCAGTAGTAGCAAAATACTACACCTTTTACTTCGGGAAGTGAGAGAACAGCCGTCCCCTTTGCCATGCCGGATGAGCCACCTATGCTTGAGATGGTTTACTGCAAGATATATTGAGATGGTATATTATTTTGATATGCTTGATTAGGCAAAGCTGATAGTGATTACTACATATCACACCTGAAATAGGCAGCTAATATCTATTGTCATATGGCTTACACCTACTGCTCAAATCATCTTCAGAAATCCAAGACTTATTGAATTTGGTTCTCCACTCATAACAAGAAAGATGGAGTCATAAGTTTAATGCAAGAATGAAATGAGGATTTCATTTCACAGATCTGGAATAATTTTATAAATAACTTAGGAAAACTTACCTCACTTTGATTTGATGGTATATGATCTATACTCCATTCACATGGACCAAATTTTATTTTTCGCTTTATCACCATACTTTTCCTATTACCTGATTCCCTAAGAAAAAATGTAAATATAATTTAGATGTTTCTTAATTATCATGGAATCAGTGTTTTCAAATTTCAAAGAAAAGGAAAGAGAGAAGTTAAAAAAAAATTGTTGGTACTCATGTATTGTCAACCACTTTCAAAAAAGAATTTTTTTTGCCAAACTGTGTAATTTTAGACTAATTGACATTGCTGTCTTAAGTATTATTATGCTGTAATTCTATAAAACCTTGCAACAGGCTGTAATATACAGCCATTAACCCATTTTATCCCAATTTATTTATTTTGTTCAAATTTGAGAATAATCACATTTTCTGAGGTATATGAAATCTAAATAGACTAAATATAACAAAATTTGAAAATTTTTAATGTTTTATATTGGAAATCTGACCCGTCCTCTACATAGGACACTGGGATAAAGGGGTTAAAATTTCCACTTAGCGATCTCAGTGCTTTCTTCATTAGTGAAAAGCAATTTATGCCTACAAACTTTCACAATGTTTGAATAATACTTCATTCTTCACTTTAAGAGTTCAATTTTCAGTTGAGTATAACACTAAACTTGGTGGAATGTTCCAAAGCAAGCCTGACAAAGTGTTTTATTGCGTTTCCCGCAGTATGTTTTCGGTTTTCCTTTGCAGCCCTCTCTTTGACAACGGTGCTGTTTCTTTCTCTTCAGTAAAAAAAGGCCAAGTAAAAAAAGGCTCGCAAGCGTCTCCAACTCTAACCTCCACAGTCCCAGGAACATCGTTTACAATAATCTCACCAGTATATTTGCTTCATTGTCATCCCCTTCATCTTCATCAGTTAATTCACTAACATCTGGTAGTAACACAGAAATTTCAACATCGCTCTCATCTGAATCTGAACTATTGAATATTTCCAGTGCTTCCTCTAACTTCAGAAACCTTTGCACTGACATGATTATGCGGGGCAAAACACTAGGTAGGATTTTTTGTTTTTTTACTCTTACTTATAAAGTTAGAAATAATGCATCAATTGCATGCGTATCGTCCCACTGTCCTATTGGGAGGACAGTTAAAAAATAATGCACTACAACTTACCTATTACAAATAAAGCTTTAACTAACCACCAGGATGATAAATAAAGAGTACTCTCACATACAAAGTTCCCAGCCAAGTGTCTGAAGTAAACTGAAAAGGAATTCTGCAACCCCAAAAAGAAAATGCAAACTATGCCCACTAACACGGAAAATAAGTAGTGTTTCCAGACTGTCGCGACGGACATGCGAGACATAACTATTGCTAGCAGAAGCTTAGACATACCTCTAGATGTTCCAGCAGATAAAATATTCGCAACAAATAAATACTGATTTCCACATGCTATTTTTCAGCTGTCCTCTTGATAGGACAGTGGGATAAAATGGGTTTTAATAAAGACATCTATTCCTGTGCACATCCTAACACAAAAATCTTCTAATAAAAGGATAATTAATTTATTTTACTTCAAGATTCAAAGTGAAATTTTTTTAAGCCTTAAACCAGGGGTGCAAATAAGGGGTCACACAGTCATACGATTATGATACGAATTATGATACGAATATGATATACGAATTTTTGGTCACGGTGTGACCAAAAATTTGGTGGGTGTGACTAAAATTTAATTTGTTTCCGCGATTTTGAAAGGTAAGAAAAGTTTGGTGCCACCAAATTCTTGCCGATACCACTAAATTTTTGGATAATATTTGCACCCCTTCTTTAAACATACACAAATTTAACATATGCACTTTTTACAATAATCAAAATACCATAATACTAAGCGTCGTGGCACTAAACTTTTGGGTATTATCTTGGCACAAATACATAGTTTGGAGAAAAAAAAATAGAAAACGATACCTTTTTAAGTACTGAGTTCTGAATTTACCTTGTGATGGATTTTTTTTTAAATTAAAAAAAAATCCCCAACTGCAAAAATAAAAGATTATTTTATTTTCCAAAAAAAAAAAAAAAATTTGAATAATTGTTTTTTTTCTTACTGTCAGGGGAATAATTTGGAAAATTATAGCAGAGAATGTTTTAATCAGAATACCATAATCCTAAGCAACAATTTATTTATCACTTGTTAGTTATTTTATATATCAAATCAGATTTTTACAAATCAAGTATTAGAATTAATCTTGCCAAGTGGCAAGTTCAGAATTGAGCTACCTTTTCATTTCATAATAAGATTTTTTAAAATAGAAATTCTTTTTTAAATAGTTGATTAAAGGTTTGCACTTTTTAATTTTTAAAAGCAGTTTGCAAATGAAAACTAAATAGATAAAGACACAGATGTATTAAAAAATAATAATAATAAAATTTATATGCATTTCATGCATGCTCCTACTCTGCTATAAAATCAACTTAAACTCAAATTTATCTACAAATACTTTGAAAACAAAAACAATTAATATATATTTTTTTTTTTAATTAAGTCAGTTCCTACTTATATCAACAAAGAAAAGTTTTATTTTAGTTACTTTTTATTAAATTTAATTAATTTCATTAACATAATGAATTAACATTTGAAAAAACTATTTGAATTTGAGTGGATGATCAAAAGTATTTTATTAACGACTGAAAATTTGAATAAGATATATAAATATATATATAGGGAGAGTGTGAATTAATAGTATGAATTTGAAAAAAAAAAAAAAAGATGCACAGCTAGTTACAATAGTTCTAAATACAAAATTTCAACATTCTATGGTTAAAAGTTTTAGAGTTATGCTTATGCAAAATGCGAAATAATTTTTTTAGTGCCAAATTTGGTCATATTTCGGCAAAACTCGCCAAGTTCGACGACAAACGGCAAGGTTTAGGGCATGGACCAAACAATGACTATAGCCAAATTTGGCGATATTTTGCCAAAGAACAAGACAAATGGGGATACTTTGGGTATGGTCCAAATGACTGACTATGGGTGCTTGCCAAATTTGGCGATATTGATGGCAAATTGCGAGATTTGGGGCATGGACTAAACAATAACAGACTACAGATGTAATATATTGTAGATGTCCATAGACATTAATGTATTGAAATTCTTTTGGGTGGTCCTGTAAATAAACTCTCCAGTAGATTGGAACCAAAAATCAAGATGCGCAACTAGATATTACAACAATTTTATGTATGAAATTTCAACGACAAACTTTCTACGACTAATAGTTTTTGAGATTTGAGAGTAAAATAGATACACATGTACAAAAGTCGCCAAGCGTGGCAACTTTTGACATAATTTTTGAGGGACGCATGTGACCGTGGTTGGACCATTACCTACCTATATGGTAGGATGGTATTGTACTTGAAATGGATGAATGTCCCTAAAACTGCCATTGACCGTAAAGTGTTGAAAACCTTTTGAGTGTTCCTGTAGCAGTACTAAAAATGATAAAGACACTTTCTTTGATGGAAAAATTCATTTTATAACCCTTAACAGCATACATTACTTCTGAGTCGTTTGAACTAGCCTGATACCTCTAAAATATGCTTTAACGAATTTCTGCCCATAGAGCTTAATGTATTTAAAATCTTTTGGGCAGCCCTGTAGATAAACTATCCAGTGGAATGGGACCGAAATGGCGGGTGCACAACTAGATGTTACAACAATCCTGAATATAAAATTTCAACATTCTATGTCTAATAGTTTTTGAGATATGCGAGTTTAATGAATTTCGGCCCATAGAGTGTAATGTATTCAGAATCTTTTGGGCGGTCCTGCAGATAAATTATCCAGTTGATTGGGACCAAAACTGTATTAACATTCAGTGTCATCCACTACAAGTTTTAAAAAATGTATTTGAAATTGAGTGGATGAATAAAAGTATTTTATTAATGATTGAAAAGTTGTACAAGATATATATAGGGAGAGTGTGACCTAATAGTAGGAATTGAACAATTTGAAACTGAATTATAATAAATCAAATTCATACACCAGATATTTTCAAACAGAAGGATAAAATGTACTTACAACTCTATTTCGATTTCTGCTTCCTGACATTCGTGCTTGATAAAATCTGAAAGCTGTGTTGCCCTTCCTGTAAAAGTTGGTTTTCCAGCAAGACCCAAACAAATGGCACACATAATAGATGATTTACCACTTCCATTCAACCCCACAATAAGGTTTAAACCTTTCTTAGGAAAAATTTCCACATTATCATAGGTCCTATAAAGATATATGGGGAAATGTCAGACTAATTAGTTCTATGTAATGATGTGGGTTAAATACCAATGGGTATGTACATAATACCCAAGCACTGAAAAAATACCCAAAAACAGATTTTTAAAAAATAATAATAAATTATGAGACAAATAGGCAAATAACTTGTCACATAAATGGAAACGTAATTGTGCAGGGTGGTTATAATTAAACTTCCCCTATAAACAGCAGCATTCTACTGCTGAAACTGATGAGTTGATTGCCACCAAATTTGGCTTGTAGACGAGATGCACTCATGGAAGAATTTTAAAAAATTTAGTTCCAAAAATTTCCACTAGGTGGCACTGCATGTTGAATTGAGCTCAAAAAATATGTCAATAAATGCTCAAAAACTACTGAATAAATGTTGAAATTGCTTGTACATTTCTTTAAGCCATTTTCATTGTTAGATTTCCAGTTTTTCCATGCAAAGTGCCACCTAGTGGACACTTTTTGAATAATATTTTTTTCTGAAACTCTTTAAGCACAGCTCATGTATAGTCTATATGCCAAATTTGGTTGCAATCCATTCACCCATTTTAGCCGTAAAACTCTGTTTATAGGGCAAGTTTAATTATAACCCCCCTGTATATAATGCAAGTTTAAAATAGTGATTTCAAAACACAGTTTAAGGATGATATCTCGAAAACCTTAATATCTCAAATAAATGTTTTCCTTAAACCAGGGTGTAAAAAAAAAAAAAAAAAAAATTCTTTTTAAATAAAAGAAACCAGATTTTTTTTAAATAATGTCAGGTTTTTAAAAAAAATAGATCAGATTTTTCAAAGAAAGTTTAACTAGACTTATATAAAACAATACAGACAACTGGTAAATATCTAAGTTGTTGATAGTATAGATTTGTGAATAAAACATTTCTTTGGCGTGCAAACAAAATAATTTTGTCCTAATTGGATGATTTTGAACACATAACTAAACTCACTGATTATACAGGTAGTACAAAATAGTGGTAACATGCTTTAAATCTTTATCTGTATAGATAAGTGGGTAATGTAAACTGAAAAAAATATTAAAAAATAGCGGCCCGCCCCGGCTTCGCACGGGTGCAATGTAGATACTAATATGGGGCAGTGTGGAGTGATTAATAATATTATGATTATTCTATACTACAGGATATCTTTGTGTACAATATTTACAGCTGATTTTTCATGAGACAGTACAAACATGTTTTCTTTAGAGGTTATTCTCGAAAGCACGACATAACTGGCCGTGTGAGGAACACTCAAATCTAAGCCTGCAATGTTGAATGTTTGACCCTGTGACTTATTAATGGTCATTGCAAAAGATAGCTTTACCGGAAATTGCAGGTGCTTAAATTGAAACGGTAAATCCGATGGTATTAGAGGAATCCGGGGAATTAAAACATCTTCTCCAGTACCACCACATCCGGAGTATTGTGCACTCTATTATGAAAGATTTAAGGGACTTTATTAATATTTGCCGCTACATAATTTAGGCAGATTAAAGTTCCCCCCCCTTTAATAAAATAACAGAACAACCTACTTTCAACACCAGTTTATGTAGAGAGAGTCCAGATCAGACGGGTTCAAAGAATTAAGAAATTCTGTGGGAAAATGAGCATCATCTTCAACATTGACTACAGTGTCGACCAAGTAGTACATTTTTGTCGGTGCATCAGTCTTTGAAAGAATCAGGTTATTCACCTTATCTACCTGTTTGTTAGTATGCGAGAGTATCGCTCTTTAACGTTACCTAACGTTACAGAGCTCTTAAACCAGGGTTGGCAAAAACCCGGGTTTGTACAAAAACCCAACCCACCCGGGTTTTTGTGGGCTTTTCTGGGGTTTTGTGGGCTTTTCTGGGTTTGTTTGATGCCATAAATACCTAACAAACAATACACGTTGGAATTCATACAAAATGTGCATTTCGAGCTTTTTGGACAATTATCATAAAAATGTAACAATCGCATCTCAGCACCAAAATGAATTTGAGACGCGAATTGCAAAAATATCCCCCCCCCCACAAAAATCCAAAAATATTAGATAATGTGTCAATTTACAAGGAGTGTTTGAATTTAAACAAGCAGCTCATAAATTTATCTTCAGCTGCAAAAGGATACATCCACACTGTCACGTTCTGTAGAAATATGGAAAAATTTAATGGAATCAGAAGAATTGAAACAGCACAAGGAAGTTATAGTGAAACGGTATAAACAGATTATGAGACCTGAGCATTTTTTGGCTAATATAATGGATGCAAAGTATGGAGGAGAAAAGCTTAATTCAGAGGAAGAGGAAGAAGCTGAAGCATGGATAATACAGTATCATCCAGAGCAGTTATCTGCAATAATGGCTTTTAAAATTAAAGACATAGACTATTTTCCTAAATCACTTTTCTCAGAAAATATTGTGTCACAATTTACAGCTTCAAAATGGTGGGAAATTCTTAAAGAAAAGGTACAGAAGAACAACAAGTTAGATTCTGATTTTTGTAGTCTTTTTCAGTCTCTGCATTCTGTTCCATCTAACTCTGCTTCCATTGAGAGAATTTTCCCTACATTTGGATTCATATGGTCTAAGTTGCGGAACAGACTAGGTTCAGAGCAGTGTGAAAAATTAGTAAAGAATTACAAATATTACCACAAAAATCAAAGTGAATGTGATTTAGATTGGTAAACTGTAAAATAGATCAATTATAATTAATTTGAAATATATTTTTCATTCTACATTTTTAGTTTGTTGTCATTTAACTTTAATTGGGATTATCATTAGACATTAATCACACATGTCATATTTTGCCGTTTTTTACTAGAAGATTATCAACAGTTTATTTTCATTATTTCTTTTACAGTTTGTAAAAGTTGATACATGAAAATGTTCATTATAATGTGGTATCAAAACTTATTTATAATAATAACTGCATATTTGCTATAAAAAAAATTAAATAAGTAAAAGAATAATAAAAGCAGTATAATAGCAAAAAGTAGTCTGTGTGATGTTTTCAAACTGAAAATTTCAGGATTTTTTTCTTTATATTTCTTAATGTGAAAATATTATTAGTTATAATATATAATTACATATTTCTTAATCAATAATGAATACAAGTAATTGAAATACGATTAATAATATTTTTTAATTCTTTCAAAGTAGAAAGAAAGCTTGTTTTCTGTGATCATGACTCTACCTCTGTCAAAAACACTGCTGGTTATACTGTCTAGAAGTTCCAAAATTTTCAGTTAATGAAATTAATTTTAGAAAATAAATATTTTGAGGTAAACTTCATCTGATTACCATAGATATGACTTATTTTTATGTAATTTTGATAAGAGAAACCATCTAGGTTTGGTGCTTAAAAGGTAAAGTGTATTTCTAAATACTATAGGTGGGATTTGCAGACTCAGAAATGATTTTAAGCAAAAACCCAGGCGGGTTTTTGTTGGTGGACCCATCCAGAAAAACCCGTGTGGGTTTTTCTGGGCTGGGTCTTGGCTCTGTCTTGGGTCCACTTTGCCAACCCTGTCTTAAACGTAACGCTCTAACGTTACCTAAATTTTGGTGCTTATGATCAGTGAACGTGATAATGCCTCAAGATGCGTATTTCACACCTTAGAAAATCAGAATACGCCTTAAGAATTTAGGGATGCACGTTCTTATGCATTGCTTATCCATATAAAATTTCTTTTTATGATCGGTGATTACGAAGAGATTTTCTCTTGAAAATGATTGTTATTTAGAGTTGACTCTGTGAAATCTGCAATAAATTTTAATGTAAACAGTGAAATTTACAGTTAACACTAACAGTGTACCTAAATTGTGTAATCAGTTATTATATATTATGTGTTAAATGCAATTTAATTATGCATTTGAAAATGTAGCGTAATTGTTCGTTGCTTTTAATTACTCCTGTGGATAGGAAAATAGGGGAGACTGGGGGCTAATGGGACAATTGAATTATTGCATGAAAAAAAAACAGTTATGTGTTCAAAATTTCATCAATAGATGACAGTACCAGCTGTACACCAGAGCGTGTACTGGGCCATTTTTTTTTTTTTTTTCATTAGCAGTTTGTTAGAACAAGAAGCAAGAACTTTCTAAGCATCAAGGTAAGTGATTTATTTCATATTAAATAAATACTTGTTTTGGAGCTATTATTATGTTATTATGGAGCTTCAAACAAATGTTTTTCATTTTAAACCATTGTTTTTTTGTCAGTGATCAATAATTAATTTGCAGTAAGCCTAAAACCAATGGAAAATGGTATGGGGTCCAATGGGACATTTCATAAGGGGTCTAATGAAACATGTCCATTAGACCCCCAAAGTCATTAAATATAAAAGCTGTAATATTATTGATACAATATTTATTTTAAATGATATATTTTGTGTACTAGCAAATTAATGTGAATTTTCTTTCATTTCTATTAATTTTATACCATTTTACAAGTTTGCTTTCAGCAAAAGCACAAGATAAATTAAGATCTTAATGTTCAATTGCTTTGCAAAGATAAAGAAAAATAAATTTTTAAATTCAGATTTTGTGATTCATTTATTGATATAAATTAGGAATTAAAGACTTATAAACCAATGTTTATAAAATTAAAACTAATTTAAATTAGCCCTTTCAGATGATATGAGCTAAAAGTCTAAATATACAACAAATCTTTTGCTGCAGATTAGCTTTTGTTAGCTTGTAAATAATTTCCCAGGTAATTTTGCAAAAATTACCCCCCCTCCCAGAGCCATTTATAAACAGAATTCTGTGTCAAACTCTGCTGGATATAGTCAAAAGATTTGCATGAAATGTTTTTTTAATAATCCAGTATCTTTAATGTTGTCTAATAATTTTTCAGATGCCTAAAGGGTCATTCCATGTCAAATCAACACACTGATTCAGACTTGATGTCTCAGATTTTCATGATTTTTGGTATGCAGCAATATATCACAGACTTACGAGAAAATACCAAATTTCAGTTATGTAGCACAATTATTTTTGAAGTTATTAATTTTTAAAGATTTAAATTTTTATGAAAAAAATTCATATTTTGGCACCTTTAGAAGCCTATAGGCTGGCAACCAGTGATGGTATAAAGCTGAGAGTGGTCTCATTCTAAAGCTGTTGAATGGGGCTTTAATATGATATGCCACAAGATAGGGGTTACAATTTTAAAAATTGTAAATTTTAAATTTAAATTTCTCAAAAAGTGACAATTTTAAAATTTTCAAAAAATTATCAAAAATAGTTTGTGATGTCTAAATACACATAGCAAAATTCTATTATGGGATCAGGAGATAACAGAGCATCGAAAATGTACGTTTTGCGAATACGATGTAGCAAAATTGTTTTCTTTTTTAACTACTAATTTTGTTATGCAGTGTATAGGACATTATAAAATAAATAAAATGCAATGATTACCTTACAGCAAAGGTTCCCAAACTATGTGCCACGGCACCCTGGGGTGCTGCAAGCGTATACCAGTGGTGTCGTGGAGATAATCAAGCTAAGTAAGTTTGTGGAGGAATGTAATGAAAAAATTTCCTCTCAACCGGTATGCACAGAAAAGTTGCCAGGACGATGACCAAGTGGGTGAAAAGAAAAATAATTATCAAGTTTTAGAGAGTTTTCAGTGTTCAGTCGCCTCTCCGTTACACAAGGAAAGGGCAAAATTATATCCTTTCCCAAGACAGTACTTTCGTGATAGTTTGTCCTATAAACACAAAAGAAATAATAAAAAATACATCCAAACTGTTTCATTCTAGCCTTCATATTCAGACTGGCGCGAGTTCCCTGTGTTGCCTCTGACGAAGGGCTTGGACTGATGAAGGCCAAAACAATTTTTGGTTGAAACGTGCGTATCCTCTTACCTATAGCATCTTATGTGTGTTTTTTACAAAGTTTTTTATTTACTTTAATGTTTAACACCAGTATTTTGAGTGTTTTTTCTGGCGCTGACTTGTTAAAAATATTGGGGGGGGGGGGCTCGAATGATTCGATTGGGAGGCGTAGGGTTACTTCCCAGTAGTTTCCAAGGGATTAGAAATTTTGTAATTACGTTTAAAAATAAGCATTTTTCATTATAGTCCTTACATTAAAAAATTCCTTTTTTTTACATTTTAGAAAATCTGTATAGACGCACATTCAAGTATCCTAATTTCAAATTAAATAAGTTTAAATGGAGCGCATCAAAAATGTATATAATTTAATAGACATAAAAGAAGCCATGCATTTTTCGAACTTTTTTTTTAGATTACGGTTGATTACCCACTCGAGGGATCTAGTCCGAAAGGAGTGCTCTCCATGGGGTCTTTCTAAGTTGTCCTGACTTCTATGTACGCAAATTTTCGGAGAAAACCACGGGATACACCGAACGTCTAGGTTGGCGGATGCGGCCTGGATTTAAACCAGGCACCCTTCATCTCCACTAAACACTCAGCCACTGGTAGGGAAATCAATCTTTTTAACTAACTTCGAAAAAAGAAAGAGGCTCTACGTTAAAGTGAACAAATGTATGGATTTCTTCCAACAATAGAAGACAAAACAAACATAATTAAAGGTACCGATTTATTACACTTTAGCTTTACACATTAGATTGGATTTTCAATAACGGTAAGTGCTTATGAAACCTTTCTCCATTCAAAAAATAATGTAGAAGTAATAGCCACTGCTTGCTTCATTCAATGCACTTCCTCTTTTTTTTTTTTACAAATGTGTATTTCTATTAGCCCTGTATCTCCTGATCCCATTGAGATCCCATAATAGAGTTTTGCTATGTGTATTTAGACATCACAAACTATTTTTGATATTTTTTTAAAAACTTTAAAATTGTCACTTTTTGAGAAATTTAAATTTTAAAATTTAAATTTAAAATTTACAATTTTTAAAATTGTAACCCACTATCTTGTGGCATATCATATTAAAGCCCCATTCAACAGCTTTAGAATGAGACCACTTTCAGCTTTATACCATCACTTGGTTGCCAGGCTATAGGCAACTAAAGGTGCCAAAATATGAATTTTTTTTCATAAAATTTTAAATCTTTAAAAATTAATAACTTCAAAAATAATTGTGCTACATAACTGAAATTTGGTATTTTTTCGTAAGTCTGTGATATATTGCTGCATACCAAAAATCCTGAAAATCTGAGACATCAATTCTGAAAATCTCCCAAAATTGTGTTGATTTGACATGGAATGACCCTAAGTCAAAGAGAGAAAGACTGATGATGCTATGAAAGAAGCAATAGAAAGCATATTGAATAATAACACACCAATAAGAGTTGCAGCAGAAAAAATATAATGTAAAAAAGTCAATGTTGTTTAGTTTAGACATTTAGCTGTTGCTAAGAAAAATATAAACAGTGGATTTTTGTTCCCAGGTCTATTCCTAATCAGGTATTTTCTTCTGAAAAAGTATTATCTTTGGTGGAATATCTGATTACTGCATCCCAAATGCATCACGGATTATCTACTACAGACACCAGAAAATTGGCATATCAGTATGCAAATATGTTCAACTTTCTATGCCTGCTAAATGGGTAACAAACTCTCAACTAAAATTTCAATCAGTCGTTTTAGCGATCACTTCAATATTCATAGACTGAATCAAGTCTTGCCCTGTAAAGTGGTTTAAGGTGTTAGGGGTAGTCAGAATTTTCAAAAAATTGATTTTTTTTTTTTTTTTTTTTTTTTTTTTTTTTTTTTTTTTTTTTTTTGCATTTTCTTAAAGTATAGTATCTTAAAAATATTCTCTGAAAGTTTGAAGTGAATCCGACAAATATCTTTCGAGTTATTTAGCAAAGAATAAAAGGCTCTCGAGCGGTCTAATATTTCCGAGAACAATTAGCTAGCGGCATAATTCTCCCTTACCTCCTGAAGTTTTAAAAGCAATCAAGCCTATTCATGAAGATCTTAGTAATGAAAATTTACTTTCAAGATGTGTAGGTGGATTTAATCAAAATAATAATGAGAGCTTCAACCAACTAGTGTGGAAAATATGCCCAAAAACTATCAATACTAGTTTTACCATTGTTCAAATTGCTGCATACGCAGCTATGAGTATATTTAATGAAGGGACAAAGTCATTATTAGTAATAATGAACACACTCGGACTTAGTTGTGGGCCTAATTCGCATCAGTATACTGAAAAAACCGATAGTGCACGTGTAAAAGTAGCTGATCAGCGCGCTAACGACAACACTCGCGAAGGTAGAATGCGACGTAGACAACAACAAATTGATGTTTTAGAAAGTTCTACAACGGCTGAAGAACTCTTATATGGTCCAGGAATAGATGACTCAGTGTAAGTATTGAAATTATTCGTATTACTGTACATCAATCGACTGTAAAACTTAAATGCGTTTTTCTCAAAACTATGTTTTTTGAACTGGTGACCACTGTAACTCAAAAACCACTCGATAGATTTGAATGAAACTTATACAGCTTTTAGAAAACATAAAAAGCTAGTGCTTGATTGAAGGATTTTTTTTTTTTTAACTTCGATTTTTTATAAACAATTAATTGGTTTTTTCCCGAAAATCTGCAAAAAAATTTCCAGAGACCGCCATTTTGTTAATTTTGAAAAAAACAAAAAAAGCTTCGATCAGGCACAAGATTATCTATCCATAAAAATAATTTTTTTTGTTTCATTGATTTTAGATGAATCTCCAAGGAGCTGTAATGGTCACCGCAAGGGCCCATTATTAAAACCTGTTCAACTTAGACCACCATAACTTGTAAAATAATTATTTTTTTTTTTTAAATTTAAGTGAAGTAATGTTAAAGTATGATGAAATGATACTATGTTTTTACTTATGTGAAATAAACTTAATTACTAGTAAAAAAAAAATTAATAAAAAATGGCATTTTTTCACGCCTCTGACTACCCCTAACCCCTTAAACATTCATCTTTCGTGTACGGATTTTCAGTTTGAAATCAACAAAAGAGTGGAAAATTAACTATTGATCGAGATATTAATAAGTGACAGAGTCTTCAACATCATTGCTGACACCTGTTACATTTGAAACAGATAAATCAAACACTGAGATAGAAACAACTAAGCCTTCTACATCTCTGCTTACACCTGAAGCAGTTCGCCCATACCCAAAAGCCCCAGCAAGAAAAATATCCATATCAAGTAAAAAGCGGGGAAAGTGCAGGATCCTTACAGATACACTTGAAAAAATGGAAATTGAAAGGAACTTTGAAAAGCGTTTTAAAAAATGTTCGAAGAAACCAACTCGGAAAATACCTAAGAAGTGAAAGAGAAAAGACAGTGACACCATGTCCCTGCATGACTCATCAGAGGAAGAGAAACCCTATTTTAACATTAAACTGAATGATTTTGTATTAATACAATTTGTCTGGAAACAATCTCCTAAATTTTTTGCTGCCATTGTTGATGAGATCGATTTGTCAGACAAAGAAATCCATGTTAGCTTCTTGAGAAAGAAAAATGAATGTATGAAATGTGTATACCCAGAAAAAGCAGATGGATCTTGGGTTGACTTGGATGATGTGGAAACTATTTTAACACCATTAGATAATGAGTGTTTCACTGAGCGAGGAGCATCTTGTGTTATGTTCTCTGATAATATTTCTGGATACAATATAGAATAGTGTCTATTGTTTTATTATTTTGAAATTAAGCAATAAATGTGAAGTTGATGCAGTCAAATAATGGCATGTAGAGTTGCTTAATTAGCATGTCCCTTTAGACCCCTGGCACGTCAGATTAGACACCACAGTTGGGGTCTGATGGGACAAAATTTCACTTCACAAATTAAGACTATTTCTCTCTTATTAATTAAACAATGATTTGAATTTTTCATCCAATCATAGAAAACAATTTGTATTAACTATCTGCCAAAAAAAAGTCAGGAATTTTGTGAATTACATTTTTTACAGCATAAAATGTAGAATGTGTCCCATTAGCCCCCAGTCTCCCCTACTACTAAAAAGGTTAAGGAGTATTTTTACTCTTCTGAAAAAATCTTAGGTCAATCACTGATTGTGATGCAAAAAAATGTGCACATGATGGGTTTTGCTTGTGCAAAAACCCATAGTACTTCTAAAGATAATGGGCCTGACCCAGTTTTATCAGACTTCTGTGCGATCCCTGGGTGCTGTCCAGTCATTGACACAGAAGCACAAAAAAACACAATCTGGGGAGTCGGCAATACCAAATCTAAACAGGTGCGATTGCAGATAATCGTGTTCTGCTTCGAATCTGAAACAAGCTATATGGGAGAGGGGGGTACATTTCAACATGGGGCACCTTTCAACAACTCGAATATCTGACTTCTAATACTGCACAATAATTAGCCAGCATGCCAGTCTATAAGCTTTTATTATGAGTAACTGCTGACATTCAGTTTTTAGCCATTTCTTTTTAGAACAGTTGTGTTCTCAATTGGAAGAAGTACTAACACCCCAAAAGTGAAAAGAGAATTTTGATTTTGAAATAGTTAATCAATGAGTAATCTTTTATTCAGGTAATTTATATTTATTCACCTAATAGTTTATTTTCTTATACTCCTAAATACACTATCAATAAGTCACAAGTATTTTTTTTTAATTGTTGACAATACTTTAACCAAAATGTCTGCACCCGGGGCAGATTTCAACAGAGCTTAGGGGGTACGTTTCAACAGTGTTGAAAGGTGCCCCTTAACATTTTTCAGTTAAGTAATTTTGAAAATTGACTTGTAATTTTTTAGATCATCACCTAGCTTAAATTAAAAAGTTTTAAGATAATTTTAGGCTACAGAAGCATGATAAGCTTAGGCCTACAACAGTCTATAGTAGAATTACTAATCAGGGTTGTTACATTTAAAACATTCAACTTTGTTCTTTAAGGTCTACTGTTGCTTTAAGCAGAAAAAGCCTCCCAAGCACAAGTAAAGAAAATCCTACTTTCTGTACACTGCTGCAGGTAACTGAAAATAAACCTAATGAGCCTACAGTAATAACACTTGTAAGTGTGAGGCCTTACCCGAAAGCAGTTGCTCAGGCAAAAAAGGGTGGAAGGAAAAAAGGGAAATAAAAAATATTGACCGAAACACCTGAAAAGAATCGATTTGAAGAAGAAACTATTAAAAGGTTTGAAAGGAAAAGGAAAAATTAGTCTCTAATTAAACTAAACTTAAGTCAAAGTCAAGAAAAAAAACGTTTTTTGAATCTTCTGACAGTGAGTGTGCAGATGATGTTTCTTTATAAGATGAATCAGAGTGTGAAGACCTTTTGATATCTACTACTACAGAGCTTGAAGAACAAATGGAGTTTGAAATAACTGATGATGTGGTAATAGAAATTAATGACTTTGTTCTCGTTGAATATTGTGGAAAGAAGAAAAAAGTACTGTTTGTAGGGAAAATTGAAGAAAGAGAAGAAGAGGGCTATAAGGTGAAGTTTATGAGAAAGAAAGAAGATTCTTGGAAATTTTATTTTCCCGAAAAGGAGGGCATTAGTAGCATAGAACGAAGTGATATTAAAATGAAACTGCCTCAACCAAATTTAAGCAGAGGAACAGCCTGAGCTGTATTTGCAATGACATTTTCCATAAATTTTGATTTAATTAAAGATAAAATAATGTAGATAGGACCCAAAACAATCCCCTATACAGTAGGGGACCCGAAATCCGGAATGCTCGGGACCGGACCCATTCCGGATTTCGGAATTTTCCGGATTTTGGGATACCGGCTGCGAACTTTACCGATTTCCGGAAGTCTTCCAAGGTAAGCTGTAGCATAGGCCCTTCTGCATTATTTTAGCATCTATTATGACGTTAATACAGAGCCGGCCCGCGGGGCCTTTCTCTATCATGTCTTATGAGATAGCAAAAAAATGGCCTAGGAGCGGGGCCTTAGGCGATCGCCTACATTCGCACCCCCCTTGGGCCAGCCCTGGTTAATATTAACTGAAACTCTAGTAAATAAAAACTTTAAAAATATGCACACAATTATATATCTCTGATTAAAAAAAAAAAAATGAATGAATGAATGAATAATAGAGTATGTTAAAGATGAAGTAAAATCCATTTAAAAATTCGAAAGCTATGTTATCGAGCCGAGCAAGGATTATTTCAGACGAATGACGATTGCTGTAACTAAATTGGCTTAAAATATGCAACTTATATAATCTTAAAATTTTACTTAACGTTTTTTCATACATAGTTTCCGATTGAAATAACTCATCCTACACCACAATTCAGCGGGCTACGGAAGGACGGATAGAGCAGTTGCGCAATTTTCAGATCAACTGCAGCCTTTCCTCGGCCCGTTGATTTGCCTAGCAATTTATTACGCAACCCAACCTTTCTTCACACATCTGCAGTTCTTTCAGAAGGGGGGAGGGGAACAGTCATTCAGCAGACCAAATCCCGTTCATCTTTGTTTACATTTAACAGACTAGATGAATCATCAACACTTAAAGCTGCGTGTGTGCGTGCGTGCGTAAAGGACACATATTTTTCTCCCCATTAAAGCAAGTCATTCTATAATAGCATAGAATCTATTTACGTTACGAGAAATCAAAAATTACCGCACAAGATGTAACAGCAACTCGCCGATTGCAAAGCGAAGAAAGGCGTTGGGTAGATGTGATCGATCATTCTCCTGGTACGTGCCCGCGCCCTCCTTTCCCTGTGCTTCGCGGCGATCGACGAAATTCTTCCCAATTTAACAGGATTCCTTATTTTTACGTATATTCAATTGAAAACGGTCTTTCAAAGAAGAAAATAAGGAATAAAAAGGAAAATAATATCCGTTTATTTATGCTTATAGGGAGGAGGGAAAATGCAAAGGGGGGAAAAATGCAGAAAAAAAAAGTTCCGGATTTTGGGTCTTCCGGATTTCGGGATTCCGGATTTCGGGTCCCCTATTGTATTAATTTGTCCACTATATTATTTAGTGAATAAAGTTTTTTGGTAAAATGTAGGAAATTAGTAATTTTTTTTCTATTGTTGAAATGTACCCCACCTACCGTTGATAACTGCCCCCCGGGAGGGGCAGATTTCAACGAAGTACTTACTACAATAAAAATGCAAAATTTGGTATTTTGCCTTTGTCTAGAATTTATGACAAAAATTGAGAAGATATCTCAAATATGAATTTAGTCAGTGGTACTTAGAACTTAAGTTTCTAAAGCAGTATTACTTTACAAATAATTCTTAGGTAAAAATTGTGGAAAGGTGCCCCCCTCTCCCCTACACCAATAGCTCTTGGTAAAGAAGAACAGATGTCTTTTCATTGAAATAAAGAAGGCCATTCTTTCCCATTGGCAACATCTCTGTAATGACAGAGTTTAGATTTATAGATGTGCTTTTTAATAGTCCATTTGACATTTTTAAGTGGAACAGTCAAGTCAGGTAGGTCAAGGCCACAAGCTTCCTGCAGCTTGATTGATAGCAGAACGGAAAATAGGAGCATCCAACCGTGGTCAGAAAAGAATCTATTTCTTAATAAACTCGTAAAAATATTATTTTTTTTTTGTAAAATCATACAAGACGGTGCCCCTCATGTAAACACGGCGATAGCCGCTGGAGCTTGGCGATCGCCAAGTGCGAGCGCTACGGATCTTGGTGCCAAGCTCCAGCCATGGCGCCAAGCTTCAACGGCTATCGCCTTCTTGTGATGAATAAACACAAGTATTTACCACTAAAATTTTTACAAAGAAACACAAATTCTAAGTAAATGACACTATATAAAACAGTCAAATCCACAACAAAACATTAGAAAAAGTAGATTAAACAAGCACTTACCTCACCTTTCCCACCTCATTTTTTAATGGAAGGACCGAGAACATCCATTACTACGATGAAATTCCCCAAGACGAAATAAAGACGAAATTCCCCGAGACGCTCCCTAACTTACGATAAAGGGTCCGTAAAACGGAATCAAAAACACAAGGAAAATCCAACGCAAACTTATTCCACTTAGAATCAAAGAACACCAAACTTGTATCTTCATGCAATTAACACTAAATGAAAATTCTATACTTTAAATGCACCGCGTTTAATTTTCAGAATTGCCAGTCAAATTCTGATTTAAAAAAAAAAAAAAAAACGATTATCCAGACCAACATGTAATAAAAAATCCAGACGATTTTCAAGTTTATGACGTCAGCTTTACATATGTTCTCCAAGGGCGGAACCAGAAACTCTTTCGGAGGAGTGCGCAAATTGTGAATATTCATTTTATCTAGTGTAAAGCCTGCTAAATATTGGTAAAAGCCCCATTTATGTAGTGTAAAAACATTTTTCTTGGAGGGGGCACGCGCCCCTCTGCGACACCCCCAAAAAAAACATCAGTGGGTCCGGCCACCGCCTCAAAAGGGCCCCCTCGAAAATATGCTAATGCGGGCCCCTCTGTGAGACCCAAAAAAACATCAGTGGGTCCGGCCAACGCCTCAAGGGGGCCCCTTCGAAAATATGCTAACGCGGGCCCCTCTGCGAGACCCCCAAAAAAAACGTCAGTGCGTCCGGCCAACGCCTCAAACGGGCCCTCTCGAAAATATGCTAACGCGGGCCCCTCTGCGAGATCCAAAAAAAACATCAGTGGGTTCGGGCAGGCCCCTCTGCAAGACCCAAAAAAAACATCGGTGGGTCCGGCCAATGCCTCAGAAGGGCCCCCTCGAAAATATGCTAACGCGGGCCCCTCTACGAGATCCAAGAAAACATCAGTGGGTCCGGGCGGGCCCCTCTTCAAGATCCAAAAGAAACATCAGTGGGTCCGGGCGGGCCCCTCTGCGAGACCCAAAAAAAACATCAGTGGGTCCGGGCGGATACCCTCTGCGAGATCGCAAAAAAAAACATCAGTGGGTCCGGCCACCGCCTCAAGGGGGCCCCCTCAAAAATATGCTAACGCAGGCCCCTCTGCGAGACCCAAAAAAAAACATCTGCGGTCCGGCCACCGCCTCAAAAGGGCCCCCTCGAAAATATGCTAACGCGGGCCCCTCTGTGAGACCCCCAAAAAAACATCAGTGCGTCCGGCCAACGCCTCAAACGGGCCCTCTCGAAAATATGCTAACGCGGGCCCCTCTGCGAGATCCAAAAAAAACATCAGTGGGTTCGGGCGGTCCCCTCTGCGAGATCCAAAAAAACATCAGTGGGTTCGGGCGGGCCCCTCTGCGAGATCGTAAAAAAAACATCAGTGGGTCTGGCCACCGCCTCAAGGGGGCCCCCTCGAAAATATGCTAATGCGGGCCCCTCTGCGAGATCCAAGAAAACATCAGTGGGTCTGGGCGGGCCCCTCTTCAAGATCCAAAAGAAACATCAGTGGGTCCGGGCGGGCCCCTCTGCGAGACCCAAAAAAAACATCAGTGGGTCCGGGCGGATACCCTCTGCGAGATCGCAAAAAAAAACATCAGTGGGTCCGGCCACTGCCTCAAGGAGGCCCCCTCGAAAATATGCTAACGCAGGCCCCTCTGCGAGACCCAAAAAAAAACATCTGTGGGTCCGGCCACCGCCTCAAAGGGGCCCCCTCGAAAATATGCTAATGCGGGCCCCTCTACGAGACCCAAAAAAACTGCTAGCCCCCCGCACGTTTGTTTCCCCTCTCCGGCGTTCGCCGAAGATCGTCGGCAACTTCACTCGCGGCGTGACGTCACGTTTTCTCCCGCGGTTCTTCTTTTCGGTTTTCTCATGAGCCGTGATCGCCGCAGCATATCTCCATAGTAACGGAGACATTTTGTTTCTGATTGGCCGGTCAGAACTTTGTTTTATGCAAATTAACTGTTGCACATGGGAATTGTAATGTACGTATATAATGTGGTTCCTTTTGCCTGCGAGTTATGGCATTTCTATGGCATGCTATTCGATTCTAGCCTCTGTATCTTCTGTGTATGCTAGTTCTGTAAGACGCTCAGCGAGCGTGAATGTATTTGAACTTTATGATATTTCTTTTAATTAAAGAACTTTTGGTTTCTTAATGATGTCTCATAATTTCAAGTGTTAAATCACCACTGCTGGCAAAATGCGAATATTTTCTTCTAAGATTTTGGTTATGGGCCGAGCAATCCCATTGTAAAACTGCTCATTGCTGACTTTTAATAATGACAGCATACGTGCACATTGTCATTTTCAACTCAAGCCCCGGCCGGTGTTTTCCGTCGTTCGGCGTTACCGAGGTGTCTTCACCGAGGAGTGTAGCGGCGTTATGAAGCAAGTGTTCCGGCTCTAGTGTTTTTTTTGTCATCATCCTTGTTGTCGTATTCTACAAGTATCATCATCTTGTGCCTTCAAGAGTTCCGTCACCAGTCAAGCTTTCGAATCCCCGGTTTAGTGTTTAGTTTTCAAGCTGGCGTGTTATTCCTTGCGTGGAAATAGACTTTTATTGAGTTGCTTCGACGGGGGCCGAGCATATCGGCGGTTCAGCCAAGCTTTAAAGGAGCCTTTTAGTAGACTATGGAACTTTTCCTTGCAGTAATGTTTCGGTTTCATCAGTATGAAGTAGGACTCTCCCGTGTTGTAAGTTATATTTAAATTTTCATCATATGCATGTGTTTATTATACTTCTTGTAAATTAGTGTTGTAAAGTGGTAATAATGTGCTCGCATATTCACGAAAGTCACAACCAAATAGAGATGCTTAATGCATCGAACTGGAACACCTGGAAAGATGACATGAAGGTTTTGTTAATGGAAAGGGGAGTTTGGAAATTTATTGATAAAACTGAACCCGCTTTAGACGATAAAGCTACACAAAAGAAATACTAGACTACAATTTGCGTAAAGCGAGGGCATATTCGACGATATATCTGGGTGTTAGCCCTGATCTTCGCTCACTTATATCAACGGTAGATTCGGGTGATTTTGCATGGGACACGCTTAAAAAGCATTTCGAACCCTCTTCTAGAGCTAGAACTATACAACTTTTAGATGAATTTTTCTCGCATCGTTATGTTACTGAAGAAGGAATTGGATTATTTGCTGCTAAAGTAAAGAAAACAGTACTTAAATTACGCGACTTAGGTCACCCTGTTGAGGAGTTATATCAGGGATTTCAGCTCATTCGATATTTAGATTCTAACTTTCAGAATATAGTACAAACGATTTATCGTTGGCCAGAGAAAGACTTTACCTTTCAGAAAATCTTAGACAAACTACTTGTAGAGGAGGGACGCATTCGTCAAGTGAAGGGGGACACAAGTAATTACGAGAGTACTTTGTTATCCACAACTGTTGAGGACACGCAAAAACATAAAAATGAAAACCCCAACAAGTTAGGTCCCTGCTTCCGGTGTAAAAAATACGGACATGTAATAGCCAATTGCAGAGTAAAGCTTAGTTTTAATAGAAATAAAAGTGGTACAAAACGAAAAGTAAAATCTAGCAATTATTGTGATGTTAAAGTAAACGAAAATCTCCTTAATGTTGAAGCTAGTAAACCTAATGCAGTAATAAACAAAATTTGGGTATTTGATACAGGTGCATCTAATCATTTCTGCAACAACAAAAGTTTATTTTCCCACATATAAACCAGTACAAAACACCACAATGTCTCTCGCGATAGGAAACTTAGAAAGTGAGGTAGAAGGTGTTGGAACTGTAGAGTTTGGTGTACGTCTTAATGGAAAAGTACATATTATAAAGCTGGCGGATGTGATGTACTCACCGAAATTGCGTAGGAATTTGATATCTGGTTTGAAGGTGGAAAGTGCTGGTGCAAAGTTTATAGGTACAAACGGTAAAATTTGGGTATATAATAAAGCAGGTGAAGCAATTTTTTATGCCAAACGTACCAATGATCTTTATTTTTTTAAACACTCGCACTACATTAAAAATAAAACGGACGTCAAAAAGGTAGGAAGTAAAATGTATAATCTGTCAACTGAAACAACCAGTGAATTAGCCCTTTGGCACTACAGGTTTAATCATGCTAATATGGATTATTTAGTGCATACTAGTAAAAATAATAGTGTTCGTGGATTACCCACGTTAAAAATCAATAAAGAATCTTGTACGTCGTGTAAACTAGATAAAGTGCGAAGGAAGAGTTTTAAACCTATATCGAATATTAGATCTTCGAAACCGCTTGAATTATTGCATCTTGATGTATGTGGGCCGTTGCCCGTTGCGTCACTTGACAGTAGCCAATATTTCTTAACTGTCACTGATGATTATTCTAGGCACGTAACTGTTTTTACTTTGAAGAAAAAGTCTGAAGTTTTTTATTGTTTTCAAAAATACCAGAGACGAATGGAACGGCAATTAAATTTAAAAATTGTAAATGTGCATACAGATAATGGAATGGAGTTTTGTAATAAAGACTTTAAAAATTTTCTTGTCAAAGAGGGTATTCATGCCGAAAGAACAAATACTTACACACCAGAACAAAACGGTGTTAGTGAACGGTTTAACTTAACAGCGATGAACGCAGTTAGGGCTATGCTTCATGCCAGCAGTTTAAGTAATAAATTTTGGGGGGAAGCAATTCAATGCTTCGTACACACTTGGAATCGAATTTGTCATAAAAATAAAGATAAAACACCATTCGAACTTTTTACAGGTAGAAAACCAGTAGTCTCTTACTTTAAAATGTTTGGCTGCACAGCCTATGTAAACACACCAAAGAATTTAAGAAATAAATTAAGTTTAAAAGCAAAAACCGGCATAATGGTAGGGTATGCGTCCGATACTAGAGGTTATCGCATATTTCTTAAAAATGAAAATAAAGTAATAGAAACATCAAATGTTAAATTTAGTGAGAGAATTAAGTGTGTGGAAGCCGAACTGGAACCCAGTAAGAGTAATAAAAGATTTGTATATTTTCAAAAAAATGATATGGATTTAACCAGTCTTGAGCAAACGCATGGTGAAATCACCCTCCCCCCAGATGAAAACATCATTTGGATTAGACGTGCTGTTCCACGAAAGGATGGAACGCGAGTTGATATTTATTATAACATTGAGGGTAAAAATATGCGTTTAAGATCCGGTAATGAGGTAGAGAAATACTGTAAAGCGCATAACATTAAATTTGATAGTAATCTGTTTGATTTTAGTGGTAAGAACACTTATTCAGGAAAAGTGACAGATCAAATAAATTTAGATGAAACAACGGACAATTGTCAACCCGAAGCGCTTAATATAGAAATAAAAATTCCCAGTAATTATAATGAATGTATGTCGTCTGCGGAAGTCGAAAAATGGCAGTGTGCTATGGCCGAAGAATTAAAGATGATGCATGCACGTAATGTGTGGGAACTAGTCCCTAAACCTGATAATAAAAAAATTATAGGGAACCGCTGGGTATATAATTTAAAATGTGATGAAAATAATAGGATAGTAAAATATGTTGGGTCCGTGGATGAAATGCCAAGTATGTCATGAAAATGACCCACAGTTTGAGTTGTACCACTAGAGGTGAAGGCTTTAAAAATTGATGACACTTTATATTTTCTCTACTTAAATTTATTTAAACATTGCACAAAAAGAACACTTACAAAACAAAAAAAATTTAAAAACAATTTCAGATTTTAAGATAAACCAGGCCATCTGCAATAAATTTAAATGGAAAAATTTCCAGTTCCAATGCAAGCCTTTTATAAAGTATCTGGCAGAAATACATCATGCCCTTCCCATGACTAGGGCAACCTTCTAGCTGTATCAGCAGCCTGGCCTGTGTGTTTTCTCATAAAGCAGACACTTTATATACTATATAAAACAGGTTAATTTTACAGTTACAGAATAAAAAAAGTATGCAACATTTGCATAAAATAAAGGCTCAATAAATTTGCATATTGAAAACAACCTCAGAAAATTGCCTTTCACTTCAGGCTTTTCACTCTTCACCCATGGTTTAAACATTAGTTAAAAGTCCTTCCCTAACCAGAACTAATTCTCTTACCCCCATGATTCTTTAGAGAACCTAAGCATCTATTTGTCAAAAGGAAGACCCTTATTTTTCAGGAAGCATGACATCATTAAACTACTGGGCCATAGTTCAGAGGCTATTTCCATCCAGCAGCAGTAGTCAACAACTAAACACAACAACTTTACTAAATATTGAGTTTAGGTTTTTAAATTTTACTTTGAAGTTGTCTTGGGTCTTCAATGAATAAAAAGTATATTTCAATTTTATTTATTTAATTAATTTTTTTTTTCCAATAAGAATTAGGGGTTTTATTTTGTTTACATTTTTAACATATTAGAGATACTACTATTTAGGGTTATGAAGAAGTTTAAAACCAATTTAATTTTATTTTTAAACTGATATTAATTATTTTTAGTTGAACTTTAATACAATTAAGATAGGTTTAACCCATGGGTGAATAACATAAACAAAACTTAAGCCTAATTGGCACATGAAAAAAACTTTATGAAATAGATGGCTGATGCAAGGCCAGGGGAAACCAATTGGGCAAAATAAATTTTTAGCATCTTAAATTTGAATTCAGTTAAATATATTTAGTTTAATAAAAATTATTTAGCTCCAACAAAATGCCCCCCTTTCCCCAGGCCTTGCATTAGCCAAATAACCATTCACAATAGAATGAAAATGCATCAAAGGGCAAAGCCTTTGTAAAAATGTCAGCCACATTGGCCTTTCCTGACACATGTTTAAGTTGAAATTTGTCTAAATTTTCTTTCACATAAAAAGTCCTTGTATCAATATATTTTGTTCTTGAATTTTCTACATTATTTTTTGAAAAAAACAGAGTACTTTGGTTGTCACAGTAAACAAGTGGTTTTTCCATTTTTAAATTTAAGACTTTTAATTCATCTAATATTCTTAGTAACCAACACATTTCTTTAATAGACTCTGACAAAGCAATGTATTCTGCCTCCATACTAGATAAGGCAGTGCATTTTTGTTTGGACGAATTCCAAATGACTGGTACTTCATCAAGCAGGAGAATATAACCACTAATTGACTTTCTGCTGATTAAGTCTGAAGCCCAACTGGCATCTGAATAAACTTTTAAATGATTGTTTGAAATTCTAGATAAATTTATTGAAAAATGTTTAGTATTAACTACATATTGGAAAATTTGACACAAGTATTTCCAATGTGTCCACGAGGGTGCACTTGAAAATTGGGACAGAGCTATTACAGAGTATTGAATATCAGGTCGGGTTCTTGAAGCAAGGTACAAGAGGCAGCCAACTAATTCTCGATAAGGTACATCAATGTTTACTGCTTCAGAAGTTTTATTTAACATTGCACCCGGGGAAAGCAGTAATTTGCATTTAACCCTGGGGATATCTTTAAAAACTTCTGTTAATTTTTCAATATATTTTTGTTGGTGCATAAGAACCCGTCCATTTACTTCTTCAAATTCAACACCCAAAAAGTTTTTAATTTTTCCTAGAATTTTAATTTCAAATTTTGATTTAATGAGATTTACCACTTCATTTAAAATTTTGTTATTTTCAGCAAAGATTGCAAAATCATCTACATATACTAGTAGAATTACTTTAAATTTATACATGTATAAGCAGTTACAACTACCCATTTTTATTAAACCCAATTCTTTGAACGTACTGTCTAATTCTAAAAACCATTCTCTACCTGCTTGATGAAGCCCATAAAGGGCTTTAACCAATTTCATTACATAAGATTCTTTACCTCTCTCAAGGAATCCTTCAGGCTGCTCAATGTAAATCAATTCATTTAGTGGTGCATAAAGATATGCACACTTTATGTCCAAATGTAAAGTTATCCAATTTTTGTATATACTAAAAATGACAAAGAAAACCCTGACCAGGGAAAATGAAATTACAGGTGAAAAAGTGTCAAAATAATTGATCCCTCCTATTTGTCGGAATCCCTGAGCTACAAGGCGCGCTTTAAAGACTAACCTTTTGCGACTCACTTTCTTTAACTGTAAAGACCCACTTGCTGCCCAATACTCTAGCTTGGTCAGGTCTGGAAACTAGTTCAAAAACTTCCCTTTTCTTTAAAGTCTCCATTTCTGTTTTCATGGCCTCGTGCCATTTTTGTGGGAGTAATTCAGTTACCGGGTGTCGCCTATTTTTGGCGACTTTTTTTTCTCGCCAACAACCGCTACTTGGCGCTTTTTTTTTTTGTCGCCAAATTTTTCACGTGTGAAACACCATTTTAGAATACGATAAAATAATACAACATGTTGAGCACTGTCAGGAAATACAAATTACTTTAACACATTAAAATTCCACAGATATTCTACTTAAAAAAAACAATAAAACAAAATACACCATCCATACTTAACACTAAAAATTGTCAGCAAATTCAGTAACAGGCAATTAAAAATGAGCAAACAGTAAACCACTTTTAACTAAAAAAATTTCAGAATATTAAGCAATCTAGTTCTACAGCTATGTAAACTATGCAACCAATGGACCGTTTTTAACTAAAAAAACCTCAGTGGATTCAGCAACCTAGTTGTACAGCTATGTAAACTATGCAACCAGTGGACCGTTTTTAACTAAAAAAACCTCAGTGGATTCAGAAACCTAGTTGTACAGCTATGTAAACTCAGCAACCAGTGGTCCGTTTTTAACTAAAAAAACCTCAGTGGATTCACCAACCTAGTTGTACAGCTATGTAAACTAGGCAACCAGTGGTCCGTTTTTAACTAAAAAAACCTCAGTGGATTCAGCAACCTAGTTGTACAGCTATGTAAACTGGGCAAACACTGGCCCGTTTTCAACTCAAAACAACATCGGTGCATTAAATAACCTAGTTATACACCTCATATAAAGTCACTATATGAAAACATAACAACATCAAATATCCATTTACAGTTCACATTGAAAACCTTAAGCAATTGCAAAAATTCTTTAAAAAAAAAAAAACACTTACCTTTATTTTAAGAAACTCTTCAAAAATATCCATAACACATCAGCTAATAACATAACACCAAAACACTTCCTTTTATTTAACATTATAATCACGCCCTCCTTCAAATAAACACACACTTCCTTTTTAAACAACAACATAATATTCACTACACTTCAAATAACACAACACATTTCCAAATACATCTTGTATTCCCCGTAAATAACTCAACAAACACCAAACAATAACTGACACATCGAATTCAAATTCACCTGCTTTTCGGTTTACCGATTACAGTTAAATTGCCTAAACCAATCACAAAATTCCTTTACCAAACATCCTGGTATCGTTTAATGAACCCACCGAGCGTTTTTTCATCAAAATACAGCATCATCCAACACCTCAACTCAATCTACACAGGTTACAACAGACATCTGACTCTAACGCTAAAGTAAACAAACTTTCGACCAAACTCCAAGTTTGGCGACTCATCACCGCTTGGCGACGACACCCGGTAACCGAAGAATCCCCATTTTTGTTTTTCTGGTAGACCCTGGGATTCCTTAAAAGTTTTTGGAATTTTTATATCTGCACAAAGTGCCTCGCCTTCAGATTTAGTTTCCTCAGATTCATCCTCATCCACACTACTATCACTGAATGTTACTTTCCTTTGGGGTGTCCAACTAAAGTCTTTGGGGTCATATGGTATGTCCCTTTCCTTACAATATTCTTCTACTTCTTTTTTACTTCGCAGCCTGACCCCTTTTTCTGGATAGTAATAAATATCTATACGGCCTTTTGTTTTCCCCCTCCTTCTTGGTATTTCTACCCTCTTCCAATCAATTTTAGGAGGTGATAATTGGGTTGAATCATGACTAGGTAAATTCAGTGAATCACTATCAAAGTTTTTAAAATCATTAAATAAATTTATATCAACTGTACTAAAATCTTTGTTTTCAGTTTCAAATTTGAGATCATTTTCATTTATTTTTAAATGCTTAGTTTCTTCAACTGAAGTTGTCCCCGGGTACCATATTCTGTATCCCTTTGTGCTGGAAGCATACCCTATCAAAATTCCCTTCCGGGCTCTTTTATCAAATTTGCTTTTATGTTTAGGAATATGGGCAAAAACTTTACTACCTATAATTTTTAAGTGTTTCACTGAGAATGTTTTATTTATCCAAATATTTAAAGGGGCTTTACCATTTAACTTTTTATGTGGGAATCTATTTTTAAGATAATTCTGTGTTAACACTAATTCTGCCCAAAGTGAATGGGGCAATTCAGTTTGGAATAATACAGAACGAACACCATCCAATAAACTTCTGTTAAGCCTCTCTGCAACCCCTTTCATTTGGGGCGAATATGGGTTAGTTTTTTCATGCCTTATTCCCTGCTCTCTTAAAAATTCCTCGAATTCATTTGAGATAAACTCTCCTCCCTGATCGGTTCTAATTGCTTTTATCTTCGTACCTTTCTGTTTTTCTACAAAGGATTTATACCATTTAAAAAATTTTAGAGCTTCATCTTTTGTTTGAAGGGTGTACACAAATGAATATCTTGAGAAATCATCTACTACAGACATAAAATATCTAGCATTACCCAAAGAAGGGACAGGGGAAGGGCCCCAAAGGTCCAAATGTAAAAGTTCAAGAATTTCAGAAGTTTGGATCCTATCCATTTCTGGGTGACACGCTCTAGTACTCTTGGCAAGGTTGCAAAATTCACATTCCTCAGCCTTACTTTCTAATCTATTTAAACCAATAACATTTGAAGATTTTGAAAATTCCACAAGAGTTTTACTATTATAATGGCCAAATCGAGAATGCCATAACATTAAATTTTTATTTGTAATAAAAGCTCCATCTGCTGAATCATTATTTATATAACTTGTTAAAATTGAATAAAATCTGTCCTTGAGAGGGGCAAAAAACACAACCTCACCCTTTTCATTACAGACACTTCCTTTATCATTAGAAAAATTCACTTTAAAACCCTCCTCACATAAACATCTGACTGAAACCAAGTTTTTGCACATATCAGGTGCATAATAAGCATTTTTTAAAGTCAAATTGTAAGTAACAGTACCTGAAGGGATTTGAAGACTGACGTCACCAACTCCCAGTATTCTTGTAGATCCTTCTGCTGTTGCGGCACTGCTGTTCATTGGCTCGAGGTTCTGGAACGCATTTCCTGTAGTGATAAAATGACATGTTGCAGCACTGTCCAACACAACTTCTAAAGAGGAAGATTCACTTAGGAGAGCTGCAAAATGTGCTTGCTTGTCTCCTTCAGTCTGCTTTTGGGGACCCAGATGAATAAGCTTGTTTGAGAGAATTTCCTTTGTTGAAAGTCCTTTTTCTGGGGTGGTCGATTCTTTAGTTGAAAACAACTCCTCTTTAAATGCCCAGGCTTCCCACACTGGTAGCATATTATTTCTTTTCTGGACCAGGTATTCCTCTTTTTCACAGAGACCAGAGCTTGATGATTAACAGTCTCCGTTACCTTGCACTTTTGACAATCAGCTTCGGCCAGCAGCTGTTTTCTAATTTCTGAAGTTGTAAATTCTTCATCAGGTAGCCTGTACAGTTGGACGACTAAATTTTCATAGTTATTTGGCAGATTGTCCAACAGCTGGAAAGTGATTTCATCATCAGCAATATCCTTCCCTGCCAATTTCAGGTCTTTCGCAGCTTCCAAAACATTACCAATGTAATTGTCCATGCCGTCAGACTTTTCATACTGAATTTGAAAGTAAGTTCTTCTAAGAGCAGCTATTCTAGCTCGACTACAGGGCTCGAATGCCGATTTTAACAGCGCCCATGCTTCAGCTAGAGTTTTGGCTTCATAAAGCAGGCTTTTTAAGTTTTCTTCTGTACTAAGGCAGATGATGGCCAAAGCTTTCTTTTCCTTCTTCAAATCCTTAACTTCTGAAGTGGTGCCAGATACATCTTTGGCTGCTTTGTTGACTTCCTCCACTAGAGACTCTGAACAATATTCTGACAGATCTTGGCCTGCTAGGTACATATTGATGCTATATTTCCATAGCTTGTAATTATCCCGGTTTAGCTTTGGAAAGGCCATTACAGTTCCTATGGGTTCATTAGTAGAAACCATATTTCTTAAGTCTTCTTCACCCCAGGTGGCTGAGCAAAACCACGCTCGGGGCTATCACTGTTGGGTCCGTGGATGAAATGCCAAGTATGTCATGAAAATGACCCACAGTTTGAGTTGTACCACTAGAGGTGAAGGCTTTAAAAATTGATGACACTTTATATTTTCTCTACTTAAATTTATTTAAACATTGCACAAAAAGAACACTTACAAAACAAAAAAAATTTAAAAACAATTTCAGATTTTAAGATAAACCAGGCCATCTGCAATAAATTTAAATGGAAAAATTTCCAGTTCCAATGCAAGCCTTTTATAAAGTATCTGGCAGAAATACATCATGCCCTTCCCATGACTAGGGCAACCTTCTAGCTGTATCAGCAGCCTGGCCTGTGTGTTTTCTCATAAAGCAGACACTTTATATACTATATAAAACAGGTTAATTTTACAGTTACAGAATAAAAAAAGTATGCAACATGTGCATAAAATAAAGGCTCAATAAATTTGCATATTGAAAACAACCTCAGAAAATTGCCTTTCACTTCAGGCTTTTCACTCTTCACCCATGGTTTAAACATTAGTTAAAAGTCCTACCCTAACCAGAACTAATTCTCTTACCCCCATGATTCTTTAGAGAACCTAAGCATCTATTTGTCAAAAGGAAGACCCTTATTTTTCAGGAAGCATGACATCATTAAACTACTGGGCCATAGTTCAGAGGCTATTTCCATCCAGCAGCAGTAGTCAACAACTAAACACAACAACTTTACTAAATATTGAGTTTAGGTTTTTAAATTTTACTTTGAAGTTGTCTTGGGTCTTCAATGAATAAAAAGTATATTTCAATTTTATTTATTTAATTAATTTTTTTTTCCAATAAGAATTAGGGGTTTTATTTTGTTTACATTTTTAACATATTAGAGATACTACTATTTAGGGTTATGAAGAAGTTTAAAACCAATTTAATTTTATTTTTAAACTGATATTAATTACTTTTAGTTGAACTTTAATACAATTAAGATAGGTTTAACCCATGGGTGAATAACATAAACAAAACTTAAGCCTAATTGGCACATGAAAAAAACTTTATGAAATAGATGGCTGATGCAAGGCCAGGGGAAACCAATTGGGCAAAATAAATTTTTAGCATCTTAAATTTGAATTCAGTTAAATATATTTAGTTTAATAAAAATTATTTAGCTCCAACAAAATATAAGGCCAGACTTGTAGCGCAAGGATTCGCGCAATATAGAAATGACACATATGACAAAGTTTTTAGTCCGGTAGTTAATTTTTCATTAATCAGACTATTCTTTTCAATTCTTGTATGTTTCTTTAATTGGTGTTACTGTCAAATCGATATTAAATGTGCGTATTTATATGCACCAATACAGGAAGAAGTTTACATGTATCAGCCACATTGATTCAAAGATCCCAACCATCCTGATCACGTTTGCCTACTTAAAAGAGCTTTGTATGGTTTACGGCAGAGCGGTAAAGAGTGGTTTTGTGAACTTGACCAAACACTAGAAAAATTAAAATTTAAAAGACTAGAATGGAGTAATTGTACATACGTATATAGTGATAATGTTGTTCTTCTCGTGTATGTCGATGACATTTTGATTTTTGGAAAAACATTGGACTGCGTCAACCACATTGTAAGTTTGTTCAAAAATGAATTTGATATCACTGTTTTAGGAAAAACAAAAATGCTTCTAGGAATTGAATTTGAAGAAAAGTTTGGAAAGTTATACATACACCAACACAAGTACATAGATAAAATTTGCGAACAATACAAAAGTTTTAATTTCCCACTATCAACTCTCCCCATTGCTAAAGGCTGTATCCTGTCAAAGACGGACAGTCCTGCATCAGAATCGGAAAGAAATGAAATGTTAAAGTTACCATATAGAAACGTTGTGGGATGTTTGTCGTATCTCGCGAACCGTACGAGACCAGACCTTTGTTATGCTGTAAATATTTTAGCACAATTCCAAGAAAACCCCGGTGTAAAGCATTGGAACGCATTATTGGGTTATGTTCAATATACAAGAGATTATAAACTTAATTTGTCAGATGTAACTAATGTAGAAATTAACTGTTATAGTGATTCAGACTTCGCATCCAATAGAGATGATCGCATTTCTATGGGTGGGATATTGCTGTTCATGAGTAATGCGCCCGTAATTTGGCGTACGTTCAAACAAAAGTTTGTAAGTCTTTCTACCATGGAATCGGAATTTGTTACTTTAACGGAAGCTTCTAAAGAAGTTAGTTGGATAAAACACATCTTAGATGAATGTAATGAATTGGGAATTGCTGAATTACAATTAAAAGACAATAAGATATTTTGTGACAATGAGGCCGCGATTAGATATGCAAAATCGCCTATTGAGAATATTCGATCTAAGCACATTGACGTAAAACTACACTTTATAAGGGATTTAGTAAATGATGGACTTTTTGAACTTAGATATGTTCATAGTAAAAAGAACTTAGCTGATGTACTTACGAAGCCACTCCACAAACATGGACTGAATAAATTTTGTGAGGTTATATTTGAACGAAGTGTATAATATATTGTTTTCTTGCATAGGAATGTTTGTAAAAAAAAAAAAATGTGTGTTTGTAAATAATTCTGCAGAATACGTCTAATAAGGTTTATTGTATTGTATTGTATCATTTAACATATATATACTAAAATGTTTTGGGAAAGTAATTTTGAATTTTTTCATGTTTTGATAATGTACTTTTTTTTTGCTGCGATCACGGTGCATGAGAGGGGGCCGCTTGCTAGCCTCCCGCGCGTTTGTTTCCCCTCTCCGGCGTTCGCCGAAGATCGTTGGCAACTTCACTCGCGGCGTGACGTCACGTTTTCTCCCGCGGTTCTTCTTTTCGGTTTTCTCATGAGCCGTGATCGCCGCAGCATATCTCCATAGTAATGGAGACATTTTGTTTCTGATTGGCCGGTCAGAACTTTGTTTTATGCAAATTAACTGTTGCACATGTTAATTGTAATGTACATATATAATGTGGTTCCTTTTGCCTGCGAGTTATGGCATTTCTATGGCATGCTATTCGATTCTAGCCTCTGTATCTTCTGTGTATGCTAGTTCTGTAAGACGCTCAGCGAGCGTGAATGTATTTGAACTTTATGATATTTCTTTTAATTGAAGAACTTTTGGTTTCTTAATGATGTCTCATAATTTCAAGTGTTAAATCACCACTGCTGGCAAAATGCGAATATTTTCTTCTAAGAAAAACAGTGGGTCCGAGCGAGCCCGTCTGCGAGATCCAAAAAAAACGTCAGTGGGTCCGGCCACCGCCTCAAGGGGATCCTCTCGAAAATTGTAGGGGCTGAGCAAAAAGCAATCAGCTGCCCTTCAGACAAATGCTCTGCAAGTTTACTTTAATCTGAATGTTAGCATGTGTATCATCATAAAATCACACAGACCAGTGTATAAAGAACAAGTTAATTTATTAGAGCAAACAACAATCCTTGTGAACAGCATTAAAAGAACAACATTAGTAAAAAGCAACAATTAACAAACAAACTTAACAACATTTTAATAACTGCTATGACTAGACTTTCTGGCATTCTAAAAGATAAACCCCTGACCTAACCATTTATATTACTGGATTATATCTATACCTAATCAGGGAGGAGGAGGAGAGGCAAACTTCCACCCTCACTTAGAACCAGCTCACCAACTGTTGTTGTTGTTGTACAGCAAACAGGAAACCACTGCTTTTATACACCCACAGTGATGTCATCAGAGAACCTTCTGGAACAATCCAGGATTAGTTGCACACTTGCTGCATGCCCAATAAGGATGTAGGAAAGACACCTGACAGTTCATTCTCATGTGAAGTGGGCACTTGAACACCAGCACACAAACCTGTTACACAGTTTGTGTGTGCAGCAAAGCACCAGCATACAAGCCTGACACATCAACACTTATTGCAAGCCAAGATGGCTGCCAAAACAAAATGCCAGAAGGTGTACAGTTTTCTGCATAGATTGAATACTAGTTGGAGTGAAATTATTTCAGGTATTATGAAACTTAACATTAATGAAACTTTATTATTTTAATTAGAAGACTTCAGACTTTACTTTAATTAGGAGGAAAAACTGTTTACTTATTGAATTAAACTATTGTTTAGATGGATATTGGATATATAAAGGGTGATATGATGAGGCTGGGAAGCACATTAGTTATACTTCCAACAAATACCCCCCCTTCCCAGGATCATCATCTCACCCAAAAAGCCAGTCACTGTACAACTTAAATTTATCAAAAGGCAGAGCCTTTGTAAAAATATCAGCTACATTTGCCTTCCCAGGCACATGAACTAAACTGAATTTGTCTTGTTCAAGATTCTCTTTCACAAAATAAAATCTGGTGTCAATATGTTTTGTCCTTTGGTTCTCTAGATTATTCTTTGAAAAGCAGATTGTACTTTCATTATCACAATATACTACAGGTTTTTGTAAGTCCAATTTCAAGAAAGCGAAACCTTTTAAAATTCTCAAGAGCCACAGTAGCTCTTTAATGGAGTCTGAAAGTGCCACATATTCCGCCTCCATGGTGGAGAGTGTTATGCATTTTTGTTTTACCGAGTTCCATATAAATGGTACACTATCCACGAAAATAACATGACCACTAACAGACTTTCTATCTATCTTATTTGAGGCCCAACTAGCGTCTGAAAATATGCTTAAACTGCTCACTGATATTCGAGATAAGTTCATTACTATATCTTTAGTACTTATTACAAACTGCAATACCTGGCAAGGCAACTTCCAGTGTGCCTTTGATGGGTTATTTGAAAACTGAGACAAAGTCACCACTGCATACTGTATATCAGGCCTGGATCTCGAGGCCAAAAATAATAAACTCCCAATCAGTTTTCTATAGGGTACATCCTCAACTTTGTCATCCTCTGTGGCTACCTTCAAATCCACGCCCGGTGACATAGGTAGTTTACATTTAACATGAAGCACCTCAAAAACCTCTGAAAGTCTATCTATGTAATCTTTTTGGTGCATAACTAAATTCCCATTGATCTCCTCAAAATTTACACCTAAAAACTTTGAAATTTTCCCCAACCTTTTTGCTTCAAACCTCTTTTCTATTAGATCCAGAACCTCATCTACACTCGCTTCATCTTGTGCAAAAATTGCAAAGTCATCAACATAGACTAATAGAACTACTTTATTTTTAAAAACATAAATACAGTTGCAGTCTTCGACCTTATTAAAACCTAACATTTTAAAAGTATGATCTAATTCTAGGTACCATTCTCTGCCAGCCTGTTTTAACCCATACAATGCTCGGTTAAGCTTAAATACATAGTTATCTTTTCCTTTCATGTCAAAACCCTTTGGTTGCTCCATATAAATATTTTCATTCAATTTTGCATATAAATATGCCCCTTTAATGTCCATGTGTTGCGTTATCCACCCTTTAAGTACAACTAACACTGTCATGAAAAGTCTAACTAATGAAAATGAGACTACTGGAGAGTAAGTATCAAAGTAGTCAATTCCTTCCAACTGTTTAAACCCTTGCGCTACTAGTCTAGCTTTAAAATTCTTAACCCTGCCTGTTACATCCCTTTTTATTGTATAAACCCACTTGCTTCCCAAAACACGAGCCTGCTCTGGTCTTTGGACAAGTGTATAAACCTCTCGGTCTGCTAATGTTTTAAGCTCTTCTTGCATGGCCATTTGCCATTCATCCTTTTCTGGCATGGACAAAGATTCGGAATAAGTATTAGGGATTTTTATCTCAGCACAGTGGACTTCAGGGTCATCAGTTTCGGAACTGTCACCTGCACTATCATCCACATCTTTGTGGAAATTAAAATCATTGGGGTTGTAAGGGATGCCTTTACCAAGGCAATATCTCTGAACATCACGCTGGCTCCTCAGTCTGACACCCTTTACGGGATAATAATAGACATCTGTTCTGCCAGCTGATTTACCCTTTTTTCTAACAACCTCTTTTCTCTCCCACTCATCAACAGAAGGGATTGGAGGGTCTGTATGTTCATCCCTTGTTACATTGGCATCACTCTCATTTATTGGAGGCGGTGTAAAAACACTATTATGTTCTACCACGGGCTTTAAAAGCAAAGTTTCGTCCTCTACTATCTGGACATGCTTTGTTTCTATTACAGTCTTAGTACCAGGGTACCAAACTCTATAGCCCAATGTTTCTTGAGCGTACCCTACTAAAACTCTCTTTTTTGCATTTGCTTCTAGTTTGTTTCTCTGTCTTTTAGGGACATGGACAAACGTAGTGCTACCTAACACCCTCAGGTGTCTAACTGAAAAACTCCCTCCCCTCCAAACATTTAAGGGGGCTTTCCCGCCTAACTTCGAGTGTGGAGATCTGTTCCTTAAATAGTTATGGCTAGCTACAAATTCTGCCCATAAACTATCAGGTAACTTAGTTTGACTAAGAGTTGCCCTAACACCTTCCAAAATGGTTCTGTTAAACCTTTCCACAACCCCATTCATCTCCGGGGAATACACATTTGTTTTCTGAATCTTAATCCCTTCCTTGTGTAAATAATCCTGGAAATACTCAGCACAAAACTCTCCACCATTGTCAGAGCGTATCGCTTTCAATTTCTTTCCAGTTTGCTTTTCTGCAAAAGCTTTAAATAATTTGAAGTACTTAAATGCCTGGTTCTTATGCTGTAAGAAATAAACAAATTAATACCTGGAAAAATCATCAATGACTGCCATGTAAAACCGAGAACCCCCTAATGACATTACAGGGGCTAGACCCCAAATGTCTACATGGACCAACTCTAAGACGTTTTTTGTTGTTATATCTTCAATTTTTGGAAAAGATTTTCGACAACTTTTCGACAGGCTACAATTTTCACAATTGCCAAAATCGCCTTTAAGTTTGTCAAGGCCAAAAACATGTTTACTTTTAGCAAAGGATCTTAAACTTTTGAAATTTAGGTGGCCATATCTTTGGTGCCACAATTCTATATTGTCTCCTGCAATATGAACTTCTTTCGGTTCCTCATGGCAATCATATCCAGTAACAACATAAAATTTATCTATTAAAGGTATAAACACACTTCTACCCTGACAGTCTTTTATCACAGCATTGTTCTTAAAAAACATTACCTTAAAATTTTCATTAACTAAACAGCGAGCGGACAACAAGTTTCTTGTCATATTTGGAGCAAAGAATACATCAAAAAGTCTTAAAAGTCACATCTCCACAGTCACTATTCAGTAGAATTGAAACATCACCTACACCCTTGATTTCGGTCTCTCCCTCAGCTAGAGAGCAACAGCTCTCTACCTCCTTGAAATTACTCAAAAGGCTCCTGTCTTTGACGAAACAATGAGAAGCACCGGAATCCACAGTCAGCTGGACTTGGACAGGTCCGGAGATGTAAGCTCCTGCACTGGCAAAATGGGTGGCTCTCCAATCCTTCTTAATCCTTTGGCTGGGTTTTGTCCTTCCGCTGGTTCCTGCACGGCTCTGGTTCGCTGGAGAAGACTGGTTAGGCTTTGTGCTTCCCGCTGCCTTTTTGGCAGGTTCTGATGTAGTGGCCATACTGGCCGCAATTAAAGCATGTTTTGTTTCTCCTCTTCTGGTCCTGGAAAGAGACGAGTGCATGTCCTCCTCCACCCTCATTATCTAAAGGTCTACATATTTTTCTATCATATTCAGCCAAAAGCGCCTTCCTAACTGCTTCAACACCAAAGGCTTTATCCTCCAACTGGTATAAGCTCATGACTAATGCATCATACTCAGAGGGCAGATTATCCAAAATCTGAAATGCTATCTCCTCGTCATCAATAACCTTTCCTGCTAACTCTAAATCTTTAGCTGCATTTAAAACTTTTCCGATATACTGACTCATACTTTCACTGGGGTTATATTTTATATTCATAAATGCACGTCTAAGTCTGGCAATCCTTGCCCTACCACAGGGCTCAAAAACTAATTTAAAAAGATGCCACGCTTCAAAAGGGTCGGTCGCTTCATATACTACATTTTTGAGGTCTTCCTCAATGCTCAAACAAATTATTGAAAATGCCCTATTCCTTTTTGTATCGTAAGTCTGTCTTTCATCAGACTTCATACTAGCAACAGCGTCAGCATTTTTCTTTTTACTATCCAAAAAGTCCTCTAAGCCTAAACTGGTCAAAACTAAATTTATGTTAAACTTCCACTGACGGTAATAATCTCTATTTAATTTAGGAAAGCTATATAAACTACTATCATTACTGGCTGCCATGATGATACACTAAAGAGCTGTAGAACAACAGAAAAAGAAACTGTGCAGAGCGGGTGAAAAAGATCAAACCACGCTCTGCTACCACTCTGTAAGGGCTGAGCAGAAAGCAATCAGCTGCCCTTCAGACAAATGCTCTGCAAGTTTACTTTAATCTGAATGTTAGCATGTGTATCATGATAAAATCACACAGACCATTGTATAAAGAACAAGTTAATTTATTAGAGCAAACAACAATCCTTGTGAACAGCATTAAAAGAACAACATTAGTAAAAAGCAACAATTAACAAACAAACTTAACAACATTTTAATAACTGCTATGACTAGACTTTATGGCATTCTAAAAGATAAACCCCTGACCTAACCATTTATATTACTGGATTATATCTATACCTAATTAGGGAGGAGGAGGAGAGGCAAACTTCCACCCTCACTTAGAACCAGCTCACCAACTGTTGTTGTTGTTGTACAGCAAACAGGAAAACCACTGCTTTTATACACCCACAGTGATGTCATCAGAGAACCTTCTGGAACAATCCAGGTTTAGTTGCACACTTGCTGCATGCCCAATAAGGATGTAGGAAAGACACCTGACAGTTCATTCTCATGTGAAGTGGGCACTTGAACACCAGCACACAAACCTGTCACACAGTTTGTGTGTGCAGCAAAGCACCAGCATACAAGCCTGACACATCAACACTTATTGCAAGCCAAGATGGCTGCCAAAACAAAATGCCATAAGGTGTACAGTTTTCTGCATAGATTGAATACTAGTTGGAGTGAAATTATTTCAGGTATTATGAAACTTAACATTAATGAAACTTTATTATTTTAATTAGAAGACTTCAGACTTTACTTTAATTAGGAGGAAAAACTGTTTACTTATTGAATTAAACTATTGTTTAGATGGATATTGGATTTTTAGATGGATAGTTTAATTCAATAAGTAAACAGTTTTACCTCCTAATTAAAGTAAAGTCTGAAGTCTAATTAAAATAATAAAGTTTCATTAATGTTAAGTTTCATAATACCTGAAATAATTTCACTCCAACTAGTATTCAATCTATGCAGAAAACTGTACACCTTCTGGCATTTTGTTTTGGCAGCCATCTTGGCTTGCAATAAGTGTTGATGTGTCAGGCTTGTATGCTGGTGCTTTGCTGCACACACAAACTGTGTGGCAGGTTTGTGTGCTGGTGTTCAAGTGCCCACTTCACATGAGAATGAACTGTCAGGTGTCTTTCCTACATCCTTATTGGGCATGCAGCAAGTGTGCAACTAAACCTGGATTGTTCCAGAAGGTTCTCTGATGACATCACTGTGGGTGTATAAAAGCAGTGGTTTTCCTGTTTGCTGTACAACAACAACAACAGTTGGTGAGCTGGTTCTAAGTGAGGGTGGAAGTTTGCCTCTCCTCCTCCTCCCTGATTAGGTATAGATATAATCCAGTAATATAAATGGTTAGGTCAGGGGTTTATCTTTTAGAATGCCAGAAAGTCTAGTCATAGCAGTTATTAAATTGTTAAGTTTGTTTGTTAATTGTTGCTTTTTACTAATGTTGTTCTTTTAATGCTGTTCACAAGGATTGTTGTTTGCTCTAATAAATTAACTTGTTCTTTATACACTGGTCTGTGTGATTTTATGATGATACACATGCTAACATTCAGATTAAAGTAAACTTGCAGAGCATTTGTCTGAAGGGCAGCTGATTGCTTTTTGCTCAGCCCCTACATCTGCGAGACCCAAAAAAACATCAGTGGGTCCGGGCGGATACCTCTGCGAGATCGCAAAAAAAAACATCAGTGGGTCCAGCCACCGCCTCAAGGGGGCCCCCTCAAAAATATGCTAACGCGGGCTTCTCTGCGAGACCCAAAAAAACATCAGTGGGTCCGGCCACCGCCTCAAAAGGGCCCCCTCGAAAATATGGTAAAGCGGGCCCCTCTACGAGTCCCAAAAAAAAACAGTGGGTCCGAGCGAGCCCCTCTGCGAGATCTAAAAAAAACATCAGTGGGTCCGGCCACCGCCTCAAGGGGGCCCCCTCGAAAATATGCTAACGCGGGTCCCTCTGCGAAACCCAAAAAAAAACATCAGTGGGTCCGGCCACCGCCTCCAAAGGGCCCCCTCAAAAATATGCTAACGCCTGCCCCTCTGAAAGAGACCCAAATAAAACATCAGTTGGTCCAGCCACCGCCTCAAAAGGGCCCCCTCGAAAATATGCTAATGCGGGCCCCTCTGCGAGACCCAAAAAAAACATCAGTGGGTCCGGCCACCGTCTCAAAAGGGCCCCCTCGAAAATATTCTAACGCGGGCCCCTCTGCGAGACCCAAAAAAAACATCAGTGGGTCCGGGCAGGCCCCTCTGCGAGACCCAAAAAAAAAACATCAGTGGGTCCGGGCGGGCCCCTCTGCGAGATCCAAAAAAAACCATAGTCAGATTAAAAAAAAAAAGTATCTGCACACACAATCCCAAAGTATCTGCAAAATTAAATTGCGTAATTAAAAAACGGTAAAATTTGCAATAGTAAACAATTTGCAATAGTTTTCGTTGTAAATGTAAACTATAAATTCGCCCGTCGCAACAAGATCAAACGAATTGAATTGTATTATTGTAATCTCCACAGACAATGTATTCCTTATCATTACAGCCGACAAGCTTCGAAAACAAGACGCATGCACCGCAGGAACGGTGCGAGCAGACCATGGAGACAACTGGAGAGAGCATCTTTTCGTAATGCACCGGAGTGAGGACGAAATGTGTTCCTTCGCACCGCATCACAAATAGGTCGAACGCGTAATAGGAACGCACACCACACGTGACCGAAACACAATACTGCACACTGAGCGCAGGCGATTATCTGCGAAGCTTCTCAGATTTTCTACGGAGAAGACGTAGTCAGTAAAATATGTATAAGCAATGAGCATATCTATACGTACGTACCATGGAGACAACTGGAGTCTACCGTGGGGTCTACCGCGGATATGTAGGAGTGCACACCTACATATATCGCGTTTGCGCTAAAGTTGCTTAGAAAATATTTTCTCTAGGTAATTGTTGCTCCATTATTTAAAAAAACGGAAAAACTATCTGCAAGACCTCGAAATTCTTCGCGAATGTATCCGCGCACGGCGTATGCGCGTGCATCTATATTATCTAGCTATGAAAAAAACATCAGTGGGTCCGGCCACCGCCTCCAGGGGGCCCCCTCAAAAATATGCTAACGCGGGCCCCTCTGCGAGACCCAAAAAAAAAACATTAGTGAGTCCGGCCACTGCCTCAAAAGGACCCCCTCGAAAATATGCTAACGTGGTCCCCTCTGTGAGACCCCAAAAAAAAACATTAGTACAAGTTGAAGCAAATTAGAACAGTAGACGAAAGAACAGGAAAAAACGAAAAATAACAATAACGCATGCGCAAAACGCAAATTAACAGCTTAGTGATGTCAAATTGAGCAAGCGAATTCGTTACAGTCATCTGCTTACGTCACACAGTAGCTAGATTAAAAAACAACTATTACGCATGCCCGAAAGTGCAAGAAATTTCGCATCTTTCAATAGTTCTAAATTATCCAATTTACAATATTTGACGCATTATCATTCCTTCAAAAAAAAAAAAAAACGTCGCCAAGCTCTACACATTTCTTTATGGTTGCCAGTCAAACAACCATCGGCAGGGTACTTTATTAACGTTGAATATCGCTCACGATGTCGCCAGAACCAAGGGGCACCGGATACGGAACATACACTTTTTTTTTATAAATCTTAGTATTTTCAGGCCAAAATACTGAGACTTTATACCTGCTACATGACAATACAATTGTAGTGTATAAAATATCTCATTAAACATACGTTTCATCATTTTTACAATGAATAAATCTTAAATTAATAATTTGACAAAGATACTAAGTTATTAAACTCACAACTGTGATCAATGGGTAAAGAAAAGCACAAAATCTCTATCATAGTATACATTTTCTATACAAATACTACCATATACTCACATAAAGTTTTGTATCTTAATTCTCTTGATACGTCCTCCTTTGTAACCAAACATAGTTGGAATTAATGATTTAAAAAATAGTTCTCCACATACAAAATATATGTTTAAATTTCTATAACTTTTTCTTAAGTAAATATTTTTCTTAGAATTTCATCTAAGCTGGGCCGAAAAGTTCACGCAACTCAATAAAAATTAATTCCATAGTACTTCATTACCAAAATATTCACGTAAAAGTTTTAATATTAACGTAAAATCCCGCTGTGCTCAAACAACAAAAGATTTTTTCTATTTTGATCACAGACAATTTTGATTGGATGGATAGGTTGGTTGGTTTGGTTAATTCCACTGGGGAATAATCCAAGGCATATACCATGGAGGCGTCGGCATTTTTGCCAATCCCAACCGTTTGGGCCAATACGGCGTCTGCGCATGCTCATGGAAGTTCACCATCCATGGTAGTATCTGGCAACACTAGTTTCGAAATGCAGACGACAGCTTTGCACAAACAAACCACTGAAGTTATGCTGTGAGCTGATATATTATTAATTTAAAAGCAATTAAAATTTTGTAAAAACGAATTCAAATTATTATATTAATTTGGAAGATAGTACTAAAAAGCATTATACTAGCAAAACTGCATAGATTGATCCGTATATTGATGATTCGTACAAGGAAAATATATGTATTTGGTTCGACATTACTTACATAGACAAGTGCAACTATTTGGTTTTAGCTACATATCTGTGACACGTGAAGAAAAGCTTGCTTACAAATCTTCAAAACCCTTCCACAACCATTTTACAACTGGACTTGTTAGTAAAAAATAATGATGGTATGGCGAATATCCAATCAATGAACTATCATGGAAGGGAAGGCAACCAAGCACATGGGTTTATATTGAAATACTGAATTATTCCTATACATAAAGTAATTAAAAAACTTTGTAAAAAACACACATAAGAAGTAAAAGGAAAGAGGATACGCGTTTCGTTCAAAAATTGTTTTGAACTTCTTCAGTCCAAGCCCTTCGGCGTAAAGAACACCCTGTGTTCTTTACTTCGAAGGGCTTGGACTGAAGAAGTTCAAAACAATTTTTGAACGAAACGCGTATCCTCTTTCCTTTTACTTCTTATGTGTGTTTTTTACAAAGTTTTTTAAATACTTTATCGTTTAACACCAGTATTTTGAGTGTTTTTTCAGTTATTCCTATACATATCCAAGATTCAGTTACTTGTTCATCAGACAAAAGTATACGCTGTACTCAGGGCCGGACTGGGCCATCGGGTGGTCGGGCGATCGCCCGATCGGCCGGTGGTCGAATGGGCCGGTGCTCTGTAGAACCAGAGGGCCTAAACCCGCAATTACGCAACGCAACATTTGAAAGGTGGGGGACTGTGTATGTTGTATGCTGAATAATGGCTCCAGTATCTAAACTAGATAAAGATTAAAATTTCAATGAGCTTTATAAAACATTTTTAAAACACACATTGGGAATATAAATAACATATAAAACATTTATAAAACACACAGCAGGGTACAATACAAAAGCAAAAAAACCTAGCACCGGCGCGAAACGGAAGCGCGGGGCAGACGCGACGATCCCCACTTCCTTAGAATAGAGAATTGAAAAAGACTGACGTATCTAAAAATTGTAAACATTACTGTCTATGCAGCTTTATATACACTTAGGTCATACCAGACCCATAATGACTCAAAACTATCTTAAAAGCACCTGTCAGGATAAGAAAATGTGTTAAAGAACATTAGCACACCCATATTCGTGTGAAAAAATGAAATAAATAGACGATAACTCTAAATTGACAATTTTTTTCAGTGTGTGTGTTTGACGATATATGCTGTATTTTAATTTAGTTGAAACGTAATGTATTATTAGTGATGTTAGTAAAACAAAACAAAAGAATGTTCAAAGCTTTCTTTTACGTATAGAGAAATTTTAAATTTCTAGAGAGCCCCACCCGTGGCCGAGCACATAGAGCCTTCAATTAGGAGATGGAAGGTGCCTGATTCAAGCCCAAGACACGTCCGCCAACATAACCGTTCGGAGTTTTCCGTGGTTTTATTCAAAACTTAGAGTAAATTTGGGTTAAGACCACTTAGAAAGACTGCCAAGGAGGGCACCCCCCCCCATCGGTCTTATACCCCATGTATAGATAAATGGCCGTAATACCACAAAAATAAATCTAGATCTTATGGCCCGTTGAAAAAAGAAGAAACAGAATTGGCTGCAGGTGTTAAAATACTTCAAAACGTTATTTTAAAATTAGCTGAGTCCAATATTCTTTCTTTTCCCCACAGAGTCTGTGGAAAGAAAGGCCAAATAAATACAAAACACGAATTTCGCAGTGGCTGTCTTATATGCTAAAACAGAAAATTAGTTAAGTGATTTCAATTTTGCCTATAATTGAGTAAATTATTGGAGGGGCTCGTGCCCCATCCATGTTCCCGTAAAACTCTAGGGCTGTAATCTGAGTATCTAAGACAAGTTCCTTAACTAAAACGCCAACAGCCTCCATTAAGTGAGTGGGCGCGAGGACTAACTGATCAACCTTTCTTTTAATTTTTAATTAATTTTCTTTAACTATTAATGATTATTCTAAATCATAAAGAATCTTACCCAATTCATTTAAAAAATGGATTATACATAGATACATGTCGTAAGACCTGATACAGTTAAAATAAGCTCATCCAATTTGAAATAAACTGAAATGCTAAAATTTTTTATTTGGCTAAAATTTAAAATTCCACTCAATTCTGCATAATCTAATTTCTGGTACTTTACCATAGCAATAAACCAGTTTTAAAAGTGTATTTGTTGAAAGTACAAAAGATAAGGTTGAAAAAAATATTTCTATGGCAGCATTGCTTGCTGGACGAAGAGGAGTTGTACAAGTAATCTGGATGTGTACAGGTAATGAGCAAAAATCATTAGAAAATTCACAAACTTTCGACACGCTTTTCATCATTTATCAGCCTTGACAGTTATGACTATTTTTTCTGTAAAATAGATTTGGGAATTGGGTCTTCTTTTAATTCAGAATTAATACCTCATGTTATAAAGTCAGACTTAGTTTCTCTTAACCACGCTTCCCTTCATTCTTATAATTTAAATATTCACCTCTGTACTTTGAGTGTAGTAAATATACTACAAGATGACACGGCAGAATGGCTTGTTCAAATCTCTACTTTAGAGAATAATGAAGTTTCAAAATTTTAGATAGAAATTTACGCCATTACATGGCACACACCTGCTATGATAGCTGAATGATTTTGTATTCTTTTAATCCAGAGTTAATACCGCATGTAATAAAGTTAGAATTAGTTTTTCTTAACCACGCTTCCCTTCATTCTTATAATTTAAATATTCACATCTATACTTCGGGTGTAGTAAACATACTAACAAGGTGACATGGCAGAATGGCCTGTTCAAATTTCTACTTATGAGAATAATGAGGTTTTAAACTTTTAGATAGACACCATTACATGGAACGCATCTGCTATGATAGCTGAATGGTTTTGCATAGTGTCCAAGGCAATTGATACTGTTTTATAAGGTCTTTTACTAGTCTTTGAAAATTGAAATCCTGAATATTGAAATACACTTACTCCTGAATTGAAATCACAATGTTTGGATCCATTTCTTCATAGTGTTCATTAGCCATTTCTAAATGTTATTTCATTATTGTTTACTTTTTTCATTAGCAATTACGGTTTACTTTTAATTCTGAGTTCGTGACTTTGATTCGAAGTAGGTTAAATAGTAGACAATTAAATTAAATGAAGTTATTACACGATTTCTTTACCCAACTAAAGTTTTACTTTACCTTCATAATCTTCTAATCAATATTTAACTTCAAATTTTCCCAACAGAGAAAGCTGGTAAGTAAAATATTTAAGATCTGTATGTTTTGTATTTTTCTCATTAAATGACATTAATCTATGTGCCTATCAGTTTATTAATTAAAAATATTTGACAGACTATTAAAATAATGACAATAACTCTGAACAGTAATCAAAATTTAGTTTCTGAATATAACTACTTCTAAGTATCTAATGATAAAAATGTAAATTGAGAATTTAAAGCATGCTAAAATAATTTAATTGTATTTAATTAGCTAAAACATTTTAATTAAACTCAAATAAACAAACGTAATAATTCTTAGTTCACCAAGTAATGTACCGAAACATGCACTTTTACAATATGTTATATTTAATAATTGCGTGCTAAATTTGAGTCATTTAATTTTTGCCATTTTTTTCCCACTTTCCTGATTTTTATCAGTTTTTGCCACTGTCGTATTAAAAGTATCTTTATGCAGGAAAGTTGCCCAGCTATGTTTACAAATAAATAAATAAATAAAATAAAAGCCACATTCACCTAACCAGAATAATATGATCTTGGTGACATGGCAGAATGGCTTGTTCAAATTGGCTTGTTCTAATATTTAAGTTTAACTACGGCCACCTTCGGCTCATTTGCTATATGTTTTTGTAAATATGTATATTATGTTTCACATTCTTTTATTAACTGAATTAACTTTATAGAACGAATTTAAAATGCTATGTATGTATGTATGTATGTATGTATTGTTCGTTTAGTTTTTAGTATGGTTTTATTGTTTGGGGGTCAATTAAATAATTAAAAAATATTATATTGAAAACTCGGTATTATTTTATTTCATTCTCATTATCAAGTTATGTTAGGCATAGGCGCATCCATGGAGGAGGCTAAACACTAAAGGGTCTGATCACTCCTCCTTCCAAAGTTAAAATCAAAATGAAATTTTCTTCAGTCTTCAGAGACTTTGAATTATTGAATTAAAATATTTTTATTGTCTTTGAAAGAAACTTTAATTAAAAATATTGGGTATTTAATACATTTTTCTCTAATAATTCCATATGCAAATGAACTCTATTTTAAAGTCATTGAAGGGAACAGATAACTTAGGACGCTATACGCGAGTGCGTTGTAAGCGAGGTTCGCACTTTAGGTGTGTGATTGAACCTATAGATAATATCTCAACGCTATAAGAGAGTTCATTATATCAGAATTCAGCTATATTTGTGCATCCACCCCCCCCCCTAACTAAACTAATATCCTACATGCGCCCGCATGATGTTAGGGGGGCGGTCTAGACGAATCGCCCGGGCCGTTCCAGCGGTCCAGTCCGGCCCTGGCTGTACTCTTTAATACTTTATAAAGCAAACAGTCTCATAACGATTTATTGATTAAAATAATGAATGCCAAACTTTTTGGTGCAATAGATTTTTGTTAAAAAAAAGCTGAATAAAATAGGAGTTTCAAAAATACAAAGCCTCATGCACTTTTACTCCTTTATTTAAAGTTATTGGACGAAAACCGAAACTAAATGTTAAGTCACTTGTATTTTAATCCATTATTTAAAATTATACGAGCAAAACCGATATACGATACATTATTTTTTTGCACAGAACTGTTATTACAACTTATTTCGGCGCACATCAACATTATTAAAACTTATTTGTCAAGCTAAACCTGAAATATACCGCTTGTTTACCTAAAATGAACGCACTGATACGATTTTGCTGTACAAAACTAGCTTACGAATTTCACCGCTGCGTGGCGCTCTTCCAATTATGACGTCAGGCAGGTGAATATTCCCTATGCACTTATGCTATTTTTCTGTTTTAAAATTCAGCTTTTAAAATGCCCTTAAAATTACCCTATAATTATGCTTATAAGCAGGTAAAGTGTAGCACTGATGAAAAAAGTTTACACAGTGAAAGAAATCATCTGCAGAGGTAAGTGTTTTGTTTTTATTTTACATTCACACAAATGCGGAGTAAATGCCGGAACTTTCCCTGCTTTCTACCCCCGCTTCCCCTACATAGGAAAAAAATGCGGGGTAGAAAGATCCCTAGTCCATAGGCCCGTTTACATGGGAAAATGGAAAGTCCCGGGTAAAAGCAGAGTATACGGAAACTTTCAGGGAAAAATGTACAAATCTTTAATTTGGGGACTTTTCGCGTCCCCAAGAAGTCAAGGTATTTTGGAGGACAAAGTAAAAAAACTATCTATATTTGGGGACTGTCCTCGAATTTCGAGGACGTATGGTCACCTTAGGTTAATGTCGAGATGACCTCGCTTTTCCGTGATGCATTGCGAGTTTTCCCCTATACTCGGCTTTTACCCGGGACTTTCCATTTTCCCAGATAAACAGTCCACATGCTTTCTACCCCGCTTCCCCTATGTAGGGAATTTCCTGGATTATCCATTTTCCCAGGTAAACGGGCCTTTTAGCTTAAGGTTAAGGCATGGCTCACTGGGATAAATACAGGCTGTCCGAAAAGCTCCGTTTTTGCGTACGAGTAAATTTTCGCTTCTTCGCCGATTTGTCACTTTTACCCAATTGTATTACTGTTGCCAACTCTGCCGGAGAAAATGTGCCTAAAATCAAAGCTAAAGTATCCAGGAATGGATAACCATGTTTTCAAGCCGAGGAAAAAAAAAGCCGCGTTTGGCGCCTTTTTTAGCACTTGAGTGCTATTTCGCTCGAGCACGGTTTTTGTGTAGACACGATTTTCCTACAGTTAGCGCGTCTTGTCACTTTTCAAATGTGTTTTTTTTTATACTTAATTTATTTTCAAATGTGTTTGCCAGATAACATGGAGAGGGGGGGGGGCATTAACAAAATGTTGAAAGTCGCTCAAGGTTTGTAATTTTTGATAATTGTTCGCTAAATTTGGTGCCAAAATGCGACAATTTATTATAAATATATTTCGAGTATAGTTAGAAGTAGAAGACGCCTGGCGAATATTGTAAAATAGTTTTAGTAGGCGATTTTAAAATAGATTTTAATTCCGAAGAAATGTTTTATAGAACAGAGAAGACAAATGCGGTACACTCATAGATTGTGATACACTTTCCAAATGGTATTTATAAATGTGAAGTATGGTTTGACTATGCCTGTCGGAAATTGTTAAACAGTTTTGGTAGGCGATTTTAAAATAGATTTCGATTCCGAAGAAGGTTTTTATGGAACAAGGAAGTAAAACACGGTACACTCGTGGATTATGATGCCTATTTCAAACAGTATTTAAAATGTCTACGGGATATAGTTGGAATATGCCTGGAGAAGTACATTTTAATTGGGTGAAATCAGCTTTTTTAAAAATTTAGCCCCTCTCAAAAAAAAAATTCTGGATCCACTACTGCACAGTGGCGTGGCCAGAAATTTTCATTGGGGGCATTAAGACTACTGCAACTCACATATATGTATACATGTGTGTGATAAAAGAGTAAAGAATATACATTTTCTATGACAAAAAATTCTTCATGGGGGAGTTTTGACCCCCCCATCCCCCCCCTGGCTACGCCACTGTACTTACACAATTCTAGCTGTATCGAATGCAGCCTATAGCCATTAGCGCACTTTGAAGAATTTCCGTCCATAGGGTATAATGTAAAAGAACATTCATTTGTATTTGTAGCCCTGTCGAAAATATATAAGTCCTATACACAGCAAACTCTATACATGTTGTGTGACGGCGACCTATAATATACGTACCCAATTTCTTCGAATTCGATATTTAGACACTATAGTCTGTTCGCGGAAACGAGAGAACGAAAGTAAACAAACGGGTTACCAAAGAATTACATTTTTGGGCACCAATCCCTAGTTTGGAATTAAGAAAGATTAAATTCGCCTAACAGCGTAAATGGAAGAAAGCAGAAATTCATACTGTGTTTGGCGCTTTGGCAAAATGCCAGGTGTTTACTCTTCGCTAGTTTGCACGTGCAATTGTTTAGTTTTGTTCTCTCGACTCGGCGAACGGACTACAGTTCCTTTTAATGATTTGAGTCCATAGGCCGTAATGTATAAAAATTATTTTTTGCAATCCCATGAACAAACTCCACACACACCAAAATCTATTCAGCTCATGCTATCGTGACCTATAATATACATACCCAATTTGCTCTCAATCGAATACGCACCTTTCAGACACTAACACACTTTCGAAAATTTCCGTCCATTGGCTCTAATGTAAAAGAAATCTTTTTCTTAGCCTTGTAAAAAAGACTATGAGTCCTATACATACCAAAATCGATACCGGTCTTGCGACGATGATCTATAACATATATACGAAATTTGAGCTCAATCGAATGCACCGTTTTAACGCTAGCGCACTTTCAAGAATTTCCGCCCATAGGCCCTATGTAAAACAAATTTTTGTCGTAGCCCTATAAAAAAACTATAAGTGCTATACACACCAAAATCAATAACGGTTTTGTGACGATGGTTTATGAGATATATACCAAATTTGAGCTCAATCGAATGCATTTTAGGAGCTATCTTGTTCACTCACATACTCGTACACTCACATTTACGTATTATCCCGGCGATCCGCCAAGACGAGCAATTTTTTTGCCAAGAGAAATGCCGGGCACATGAAATAATTAATGGTTTTGAATATGATTGGCAACTCATTTGACGGAAAAACAGTTTGGCGGGAATGACCGCCGGGAAAATACGTAAGTACCATATTTTTCTTACATGGTACATGCTCGGAAAGTAAAAATGAAGAATTGTTGAAATTTCTATATTATTTATCTTAATTTGCCTTTTTAAAAGAGCCTCCCGCTCCTTTAAGAGCATTGTATAATCAGATTTCGGAAACAAAATAAGGGCAAGGTTGCCAATGCAGCTACTTTGTGGCTAGATCTGTCTACTTTTTGCGACTAAATCAGCCAATTTAGACGCCACACTTTGTGGCTAGATCTTGGCAAACTGGCAATAAAGTATTTTGTAAGTCGGAAATGAAAGTCCATTTGACTCAAAAAGCATCAGCAGACAAGCCCTTTTCAGCAGTACAAGCTTTTAAAAGTAAACGCTAAAGAAACGCCGAGAGAGCTGAGAGAAAAAAAAAAGGCGCAAAAACGCGGCTTTTTTTTTCTCGGCTTGAAAACATTGTTATCCATTCCTGGATACTTTTAGCTTTGATTTTAGGTACATTTTCTCCGGCAGAGTTGGCAGGGCCTGATTACCGAAAAGACTCGGGAAGCGTAAGCTTCCCCTCAGAATTTGAAGGGGTCCCAATAATGACTGAAACGCTGCTATAAAAATTCAAAATATTGTTTTTAAATGATTTTTAAGTTAATTTATATACTTAATGAAGAGCTAATTTTAAGGAAAGCTATTTTTAAGGTTTTCCAGAAGTCTCATTCTTTATTTCGCAATATTTCTGAATTGGTTCAGTGTGCGATGTTTTTGTCTGGCACATCTGCTCCAGTTGAGAGAGTTTTTTCTATTATGGGGAACATTGGGTCGGCAGAAAGGGGTAGACTTTCAATATGTAATGTTATGCACCGTCTATAATAATTCTGAACTTTCATGCTGTGGTTTTTATGATGTCATCAAAACAAAGAATTTCTGAAAAAAGCATATCTAATGTAAAATACGAGTCAATAAATAAATTTTAATGTTCCAATGAGGTAATGCTTTTAGTTTACTGTTTAAAGTAATTTCAAAAATACTGTGAAATCTCGTTACAATGAACTAAACTATTATGAAGATTAATGAATAAAGTATTTTTATCTAAGGAAAATTTTAGATTAATGAATAAAATATTTTTATCAAAGGAAATCATTGGAACATTACTTTTTCAAAACAAAAAAGGGAGGGAGGGGGGCGAAATGAGACTGAGGCTACTATGCAGATAGATTTAGTAGCTACTAAACCTATTGTTCAGTTACTAACTTATTTAGTGGACGGAGATACTAAATGTTCGTAAATCCGGATTCAGATACATTTAGTACTAAATCACGTGACCAACACCAAGGGAAGTCAGGGAAAATGTAGGGATAAGTTAACAGGGAAGCTAACAGACCAATCAGAGCGCTTGTTCCAGGCGTGCGTTTATTTAGTCGGTGATTTAGCAGCTTGTTTGGTCACGTGATTTTAGCAGCTTGTTTTGGTCACGTGTTTAGTATCTCCGCCTCCAAATTCTATCTGAATCCACTTTACTAAATTTAGTAACTAAACAATAGGGTTAGTAGCTACTAAATCTATCTGAATAAGGGCCTGAGCTTCCCCTCACATCAGAGATTAATCGGGCCCTGAGAGTTGGCAACAGTGATACAGTTGGCTAAAAGCGACAAATCGGCGAAGAAGCGAAAATTGTCTAATGTAAAATACTATGCTTTTCACACTTGCGTCGTTCGCGCCGGTTTGACGACGCTCGCGCCAGTTGGGTCTTTCCCTCGCGCCAGTTGTGTTCACACTTGAAACGATTTGTCCAGGGTTACTAGATTTTAGTGGGTTGCTCGATTTGGCTTGCTATCTCTTTTGGCTGATAAGAAAGATATTATTAAATAATTCACTTCAGTTCAAGAAGACTTTGCATATTTATCTTAATAGAAACCAAATTTTTAAGAATATAAAAAACATATTAAAAATTTTCCTTATTTAATTTTTTGTTTCATGAATGGTTTCTAATTATTTTAATTGTTAAACAAATATTTTTAGAATCGGATAAAAGTATTTTGTAATTTCAGACCATGTTCAGATTGCTTGACTCTTGAGGTGGCAGGTGGCGAATGTAAATAAACAATGTATATCCACAATGCATTCATTAAATCCTCGAGATTGCAGTCAGAAACCTCAAGAACAATTCTCAATTCAAACAAACATTCATTAAATAAACATCGATTTTGTCTATAATGTGTGGATTACGATTTACTGGATTTTTTTTTCTTTCTTTTTTCAAGGAAAAATAATATAATACTCAAAAGGAGTTTTATTGGGAGGATAAATATTAAAATTTACTCTTTTGTTTCTAAGAGATAAAATTATTCATTATAATATCTAGATAGCTTTATAATATTAAATGAAGTTCATTAATCATTACCATTTGAATAGTTATTAATCATTTATCCTTACTCTTTAATTTTAGATAACTGCACTCATTTGGTAATTCACTTAAAAATTAAAATGTGGAATGCTATAAGCAATATTATAAGAGTTATCACCACCTTCCCCCCATTTTCTCTTTCAACAATTATGATTCCAGTGGCGTATGCAAGGGGGGGGTTCAACCCCCCCCCTTGTCAAAAATTTTTTAACAAAATGTCCATAAATTTTCATTTTTTAGCTTAAATACTATGCATTTTAACGCAAAGTTATGTCTATAACCCTCCCTTGAAGGAAGTCTGCATACACCACTGTAAAATTCTATTTACTCTGAAGATTTCTGTGACTATTTCTGGTTATAAGATTTAAATGAGACTAATGTTTTAGTCGTTAAAAATCTTTTCTACGGTAAAATCATACAAGCCGGTGTGCACCCCATGGCAACCGCCAAGCTCCAGCAACTGTCGCCAACCATTTTGCACGACCAGCAAAGTCAAAGTATTTTACCATATTAAAATTGCACATATATTCCACTTACAAAAACATTAAAACAAAACAAAATGTCCGTATTTAACCAAAAGAACGTCTGCAAATTCAGTAACGGGCAATTTAAAATGAGCAAACTGTGGACCATTTTTAACTAAAAAAAATACAGTAGATTAAGCAACCTAGTTGTAGAGTTATGTAAACTATGCAACCAGTGGACCGTTTTTAACTAAAAAAACCTCAGTGGATTCAGCAACCTAGTTGTACAGCTATGTAAACTATGCAACCAGCGGACTGTTTTTAACTAAAAAAACCTCAGTGGATTCAGCAAGCTAGTTGTACAGCTAATGTAAACTGGGCAAACACTGGTCCGTTTTCAACTCAAAAAAACATCAGTGGATTAAACAACCTAGTTGTACACCTCTTATAAAGTCGGTATGATTAGAATAGCACGTAAATAGCACTTACGAAAACATAAACACATCCAATATCAATTTAAAATTCACATTAAAAACGTTAAACATTGCAAAGATTCGTTAAAAAAGAGCACTTACCTTTATTTCTTTTTTAAATAACCGCTCAGAAATGTCCCTAACGTGGTCATAAAATCAGAAATAAGGAACACAGTGCGTGGTCATTAAATGTATGATTACATATACAATTAAAAATCTTACATTAGCAGAATTAAATTATCATGTGTAGAGAGATGATGTGCCTATATAATCATTAATTTATAAAAATAAATTATTCTTAACTTATTTCTACAAGACTTAAATGCTTAATGTAAGAAATACTTGAAAGAATAAGATAAATATCATTCAATTAAATTTATTGCCTTATTTACAAGGATAAATGATTTACCAAAAGCTAAAAATGTACATGTTCTTCCTTTTTTCTTTTAACTTTTAAAAATCCTTACACAGAAGCTGAAAAATGGAACATTTTGGCTTAAAAACGTATTTACGGAAGAAAGCTCAAAAAACGGAACGAATCTGTATAAACGGAACACTTGGTAGCTATGACAAAACGTGTAAATATTTAAAAACCTCTAAGTTGAATTTTTTCATGATTACAATACTTTCCTTACATGATACATGTTCGTACAGTAATAACTAAACTGTAAAGAAAGTGAATTAATAAAAACATGATAAAATGAGAGGAAAGCTCATCTTTCAAAAAGTTTAATCTAAATTTAGTGATAGTTTTATACCTGCCTACATTATTGGGGGAAATCGAGTAATTTCCATGGTGTGCCAACATTTTGAATTTTTAGCAATTTATAATAGGAAAATACAGGGATTTTTCTTGTAAACAATTATGAAAGAGATAAAAAAATGTATTAGGTTGTAACGAAAGTTTCCCGCCACCGCAAACATCGTCATCACGCAGTTCACGTTGGCGTATTTGCTCTTATTTTGTCAAACGATTCTTGGCATTTGAAAGAAAGGGACTTACTTTATAACACTATGTTGTGAAATCCGTAAAAAAATATTGTTATCATTAAGTACAAGATGTCTCAAATGGAACTATCACTCTACGGATTAGAACCATCATTTACTTCCAGTTCTTTTGCAAGAAGTCAGCTACAGAATATCAACGAATTATGTGTACTGCTTTAAGTACTATTGTTATATCAGTGACACTCTGCAGGTTTGGTACCGAAAGTTCAAAAACAAGAACTATGACATTCAAGAAGCAGAGAGCTCTGGCTGGTCTATTGACGTTGATGAGGCCAGCCTGCGAGAACTTGTGGAAGAAGATCAGTAATTAACCACTCGACAGTTATCTAAGGAGTTAGAAGTTCGTTTTTCAAGCAGATTTGGCAGAAAACTTTCGTTACAACCTGATACTTATATATTATCCAAGCAGTCCACCAAGATGAATTTTTTTTTGCCAAGATAAATGTCAGACACATGAAATAATTGTTGGTTTGGAATATCACTGGCAATAGTTTGCCAGCACATTTGACGAAAAAATAGTTTGGCAGGAATGACTGCCAGGATAATACGCAAGAACCTAAAAATTTTTTTTAATTAACCTTGCTGGCAGGGGCGTAGCCAGAAATTTTTCATGGGGGGGGGGCGGGGTTACGACTACTGCAACTCACATATATGCATACATGTGTGTGATAAGGGAGTGAAGAATATACATTTTGTATGGCAAAAAATTCCTCATGGGGGGGGGGGGGGTTGACTTTAAAAATCTATTCCAACCAGTAAGAAATAAATGTAAAATAAAAAGTAAAGATTTAATCTAATGGCATTAGAACGTTAAATAAAGGAATGAAAAAAAATTATAGGTCAATAATTTAAAAAAAACAAATAAAATAAAATATTAAACCATACTTTAGATACACAAACTTTTTAAGATAATGAATCCGCAGCTCGGTCAAGATTTAAGTATTCGGTATTTACTTACAACAAAAGATGCTCCTATTCTAGACAGTTGAATTACACTTTTACCAGTGAGACTTAAGACATGAAGCAGTATTATTTAATTTTCTGCTCCAATGTCTCAAATCTTACTAGTTTAACTTTGTAGATGTGCAATATTTCATCTGAAAGAAACAGATATAAAAAAGAAACCATTAGTAGTTAACAATGTAAAATTATGTTTAAAAAGAGGCAAGAGTTAAATAATTTTTATTTTTCTAAATTTATTACACATTTTCATAACAAAAACACTGCAACATATGTAAAAATTATTTATTAAACAGACTTATATTAACGATATTACGATTATCTAAAATAAAACAGAAATATATCCATAATTGATGGATGAAGATTTTGTTTTTAAAATCCCAAAAATATACATAATTTAAAGATAATAAATGGAATGAATCTGCATGACATTAAGTAGTAAGAATTCAACTATACTCATACATCAATTTCTAAAGACAGCAAGCAAAAAAAAAAATTCACGCAAAGGATATTTTTGCGATAAACATTATCCACATATAAATAACTCAACTACAATAAAAGAAATTGGATAATGTGTCTGTGAGAAATCTGTATTTTTCAAATGCAAACAGAGTATCATTTTAACTAATAAAAAATGAAACATTTTAAATAAATACTAATATAAGATCGCATTTAATGATAAACTTTTTAAGACAGTCATGACGAGTGTAAAGTAAATAAATTTTAAGAAATTATAAGGATTTTAAAATATCTGAAACATGGACTGAAAATCGGAAGTAAACAAAAACAAGCAGTCAACATCAACAACAATCACCTGGCGACTTTTAAAGGTTCGCCAAGTAGCCAGTAGATTATCGCACAGAATTCTGGGATGGCTAAGTCCATTTGAGCGTCGTCAGACCACTTCCCTAAGTAGTTCGAGCGATCCGTCGCGAAACCGGTGTCACATTGCTTTCACACTAGGCAAAACTGGCGCGAGCGTCGTCAAACCGACGCGAACGACGCAAGTGTGAAAAGCCTATACGTCTAATGTACTCGACGCAATATCCCATAGGAGAAACTGGTTTTCGGACAGCCTGTATTTATCCCAGTTAGCCATGGTTAAGGTGACCAGATTTTTGAACATAGAATAGGGAACATGTCTCCGATTTTGAAACAAAACTGCGGACATTTATAATGAATGAAATAATTAACAGTAATTTAATTAAAAACAATGCAATAATTAAAAATTGTCCTCAATTCCTGTTTTACATTTTGGGGACAATTTGTAAAACGTCCTGAAATTGGGGACTGTACCCGGAAAAGGGCGACGAGGAGGTATGGAGGTAACCATACCTCCTCGAAATTCGAGGACAGTCCCCAATATGGACATTTTTTTTTACTTTGCCCCCCAAAATACCTTGACTTCTTGGGGACGCGAAAAGTCCCCATATTTAAAGATTTGTACTTTTTTCCGTGAAAGTTTCCCTTTAGTTTATTTCTTTCAGAAAAAGATGAGAAAAATAAAACAACTAAAATCGCTTTCTACTCAGAGAAACAACGAAATTCGATCTCTGAAAACGTTTGTTGTCATTGTGTAGCTTGTACAAACATTCAATAAAGTATTCGAGTATGAGCCAAATTTCCCATTTCAGTTTTATTAATGATTAATCACTTTTCATGAAGAACCATGCTTTAAATATGAAATTGACATATAAAATTTTCTTGCCCTCGAATTCCTTTTTTTGGAGGGTGTAAAAAGATTCATGAAAAATTATCACAAAATGAGCCAATGTAAAAAGAAATGTCTTCTGAAAAATTCAAATACTATGCCAAGAGTTAAATTTTGAATAAATTGCAATATTTCAAAATGATGTTCCTTTATATTTCTGGTGTAAATAAATATTTATAAATGAATGAAATACTTCCATTAATTTATTACAAATAAGAATACACAACTAATATAAAGGCTCCGTGTACAAGAGAGTCTTGTGTCCACATCAAATTTTTATTCTCAAGAAACTTTTAGAACATCTAATAAATTTTGATGAGCCACAATTGTAGATTCTTTGTATTTTAAAGAATTTAATAACTAACTGTCAACAATGAAATAACTTACCTAAAGAGTTTACTTACATATTATGTACACCCTCCAAAAAAGTATTTGAGCAAGAGTGAAATTTCCTATTTTAGATTTGCGAATAATAATTGAGTTTTTGAAAAACGAACAAATTGATAGAAATATGGAAAGTCATATTTATACATACCCTAATTCATATTCTATGATAAATAATTTTAATATACGAAACTAACGTAGGAAATTTCTCTCTTGCTCAAATACTTTTTTTGGAGGGTGTATACATAATATATGTTAATACAGTCGAACACACTTAATGGAATATCGGTGAAAAAATTGAACACCCTCCAAAGGATAATTTCAAACCCTCAAAAGGATAATTTTTTGGAGGGTGTACACCCTCCAAAAAATTATTTGAGCAAGAGAGAAATTTCCTACGTTGGTTTCGTATATTAAAATTAGTTATCATAGAATATGAATTAGGCTATGTATAAATATGACTTTCCATATTTCTATCAAGTTGTTCGTTTTTCAAAACCTCAATTATTATTCGCAAATCTAAAATAGGGAATTTCTCTCTTGCTCAAATACTTTTTTGGAGGGTGTATACCAGTATACCCATACTTTTAACCAGGGAGGTAGAGACCTGGAGAAAAACGTTGAACGGCACTCAGCTTGAGAATGGACGATATCCATGTGACGTCATTTTTCCACCAACACGTGACCTTTCGGCTGTGTTGATGAGTGGCCCTGTAATCTGATTGGCTGAAGTGTATATTTTCCATCCACACGTGGCTGAAATAGCCTCGTCTCAGTATAAGTTTTAATATGTTAGCACTTTTTAATGGGAATCTTTCGAGAGATATCTTTTTGCAGTCATGTACAGGTTCCAGAGAGTTATTGAAACATTCGTAGGCAGCACAATACAGAGGTATAATTAATATTTTTTTGATTTTGCGCTTATTACCAGGAGTCCAGCACATAAGCCTATGGAGAAATGGTTGTTTGTTTTCCACCGTCATGTGACTTTTATAGCCTCGAACCCAAGGAGGCGATATCCTCCATTGACATCCTTCATGTATGGAAATAGGGGGCGCTAGGTTAGACCGGCTCCCCTATTCGCGGCTAAAACACTGTTGTTTGGTTTGTGTTTTGGTTTTTTTCCGGTCAGTTTCTTAATTAGAAAAAACGCATAATTTATTTTTGTTTTGTGCTTCAGTTATTTAAAAATAAAAGTGAGAAAATTTAACGGTAAGATTACACTCAGAACAGATGAAATATATTTATTAAAACTTAAAGGCTATTTATTTTTGTATTAAAAATATTTTAATTATTTGAAAAACCAAAAAAATAAATGAAATCAGAACAAATACCTTATTTAAAAAAAATCGAATTAATTAAAATTTCTACACAAATAATCAATGTAACAATATCTCTCAAGGTAATTAATGGTTTAGAAAATGATTAAAATGTGTATGCATTGTCACACATTGCTATTTAAACACTATAAAAAATTGTTTTCAAAACGAAAAGCAAAACATATATATCACTGCAATAGCTATTTTTCAGTAGAAAAAATTGTTTAAAAACTCAGGCGACGATTAGAAAAAGAACTGGATGCCAAGTGTAAAGCATCGAGAACTGTATTTGTTTCCCGCGGTAATCGTTACGATAGGGTACGGCAAGGAATGCTGCGGACACTCGCCGTCACCTTCGCCCGAAACATACGATAAAGCTTCGGTAGCTACTTTTCGACATCTCCGAAGCTCGCTCAAAGATTGTAGTACTCAGAGTACTTTTATTATCTAAAAATAACAGACAGTAAGTTGATTATATTTTCCTTTATTTTTGTTACGATTAAAATAAAGCGATAATAATATATTTTGTGCTTATTTCAAAGTAACCAATTAGCTTATAGCAGACGCTGAAAAAATACTCAATTCTTCGGAACATAAACATAAATTACGTAAAAACACATGTGTTGTATAAAGTTAAGCATTCAAAAAATGTTTAGAAAAACATTTTATGAAACAAAACGATTCTAATTCTTGTAAAAGTTGTTTTTATATCACAAACGCATATGCACCATATGATAAACATGGGAGCCGGTCGGTAGTGGCGCCATCGTGTGGTTATCTTTTTCCGAACTTAAAAAGTGCCATTTCGTTATACGGACGTTTCTCTCCAGATCTCTACCTCCCTGCTTTTAACCTTGCTAACCTGGGCTACTATTCAGATAGATTTAGTATCTACTAAACCTATTGTTCAGTTACTAAGTTAGTAACTGTGTGGGGATACTAAACGTTAGTAAATACGTCAGATACACCCTCCAAAAAAAGCATTTGAGCAAGAGAGAAATTTCCTATTTTAGATTTGCGAATAATAATTGGGTTTTTGAAAAACGAACAACTTGATAGAAATATGGAAAGTCATATTTATACATAGCCTAATTCACATTCTATGATAAATAATTTTAATACACGAAAACAACGCAGGAAATTTCTCTCTTGCTCAAATACTTTTTTGGAGGGTGTACATTTAATACTAAAAGGGCCCGTTTACATGTGCAAAAATGCGGAGTAAATCCCGGTACTTACACTGCTTTCTACGCCGCTTCCCCTACTTAGGGGGAAAAATGCGGGGTAGAGAGATTCCTGGTCGAAAGGAGGGTTAATGCAGAGTCAATCCCGCTTTCCCCTGATGCATTGCGAGTTTTTACCTGTACTCCGCTTTAACCCGGGATTTTCCATTTTCACATGTAAACCGGCCTAACACGTGACTAGCACCAAGGGAAAAATGAGGGAAAGTTATCAGGGAAGTTGGTAGACCAATCAGAGCGCTTGTTCCAGGCGTACATTTGATTAGTAGGTGATTTAGCAGCTTGTTTGGTCACGTGATTTTAGGCAGCTTGTTTTGGTCACGTGTTTAGTATCTCCGCCTCCAAATTCTATCTGAATCCACTTTACTAAATTTAGTAACTAAACAATAGGTTTAGTAGCTACTAAATCTATCTAAATAACGGCCTAGGACTCATAAATACAGACATTATGGATGTACACCCTCCAAAAAAAAGTATTTGAGCAAGAGTGAAATTTCCTATTTTAGATTTGCGAATAATAATTGAGTTTTTTGAAAAAACGAACAACTTGATAGAAATATGTAAAGTCATATTTTTATACATAGCCTAATTCATATTATATGATAAATAATTTTAATATCCGAAACCAACGAAGGAAATTTCTCTCTCGCTCAAATACTTTTTTTGGAGGGTGTACGGTGTTTATTTATATTCTTAGATCATTAGGCTTGGGCGATTTTAATCGTGTGCGTATATAAACAAATGGGTTAACATAATTCCGCATGCCATATTCTATTCCTTTAGCAGCTTTCTCCAATTGCATCTCGCCAAAGCATAGCAGTCAGGGGCGCAGCCAGAAATTTTTCCTGAGGGGGGGTACGACTACTACAACTCATATATATGTATACGTGTGTGTGATAATGTAGTGAAGAATATACATTTTGTATGGCAAAAATTCCTCATGGGGGGAATGACCCCCGTAGGCTACGACCCTGATTGCAGTGCTGTTGATTTGGAATAATGCGACGCGAACTATCAATGGCAAAGCATGCTTCATCTTCAGCATACTGATTTCAGCAAGAGGAAAACGGAAACGGTTCTTGAACCTGACAGATTTCTAAACGGATCTGGATCCACAATGACCAAGCAGTGGCGGCTCGTGGGATACAGCAAGTACAGCCGGGCTGCACTTGAAATTATCACCAAGCATCACTAATTTTCCTAAATTCAGATTAGAATTATAGAATTCCTACGGTAAATTAAAAAAAATCTAAAAAAAAAATGTATTGAAAACGTAACGAAAATTATCAGCAACTACTAATTTTCCTAAATTCAGATTAGAACTACGGAATTCCTACGGTAAATTAAAAAAAATCTCAAAAAAAAAAAACCGTATTGTGGCCGGATCGCTCATTTCAGAAAATAAGCGCTTTAAATCTTCCCGCAATTCAATTGGGAAAAATCTTTGATACAGCCATGAGGTCTGAAAAAGAAATTGGCAGCACCGTTTGCCATGACAACGACTACGTAAGCAATCTCTCCGGCTTAGGCTGTATTGGGCGAACGCAGCTAAAGCCGGATTCATACTGGCCGTACCGCACCGATAAGACGCCGCAATGACGTCACGTGGTGGAGCATCACGGCGCCCGCGGCATTTTCGCCGATCCCAACCGCCCACGCGAATACCGCGTCTGCGCATGCTCAGCGAGATCGAGAGACCGGAAACCGCAATGAGCTTTAAGGTCGGTGCTGGCGCCATCTGTTCGGTGAAAATGTAGTTAGTTTATTATAGTGATAATGAATTAATCAATAAATTACATTATCTATTATCTTCAATGAATATTTTTCAACGCTCATTTTAATGTAACATAATTTTAGTTAATGAAAATTAATTTATTTTATAATAATCAAATAAAAGTGACTGAAGAATACACATATTGAAATGTAAATTTTATTACCAGATCTTCAATTTTGCTTTAGCTGATGAAAAATAAAAGCATAAAAATGTTAAATTATAAATTTAATTTACATATGGAACGTAAATTAAGGCTTTTTAGTGTAAATTTCTGAATTTTTTATTAAAGGTATTTTTTATTAAAAAAAAAACAATATTTCACATTAGTATTATTAAACAGATTTAAAGTTTTTGCTTCTTAGTTTTAAGAAATTATTTAAATGAAATGAATTTTTATAACTTTATGAAATGCTCAATTTCTAATAATTTAGTCTTGATTTTTATTTGTGCATTTTGCATTTTAAGTTAATATTGCATAATCCACAGTTTTTCTATTTCAAATTTGGTGTAAACTTACCATAGGCGTAGAGATATATGGGCCCGTGGGGCTCGAGCCCCCCCCCCCCAATAAATTGTGAATAGGGGCTGAGCCCACCCAATAATTTACCACTAAATACAGAAAACTAATTTATACTGACATAAAAAAAGTATTTTACGCCAGAGGCGCCGACTTTACAAAATTTCTGTGGGTGCCCTAAAAGTCAGTGGTCGTGGTGGTGGGGGGGGGGGGGTTAATAAAATGTTAAAAGTCGCACAAGATTTGTAATTTTTGATAAAGGATCGCTCAGTTTGGTGTCAAAACGCGACAATTTATTTTAAAGGGGAGTACTTGGCTAAGATTGTAAAATAGTTTTAGTAGGTGATTTTAAGATAGATTTCGATTCCGAGGATGGGTTTTTATGGCACAAGGAAGAAAAATACGGCACACTCATGAATAACGATACACTTTCCAACTTTATGGAATCTTTTCCAACTACCCTTCAATCTTTTCCTATTATTATTTGCTTCCTTGCTCGTAACTACTCAATCATTTGACTTTTCGGGCACATTTTTACCAGTGGGAAATGGGTAATACAAATAATCATTTTAGCTCCACATAAAATATCCAATATCTGAGGGTATAGATCGAAGAAACGATATCTGTCTCACGGTTTTGGTACACAAATTAAAATAAACTAACTGCACCAAGGATTCGAAAAAATTCAGGATAATTCTTTACAAGTTGCACTACACACTGCAATAAATTCGAAAACTTTGCTTGTGAACCTACATCCTAAAAATTGTGAAGTGCTTGAGATAATTAGTTTTCTTTTTTGTATTTATATACCAAAATTACGTGTTTTTTCCCCAGCGCTGAAGGTGACATTCAAAGTTTAATTTAAGTGAATAGTGTGAATTTTGGCATCCGATTATCTGTACTACGGTGAAGCAACGCTGGGCATAGAATGAAAGTCTCCACCGTTGTGTCTTAGTAACGATAACAGCAAACCAGTTAAAATCAAGATTCTTTTTAAAGTAATGAAGTATTTCTGATGAAATGCCCTTCTTTTAGAAAAATCTGCTTGTGCTGGAGTCACCTTAAATTTGTTTGCCTTGCGCAAATTCTCTGTCAAAATTCGAGAATTCCTGGGCGCACACCCCCTTTTCCCTTGTAATAAATCAGACTCGAAAGAGGTGTATTACACTATTTCCCCCTTTTTTTTACTTTTAGCGATAGAATTTTGATTGGTTTTTACTAATCATTATAAATTTCGAAGCAAAAGAAAAGTGTATTGGGGGGGGGGGGGGAAACATGCAACAATAATATCACAATCAGTCAAATTTCTTGTCATGTAAATGGAAATTTTGTATAAAAAGAGATTCAGTTTTCGAATGTAACAATTCACGATCAATGTTGTTCTTGTTTAATCTATCTCATCCCTGTCTGAAACCCTCAGAGTTTTCAAAAAATGTTATTCATAGTATTGTTTCTCAGCTCATTCATTTCCTGTATTTTTTTTTTTTTTTTTACATTTTTGTACCTCTATAAACAGCTGCAGCTAAGCCTTGACTATTTTCTTTTCTTTTTTTCCCCAACAAATTAAAAAAATTACAAACATTATACCTTTAAAATTAAACTAGATAGTTTCCTCAGAATGAATTAATGCAACGTTTTCAATGTTGAAATGTGTGTAGGACCACATAAAAAAAATTGGTAACTATTTAAATGCAAACAGAAAAATAAAGCAGAACAAAAAAAGTTGTTTATCTTTGAGTTAATAATTATTAAAAAAATATTTTGAATTGTTGGCCATATAACCTCCAGGCATGATTTTGAGAATCCTCCTGAAGTAGAGCTATTTTACCCTCTACCATTATGTGGTCAAATTTGCAAAATTACGAGAGACATACATTTCAGTAATGTGTGTTCATGCGCCCATGATTTCAGTATAATTTTACAAAAACAGCATTGGGCTAGATCAAGGCATCTTGAAATGTTAGTGTGGACGACAGTCTGTTCCACCCTTTTCAATAAATAACTGAGCACGAAAATCATTCAAAAATAAGAAAAGGAAATTGAGACTTTAGAAAAAAGTGACACAAACCTTTATACCTTAGAAGCCTCGCCTCAGTCTCATTCAATTAACACCAAAGCGCCGACACTTTTTGATGAATGGGCATCTTTTTTTGTTCCAGTGACATACAAAGTGTTGTATATTAGGTGCTTGTAAACAGACAGACCTTGATGTTCTCTATTTACAATAAAAACAATTAAACCTACTCACTTCGGAATCCTGAAGTAATATTATTAGAACTATCTCAAAACATTTCCATAATGGGAATGAGTCTATCACCTAACTCCTGTGTTATCTTTCCCGCGTGAACTTCTGATTGTAGCCAGCGGCTTTGTCTCAAATTCTCCGCTTTCCGGTACTCTTGGGCTAACATAGTATCATTGTGTTCATACATTTTCCCATGGAGGACGAGGATTCTGGGATGAGGTCTGTTTGTGTGGGTCAGAAAGGGGGGGGGCACACAGTGGGCAAAGGCATTGCCTGTGGGGCTGCAGGGAGTCACACATCACATTGTGAAAAAGCTTTGAATTTTAGAAAGACATTGTTTCCATGGGCGCCAGATAGGAAGGCAAGTGGCAGTGGGGGATTGAGATTTGAGCCCGCCTAGTATAGTAAACATTTTTACAGCATACTGAACTTCTAAGTATTATTTTCATGCTAAAATGTCCGAAAGTTAAGATAACCACCATGCACCTCTAAATTAGTAATCATATGAGAAACAATTATAATTATTATTATTTTAAGCAGGGGCGTAGCCAGAAATTTTTCATGGGGGGGGGTTACGACTACTGCAACTCACATATATGCATACAGGTGTGTGATAAAGGAGTGAAGAATATACATTTTGTATGGCAAAAAATTCCTCATTGGGGGGGTTATGACCCCCCTAACTCCCCCCTTGGCTACGCCCCTGATTTTAAGTAGACAAAAATATTACCTGTTTGGATTCCTTTTTTTTTTTCATGCACTTTTTAAAATTTTAGAGTATGTGCTAAGTTACTACTTACTGGAATTTTATTATAATTACTCCAGTTCCGAGGCACATAAGGGTGTATGCCGAAGAAACAAAATCTGCATAAGGGTCTTAGTACACAAATTAAAGTAGACTATCGCACCAAGGATTCGAAAAAATTTAGGATGATTCTTTATAAGCTGCACTACATACCGAAATAAAGAATAACACTTCTTTTTTTTTTTTTTTCCCGAACTACAGCGATAAGCTGAAAGTAGCTGTCATTCAGTTGCCTTTAAACAGGGTTTAATTTCTATCCAAAAAAAGTGCAAGAGCCCTGATTTTTTGTATTGCAATTTACAAAATTAATTACCTAATTTAAGATATTATTAAGATAATTTTTGTTACCTCTGTATTAGTTTGCGATGTAATAAAATTAATATCAACCGAAACAATTACGATGGTAATTAAAAATTTAAATTTAGTGTAAAATTTCACCGAGAAAAAAGAAGTAGTGGAGCTGAGCTCCCTCCCATGCAAATTAAGCACTTCCTTTAAATACATGCAAGTATTTAGCACCCACGAAAACTTTTCTGTGGGTGCTTGAGATCTGACATACTACATAAAAAAAAACGACTGTCCCTCACTAAAATTTTATTTTCAAATTATGCAGTTGCAAAGCACTCGTCGTCATCAGTGGCGTGACTATACCGTTAGGGCCCGTAATGAATTCATTGGATAGGGTCCTTCCTCATTGTACAGAATCTCAACCAACATGTTGCAGTTCACTTTTTCTAGCTTTCTATTTGGGAAAAGCTCCCCCTCCGTCCGGGGGACCGTGGCTTTTGCCCGTTCTACCGCCCTATAGTTACGCCAGTGATTGTCTCATTGAAGTTCCTCATGCGCATCTAAATTATAAAGGACATGGGTGCTCATATAGGGAAGTAGGTGGGGGCTCGGGTCCCTCCCTCTAGCCGTCGGTATAGTGAACATTTTTATATTAGCTAACCTTTTTTTCACTATTTCAGTACTAAAATGTTTGAAAGCGCGATTGCCGATGACCTTACAAATGCCAGAAATAACCCCCCCCCTCGTCTTAAAGTACTCCTATGGACGTCCATGCTGAATCATCCACATACATTTAGCCTCATTAAAGATTTTCTTTTAAACTTTTAAAATATCACACAACTAATAAGTAAATAAAGCATTTTAGTACTGAAATAATGCAAAAAGTTCCGTATGCTTTACAAATATATTCATATTACGTAATGGCATAATTGAGGCGGGGGGGGGGGACCCTCCTTGAGTGTACATCACTGTGTTGGGGTTATGAGACGATTGCTGGTGCTCAGCATCCAACGTAATTTTTTTTACAAGCCCAAAGCACCCACATAAATGCCTTTTCCTTGCCCTTTCTGGAAACTTCAAATTATGACTTGGCACTAAAATTTCTGTGGGTGCGGAGCACCCACAGAAATTTTTCAGTGGGTGCTTGAGCCCCGGAGCACCCACGTAGTCGGCGCCACTGTTTTACGCCATTTACAAACGTTTAAAAAAAACCGTTACTTGTACTTTTAAAAATTTTCTTCTTTTGGTTTCAATCATGATTTAGTATTCATTGTGACGCCATGTAACACACAATGTTACTAATAAGCTGCCCTCGCCAGGCTCTGGTTAATTAAAATCAGATTATGCAATGTAAAGTATGTAATGAAGAAAAGTTCAGATGTGTCTAAAATGCACTATCTCATCGAAAATGTTTTTTTTCCTATTGGATTTTTTTCTTTGCTTCTATTTTTAACTTATAACATGGCAGAAAGATACTAACATGGATACTTACCTTACATAGGTGTAGAATTCTATGGACCCATAGAGCCACTTTATAGGCGCCTCCAATAATTTACACTTATACATAGTAAGTCATAGCTGCCAACTACTACGGAATATAATTAACCACTTTTTGTAAACAGTATATTTTTTAATTATTTTTTTCAAAATAGTAACCAGCTCGAGCGCGCAGCACAAAAATTTTGCTATATTTTAAGCCGAAAAATCATGTAGAAAAAGTGGTTAATTCTATTCCGTACTAGTTGGCAGTTAAGAGTAAGTTATATGTACGTGAATCAGTGGCGTAGCCAGAAATTTTTCATGGGGAAGGGGCTGGGGTACGACTTCTGCAACTCACATATATGTATACGGTACTGGTGTATGATAAGGGAGTGAGGAATATACATTTTGTATGGCAAAAAATTCCTCATGGGGGTATAACCCCCCTAACCCCCCCCCCCCTTCGCTACTCCACTGACGTGAATATATGTGGTTGTGGGGCCCGGCCCCCCAATAATTTTGAAAACTTTACGCTTATGAAACTTACACAGATATTTTTTTAAAAATTCATTGTTGCAATTATATTATTTGCATATACATGAAGTAGGTATGAAGCAAGAAATGTTTTGTTATTTTGAGTGGGTGGTAACAATAATAGGTAAATTTTAAAGTAACAATAAATAAAAATAGGTAAATTTTATATCTAAGATTCCAACTCAATACTCAAATTACTTTTATCATTGGTATTACAAATAAAATTTTATGAAATTAAACATATATTTCAGTCTGTGGTTAGTTAATTTTTTTCCTTTATCAAAAGTTTTACCGTAACACTGAAGACTACATCTGAGCTTCGCATGACAAAATTTCAAGAAGAAGATAAAGGATTTTTACCAGAGATGGGTCATTCCTTTACCCCCCCCAATTCATTTGTAATTTTGAACCCATGTTTAACCTTTTCATTGCCATCATTGAAAAAATGCTACAGACTCACCTTCTATCTTTGACGCATGTTTGGAAGCTACATCGGTTAAGAAGTATTCTTGATTGTGCCTTTTCAATGATGAGAGTGAACAGGTTAAACTCTTTAGCAACTCAAGAAATTTTTAGGTTTACTTGTAGTCAAGAGAAGGATGTACCTGCAACTGCACTAAAGTCATTTCAAGTTAATGTTTGGGAACATGTTCTTTTTGGAAAAATTACAAAATGAGTGTCTGTTGAATTGGGATAAGATGACACTGGACAGTTTTTACGCAAGAAGAAAAAAAAATACAGCATATTGGAATACACAGTCAGGGATTATTAACAAAACTGGTGTTATGATATAATTACAATAAACAGGGTCGATGCAAACGAAAACTGGGTCTGTTTTTCCTTACAATTTAATCTGTATCAATTATTTTAACAAAAATGTGATCTTTATTAAAAATTGGTATGAAAATTCACAAAAATCAGTGTTGAATTTCGCAAAATTAGTATTGAAATTCACAAAAATGGGAGCCTAGAAAAAATTCCTGGACTGACCACCGATAAAATACTTTGCATTAAACACACAGATAAAGAAAAAAAGCAATGTAATGTATGGTCAATATAAGGAGCGTTGACTGTGCCAGTATTATACTATTTACAATAGTAAATTGTAATAGTATTATAATACTGAAGTATTCTTTAGTATTAAAACAATATTCTTATATTGAACTCAAAAAAAAAAAAATCCCTTATTACTGCGTGTCTATTGTTTTTCAGTAGCAGTAACATTCAAAGAAAATTGCAAAATTAACATTACATAATTATTGACATAGTGTCTTATGAACATACAAAAGCACAAGTAATGTAGTCTTTATATATAAAAAAAAGTTTATTTAGCAATAACATAACAAAACTAATACAAAAGAAATTTTGAAATCATGATACATGCAATTCTGGTAATTTATATAAAATAGTGAAGTGATTTGCAACATAAATACCCTTACTCAGTATATAGTAATATTTTTTAGTTTTCAATTATTTTATTGGAGAAAAAAGAATATAAACCAGAAACATTTTTTTCCTCTTAGGAAACAGCAAAAAACATCTCAAATAAAAGGAATATGAATAGAATGCATAAAAGAAATTTAAAACATTTGGAATAATAATTTACTTTTATTGTGATTCACACACATACATAATTACTTTAAAAGAAAATCTCATCTCATTTTACAGTGATATATGTTTTACAATATAATCTGTGACTTTCTTTTTCATTTTTAAGCATTTGAAAAAATTTTTGAAAGCTTCCTAAATTGATTTATGAGCCAGAAGGTATGTTTTTTCATAACATACAACACAAACAAAATTGTTTCTTTTTTTACATAGGACCCTTATAGAGGAGTGTAATCCTACTTTAAAAATACATAAAAGTAAAAGCATATAAATTATTAAAGTAAAATGCAACACGAGATAATAGAAAAAAGTGATTTCAAAACTTAAAAGCTTACCCTTAAGATGAGAAATACCACATAAAAGCTTACTTTAATTTTGCAATAAATAGGTTATATAACACCATAATTATTTCTAGTTTATTTTAATACCACAAAATTGTAAATTAGAGAATTTAACCACAAACACAGAGCACAATGAAAATATATATATATATATATATACAGTTGTGGAGGAATAATTGTTGTCATGCATGTACATATCATCTCTTATTAGATTTAGGTAAAATTTATTTAAAATTTGCATTGTATTCTTCCACCAAGGATTGATGCATGCGCATTTAGATCTTAATTAAAAAGGACGATTTTAAATATATAAAATAAAGATTTATAAAACATACATTATTTATAAAACATACTCTCGTTTATTTATAAAACATAAGACTCTTGCATTATTTCTAAAACATATTCTTGTTTATTTATAAAACATAAAACTCTTGCATTATTTATAAAACATACTCTTGTTTATTTTCCTAAAGATTTATTTGCATAAACATATTTTTCCAAATTATGTGGCATTTTCCTTTGCTGTTGTATTCCTGTAGCATTTCTTCTAATTTTTGAAACATTTTATCTCCTTCAAAATTACCATACTCATGTGAAAATTCCTTTTTATATAATTTATCAACTACAGATACTGTGGGAAGATAATGCCCATCAGTGGCAACTTTAAAATAATTATCTCTGTGTTCTAGCATTAAATCCATTTTTAATGAATGATGATCTGAAGACGGATTGTGTCTCCGTCGAAATAACGAACATAATTTTTCCTTTGTATCTACAGACATGTCTCTATGTTTGAGGCTATCAGCACAATGAATCGGATGGTTATGCTGGTTTTTAAAGGTAATAACAGCTGGGTAATCTTGAATTAAGAGGATCTGCTGTCTTACTCCTACTACCTTGTACAAATCTGAAAAAAGAATTAAAACATGAGTGCAATGTAGTTTATTTTTAATAAAATTCATGTGATACAATCTATATACGATAGTAAGTAAGGAACTTGTTAGTTATCCACAAGGCAAGATTAAGGACCACAAAGCAAATTTTGGCAAGACGTAGTTATGACTGTTACACATGTTAATGGGGTCCTTTCATGTCGAGAAGAAGGACACCTCTGAATCAGCTGGGCCTCACCATGGCACAGTGGTTATATCACTGGAAATGGTAGACGGGCGAAGTGTGAAGGTCCCGAGTTCGGGTCCCATCGCGCGTCCGTCGATCTAACCGTTCGGAGTTTTCCGTGGTTTTCTCCGAAACTTAGCGTAAATACGGGTTAGGACCCCTTAGAAAGACCCCCACGGAGGGCACTCCAACCTTCGACCTAGAGCCCATTCGGAGCTAATCGGTCGTAATCCCCCCCACACACACACACACTGAATCAGCTGGTGTAGGTAAAACAATGTTAACCCGCCAATTTAATTGTATTGTTCTGCATTACGTTGTGGCAAAAAAAAAAAAAAAAAAAAAATTAAATGATTTTTTTATCAGAGAAACCCTTATATCTTGTAGATTTTGGTGTGAAATAAATGGGAAAAGTCATAACAGCAGCTAGTAAAACTTTTATATTGTAAATGAACCAGAAAGGTTTATATTGTAAATGAAGAAAAGGACATCGGCATTATCTGTGCTGTGATCATCGGTTGTTCCAAAGGATAAGTTTGTAACAGATGCTCACTTTGAAAGGTTTCGTATGTATTTGTGTCTGTTCATGTAAGTGAATATGTATGTTTATGATGTTAAATAAATATGTTTACTTTCTTCCTGTCCAAATTAGATGGTTACTAGTAGAATTTTTTGATAAGTTATAATAGCTTTTCCGAGCTGTTGGCCATTAGGCTTAAAACGTAAACAAACATCGAATAAATGACATCCCCAGTAGAAGAATTTTCTGTATCAATCTGTAGCACCAGGATCAGAAACTAAAATTTATCTGTGACCTTAACATTCCCTGAATAAACTACAATCAAAACTTGCTCATTGCAATAAAAACATGCAACCTTTTCGTACTGTGCAGCCATTTTACACAACTTGCATACACATCGGCAGTAGAGCACACATGAACGAAACACAAAAAACAGAATGATATTCTTTACTACGATACCTTGCTTGTATGGTCAAGGAGTCTTCGTGGGAATATGTCTCTGTTTTCTATTCGCCAGATCTTGAATATGTCTTTAATACTCTCCATGTTACATGACTTTCACTGCATAATTTATCCACCCAAATCTAAAAGGAAATACAGTAATAAAACATTTGCATTTACATAGGCTACATAGTTATATATTTACTAGAAGTCAAAGCCCATCGTGGTGTGGAGGCAATTACAATGGGTTCTAGAAAAGATGGTCTACACTCAATATATTCCATCTTTGTCACTTAAAAAAGAATAACTTCATATTCAATTTTTATTATGGTACATACCGAAATCAAAACTGCATTTTCCTATAAACGCGCAAAAAGTTTTCACATTTGAAAGATTGTATTTTGCTAAGAAAATCCATTCTTACATGAATATTTCATGCAGAGGAAATCATTTTATTTGTCAAAAAGAGTTAACTTGGTAATCGTGAAAAACTATTGTAAACTAATTGGAATCGCAACTTTCCCTTCAAAGCCTGATGACCAGGACTTCAGTATGATGCCATTATCACTTGCAACACCTAATTTTTTCACACATATGATTAACTTCATTTTAACTCTCGGAAATAAAATAGAGATGAAAATAGTGAAAACTCGTTTGAAAATTAGGGAACAGGTGGATTTTCAGATTTTTAGAATCGTGCAGATTATTTTTATACATTATTATGAAAAATTTCAAATGATACATAGATTTTATTACTTTGTCGTACAGAACTTTGTAATCTTTTTGGAGTGATGGTGGTAAGAGTTTTATCTTGGAGTGGTTGAACCAGAATTGTTCCAGTCAATGAGTCAGGTATCAACATAGCTGTATAGTAGGATGCTATTTTATTAATATGCCTTCATTATTATTTTTCAAATTTAAATTCATATGTGCACTAGAGATGAGACGGGCTCAGCCCGAGCCCGACTCGGGCTCTGTAATTCACGAGTGCGTTCGGGCTCGGGCTCGTGAAAAATTTCTTCTTTGTTGAACATACTCCTTGAAACAGATTTTAAAAAGTGATTCATGGGATAAATAGACGTACTTATTTCAAAAAATAGCGGCACGGGGGACTAGAAGGTGTGTGAAGCTCCAAAATTTATTGTATCCTCTTAATGAAGTAGTTAATTTTATTTGTCTTTAGCTGAAATTTCGGGCTCGGGCTCCAACTTTAATAATATTGCTCGGGCTCGGGCGGGCTCGGATTAAAAGTCTTCGGGCTCGGGCATCAAAAAATGAGCCCGAACTCATCTCTAATCAGTGGTGGGAAAAACTACTTTTTTTTTGTAGCGCGCTACAACTACCGCTACTTTTCGAAAAATGTAGTTAACTACAACTACAACTACTTTTTGACAAATGTAGTTAGCTACACTACTTTTGAAATGTAGTCGCTACTTCGCTACTTTTTCGCTACTTTTAGGAGACAAATTTTGCTAACAGATTCAATTTGCATTACATTCATATTTAAGGATATTTATATCCTAATTAGAGAAAACTATCGATATCTAAAGCCTTGGTTTTCTACTCGCGTCCAGCGTGATTAATGACCTCAGCGGGTGTCTCTCGCGTCCAAAGAACGAAAGGTGGTTTCCTTGTAGCGTTGAGCGCCGCAGATTTGGTGGACGCACGGAAGACCCCGGGCACCTTTTCGCCTTTAATTAGAAAAAAACTATTGCTCTAATAAACAACTACCAGGCGAGTATTTGAGCAGGGGAAGGCGGGCCCCCTCCGAAAATGTAAAGCAATTATTAAAAAGGAGCTATTTTGAAACATTTCTTTTAACTTTAGAACAATAAAGTTTAAAATACCGAATCGTCCCCCTCCCCCCGAAATGGAAGCCTAGCCTATATATACGCTACTGGCAACTACTGCTAATTATTGAAGTATTGCTGAAACTAATTAAGTTTTAATACCTCTATGATAAAAATAAATTGGGAAAGTGAGCTCTGAAAGCATGAGAAAAATCATGAGAACTAAAAAAGTTTTTAAAAATATAATAAAATGGATGTCTGAACGGGAAAAAAAGGCCCGTTTTGAGACCCCTTTCATGTTGTACAAACATTCTAGTTTCTTGAGCACAAATCAAAATTAATGAGTATAAAGGCCTTTTTTCATGACTTACCAAATTAGTGATTTATGACGAATGACCCGTGTGAACCTTGTAATATTGTATAATTGTTTTAATTGAAAACATCACATATGATATGCATATTATAAAATAATGAAAACAATTACTAATTAAATTCATGATATATCTATTTAAAACATTGCATTAAAAAAATCCTCTATATATGTTAAAGAAATTTTAAAAGTTATTATCATCAACACAACTTTTTCTTTGTGTTAGGTATAAAAGAATTTTATAGAATTATATTGTTATTTTAAGGCTAAGAGAGAGATAAGTCTAAGGATTTTACAAACTATTAATTATTAATAGAAATTCTCATATTTTCGTATTAAATTCTGAAAATTATTACACAAAAAACCTAATAATTTAAATATAATAGACACTTTAAAATTTTAACGAAAGAAAGCAGAATTTCAACATATTCATGGAAGACTGCCATGCCTCTAGTATAAAATAAAAACCACATAAATTTATTCAAAAACATGTTTATTAAATTTTAACAAGAGCTGGATCTCAAAATTGTTATCCGCCAAACATGATCGTCGAGGAGAAAATACGTCCGATGCAATCGAAAACAATCTTTGTACAGATGCACTGGACGGCACGCCAGTGTTAGTTTTTTTGAAGGCTTCTTTCATATACGTGTACGCCGAAAGCGGAGATACGGGTTTGATTGGCTCTGACAAGAACCTTGTAAGTTCTTCCTCGTAACTATTTCGAGTGCATGCGAAAGAGAAATTAAAAAAACCAGAAAAGTCATCATCCATGGACCTCATCATCCAGTCATGATCCTCGATACTGATATCTGAAGTTGTCGGAAACATATTCTGGAGGTATTCCTCCATCCATTTTTTTGGCTTCGGTCTTCCTCTCCTCCTCAATCCAGAATAGTTTGAATCTGGGATGGAAACAAGCTGAGAGAACAGTTTCTCTGTCCCACAGCAAATGACTAAATCTCGTTTCAACCTGACAACTGAAGATTTTGCGCCCCCTCCTATTTTTTAAAAATGCAACTAGGTAGCTTTCATATACCATTTAGCGCCCCTTGGCCGATGCTGCGCCCGGGTACAGTTGACCTTCCTTGCTCCCCCGTAGCCAGGGACGGCCCGACACGGTAAGCAAGGCATCGGAGCGCCATATTCGAACTAAAAAACTAAGGAAAACTTAATCTGGAGCATAACACGGGGCTTCTTTACGTTTGCAGGGAGGCTCCACGTACCCTAGATCAGCTCTTGCACCTAGCTACGCCACACATTTAGCTATAAAAGCTTTCAGGGGTTAAAATGAGGCTTTCAACTTCAATAATATACGGACTGTCAAATATGCATGGTGCTCTGAAACTCATTGGCAAAAAGTTAAAGAGTGGTAAAGGTAAATAAGACGGTTATGAATCACGTAACAATGTAGGGTTTGATAAGTCGTCCTCGAGTACCTGTTAATAATTTATTTTTTCAGAGAAAGTTCACTAAAATTCACTATTAACATGATTGATTACTACTGTACATTGACTAAAAGATTTATTATTAAACAATTATTAACAGGTAAATGAAACCATTTCCGACATCCACAGTGCTATATTATTCTGAACAGCCTTGGTAGAGATGGCGCCCGGTGCGGTCGCACCGTTCGCTCTACCTTAGGACCGGATCTGAAAACTGTCACTACAAACGAAGAACACTGTAACCGTGGTCAGCAATATTTTTAGCCCCTGAAATAATATCTTGGATGCATATGCTTATACCTTTTGTCCCTTTTCAACAAACTCAAAAAAGATAAGGTTATCAACTCGTCAAAAAAAAAAAAAAAAAAAAAATGTGTACAATTTCTAGATATTTACTTTCTTTTTTTTCAGTTTCAGGTTCCACGAAAAATGTACTAATCAGTTTTTACACTTCTTTGAGACAAAAAACATTCCTAGTTGTAGAACATAATCACGTGATTAATTAATGTTTGAAAAGCTACAATACTGCAGAACTGTCATTACTCTTGTGGAAGTTGAACACACCACCAGGACACAAGGATAATAAAGAGTGCCCAAACTCAAAAAAGTGCACTATAACGTCGAAAAATGACCAAACCTTAATATAAATAAACTTAGTAAAACTAAGCATAAATAAAATTGTTGTTCAATGCATCGATCATAAGGAGGAGGCAAAGAGAAAATTAAAAATGTCGGTGATTCTTCCAGAAGCGGTCTCGATGCTTTCAAGAAAATTCCTGTGAGAAAACCGTAAGTTTTTCTCACGCTTCGTAGTTTTCCGTAGATGGTGAGTGAGAGGATGGGGGGGGGGGTCGCTAATTGCGAGGACTGACTATATATCATGTCAGATTTGAAAGGATATCGCCTAAAAGGAAGTTCACGGAATACTGGACACTGAATGATTGGCAATCATCCTGGCAAGTGGACACTACACTGTATTTATGGGTGCAATAAAAAAAAAAGATCAAAGAAAATTAATGATATTACAAAAGCATACAATTTACAGATATGTAAAATTCCTTTTCGAAAGCAAAAAATACTCATTTTTATGTTGATTTATGTTGCAAACACGCAATAGCAGTCAAAAATATGCAGACCCTGATCAGACATAGAAGGGGCCCCGGGGCAAAAAAAAAAAGGTTGTTTTGGGCCCCTATACTATTACAGACATTTTAACTTATTTGTGATTGTTTTCTATTTTCCCAGCATAAAAATGAAACATTTCAAAATAATTCTAAAATTAAATTAAAAATTACCCATGTATTTATACTCATTTAGAACAAGACTATGCATTTAAAATTGATTTTAATATTTTTTTAATCCATTTGTATTATTAGCGTATGTGTGCGCTGAGTTCCACCTGCCAGAAAATTTTCTTTTCTTCATCATAATATTTAAAAAAATGCTAACTAATGGATATTTTGTGATAAGTACATATGGCCATAAATTTTCAATAACGCCTTTAATTTCTATTTTATTGATCTAGTCTTAGAAACCATTATCATTGTGTTAGAAAGAAGAACAGAAAATAAGTCTCGAAGCCTTTTTATTGTTACCCAATTATGATATAGATAAAGGAAATTTAGCTTAATAAAAATTATTATTGCAGCATATATAAATTTAATATACAATAAATGGAGAGATTTGCGAGGCCTTTATTTTTCAGGGGCTCACGGGCCCACACGCCCGTGTGATAATGAGACTCTCGAGGCCCCATCAAAATAACCTCTGTTCAACTTTGGACCTCTCTTTCCTTCCTTTTTTGTCCTCTTTATGGCAGATTGGTGATTCTACAAATAATACTGAGAACGATAAAAAGAAAAAAGATGCACAATGTCAGGCTTCCGCTTCAGGCAAAGCAAACCCCCTCCCCCCCCCTCGTGTGCGTGTGTCCCCTGCATGAGGGGGGGGCGGGGGAGAGATTGGGTGTCTTTCAAGCATCAGTTTCAGTTATGCTTGGAGTCAGATGAGAGAGAAATTGCACCACGGGATCAATCGCCGGAAATGATGACACGGCAAAAGTAGCTTCCAAAATTCGCTACAAACTACTGTTTTTTTGTAGCGCGCTACACGCTACACTACTTTTTTAAAATAGTAGCGCGCTACACTACAAACTACAAAAAAAAGTAGCGGCTACTGTAGTTTCGCTACAAGTAGCGCGCTACTCCCCAGCCCTGTCTCTAATGTGCACACATGCAAGATTCCACAGAAATGTAGAATAAGTCACCAATTTTTCAAATTCCAATACCAGATTTGTAACAACCCCCCCCCCCTCTCGGCTACCTTTTGTCCAATCAGGGCCTGATTATAGAATAGGGCCATAAAACCCATGTCTACAAAAAAAAAAAAAAAAAAAATCTTGGGCCTCAAAACTGCAATACTTAATATCTAAAAAATATATAATTATTAAAAAATTCATGTTCTGGAAGAAAAAAAACTTTTAAAATTTGCCAGATTTATCTGTGAGTTTAAAATAATCAGCAGCACCTACTGCCATGCCGCACTGTTCCTGTTACCAGATGCAGAAAAATTAATATTTTTAATTGTAAACACTTCCTGAATTTTTTTTGAATCCTTGGTGCAATTGCATAATTTTAATCTGTGTACCAAGTGAGACAGATTTTGTTTCTTTGATTTTGTTCTTGTTGATAAAACTCCTGTGTGTATAATACAGAATAAATAATGCCTAATTACATTTCTCATTATATATACAAAATTAACTAACATAATATTATGAAACATCTCATTACTTTTTTGAGACATGTGTAGAAGAATAGATCAGATAGATATTTAAAAACAATAAAGTACAAAACTAATGGATGTATATATTTAATACTTACCTGTTATATATATAAATATATATTTATCAGCTTATTTTTTTAAAGTTTTTTTTATTTATTTATTTAAAGAAAAACAAAACAATGTATGTAACTTATTTATTGCATCCTATTATTACAGAGCAGTTACTTTTAGTTTTAAAACATTCAAAAAATACCTGATACTTACAAATTTATTTAAATCAACCGAATTTTTTTTTAAAAATGTAGTACATGTAAGTAGAAAAATACCAGTATATTTGTTTATATTCATTATTGAAAATGTTTATTTCAAAGACCATATAAGAATAAATACAATCAGAAATAAAAATAAAACACTTACCTCTGCGATCTGGTAATAAAATTTACATTTCAATATGTGTCATCCTCTATATATTCATTATCACTATAATAAACTAACTACATTTTCACCGAACAGATGGCGCCAGCACCGTCCTTAAAGCTTTGTGCGGTTTCCGGTCCTCGCTGAGCATGCGCAGACGCGGTATTCGCGCGGGCGGTTGGGATCGGCGAAAATGCGCGGCCGCGCGCGAGCGTAGAGGGTTTGCGCATTATCTGGCGAGAACAGATATTCCCGATATTCCGCAGCGACCGCAAAGCTTCAGCCAATTACAGAAGAGCTTTTACAGCTACAGCCAATTAAAGAAGAGCATTGGTGTATTTACTTGCGGCACCGCAAGCTCGCCGCGATGACAGCCAACGGTCCAAAACGGCGAAACAGTACGGCATGGTTGCGGTGCGGCGCGGCAGATATGAATCCACCTCAAGACACTACTCATATAAGATTTCCTTGCACCGGCTGCATTCGGGAATTTGACAAACTGATTGGCTCTGACGAAAAGTGAGGGAGGGGGTACGACACACAGAATATATGTTCTTGTCCATTCTAACGGAAGGAATTTTTTTTTTTTTTTTTTTGTCTGGGAAGGTTGAAAGTTCTTACATTTATTTGTTACTGTATTATTGAAATTTATGATTTAACCGTTTTGAAACATGCAGCCCCATTATGATCCAGTTTGTGTCTTGCTTCAAACTCCATTTAACATATGGAAAGAAGATGATAAACGACAACTACTAAAAGAAGATAGACCGACACCAAAATTGTCCATTCATAAGAAAACAGCAGGTTCGTCTCAGCATGGTCGTAGCTTCCAGTCATCTTGGCATTCATTATTCTCGTGGCTATGTGGCAGTTTTTATTTACAAAAAATGTTTTGTTGGCCGTGTTTAATTGTTGGGATAAAAAAGAGCGTTTGGAATGGTACTGGATATGATGAGTTAACCACCATCACAAGAGCATGTAAAACACACGAAGGCTCAATCGAACATTTAAAAAATTCTTTAAAATTTAAAGAGTTGTTAAGGAGGAAGTGACGCAAATTGCTGACGCATTAAAGGAAAACTCTCGACTTTATATTGCTGAATTTAACAAGAAGGTAAACCTGAATAGACGCTTCATGCAGTTACCCATCAAAGCAGTATTGTTTTTAAGTAAGCAAGAACTGGCATTTAGAGGACATGACGAGCGAAAAGATTCTTTAAACCGAGGAATTTTAAAGAGCTTTTAAAATTATTGATATCTGAAGCTTCGATAGAATTACAACAGCATTATTTAAATATTAAAACTGTTTTTAAAGGTGAATCAAAAACTATACAAAATGAATTGATTGAGTGTTTATATTCTCATATACATGAATTTATAAAAAATGAAATTTCAGAATCTCCGTTTTTTGCTGTTGAAGTAGACGATACCACAGATATTTCCCAAAAATCACAGTGCTCTATTATTGTGAGGTATGTTTCTTCAAACGGATTGGTAGTTGAGAGATTTTTAGGGTTTTTTGATGTTAGTATATCTCGTACTGCAGAAGCTCTCTTTGAACTTTTAGAAACGGTTTTAGGACCTCTTGAATATCGCACAAAACTTATTGCTCAATGCTACGATGGAGCAAGTGTCATGCGTGGACATTTGACTGGCTTGCAAACCAAAATTAAATCGCAAGCTCCACAAGCATTATTTGTTTACTGCTGCGGCCATAGACTTAATTTAATTTTAAAACAAAGTGTAAATAATATCTCAGACTGTCGAATTTTTTTTGCAAACTTAAGTGGAATTCCTTCATTTTTCCATCATTCTGCGAAGAGGACATACTTACTAAATTCAACAATTGCACGGAAAATACCAACTAGCACTGACACTCGATGGCATTCTAATAGTAAAATATTAAGAGTGGTAACAGATGAATGGAAAGGCTTAAAAGAAATTTTCGAAAGCATTTTATCTGATCCAAATATGGATGAAACTTCCATTCGACATGCAAATGTGTTTTTGAATTATTTTAATGATTTTGAATTCGCACTTTTATCCTTAATTTTTGATTTTATTTTCCAACAAACAGATGTTTTGTATGACATTCTGCAAAAAAAATCTTTGGATATAAATTATTGTCTCCAGCAAATCAAGGCAACTCGGAACATAATAAGCCAAAACCGTAATGAGGACACGTTCAAACGTTTTTTTTGAAATAGCGAATTCGAAAACAGAAATTGTTTTCAAAAGACAATATGGCTTCCAAACGCAAGAAGATGTGTTTCGAAAATTTAAAATATTATATTTTGAAATTTTAGATACCATAGTAATGGAATTTGATGCAAGATTTAAAGACAGCGAATGTTTATTTTTTTATTTTTTTTTTGTCTCGCCGATTCTTCAAAGTTTGAGGACTTTTCCATAAATAACATCCCAGAAAACGCTACAGAAAGCTTGAAAAACTCTATCCAAATGTGATAAGTGATACTCATAGACTTAGAAATGAATTAAAACTGTTTTATTCAGATTTATCATACAGGAATTGTAGTGTGCAAGAAATAATTAAAAACATGCATGATAATGGAACGAAGGACATTTTCCAAGAAGTATATAAATTCCTGTGTTTGATACTGACAATACCCACTACAAGCGCAACAAGTGAAAGAAGTTTCTCTTGTCTAAAGAGAATTAAAAATTATTTGAGGAATTCCATGTCCGAGGAACGATTGACATGGCATTATCGACGCTGTCAATCGAACGGGGAATAATTGATGAACTTATTGAAACAACGCCTTTTTATGAGGACATCACTGACCGATTCGCAAGTTTAAAAGAAAGGAGGATTGATTTGACTTATAAAAAATAAGTAAGTTTTCTCTTTTTTACTTTTCTTCTCATGTTATCATTACAAAAGAAAATTCTAAGGAAACTTCGAATCAGACACGGATTAATGCAATTTTGAGGATAAGAGAGGCTAGTTGAAATTTATGTCCATTTTATGGAAGTAAATTAGGATCTCTTACATTTTTTATGTAATTTCCCTTTTTTTTTTCCCTCAGGGAGGGCTTAATCAGCCAGCGTTCGAATTCAGTAACTCTTTTTTCAGTAACAGTGTTCGAATTCAGAAGATTTTCCATTCCTGTCTGGAGGAAGGGGGGGGGGCTCCTATGTTTCCGGCTGCACTAACATTTTTAACCACCGGCCGCCACTGTGACTAAGGTGACCATACGTCCTCGAAATTCGAGGACAGTCCCCAAATATAGATTTTTTTTTTTTTCATTTTGTCCTCAAAAATACTTTGTCCCCAAATTTAAAGATTTGTACTTTTTTCCCCCGAAAGTTTCTGTTTAGTTAATTCTTTCAGAAAAAACTGAAGAAAGATAAACCAACTAAAAGCGCCTTCTACTCAGAGAAACAATGAAATTCGATCTCTGCAAACGTTGTTGTCATTGTGTGTGTAGCGTGTACAGACATTCAATAAAGTATTCGACTATGAGCCAAATTTCCCTTTTCAGTTTTGTTAATGATTAATCACTTTTCATGAAGAATCATGTTTTAAATATGAAACTGACGTACGAAATTTTTCTTGCACTCGAATACTTTTTTTAGAGGGTGTACAAAGTTTCACGAAAAATTATCACAAAATGATCCAATGTAAAAAGCAATGTCTTCTGAAAAGTGCAAATACTATGCCAAGAGTTAAATTTTTAATAAATGGCAATATTTCAACATGATGTTCCTTTCATATTTCTGGTTTAAATAAATATTTATAAATGAATGAAATACTTCCATTAATTTATTAGAAACTAGCTGCGTGCCCTTTCTTCGCACGGTAGGAAACGAAAATTTTCCTTACATGTGTAATTCGAAATTATTCGTGATGTGGAATTAATAAAAAAAGAGCAAAATTATTTGACTCTTAATGTAAAGTTTGTGTCATGAGTACTAACCTGATCATTGCAGTATAATGACTCAAAAAACTACGTCAGTGTCATTCACTATCAAAAAAGTGGAAAGCTTAATGGTTTGCAGAGAACTCCTGGCTTTCAAAATGTCTTACTTCTACATCATACTGTTTTTTAGGCTCAAGTTGTAGCATTATTAAATACCTAAGACACTACATGAAATGGAGCACCATTTATTTCTTTCCGAACATGTACCATATAAGGAAAGTATTGCAATCATGAAAAAATTCGACTTCGAGATTTTGGTGTATTTACACGTTTTGAGGTCTTCTGAATTCATTTATGCTATTTTCAAGAGATGTTTTTAAAATAGCTGCGCACCCGCTCTTCATACGGGAAGAAGGGAATATTTTACTACTAAAATCATATCTGCATGTGACAAAACAGAATTTCATTTTTAAAAAAGTTCAAGTAATCTCTACTGTTGAAATTACTGCGGGATATATCAACGCTAATTAGAATTACTTTTCGTTTAGTTGGTTGTAAGACAACCGTTGAAAAAGGATAAACACTTTTAATTTCATGAAATATTTATTAACGTGGTACATTGCGATTTATTCATATTATCTTTACAAATTTAAGAATACTACCTATTATGTGCATTAATACTATCTATACTCGCTTCTCCTTCTTCAAGACTCTCTTAGCTTAGATTATTTGGCCTCAATGGGATCTTTTGATTCTGTGGCGATTCTTTGCAATTTACGCATTAGCATAAATAATAATCATTTCACGTAATGGTTGCCATTAAGGAAACTCTCCATATATATTTAATTTATACATAGTTTTATAAGATTGGCGTATTTGGCGCTGCAAACCATTTCATCTTACTGTGGGGAGAAAATATCCAAGGGGTGCCATTTTAAATATCCATGTATCTAATATAGCGATATCTTTTATATCCTCCATAGTCCTGTCTCCTGAAAAACATCAAACTGTGTAATCTCGAGGAGCTACTTATTTTAATTGTGACAGGGCGTTAGAGTTGCAGAGTTTACAAATTTCACGCATTTTTTTTTAATTTATGACGTCACTGTTTGACTGCCATAAAGGATACCCTGGTAGATTGAGGGAGTTAATTTCAATATTTCGCATAATTGTTTTCAAACGGTATCATTAAAACTGTGCGTTGATGGAGGAACGTAATTCAACGTTAAAATAAAACTATACTCGCAACCTGCATGCGTATGTTAGGCAACGCCTGCGCTAAATTAAATGCCAAAAATAAAAATAGTAAATAGAAAAATTTTAATATATCGCGCTTTGAAACGAACTTTGTAACTTTTAAAGTGAACATTTTCAGCGCCGTGAAAACATTTCAATTTTTAAATAAGCACCGGATTGAAATACCACTTCTAATAATAATAATCGTGAATTTCTTAGTTTATTTCTACAGTAAATTTTAATCAAAATATCGTCTCCCTGTGTTGAAAATAGAGCTGGAATAAATGAGTTAAAATTATGGCGTAAATTTTACGTATCTTAAAGCATTTGACGTCATAGATCCTCACTTGCGAATTGAAATTCTGATATCCCATTTAAAAACTCGATTGGTTGAAAAAAACCCTTTTTTCTAATCCTTTCTGTGGCAACAACCGAACATAAATTCTCGTGCCGTGATCGCAATGTAATGAATGGCGTAAGATCGCGTTGATACTATTAAATTCTAAACATTAGGCTGCATTAAAATTCGTAAAAAATCATCTAATTTACATAATTTTTTCGTTTTTATTTTAAAAGAGGGAGAAAAGAATGTTTCACGATTTGTCAAAATATCTAAAAGTTATGACGGATAGAATTCAAGATGCGACAGTTTTAAAATTATTTTACGAAAAAAAATCGCGAAGCAGATGTTTAGTAAAAAAATTCCTAAAAATCGGTAAATCATGTTACGTATTCAGAACAAACTGTTTTTAAAAGAAAATTTTCTCCTCTATCCGATGATACAAATGCCGTTTTGCTGCGAGCGTAATTTCCGCCGTCATTACGAATTAGGTGAGAAAAAATGCCAAAAATCGCATAAAACATAAAATAAAAAAAAATCTACGTCGAATTTTGAAAAAATCGCTTCGAGGTGCACAACTACATATTTACATCTTCCCGAGTACCAAATTTGGTGTTTCTAGGTGTAGCCGTTTGTCCGTAACGCTGCCGACAGACACACACACACACAGACAGACACACAGACACCTTCTTTTATAATAAGTAGAGAAGATAAGAATGCACAATTGATATAAAAAGCTATTAGAGTTCATTTTTAAGTATCGAAGTCAGTAAAGATTTAAAGTAGCGGTATGCTGGTATACATGGTAATATGTTGTGTCTTCGAATATGTCCCCAAAAATATTTTCTAGTGTCCTCAAGTTTTCCTTGGATTCCAGGACAATGCTTGATTTGTCCCCAATCATCGACATCGTGATTCTACCGGGCCTGCTTGTGCTTTCTGAAAGAGGCCTATGGAACTTTCCTTATTGGTTAGATTCGGCCGTTATATGACGTATATAAGTGCTGGAACCAATAAGTGAGCACCGGTAGGCCTCTTTGGATGACACATCGGAGTACACAAGCAGGCCCGATGGAATCACGATGGCCCGGGATGGATACGCTCCGGACCCGTTCCACACTGGGATCTGTTCATCAAGGCCCGTTCCGGTCGGAACGACACACCACTACAATGACCGGTTTACACGGGAAAATGAAAAATCCCGGGTAAAAGCAGAGTATAGGGAAAATCACGCAATGCATCATGGGAAAGTGAGGGATCCCTGCATTCACCCGGGGCCGTCGTTATTAGCAACCGGGCCTGATTGTTCGTTGCCACCGGAAGAAATGAGTGAAACATTGAGGCCTAATATTTACATTTGCGCTGTTCGATTGTATGCGATTTGGGATTATAAACGTTAATTTATTTTATAATTAAAAAACAATTTTGCTATAGTTTTGTCATAGTGATTTAATGGTTAGGTGATTTAGATGTAGGTAATGATTTTTTGAAGATTGAGCCTTTTTTATGGAAGTAAATCAACAAGAATTCTAACTTTCAGTTCTGAATGTAAAGGTAAGTGTATACTTGTATAACTTATTTAGAAATTCTACAAATTTATAGGATATAAAGCATGTTTTGTGAATTAATATTCATGTGTTATTTATAAATTATTTTAATCTGAAATCGTTTAACTTGGGTAGTTTATTATTCTAGTAAATAAGCGTGCGTTGTAATACTAGTTAGACATTCTTATCTGTTTAATTCTTTCAGTTGAAAATGCCACTAAATGTGTGCACTAATAAATGCACTAAATGTGTGATATTGGGTTCAGTGCAGAAGTACTGTAAAATATGTTATTAATTTTTGCACATGTTTATGTAGAAACTTTAGTTGAAGTTAATATTTTGTATAAGCGTTCATTATGCTCAAATTCAAAGTTCCATTTAGATAATGGCTATAATGTAATTAATTCAGGGATCGTTTGTTTTTAGTTTACTACAGTGTTTAGCGCAACTTGTGGAAAAGGATCTTGAAATTTTTCGAGTCCTAGAGCTGTTAGTTTACCTTAATTTGTATTCAAAGGCCGTGGAGCAGTTTTTTTTTTTTTAAGCTACATCCCTAATATACAACAATGCAGGGACGAAAACATTTGTTTTCAATCGCCAGTTAATAATAACTTTAAAAAAGAGGTGTTGGAATATTAGTGGTATTTCCTACCCAGGCAGCACACATAGGTTGGGGCAATGTATGAATGCATACGTTGGGGCAACGTTGAAATGACACGTTGGCTTACGGTTATCCAACGGTTGGCAACTGGTTATTTCTTACGTTGGGCCAACGTATGCTCTAACGTTTTGCCAACATATTTCCAACCGTTGGACTAACATATGAATGCATACGTTGGGCTAACGTATAAATACATACGTTGGGCTAACGTATTAATGCATACGTTGGGCTGTATTAATGCATACGTTGGGCTAACGTATTAATGCATACGTTATGTTAACGTATAAATGCATACGTTGGGTTAACGTGTAAATGTATACATTGGGGCAGCGTAAAATCTGTATGTTGTCACTCTATTATCCAACTGTTGGAAAATGGTTATTTTTAACATTTAGCTATCATAATTGTTAACCGTTACATTTATAAGTTAGTTTCATATGTTAGGCCAATGCAGAAACCTAATGTTGGATAATTATATTTGACGAATATTTGACAAATTGATGTGCTATTTCATAACATTTCTATAGATATATGAAAAACTGTCAAATTTGAAATTAAAGTTTTAATTATTTTACTAACAGCAAATGCAGTGACGGATTCAGATGAGTTTTAAGGGACGGCAGATATGTAGAACGAAGCATATTATCAAATAGTCACTTTTTTCTTTCATCAAATATGGTTCCACCTCAACAGTGGGTTTCTGTGCACTTAGGAGGAGGGCGAGCGGACACCCCACCCCCTAAAAAGTACTTTTGTCGACAAAATCGTCAGTTGCCAAAGGACTGTCAGCAAATTTCAGCTTTAATCACCAATCTGTAAAATGCTCAATGTATAAATTACCAGTTCTGCCGACAGTTTATTATAAGTTATACTATATCATTAACATAGTCTTGTTACGATTTTCATTTTAGTGATTTTTGTGCCAGTAAACAAGTCCCTTTTGTCCCCTCAGGCCAACTTCATTCCAGATCATGTAATGTAGTGTGTATTTAAGGCAAACATGCACATTAAGTATCTGCCTGGGGTGGGGGGTGCCTCGGGCGAAGGACTTTTAGGGGATTTAATGCGTATTCACGCTACATCTGGAGGAAACTGCCCAATAGGCCAGAAAATCGGTGTATATTTTTGAAAGCATATTGGTATATATCGTCAGAAAATTTTGTCTTTACACCCCCCCTCCCAACATTTTTGCTTAAAACCGGCTCTAGTCCCGTCATTAACAGAAATGTGTTATTTTTAAATAATAAACGATCTGTAAAGTTACAAACATATATTAATCGGTAGAAAACTAACCCATTTTGCACTATGAGGAAAATTAATATTGCAGGTGCAACTTATGAACTGTTAAAAAAAAGGAGGGGGGAGAGATCGGAAGCAGGAAAATATTTAGAAGGTCCTTTCAGAAGCTATCCTTTACAGTTTTAGAGAACCAGGACGGCAGGCAAACCAAAATCATAAAAACTTTTTGAATTAATTAAAAGAAAAAACATATAACGTTAAAGGAAAGAATGCTTATTTTTTGAAATATGATTCACATCCCTCCTTCTCTTTTGACAGTGACTTTTATAAAGTGTCCCTCAAAACCTCTCAAAATTTTCTCCATTGAAACTTTTGTAAGGAGGCTTAATCTCTCTTTTTTTACTTCCTTGTACGTAGTATAAAGAAGTAATGTGATCCCGAAAAATTTTGGGGGCCAAATTTCGACAAAAAAACCGATTGTGACTACCTCTAAATTGAATTTTAAAAATTTTTTCGATGCATCTCATCGTAGGCTATCATGCACGATCATATTAATGCGTCTGCAACTCATTTTGACCAGCGGCGAGTCTATTGTGGCCAGTTTTTCCATGCCGTCTGTACGTACGTACGTATGTATGTAACTCGCATATCTCAAAAACTATTGGTCGTAAAATGTTGAGATTTGATATTTAGGATTGTTCTATGATCTAGTTGTGCACCTCCCCTTTTGGTGATAATCGAATGGATAGTTTATGTACAGGACCGCCCAAAAGATTCGAAATACATTACGCTCTATGGGCCGATATTCATTAAACTCGCCTAACTCAAAAGCTATTAGGCGTAGAATGTCCAAACTTCATATTTTGGATATTTGTAACATCTAGTTGTGCACCTCCCCTTTTGGTTCCATTCGACTGGATAGTTTATCTACAGGACTGCCCAAAACATTCGAAATACATTACGCTCAATGGGCCGAAATTCATTAAACTCGCATATCTCAAAAACTATTAGGCGTAGAATGTTGAAACTTTATATTTAGGAACGCTGTAACATCTAGTTGTGCACCTCCCCTTTCGGTTCCATTCGACTGGATAGTTTATCTAGAGAACCACCCAAAAGATTCGAAATACATTACGCTCTATGGGCCGAAATTCATCAAAGCGTTTTTTAGAGGTATTGGGGTATTTCAAACGACTCAGAAGTGATATATGCTGTAAAGAGTTAGAAAATGAATTTCTCCATTAAAAAAAGTTTCTTTATCATTTATAGTTCAGCTACAGGAACACTCAAAAGATTTCCAATACATTACGGTCAATGGCAATTTTAGGGGCATTAATCCATTTCAAGCACAATGCCGTCCTACCACATAAGTTAGGTAATGGTCCGACGACGGTCACGTGACTCCCTCAAGAACTATCCAAAAGTCGCCAAGCTTGGCGACTTTTGGTGTACGTGTGTGCATATTTAACTCTCAAATCTCAAAAAATATTATGAAATTTCATATATAAGATTGTTGTAACATCTAGTTGTGCATCTCGATTTTTGGTTCCAATCTACTGGAGAGTTTATTTACAGAACCACCGAAAAGAATTTCAGTACTTTAATGTCTATGGACATCTTCAATATAATACAACTGTAGACGGTCATTGTTTGGTACATGCCCAAAATCTCGACGTCTGTCCTCGGCCTTGGCGAGTTTTGGCGAAATATCGCCAAATTTGGCGATATTCAGTTATTTGGTCCATGCCCAAAGTATCGCCACTTGGCACAGTTCTTGGCGAGTTTTGGCGAAATATCGCCATATTTGGCGATAATCTGTCATTGTTTGGTTCATGCTTAAAATCTCGCCACATGTCGTCGAAATTGACGAGTTTCGCCGAAATATCGCCAAATTTGGCGCCAAAAATTATTTCGTATTTTGTATAACTGTAAAACTTTAACCCGTAGAATTTTGAACTTTTGTATTTAGAACTATTGTAATATCTAACTGTTTTCAATATCTTTTTTGACAGCAATCGACTGAGAATTTATTTACAGGGTTTGCCAAATGACTTTAAATACATTGAGGTGTATGAATGCATTCACTTCATTGAAAGTCTGTGGTCAATGACTACTTTGGCTATCCCCAAAATCTCGCAGACTATCTCAAGTTTGTCGGCTTTTGGTGAAATATCGCCAAATAAAGTGTTAGAAGGAAATCTTTCAAATTGAACTCAGCTTGGCGATATCGAAATATTTGGCTAGAAATCGCTAAATCTTACTATTATTGATATTTTATCTCTTTCAAAGAAATAAGTTTAGAGGAAGTGCGTCGAAAATATTTTTGATCTAATAGACGTGCAAGGAAGTCATGTGTTGGACACATCAGATTTTTTACTTCCTTGTACGTAGTATAAGGAAGTAATGTGATCCCGAAAAATTTTGGGGGCCAAATTTTGACAAAAAAACCGATTTTGACTACCTCTAAATTGAATTTTAAAAATTTTTTCGATGCATCTCATCGTAGGCTATCATGCACGATCATATTAATGCGTCTGCAACTCATTTTGACCAGCGGCGAGTCTATTGTGGCCAGTTTTTCCATGCCGTCTGTACGTACGTATGTATGTAACTCGCATATCTCAAAAACTATTGGTCGTAGAATGTTGAGATTTGATATTTGGGATTGTTCTATGATCTAGTTCCGCACCTCCCCTTTTGGTGATAATCGAATGGATAGTTTATGTACAGGACCGCCCAAAAGATTCGAAATACATTACGCTCTATGGGCCGATATTCATTAAACTCGCCTAACTCAAAAGCTATTAGGCGTAGAATGTCCAAACTTCATATTTTGGATATTTGTAACATCTAGTTGTGCACCTCCCCTTTTGGTTCCATTCGACTGGATAGTTTATCTACAGGACTGCCCAAAACATTCCAAATATATTACGCTCAATGGGCCGAAATTCATTAAACTCGCATATCTCAAAAACTATTAGACGTAGAATGTTGAAACTTTATATTTAGGAACGTTGTAACATCTAGTTGTGCACCTCCCCTTTCGGTTCCATTCGACTGGATAGTTTATCTACAGAACCACCCAAAAGATTCGAAATACATTACGCTCTATGGGCCGAAATTCATCAAAGCGTTTTTTAGAGGTATTGGGCTATTTCAAACGACTCAGAAGTGATATATGCTGTAAAGAGTTAGAAAATGAATTTCTCCATTAAAAAAAGTGTCTTTATCATTTATAGTTAAGCTACAGGAACACTCAAAAGATTTCCAATACATTACGGTCAATGGCAATTTTAGGGGCATTCATCCATTTCAAGCACAATACCGTTCTACCACATAAGTTCCGACCACGGTCGCGTGACTCCCTCAAGAACTATCCAAAAGTCGCCAAGCTTGGCGACTTTTGGTGTACGTGTGTGCATATTTAACTCTCAAATCTCAAAAAATATTATGAAATTTCATATATAACATTGTTGTAACATCTAGTTGTGCATCTCGATTTTTGGTTCCAATCTACTGGAGAGTTTATTTACAGAACCACCGAAAAGAATTTCAGTACTTTAATGTCTATGGACATCTTCAATATAATACAACTGTAGACGGTCATTGTTTGGTACATGCCCAAAATCTCGACGTCTGTCCTCGGCCTTGGCGAGTTTTGGCGAAATATCGCCAAATTTGGCGATATTCAGTTATTTGGTCCATGCCCAAAGTATCGCCATTTGTCATCGTTCTTGGCGAGTTTTGGCGAAATATCGCCATATTTGGCGATAATCTGTCATTGTTTCGTTCATGCTTAAAATCTCGCCAAATGTCGTCGAAATTGACGAGTTTCGCCGAAATATCGCCAAATTTGGCGCCAAAAATTATTTCGTATTTTGTATAACTGTAAAACTTTAACCCGTAGAATTTTGAACTTTTGTATTTAGAACTATTGTAATATCTAACTGTTTTCAATATCTTTTTTGACAGCAATCGACTGAGAATTTATTTACAGGGTTTGCCAAATGACTTTAAATACATTGAGGTGTATGAATGCATTCAATTCATTGAAAGTCTGTGGTCAATGACTACTTTGGCTATCCCCAAAATCTCGCAGACTATCTCAAGTTTGTCGGCTTTTGGTGAAATATCGCCAAATAAAGTGTTAGAAGAAAATCTTTCAAATTGAACTCAGTTTGGCGATATCGAAATATTTGGCTAGAAATCGCTAAATCTTACTATTATTGATATTTTATCTCTTTCAAAGAAATAAATTTAGAGGAAGTGCGTCGAAAATATTTTTGATCTAATAGACGTGCAAGGAAGTCATGTGTTGGACACATCAGATTTTTTTTTTTTAAATATTCATGTGGGGAAATCCAATAGGAGTATAAAGTCAGGCGCGTAGCCAGGACAATTTTTCGGGGGGGATATGCGCCTGGAAAATTTTTCGGGGGGAGGATATGAACTTATATGTGTATAAATAGATGGAATTTCATCACTAATCCAAACATTTCGGGGGGGGGATATATCCCGATATCCCCCCTGGCTGCGCCCCTGTATAAAGTCACTGGAGAATGTCACAGAAATCATTCTTTACAAAAATATTTATTTATTATTTTTTACATTTATTTCAATTTACGTAATTTTTTAGATTTTTAACTTTTAGTTTGCACGAATAAAATTGGTATGGAATACAATGACATTTCGTAGTTCTATTTTTATTTTCAGTTAACTGTAGATATTGACTGCAAAGTAAAAGAAAAAATATTGCATGCCTAATGCATATGCATTACGCATGCAAGTATCGTAAGAACGCATGCAAGTATCAACACATGGGTGCATCTATATTATCTGACTATGAGAAAGATATCAGTACAACAGAATGTATTAGTGATGCTGCTTACACGCTATAGCACATAAAATGAAAAAAGTCGTTGACGGTACGCAAAAAAAAGTTACGACACGTCCCGCATAATTACCGTTGCACAAAATTTTGAGAAAAAAATGAGAGAGAGAACTTTTTTTTTCCATAGCGCATTCTTTCTCTAATGCAAAAAATAAAATGTCTGAAGAAAAGTTAAAAAAAAATTAGTATTGATTTCAGTTCAAAGATCTGAACTCTCAGTCACAGCCTATTACTTAAAGAGCTACTGATACTTTTCATTCAACTAAAATACGCAGAAGAGACTTGCCAAAGCAACAAAAATGTTTTTTCTTCCAGTACTCTCAAAGAGTATTTGATTGCATATAGATTATGTATTTTTCTCCATAAAATTTGAGTCCTGTAGCATATAACAGGTGTAGATACAAAAATCTCTTCTAAAATAATAAATAAATAACAAAATGAAGTTGGTAAATATAGATATATATATGAACTGTAAAGTACTATAACACATTTGTAAAATATTAAAATAACTGAATTCTTAAAACTGTAAAATATTTTATACATACCTTTAACAACAAAACAATTTTGATGCACAAATTTAAATCCTTGTTGTTGATTAACCACTGTCAACCAACTAGATTTCAAAATTGAAGTAGTGTTAGTTTAATAACTACTTCTAAATCTGAAATCTCATTAGTCATTATAATCTTGCAAAATATAAGCACGGCTCAAGTTGATTTTTTTTTCAGAATAAACTTATTAGAAAACAATTGTGTCCAATTTTACCTTCTCGACTGTTGTACAACTATGAGCAAATAAAACTTTATTATTAAGCTGTCTAGCATTGTTTAGTAATCCAAAAACGCATCTTTTAATAAGCACTGTGCAATTATTATATATTTATTACCATAGCTGCATAGTAAGTTGTTTGTTTACATACTTTGAAGATCGTTAGGCTTATGGACAATCGAACTATAATCAATGCATCAATAATAATAGTTATCGTGATTCAAATTACTTCGAACCTATGCAACGAATAAAATTCACAGAAATATAGCTGAAAAGATAAATATTCGTTTCAGATTTCAACTATCAATCACTTTATAAAAGTGTATCAACACATCATAACAAGCAATGGCGGAAACGGAACGGACATGAATCTATCACTTGTGAATGAATGTGTGTCTCTGCGCATGCGCAATCGTCGTTGTTAAGCTACGGTTATCCAACACAACATTCACCACCGATGGCATCGTTGTTTATCTACGGTTGTCCAACACAACATTCAGCCATCAATGGCCAACGTTGTTTAGCTACGGTTGCCCAACACAACATTCAGCCATCCGATGGCCAACGGTTGTTTACCTACGGTTGCCCAACACAACATTAAACCATCCGATGGCCAACGGTTGTTTACCCACCGTTTGCCATCACAACCTTTAGCCAACAGAATACCAACATTTCCATATGGACATGCCAACGTTTGCCCAACGTAACAACCTTGTGCGAACCACGTGCCAACAATAACCCAACGTATGTGTGCTAGTTGGGTAGAATGGTTTTCTAAAATTTATTATTTTTCTTTGGAGAAGAAAAAATATAAGGAACTAACACTGAAAATTATAAATCATTTTCATTTCAAATGGTAAAATTTTCGATAAATAAACTCATTTGAACTAACCAAAATAAAAACAGTTAACAAACGTGTTTGATCATACACTGTTACGTTATTCTTAATTCTTTTGATATATTTTATCTTCCCTTTAAGTTCGTACTACTATTTATGGGACACCCTGTATTGTGTAATTTATTCTGAATGTTTCTCGTTAAATTAATTTACATTATTTTTCATGTAAATAAAAAGGACATGCAGTGCACAGGTTGTACTCATAATTATAGCTAACATTCTTCTGATACCTACGCCTTACTAAAGATTAAAAATTAAATAGTATAGCAGTACTTAAATTTTTTATACTTGAATTGTAAATATCAAATATTTTAAATTCTATTTCAGCTCCTCGTCATATATTCTGTTAATATATTAACCGAACAATATTTAATAAATGACAATTTAATAACTATTAGTTAAATTTATTTTAAAAGTAATAATGGTTGTAACTGCTTTGAAAATGTGAAACTTAAACATTCAATATAAAGAAATGCATAAAAATGTCTGTATCATTTGTGTATTCGTTTACTTTAATGTATAGTAAAAGTCAGCTTAATTTGTTCATGTACACCCTCCAAAAAACAGTATTTGAGCGAGAGAGAAATTTCCTACGTTGGTTTCGTATATTAAAATTTTTTATCATAGAATATGAATTAGGCTATGTATAAATATGACTTTCCATATTTCTATCAAGTTGTTCGTTTTTCAAAAACTCAATTATTATTCGCAAATCTAAAATAGGAAATTTCACTCTTGCTCAAATACTTTTTTTGGAGGGTGTACATTAAAAATCAAGCTAAAATAAGGAATCATGGGAGTGAGCACTACTTTAAATTTCCTTCAAATTACATGCATCTATTTACTTTAATGTCCACGTGTATCATAGTAAAGAAACTGTCAACGAGTTCATACTTGAATTAGTAACTCAATCACTACTTAAAACTACATTAAATAACGTTTCAAAGCATCGGAAAGCTTAAAAATTGCTTGATTTATACGGGAAGACGTGAGCATCCGTAGGCCTCTTTGGATGACTCATCGAAATACACGCGCAGGCCCGTTACTAATAGCGAAGGCCCCGATTCACCGTTCACTGGAGTAGGAATCTTTTTCCTAGTTTTTCCCTAAGTAGGGCACTGATAGCACTGAACGGACAAACGCATTCCAGTTTTCTCGGCAAGACTGGTGCAATGAGTTTGTCGTTTACGAGCGCACCCTTTATATGTATAATGGCGAAGGGCGAAACTAACAACTCATCTCATCTGAGGCGATCTTGGTCTCCTTGACACATCAGTAAAAACACAAACAAATATTTAAATGTCTTCAAAATTTTGGGTAAATTACATGGAAATCTTAATCTATCACTGGAAATCGTTAGGTTTTTAATATAATCTTAAACATGTCAAGCAGTCTTGCTTCGTGTGATCTATCAACCACTGATAGTTCAGCTGGAGATCCCGAATTATGTGATTGTGGTAAGTAATTTATTTTAATATTGTGTGAACTTTCTATTTATCGTTAAGTTTCAAAGGAGATTTTTATGTTTGAATCGGATTTTTATTGTGTGTGTTTACATAAAGTTATAGGAAATATTATTTTGTCTTTATTAATATTCTCTGTCGCCATATCGGATGAATAATAATCTAATGGATGTTTAACTATTCAGTTGAATATTATTGTTTGTTTTTTATTATTATGGATTTTTAAATGTACTGTGTAATTCTTTTAAAATTATTTGTATTTATACTTGTGATATACTCTGATATGCAAAATCTTTGTGCTTATGAAATTTAATGTATTTTTACTTAATTAAACTATTATCTTCCTATGATTTGATTTGATAATGTTGCACTAATGTCTCTAGAGTGAGGATCTGAAAATGCTCATATTTTTATGCATATATAAAATCAAGCAAATATGTACGATAAAGTAAAATGTTCCAAATGCTTAAAACTTTTTATATATAAAAAAGTTTTTTGGTAGGATTGGCAAGTGGCCAAACGCGAAGCACTTTTGAACTGTTATGTATACATTTTTACCACTGGGAGAACTCTGTTAATTACTGACAGTGGCCCATTTCATTTTACAGATGTTTCTTGTTTCTTCTATGTGTTTAAAAAAAAATATGTTATTGTCTATGTCGCAGTAAAAAATGGATTTTCATTGAATCAGATAATTCACATTTTTCACAAATGAGAATGATTCATATAATTCTTATGGCGATTATTTGAAGGTCTTGTCTGCACGAGTTCAAGCACAGATATGTATGTCATACTTAATTGTCATAATTAATGATAAATGATTCCAAAAGTTATTATTAGGAAAAAAAAAAGGAAATAATTATCGGAAAAAATCTTGTTGTTTTGAAACTCATGTCCTATTTATGCTAAGTATTAAGAATAAGATGATTGTATGTAATTTGGGAAATTACTCTTGTGTTGATTAAAAAAAAAAAAAAAAAGCTTCCTAGATTTTATACTAACTGTTAACATAATGTTCATATTTAGCAAGCATAACATAAGCAAGGATAACATAATGTTCATATTTAGCACAAGAAGAATTATTGTATGTGAAATTATGTACTTTTATAGAAGTTTTGCTTATTTGAACAATTTATGTTAATTCAGCAATTGTCATTTTGCTTCATAAACAAAATGCTTTAATATTGCTTTTTAAAAATTTATTGGGTTAAATTATTTCCCTTTTTATTTTGTATAATTAGCATTTCTGTATCACTGAGCAATTTTCTTTCTTTCTTTCTTTTTTTTTTTTTTTTGTTGTTTGCTATCATATTCCCCACCCCCTTTTTTTTAACCACTTTCTTTTTATGGTTTTCTGTTACTTATTTTCAATTTTTATTTATTCATTCACTTTAAAAAAAAAATAAAATTTAAAATATGTTTTTTATATATTTTTAAGATTGTATGTTGGAGGTTTTTTTTTTGTATTTAGAATAATCTAATTAACCAATTCTAGTGATTCAATTACATATTTTTTGGAAGCAAAATATACAGGGTGCTCCAAAAAGGTGGTAACACACTTTAATTCTGTATCTGATAGTGGCCAATGTAAATTGAAAAAAAAAGTTCGAAATAAGCTAGGACAAAAGACTACATTTATAAAAAATTTCTCTCGAGATTTTTCCAAAAATTTACATTTGTAAAATTTGTAAACAACTCCCATACAAAAAAATTCTTAGTAAAAAGTGCCCCATACATTAATGTTTTGATGTGCAAATTTCAGAATTATATCCTAAAATGCGTCAGAGATACGAAAATAAACATATGCTGACTTAAACCACTTTTCAGTAGGCATCTCTCAATGATGGGGAAAAATTACACCTCTTTCACATTCGAGAAGTCGTAGAAAAATTATGAAAAAAAAAAATTTTTTTTTTTCACTCTAGTATTGAACTTTTACATCCAAATTCATGTATAGTCCCTGACCATTTGTTTAGAGATGATCTTTGAGGTGCTTTATGATGAAAGACTCAAATTTTGTAATCACCTCACTAGTGTATTGGGAACATTTTACTAACTGGAAATTTTTTTTATGGGGGTTGTATACAAATTTAAAGTGTAACTTTTTGAAAATAAGCAAGAGGATTTTTTTTTTTTTTCATAATGTAGCCGTTTTCCTACCTTATTTTGAACATTTTTTTTTTTTTTTTCAATTTACGTTGCCCACTTGTCTATAATAGATAAAAAATTAAATCATGCTACCAACTTTTTGGGACATCCTGCATAGCAAACCATACCATTTATAATTTACTACTATCCTTTATTCACAATTTTACATTTCAATGTCTGTCTATGTTTGAAGTTGTGAAGAGTTTTGGTTAATTCCTATTATTTGTGTGACTTTTATCTTAAATGTTGCTTACATTTCTCAGAGCTTGACATCAGTTCTAGCAAAATGTGCAATCACTGGTTGAGAATTTTTGTGTGGCTATACAACCAGCTGTCAGATTTCCTAAGATTACTAGGTTATTGTCAGGGATTTTTTTGGGCGGTTCAGAAGGCAGAGACAGATTAATGCTGTTTTGTGGGTTGGATGACTGGTTGAAATTTATATCCATTTTAGGGAAGTGAAATAACATTTTTTACATGTATCATGTAAATTCTTTTTACTCGAGGGGGCAGGGGTGATCGCCCCCCCCCCCCATCCGTGTCAGTATCAGGAGGGGAATGAGCGTTGAACGTTAGATAGAAAGTTATGTTTGGATGTTTGCCCTCTAATTTCTCAAACAATGTAACCTTCAGTTGCTGAAGCCAAATTTATTGATTGTTTAAATGTTACAAGCGATTTTTTTTTTTTTTTTGTGTGTGTGTGTGTGTGTGTGTATACATACATACATATATATATATATATATATATATATATATATATATATATATTTGCGTATTCTAGGATTAGAGGGGCATTTTGGATGTATGACATCTAGTTTCAAATTTTGAAATTTTCAATTGTTGAAGCCAAATTTATTGATGATTTATTTTAGCGTTACAGATGAATTCTTTTGTTACGTGTACTCTAGGGTGCTTTGAAAGATTGCGAGGTAGTTCTTTTTAGGTGACGTTTGACAGGAGAAATTATCAAAGAAATTGTTTCATGAAATCGAATCGCTGATCTCTGGCTAAACTTTTTTTTTTTTTTATTCGAAAATTTCCACGGACATTAAAAGAAAAAGGATTTGCTCTTAAAAACTCTCCGGGAAAGATCATCGACTTGAGGAAGTTTTTAGTGCACCGAAAGATTTAAAACATATACGATTTTAAGGTTTTTAAAATTTTTTATTAGTTTTTAATCGTGCTTGTTAAATTAAGTATATGCAGCCAAAAGAACAGTTTTAGAGGAGTATTTTGCTACGTACTTTTTGAAGGATATAATATTTAATTTTTGTTTTCCTTCCAGATAAAGCTTGATTGCACTCTGTGCGCAGGAATTCGAAAAATTTGCATTTTTGCCGAAAAACATTACGTGAAATCTTGGTTCACAGTTCTACTTGCAAATTGCACAACAAGCCAAGATCTTGTGCACCTGCACGATTTGCTTTTCTCTCTTTGCTCGTCTGCAATACACCAAATTTTAGACATCAGAATCAGACTAGCTGCACAACAAACTAATTTAGGAGAGCGTCTTGTAGAACTTGCGTTTTTTTATTCGAAAATTTCCACGGACATTAAAAGAAAAAGGGCTTGCTTTTAAAAATTCTTCGGAAAAGATCATTGACCTGAGGGAGTTTTTAGTGCACCGAAAGACAGGAGATACACTTTTCCTAATCAGTTCCCTTGTCACAGAATTGAAAAAGATGCCATCGTCATTGGATGGCTTTGTATCAAAAAATACCTTTATTTATTTTATTTTTTTTTTTCAAATTCTAAAAATGATGCGCATGGAGTGTTTCGAAAGTACAGATCAGTTGAAAAATTTGAAACTGAGAAAAACGTCGTTAAAGTGCAATATCTTCGGTATTTAGATGGCTTTTCTTAAAATATAAATAACAAAAATCATATAGAACTGTGCGATTTTAAAAATTCAATTCACCCTGAGAAACTAGAAAGAATCTCTTTTTTTTTAGGGCAGAATATTCTTTTTTTCTGAAACTTTGGTCCATTTTTATTTATTTTTCAACATCTCTTGTTCCCTTAAAACTAGGGATGCAACGGATATGAATTTGGCCGGATATCGAATATCCGGCCAAACTTTCAACCGGTTATCCGGCAACACTATGCTTTCTCCTTTTGCTGCTTCATTTGCACTAGTTTTCTTAGTTCATTCAGCTATTACTTTTTCTTTAAATTTTCTCATTAATTTCAAATCATTTAAATCAAAAATCAGAAATCTTTTTGGGATTGTTTTCATGAAATTAGTACCAGTTTTACTGTAATTAAAGCCGATACAAATAACAATGTCATGGATGTTCTCCTTCAAAGTTAGATAAATAATAAAATCATTTCTGGAAAGAAAGACATCTCCATTCAACTGTTGGAAAATCAATTTAACAAATTTCTTTACTTTATTAAAATTAGGAAAGACAGAACAAAAAAACAACAACAACAACAAAAAAAAAAAACCTACCCACCTTTTCTCACCAGCCTACAGCAAGTACACTATTCTCAAAAGAAGGGCCAATTTATGGAGGGAAAAAAGGTAACCGAATTCTTTCAAAGATTGAAAAACAGTGGCACATTAATTTCCCTTGTAATAATTTACCCCAATCTTAAAAATTTAGAAGTACTTATCTCCCCCCCTCCCCCCCATTTTTTATACATGATAAAAATATAGTCTAAAAAGTATTAAAATATTTTCACAAAACTTTTTTTTTCTCATTTTTTATTATTGCAGTTTTTAAACTTTATTCATTTATTATGTTTATTTGTATTATTTCTCAGTATATAATTTTAGGCGGATGTACTGCGAGATATATGTAATATCCGGCTACTGACAATTATCCGGCATTTGGCCGGATGCAGTATGTTTGTCGGATATCCGCTGCATCCCTACTTAAAACATGCTCTTTTCAATTATTTTCTTATTAAATACTAATTCTTAGTGCATTTAAATAGTTTCTTCATTACAATTAAGAATAGTTTGAAGTTTATAATATTATTATTAATAATAAAAACCTCCACACCTCAGACTGTCCAAACGTTTGATAGTTGATGATTTATAAATTCTGTACAACCCAGTTTGATTGTGCTTTGTTTTCAACAAGTATTTTGGGAAGAATTTTCGCGATTTTGAGCAAAGTTGGACAGAATACATCGAAAATGTATTTTCGATACAAAATACATTGATTCAAACACAATTAAATACAAAATATTTCCTGAATTAAAAGAATACAAAATACATTCATTTTCAAAATACATGCAAAAATTTAAAGGATTTGAATCGAAAACAAGCTGTTCTCCACCGAAGATTCCAGTTTATTTTATTTAAATACATTTTAATGAGAATAACGAAACCACTTTTAATAGTTGTGTTAAAGAAAACCTACCATTTTTTTTTCTTTTTTTAACGGTACCTTTCAAAATTTTAACCGTACGGCAATAAGATTCGAAGCAGATCATTTCTGAGGAATTGCATTAATACTCAAAACGCAATAAAAACATAATTTCAACACGTGAACAATGAATACTAGTTTGTTTCAAAATCGTTTATAAGAACTTTGATTCCCCCAAAAGTCACAGTTCGTAAAATAAACCTTTACATATAATATCTATTTATTGATTTCTGTTAAAAGTTTGAACGTACGTACTCAGCTAAATCTCAACCTATTAAAAAAATAAAGTGTTATCGTTTAGCGAGTTTTAAAATTTATCGTAGATTTAAATCTCCATGTCATATAAGTTTTCAGATTGCATAATTGACACTGCGCCTTAACTTTTTCTTTTCCATCTACAGACAAAATTTTGAAACTTTTTTCACCCGGAATTGCACAACAGATTTCAAAATCTTGGAGAATGGAAGTTATCCTATTACGCGAAGCTGCCGATCTAATGGTCTGGCGGTTGGGGTGTTTAACCCCAGATGTAACGCAAATACTCTTTAAAAACCCCTTAAAAAGGCCTCCACCCAAGGCATCTTCCCTCCTTAGACAGATAGCCGTCGTGTAGCTTTTGTCTCCTAACCACAGTAACCCATCATACCACTGCAGAAATACTGACAGTCTTGTTTTTCTGGAACTTTGCGACACATTTTAAATTGTGTATAAATTCCCTTAAAAAATCCAATAAATACGACTCAAACATTTTTTACTACTTTTGGCTTCATTTACATAGTAAATCTAGAAACATTCCTAGGCAGGAGTATGAAGTTCTTTCCTTTCTCTTTGCTGTTTCGTTAAATTTAAAGATCACAAAAGATCCTAACACTTCTTCAGTTACAATACCACGTGTACTTTTGGTTCAGCTCTTAAATTACATCAGGAGTGGGAAAAGTTAATATCAGGAATTTTATGATTTTCATTCGCATATGCTATCTGAGCAATGTGTGGTGTTACGTTTAATTTATTGCCAGAATATAAAATATATTTTTTGTATTTTGAAAGTACAAAATACATTGGAAAGTATTTTAAAATATACTTTCAAAATACTTTGTTTTTACGAGTGAAATACAAAATATGTGATACTTATGTATTTTGAAAATATATTTCAAATACATGTATTTACGATACTGCCCAACTCTGATTTTGAGGATTGATTATATCTCTCCTGCTCTGGCAAAATTTGTTTCATTGTTCCATTAAAATAAAAATTGACTGGCCTTAGTGAAACAAAGTTTACGTTGAAAATTAAAATGCGTTTGAAGCGTAAAATTTAATTGGGAAAAATGTGCAGTGACGTATATATTAGGAAACTGTTCTCTTTTTCTATTTGCGGGGTGAGGCTGCAACAAGGTCTCGAACGATGCGTCATACTATTGATGACATCAGCAGTGTTATCCCCACTCCCCCCCCCCCAACCGCACACTCTAATAGTACCTTTATGGCTTCATTAGCAATTGTCTGTATCAACAGTTGTATAGTCATACAAAACTAAGCACGAAGAATATTTTTCAGATATTTATTCAACATTTAGTAGCTTGGACAATTTCTTATAAACACTTAATTTTTTCTGTAAAAAAATGATAAAATCGCTGTTTTAAAATGTAAACCATTTGTTTCCCTATTTCTAACATCCCCTCCCCTTTTTGATTATTATCATTATTATTATTTTTTTTTTGGGGGGGGGGGTAGGATGAAGGGTTCTTACCAAAAAGTGTTTATTTGGTATTTCAGAAATCATAAATTTCCTGAAAATTGAAAATACACCCACTAGGATTGAAGTATCGTGTGTACAAGCATGTAAAAGGAAAATTGCTTGAACTATAAAAACTGAAAATATATGGGTAGCGTAATTTTGAAAGTTATGAGATGTATTCGTTTGGCGATTAATAAAACATAGATTACTATAGATGTGACAAAAAAATTCAAAAGGAAACGTGTTTAAAACAAGAAATAATTAAAACTTAAACAAACAAACAAAAAACAACAACAACAACAACAAAAAAAACTGATAAGTCTTGTTATATGTGTGTATGTGTTTTACAAAGTTTTAATTATTTCACGCTCTAGATGTGGTCGACCAAGGCCAATAATTACTAAATTTAAATAAAATTAATTAAAAAAATTCAAAGCGAGATAGATTATATTGGATGCTGAAACAGTCTGAAAATACACCTCCACACGTGTGTGTGTGTGTGTGCGCGCGCGCGCGTTATTCTTTAGGCGAGTTACATCGTGCATTGATACTATTGATTATGCTATTGGAACGTAATTAAATTTTTATTTTATTTTAAGAGGACTAATTTTCTATGGAAAGGTATGCGCTAAAGATGTAACGAATATTCGGGCCCTATTCGGCTATTTTGCCGAATATTTGATAAATCGATTACTGAACAGGTATTCGGCCGAATAGTTGTAGCAGAATATTGCTACATATTCAGCTGAATAATTTCAGATCAAAGAGAATTAAAAAAAAAAAAAAAAAAAACCTATGTATATTTAAATCCATTTACAAATAATATTTCTTAGATACACTTCAATGTGTTAATTTCATATTAAAAAATATCCCAAGTCATTGAATTTTAAGCTGAATGAAACATAATCTGATGTATTTAATAATATTAAAAAAGTGCAGACTTTTCTACTTCTTAACCTTTCTCGTATTGGTTTTCTACTTTTCTTTATGCGGTGGCGGTAGAAGGAATCTTCAAATCTTAAATTACTAACATAATTTTGAAAAGCTGCTAAATATATTTTGATTAGAGGCTGTAAAAACCAAAGCAGTGATTATGCATAATTACCAGATTAATTACATTTACCATAACATATTTATTAAATTATGAATATCTCGAAATACAATTATGCTTCTAATAATTAGTGTTTAACTTTGTAAATTATTTTTTCATGACCAAGATCGTATAGTTTTACAGATAATATAGTGTTGTGTGTTTTTAAGTACTTACAAATAAAATAAAAAAAGAATTTTAGTCTTTCATTACGAATTTGAAAATTGATAAAATCAAATTTTGAAAAATGTAATATTCGGCTGCCGAATTTTCGTTATTCGCTCTAAGCTACACCGCCGACCTGAGCTATTGGCCGAATATTCGGTCAAATCACTATTCTTTACATCTCTAGTATGAACAGGAAGTCAATTTCGTCCGGCTACAGTAGCCTATCTTCTTTTCTTTTCTTTTATTAAAAAAAATCTGGAATGACTCCACGCGACGTTCCGAACACTTACGATTAAGATCATTACCAAGCATTTGAATAAACGCTAGCTCACTTTCAAGAATTTCTTCCCATATGCCATAATGTAAAAGAAAGCTTTGTCGTAACCCTGTAGAAAAACTGTTAAGTCCTATACACATCAAAAATCAATACCGGCCGTACGATGGCGGTTTACAACATATATACCCAATTTGAGCTCAATCGAATGTATCATTTAAATGATAGCTCACTTTCAAGAATTTCCCCCCATAGGCCGTAATGTAAATGAAATCTTTGTCGTAGCCCTGTAGAAAAACTATATATGTCCTATACACACCAAAATCAATACCGGTCTTGCGACGGTGGTTTATAACATATATACCCAATTTGAGCTCAATCGAATGCCCCGTTTAGGAGTTATCGTGTTCACTTACACACACACACCCACCCACACACACACACACACACATACATCTCGTAAAAATAGCGTAAATGAATTCCCCGTGCCCCGTTGAATGCTCGTTTAGGACTCTCTCTCTCTCACACACACACACTTTTTTCATGATTACAATACTTTCCTTACATGGTTCATGTTCGGAAAGTAAAAATAATCGGTGCTTACTGTTTAATTTTTTGCTTTATTTTTACATTTATACATTAGCATTAATTTTTTTTACTACTTAAAATTTCAGCACTTAATACTGTAATTTGATGATGGCAAACAGCATAATTTTAAGAATTCTTTATGTTATGTTCACAGATTTCAGCTTAATGGTAGTACTTAATTCGAGATAAGAGAGGTTAATTAACGAAAAGAAACTCGATAGAATTCTACCAACCAAGTAATCCACAGCAGTTACTGTTTTTGCATTTAATTTACTTATTTTAAAAAAGAACAGAATTCAAATTCCGTTTTTCAATTTTCTTAATGTGATAAAAATTTGTTCAGAAAGATATCAGAAATAAATTTTTTAATAAAGCTTATTGTAAATATTGCAGCTTTTAATTATTTATTTATTGTGTATATTTATCGTATTTCTCTGTGCGAATCGCATATTCTATTTAAAACGAAAAAAAAAAGTTTTAGGTGCAATTCAATCACAACATTGCAACCGGAAAATTGTCTTTGAATTTTTCGGTTCCTGTCGCAGATATTCATTGTTTGTGTATCTTTAGTGTTGCTTTCAAATAAAATGTGAATGCGTGCGTATCATTTATTTGTTGGAACCTTTAAATATAAATGCAGTTTCTTAACAAAAATTACTTACGGAAAAAAAAAAAAATGATATATGACTGCTGAAATAAAAATGTTTTCTACATGACTGTTTTTAAGTAGCATACTGAAATCTGTAAAACGAAATTTGGATAGTGATTCACAAAAGCTGAAAAGAGAGATAGAGTGAAAGAGAAATTAAATTAAATCTTAAAATGTCTTTCGACGAATAAACGAGACAGTAAATCGTGCCAAATGTCGGCAGACAAGAATCGTCAAGGGCAAATTTTACTTCACTAGTTGACTCTTTTCTAGTATTGTTTGTAGGCAGTGAAAATAGAGTTAGCATGTAACCTCAGATTGAAACTTCAGCAACCAATTTTTTTTCAAAACTAGGGGCCAAGGCCCTTAGACTCGCTACGCTCGCTTTTCGTATAAGGCATTGAGCCCCTAATAAGACTTATTCGTAAAAAAGGCACAATTTCAACAAACAAAACCCAAAGGTTGGATCAGATAGAATGTTACCGATCTACACATTGCAGGGTTTAACCTGGGCTAAAAATTTCTTTAGCAAAAAAGCTAAAATGAGAAAAAAAGCTTTAGCAAAATGCTAAAAGACCAATATACCTATAAATTCACATTCCCCCACTTTCTCGACATCTTGATGCGTTTGATTTTCATTTGCTGACTTACCTTTAAAAATCAGCCACATCTGTAAAGGATTACATATTTACAAAACATTCTTAATGACAAAGTAATTCAAATCTGCACTTACCAATGAGACAAAAGTTTGACTAAAAGCTATTGTAATATATGTAATATTTGTTATGATTAAATAACAAACAAATAAAAAATAATGTTAATTTGATAAAATGATTTTATTGTTTTTCAAAACTGTTTTTACTACATGTTACTAGTTTTCTTTGTTTCATATTGCCCCACTTTTCAAAAGCCTTATTAAAATTGAAAAATTCCCTTTCTGGACCTTCTATATTTATCATTAGAAGACTATCAATGTTTTCTATAAATAATCGGTTTCTAATGTTAGATCTTACAAGATTCAGTCGCAATCAACTGTGTGCATTGGGATGGTTGCACAATATTCAATAATGGAACACATTAACATTCTCTACGCTTTCTTGTAAACAAAGCATGGAAAAGCCGTTATTCCACTGCCCGCTAGTATTTTTCCAAATATGTTTTCGCAAAAAAGCGAAAACCCTCTCGTTTCATTTTCGCATTTTAGCAACTCTTTTCGCATTTTGCGAAAAATGCGACCGTATTTTAAACCCCGACACAATGTTTGGTTCTTCCATGTTCCTTAGAACATAAAAATTTAAACTTCGCACTATTTTTAATTATGTGGAAACCTTGCATATTAGCCAATTATGGCGATTTTTATAATTTGGCGACTTGCGTATATGTATAGTTAATAATTAGCTCTAAGAAAACAGTACTTCATATGTTTTCTTTGATAAAAAGTGCGGATCAACTAGGATAGCTTGCCACCAATGGCGAGTTTCCATTATTTGGCGATTTACACATGCTCACAAAGGTTGGATCAGATAGAATGTTACCAAGCTACACATTGCTTGGTTCTTCCATGTTCCTTGGAACATAAAAATTTAAACTTCGCACTATTTTTAATTATGTGAAACCCATGAAAACCTTTCATATTAGCCAATTATGGCGATTTTTCATAATTTGGTGACTTGCGTTTACGTATAGTTAATAATTAGCTCTAAGAAAATAGTACTTCATATGTTTTCTTTGATAAAAACTACGGATCAGCTACGATAGCTTGCTACCAACGGCGACTTTTCATTATTTGGCGATTTACAGATACGTACAACCGATAATTACTGCTCATGTAAGGTTCCCGGAAAACCGTTATCCATATTTTTATATACATAATCCTTTGCAGATTGGCGTAGTTAGCACCACAAATTATATCATCTCGCCGCTCTGGCAATCTGTACTGTAACTGCTATAATTTCATAGTTAACGCTGCTAAATATTTCTACTGGTAGCAAATACCCAAGCTGAACCTAACCGGCTTTAAAATAATAACTGCATTTTAATTATTTTTCATTTTCGAGATACTGGGTTCTAATATTTTTGAACTGGCGGTTTACATTCACGCTGCTTGGAGAGATACCATTTTGCCAGATCATACCTAATGCCAAGATGGCGCTTTTTAAATCAGTTACAATTAGTTATTCTGTTTTGGAAAAACGAATAGTCGCTAATTCTAAACTCCTGTTGTCTAAGCGAACTTACTATTTGAAAATTGTCAACTTTGTGTAACACACTTTGAGTTATTTATTTCATATAATTTTTAATTTGGCGTAAAATGGGTCTCATTCTACTTCATGTTTGTCAATTTCACGCGATTCTCCGTACTTGGAATTGCTTTGTTGCAAACGAATGAATGATTTTATGCCAAATCTGGCAACCATTATGCTTATTTTTTTCAGTTTTTTATTAATATCTTCTAAAATAATTCTATTTTCGAAATTTAAATCAGCTTATCAGGTTCCTTGAAATTTTCAGAATCCGTTGACCCATTAGTCGAAACTCAAATCCCCACGGTATAGGAGGAGATAGCCGAACAAGTTCTTGACAGCGGCGGCGACAGCGGACGTTACTTTTTTTTTAGAATAGAGAGATACGCCTTCTCTCTCCCCCTTAAGCGAGTTCTGAGATAGGCAATAACTTCAATATAAGGTGAAATTTTAAAATGATGTTTCAAAATATAAAAACTTCAACGTTAAATTACCATCCCTAGACAGTATAATTAAAGCATTGTAACCTACAGCAGTACTCTTTTCAACTTGTAGTGCTCTTTCATCGATGAATTTAAAGTGACCTACAGATGTACTGTAATGTCCTACTTAAAATGACGGTGTTATACAAATTCTAGAAAGTGTACAAAATATAAAGTATTCAATTTTTGTACAGGAAAGTAATACAAATAACACGCATGTGTTGTAATGTAAAACATGTGAATATGTGAATTTTTAATGTGAATACTCCAGCCTGGCAAAATGTAGCAGTTTTTATGTTAACCCTTTGAGGCGCAACCCTTTCCCAATGCTGAAAAAAGGGTAGCCGTTGCCACGCTCGACTTAACTACCAGAAAAATAGTGGACGATTGAAACGTACATCGCGTGCCACAGATCTAGAGACCCTTTTTTGACGCAGCTGGCTGCGAGCGTGGCAATCATCATGATTCAATTTTTTGATGAGTTACATGATTTCCTTCGTCACTTCATCCTAGCCGAGTGGATAAGACATAAATACGGTTAAAATACGAAATTACGGCTGCCCTTTATTAATTACTGACCCTTTATAAATTACGGCTGCCCTTTTTTCAGCATGGGCAATCTATACAGCTGTTCTCGCATTCTTCCATTTTTCAGCAGATGTCAGTGCTGTTAAAAATAATCGTGACAATTTTTTTTACGGGAAATGACGTGCTAAAGAGTAAAGGATTCTCGTGGAGCTATGTCACCCGCAACTATTTTTATAGAAATCAAATTTATTCTTCGTGACTGGCAACAGTCAAAACGTCAGAGTTTGGTGTTCCCAGAGCGGGACCACTGCGCGTTAAAGGGTTAAGGCAAATGTAGTACATTTTCAGTTATATGTCTGGATTTTGTAAGTATGTGAAACTTATTAGTCAACATTGTGGTGAAAAAAAAAAAAGAGAATAGTTTGAAATAATTAAAATAGGTTGAAAGCCGATTTTATAATAATTCTTAATTTTAAAAGATTGTGAGGTCTTACATGGTTAAAAAGCATTGTTCTTGTTTCTTATCCATCTGGTTCGCCATTAGGCTAAATCAGGCCGTGAGCTGTCGGAAAGTTCAACACAAGAAAAGGATTTCGATTTCGAAGCAAGTCCTCTTTTTCAAGTGCCATACTTAAAACGCAGTTTAATTTAACTTGATAAGTTAAAAATATACGCTGAAAAAAGATCCTTCGAGGAAACCTGCTTTAAATATTTTTTACGTTAATCATTTCTACTGTTCTGGCTCTGAATTTTTTTAACATGTCCTAATGAACTTCGGAGAATAGAAGTGCTTGATTTAAATTCTGACAGCCAGGTGTTTCTTAAATTGCATCAGTGTGGGTCAATGAAAAAATGTATACTAACCAGAAATGACACAATTACTGTTTAGTATATGCTTTTATTGAATGGTTCCAAGAAGAGAAGGAGTTGTAATATGATACGAATCTCATTATTTATATATTTGGGGGAATAGGTTGCATGATTCTGATGATTGATGTTATTAGAAATGAATAACTACTTTTATGGAAGACCTTTTTTTTTTTTTTTTTTTTTTTTTAACTGATGTCCTCACCAACTTTAACTTAAGTCATGGTTATGCTCTCTGTATACAATGCTGAATATCTGCTCAAACATTTGTAAAATATCTGAAATATCTTAAAATCTTTGTCAACATTGGTCGGTTGTGGGTATTAGTTTTATGATCTGTAATTGCTTAATTTAGAGGTTTCCTTACTATCGTTTGCAAAGTATATTGAGTGTCTCTTTTAAAGTAAAAAAATCTTGGAATTTTAATGGGTAAATTGAGGTAGCAATTATATTTTTAAACATTTCTTAGATTCTGCGGTAGTTTAATCGGACCTGTTTCGATAGTTCTAGCTTCGTTGCTGATACGTATCCTTCAATATTACCCCTGATTGAAAGTAATTCGCTTTTAAATTTCAAATAGGACCTCTTTTTCGTGGACAAAATATCTTCAAAAACAGTTATTCTATCAGCAGTTCAATAAAGAACGCCATCGTCTGCAGGAAATCAAATGCTAAAAATATCATGCTTTATTTTCTTTTTGTTTATATATATATATGAGACGTCAGATATTTCAAGTAAAGTTTCAGAGTTAAGGCAGGTAATATGGTTTATTGAACATTACAATTAAGTTACAATTTAGAATGAGAAGAGGGGAGGGGAGACGGGTACAAGAATCAGCGTGGACTCATTAAGCAGTTCCAGTGGCAGAAGTCCCTCGATTTTCGATGTGCGGGAGTATTTACGCTTACCACACCACGTGGTCTGCGAAGACACAACTCCTCCTCTCTCTTATCTCTGATCGAACCACACACATTTACAAACATGACCCGCATCCGGGGCTACAAGGGCGTGGGGACACGTGTACATCTAAAGAACTCAGAATCGACGGCCTGATGTTTGACAAATAACAAAATAAATAAAACATAGCTCCAGAGCGCTCTTGGCAAGCATGACAGGAAAGCAAAACTTACAGTGAAAGTACCGGTTTGAACAATACCCAAACTAGTAAGACCCAAATTACCTTTTTATACATTACAATATCCCCCCCGGCAAAAGAAGTCTGACGAGCAATATCATTGAGGTGGCCAGTCTCTCAATTGCGAGTCAGACGTCCTTGCAACCTAATCTTAAAACTGCGAACTAATCTAATTTTCAAGTTTAGACACCTTACATTTTTCTGGCTAGAATTCTGGAGCTATGTTGTACAACACCTGAGAGGCAGGATGCAGTTTCTAAAATTTGACAAAACATAATGATGCAATAGTACGAAAATCTTACAATAAACAATAAAACAATGAGTGCGCACAATTTTTTTTTCAAAATATCACAAGTAAAATTTTTACAACCTAGGTGGGATACAATAATACTGTACAACAATATAGTAATATAATTAAACAAAATGGTATAAACATGGCTGACATTCATTTTCTTTGGCAAATACGTATGGCTTTGGCTTGCATGGCATAAAGTGAATGGAATGAAAATAACTTGGCAAAATAGTTGGCAAAATGCAGTTGGCAAAATGGAGTAAATTTATTTAATGTAAAGGCAATGTAAAAAAAAAAAAAAAAATATGTAAAAATGTGCGTAGTGTGTAGAAAATTTCGAAAACCATAGCTGTGAAACAGCAGTATTAACAGGAACGCTTGCTAGAAGAATTTTTCAAGGTAATACAATAAATGATAGCCTGCATGAGGTACTGCATTTATGTGACCTAACAATTTTTTATTTCTAGCAATGGCTTATTGTGCTTTCTTAATTGGTTATTACTAGTACTTCTTAACAATCTGAGGGCGAATACTCTCCTCAGAGGTTTAATTACTAGTTAACCGTCTAGGCAAATTTAAATTATATTACATGAAAAAAAAAAATGGTTGGCATCATTATTCAATAAAGGAAATAATATACGATCATTTTGGCACACAAAAATTTACACAGTAAATATTCAAAATAAAACATCTACAATTTAAGCAAACCTAATATAATGCAAGAAATTTTTTATTTACATTGACACTATAAGTATTTGTTGTTTTCATTAAGTTATCGTACCCGGGTGCATGAATTTGTCATAAATTTTCAAGTGACTTTTCAGTGAATAAATGACATTATCTCAAGTAAATTAGAATTCGTGTCAAGTTGAGAGTCCCAATCGGTAAGTCATTTCAGGGAAATAATCAAATGAATCTAAACTACGTCATAGTATGCAAATAACAAAATTTCAATTTTCAAATCTTCAGGAGATATAGGTAATGCAGTAGTAATTTAAGCATTAATTTAATAATAGTAAGGGCAGTATAAAACTTCAATTGAAATAAAATATTTAATAACACAATTCAATTGTAAACTTACCTTAATGAAAATACTATATTAATTAAAACAAGCGCAGATATATCAAAACAAATTTTTTCTTTTTTTTTCTTTTTTTTTTTTCAACATTAAAATAGCACTTTTAAAATAACACACACAACTGATAATCATTTAAATATAATACTTTAATGTTCACTTCAACTCTAAAATAAAAATCGCTTACTTTTACGAAAGAAATCAATATCCGCAAGTTGAAATCGTCATTCTTCAACAATAAACAAAACACACACACAAAAAAAAAAATATCTTCTCTCCCAAGTTAAATGCAGGCAGGAGGAGTTTCGGTCAACAAGTTGTACGCATAAAAACACAAATATTCGGCACGTTGAAAAGGGGGAAATGATTCACCAGTTGGACACTCTTCTCGTGGGGGCTTGTTTTGGGGCAACGAAGGCAGTAAATTTTGACGCACCGCCGCGCCGTAATGATGACAGGAGTTTCTCTTGGTTTGTGGCGAACGTGCGAAAAAAAAAAAAAAAAAAAAAAAAAAAAAAGATGAATTAGGAGGCGCAGATTTCGGTATGATGAGCGCCGCAAAAATACCGCATAGGCTGTTCATCAATGCAGACGTTCTTCCATTTCGGCATTAACGGCGTAGAACGTACAGGACGTTCTGTGAAGTACTTCAGAAGATAACCTGACTCATCAGTCGGTGTTGAAATCTCCCAGAGCAGGGCTCGACGAAGTTGGCCGGTGGAGAGCGGACTCAAGGAGTAGGCCATCGGCTGGTCGGTGAAGAGGCGCGCTGCATCTCCTGCGAACGATGGGCGATGAACCCGTCTCCCGGACGATTGAGCGTTAATTTTTTTACAATTTAAAATTTTTAATTGGCACACAGGCAATCATCCTGTCGACTATTTGTGATGTCAGATATTTCAAGTAAAGTTTCAGAGTTAAGGCTGGTAATATGGTTTATTGAACATTATATTTAAGTTACAATTTAGAATGAGAAAAGGGGAGGGGAGACGGGTACAAGAATCAGCGTGGACTCATTAAGCAGTTCCAGTGGCAGAAGTCCCTCGATTTTCGATGTGCGGGAGTATTTACGCTTACCACACCACGTGGTCTGCGAAGACACAACTCCTCCTCTCTCTTATCTCTGATCGAACCACACACATTTACAAACATGACCCGCATCCGGGGCTACAAGGGCGTGGGGACACGTGTACATCTAAAGAACTCAGAATCGACGGCCTGATGTTTGACAAATAACAAAATAAATAAAACATAGCTCCAGAGTGCGCGTGGCAAGCATGACAGGAAAGCAAAATTTACAGTGAAAGAACCGGTTTGAACAATACCCAAACTAGTAAGACCCAAATTACCTTTTTATACATTACATATATATATATATATATATATTTGTTAGATTACTGCATATATATATATATATATAATATATATTGCAGTAATTCTAACAAATATATATATAGTATATATATATATATATATGTAATGTATAAAAAGGTAATTTGGGTTTTACTAGTTTGGGTATTGGTCAAGCGGGTACTTTCACTGTAAGTTTTACTTTCCTGTCATGCTTGCCACGCGCGCTCTGGAGCTATGTTTTATTTATTTTGTTATTTGTCAAACGTCAGGCCGTCGATTCTGAGTTCTTTAGATGTACACGTGTCCCCACGCCCTTGTAGCCCCGGATGCGGGTCATGTTTGTAAATGTGTGTGGTTCGATCAGAGATAAGAGAGAGGAGGAGTTGTGTCTTCGCAGACCACGTGGTGTGGTAAGCGTAAATACTCCCGCACATCGAAAATCGGGGGACTTCTGCCACTGGAACTGCTTAATGAGTCCACGCTGATTCTTGTACCCGTCTCCCCTCCCCTCTTCTCATTCTAAATTGTAACTTAAATGTAATGTTCAATAAACCGTATTACCTGCCTTAACTCTGAAACTTTACTTGAAATATCTGACGTCTCATATATATATATATATATATTAGCAGTAATCTAACAAAAAAAAATTTTTTTATCACCCGTTATTGGCAACTCGGGAAGAACGTCTCCGAAAAGATCGTGAACGTGCAAAACTGTGTCGTGATCTTAACTTATCGAAATAAAGATGCCGAATTATGAAAGAATATAAACATTTGTATTTTTAAGCTTCAAAGGTTTCTTTTAAAAATAAGAACAGCACTGTAGTGCTATTTCACATCTGGAATTTTCCACATTTCTTTCTTTTTCTTTTTTTAAATAGATTCACGTCTTTAAAGTGCACTTTTAACAACGGTTGTCCATAAACTTTAATGTAAGTCTTATGGGCCTTTGTGGAGAAAAAAGAAAACAAAAAACTTAAGAATGTTATACACATCATTTTCACCAGGGAACACAGTTCTCTGAAATAAAAGATATAAATTTTGTAGCAATTGATGCCTACTTGCGGTTGTTAGAGCACAGGCAGCCCGCGCGATATCATAAAGAATTTTCTACTTTGTGTTAAAAACAGTGTTTACAAATAATTACATAGCTTTTATTTGATTCTTATTGAAACGAATGATTTCATGACAAATTTAACATTTTAAACCTGGTGCTTCAAACTTGGGGGGGGGGGAAACCACTTTTGTGATTCTGTATATAAAAACCGTGTATTGTAAAGTCCAACGAGAAAAATGATGTCTCATCTCTGAAAAGGCATTTACAGATTTCATTTTAACATAATATTTAATAAGGTATTCAAAATTCAAAAATGAACTTCTCTGGCGAATTTCTGCTACGGTTTCGGCACTTAAATCTAAATTGTAATATCTCAATTAAGTGGCCGTGCACAAACTGAGTTACAGTAGACTCTAGATCAACCGGGATGGTCGGGATATGCCTTGTCCCGGATTTACCGAATAACCCAATTTATTCAAATTTTTGTTGGAAATAATAATAAAAAAAGTTACAGAAACTGTTAAATTTTTATACAATAGGACATTAATAATTTAATTAATACAGAAGAAAGAAAATGGACATAAATTCTAATGTTATTTAAATTTACAATTAGTACCTCCCCCCCCCAAAATAAAATAAAATAAAATAAAATCGTGAAGAATGAAATGACACAGATGTGTTTTCTTTTTTCAGTCACTGCTCGACAGCATTTTACTACGCAAAATTCTCAGCATGACTTTTTAAACAGGCATTCATCTTATTATTCCAAGTAATTAAGTAATGCGCTATGTAGTGATGCATCACCATGATTCAATTTTTCGATGAGTTACATGATTTCCTTCGTCACTTCATCCTAGCCGAGTGGATAAGACATAAATACGGGTTAGAACTAGAGATGAGTTCGGGCTCATTTTTTGAAGCCCGAGCCCGAGGACTTTTCATCCGAGCCCGAGCAATATTATTTAAGTCGGAGCTCGAGCCCGAAATTTCAGCTAAAGATAAAAAAAATTCAATTACTTCATTGATAGAATACAATAAATTTTGCTGTTTGTGCAAATTAAAGACAAATATAGTTGCAAACTCCCAATACACTTTCTAATTCTTTGTATCCATCTTTTATCAAAAAATGTCGGATCTCATGACTAACTAAGGAATATAAACCGCCGTTCTAAAATACCCAAACAGCTTCACGCACCTTCTAGGCGCCCGTGCCGCAATTTTTATTTGTTTATTTATTTATTTATCTTTTATAAGTACTTTTATTTTCCTCACGAATCACTTTTTAAAATCTGTTTCAAGCAGTATGTTCAATAAAGGAGACATTTTTCATGAGCCCGAGTCCGAACACAATTGTGAATTACAGAGCCCGAGCCCGGTTCGGGCCAGGGCTCGGGCTCGGGCTGAGCCCGTCTCATCTCTAGTTAGAACACCTTAGAAAGACCCCCACGGAGGGCACCCCCACCCTTTGGCCTAGATCCCACGTGTAGATAATTGACCGTAATCCCGCAACACAAAACAAAACTTCTGAAAAGTCCTCCGTTCAAACACAATACACAGTTCTCATCTCTTTAAGGATATTCTACGAAATTCCTTGTTCCTCCTGAGCCACAAGCTTCTCATCATTTCAATTTCGAATTTTTGTTAATCCACTGTTGCACTTTAGTTTTCAAAATAGTCTCATTTTCTCAAATCTAAGAATTTTCTTTATTGTCCAGTATTACCGTCGTGTTCTGTATAGAATTCCTTTTTCTTCATTTGATAAAATCGACCTCCATAATTTTTTAATACTAATTTCCACGTGTCGTCACCATAATAAATTGGGGCTGTCCCGGATAATTCGATCACGGTTAATCGAGAGTCTACTGTATAAACTTTTCTTTTTTGTGAGTTTTTCTGTCTGTTCAATCATTAAAAATATACCAGGTTGGTTTTTAATAATAGTATTTATTTATACTAGAAGTCAAAACCCGTTTGGAAAGCAATTACAACGGGCGCGAGAAACAACATTTGACGAAAATACGTCTACACCCAGTAAATTTCATCTTCGTCTCCCTGTAATAAATAACTCAAATGGCATTTCATGTTCTTCTGGAAATGCGTGGAAACTTTTCGCATTCGACCGATTTCGTTTTGTGTAAACAGCTTTTATAGCCTTTTAATGAAAATAAATAAATAAACTATGTTATCTGGAAAAACTATTTTAAGAGAATTGGAATTGCAACTTTCCCTTCGAAACTTGATGGCCGTCACTTCAATATGACATCAGGTCAATTGCGACAGCTAATTTTGTCACGCAAATGATTAACCTTTTTTACTCTCGGAAATAAAAGGAGCTGAAAATAGCAAAAAATCGGTTGAAAATTAGGGGAAGTGGGTAGATTTTCAAAATTTTAAAATAACGCAAATTGTTTTCTATATTTTTATACATAATTATGAAAAATTTCAAGCTGATCGCACAAACTGTGTAGATGTTATTAGGCTTTTTGTGCTTAACTTTTTAATCTTTTTGTAGTAATGGCGGCAAGAGTTTTATCTTGGAGTGGTTCCCCGGAATTGTTAGAGTCAGCGAGTGGCTTAACTCTATAGTTGGATGAGTATTCTTGTAGTATACATATACTAGAACAAAGGCTCTTTGTTAGTGAACGTTGACTACATTTTTCTTATTTTGCGTTTCAACTAGCCGAATTTGGGTTTTCTTCGCTCATCATTTCAGCGCAATATTTGCTTGTGGTTTGTCCTTGCAGCCCGAGTGATTGCAAGGTTGGTCATTGCTCCTAACTGGACCAGCTAGTTAATGTTTTTTTGTTTGCATTTATTATCAGAGAATAATTCCGGTTTGGGTAAATAAAATAATAGTTAGTGCTTTCGAAAGTTGGCTGCTTATTTTTAGTCCATACTTGATCGGAGTGCTTAGCATTTATGATAATTTCTCAGATTAGCAGGTAATTATGCATTCATCCTTATTTTCAGTTGTTTCTGATGATGGTATTAATATAACTTTTGTGTACTTTATTGATTGAACTCGCTCGATTTGCAGTTCGTTTTTCGAGTAGAATATATTTTCAATTTTTCAAATTAGCATTTTAATTTTTCATTCTTTTACATCTGATATGCGTGATCGTAATATGACTGGTAATTAAGTACAAGTAATACACTAACAGGTATGATTAAAAAAAAAAAAAAAAGACTTCAAATTACGGCACGCCTTGGATTTTGCCACCCATGGCGACTTTTTTTTTTTTTTTTTTTTTTAAATCGATTTTCGTTTGCGCATAATTTTGCAGTGTTAATGCTTTTTTTTTTTTGTTTTTTTTTTTTGTTTTTTGTTTCTGTGTTTGTTCTTTTGTTTCTGTGTCCTCTTTCTTGTTTCTGTTCTTTCTTTGTTGCTGTATTTTGCCTTGTTATGTTATATTTATGCTTAAAATTTGCAGTTCTTCTTTCGTCAGAAAATATGTTCGTAACGCTTACTTTTGAAACTATTACTTTAAAGTAAAAGTTAGGTGCAATGTTTCAGCTTATAAAATTATTTATAACATTGTGTGTACTGTGATATTAAAATACTAAATAAAAATAAAGTTTAGATAAAAATATGAAATTAAAAGTCAAATTAATCTCGTAAAAAATGCTTATGTTATTCAAATCGGTCCTATTTTCTGAATTGTCGAATATATTAATTAATGTGTAACCCCTGTAAAAAATTTTTGCCTCAAAGTACTCAATTAAATAGGAAGACGTATTTTCTCTCAGTAGATTAATACACTGGGTTAAATTAAAGTCTGAATCAAGTAACATTTAAAAGATAAAGTTTAGATTATATAACGAGTGTCTAGCTGTAGTTCTTTTTTTTTTTTTTAGGTTAAGGGGAAGCTACACTAAGAGTATTTGTTTAATTATATCTAAGGAGAGGGGAAACTTAGACAGTTTTTAGGGGTTTTGAAGCTTATTTACGTTATATCTGGGACAGGGGCGTAGCCAGAAATTTTTCATGGGGGGGGGTTATGACTACTGCAACTCACATATATGCATACATGTCACATATATGCATACAGTGTGTGATAAAGGAGTGAAGAATATGCATTTTGTATGGCAAAAACTTCATCATGGGGGGGTTATGACCCCCCTAACCCCCCCCCCCCCTTGGCTACGCCTCTGATCTGGGGAAAACCGCTAAATTGCCGACAGATCGACAACCGCGCGAGAGGCTAGAAACCTAAGCCTGCACACTTCATCCTTCTCCTAGTGTTTAGTGTCTTCACTCGGCCATTAGTCGGCCGTTTATCTACATTGCAATGCAGTATTATTTGAGAGTGACTGCAATTCGATATTAAATCACTGGCTGAAATATATAATTGTTTGTTATGCAAAAGTGTGGAATCATTAACAACGATACACATAGTAGTTCTTTTAATACTGATAAAACATGTTTAAAACGTCATTCGTTCAAAAGTATTTTGTTCTTAGACTCTTTTTTTCATCACATATAACAAAGGAATAAAGCTTTAAAGGTTCTATCAGATTTTACGCTGTATCGCTTCGAAATCTATTTATTTTATTTGAGAGAAAAATAGTCTTACAAATTGACTTATTTAAAAAATAAATGAATGGAATAAATCAAACAGGCTCAAAAGCGCAGTTTTTCTTTTTGCTTCCCTGGTGATGTAGTGGCTAAAGGGTCCGGGTTCGATTCCCGGCTTGAACTTTGGTATTAATTCCTCCGTCCTTTCATAGGGAGTAATGTTGGCCGATCATCGGGGTACGGGTGCCACCGTAGTAGAATGCCCAGTACCTTCGGACCGCTGTAGTGTGTAATTGGCAAGCGCCCGCCCACTTGTTATTTTAATTTTAATTTTTTATTTATTTTTATTTATTTAAAGTTTTTCTTTTTTTTATGTATGGCTTTAACACATCTGATTTCGTTAATAGATTAGCCTGATTTTCATATTTCAGTTTCCAAGTCGCATATTATGTTTTTCTTTTTGAGCCCGGACTTCAGGGTTTGAACAGCAGCTTTTTCTTTTGTAAAAACATTGTTTATTTTAGTATAAATTATTTTTTTAATTTGAGAACTAAAGAAAAAGTCATATAAGACATATAACGAGAAAATTGATTTCTTGAAATATCAAGTTCATTGTGTATCCTTAACGTATTGTAAACTTTGACGCATAATTTAAAGTGTTGCTCAGTTGTTTCAAACTGTTGACTTTTATTTAAAATTATTGTTCAGAAAACTTGATGATTATTTTAATATTTCTACTTCTTACTTTTATTTATTTATTTATTTATTTTTTGAGTCATTAGCATTTGAGTCTAACTTCTATTGTAACTTTTAGATAAGCATTATTTTTTATTTGAGAGAAAAATATTATAGCAGTTAAAAAATGTTCGTTTACTACTTTTTTTAATGAAAGAATTAAGAGAGTTTTGGTTTTGGTCAAGTTTAAACACACACAAAACTACTTACATTGAAAATTATGAAAGATGATAGGAAGAATAAGCTTGTGGTAAATTTAATTACTTTTGAGAGCTTTACGAAAAATTTTCTTTTTAGTTCTTTGACTAACTGGTATTTAATGACCCGGACAGTTTTCCAATTTTGCTAGATTTGTAAGTTTTTGAAAAACGTTTATTAGTCCAACTAGAAAGTGGAAATTTAAATATTGCATACCTAACTTATGTTTATTGCTTTTAGATACAGATAAGTCAAACCATAACTGAATTGCTTATTTCGTTAATTATGAGAAAATTAACAATTGTGTCAATAGCTTATATTTGTGAGCTCCAGAGCCGGTTTAACCCCTACTAGGGCCCTTAGGCGGTAGAATTTATGAGGCCTTTTCCATACATACTCTGTCAATCAAGTGAATTTATGTCTGAAAGACTAATTTTGGGCATAAATACCAATGTAGTGTTAAACATGATTACTTTATATATATTTGTGCAAAATGAATTATAAAAATATATTAAAAACTTTATAATAATCTGTATAATAATCTTCAAAATTCCTGACACACATCAATCCGAATTGTAACTAACAAATAGAACAATCGTAACTAATTTTTCATGAATACAGAAGTATTATTTTGTCAGACTATCAGTCACTAAAATAACCTTAAATATATGATTATATATATTTTTTTCTTTGATTTTTTGCAGCGGGACTCTAAAATGGTTAAGGCCCATCGGCTACAGCCTACTGAGCCTTATGGGCAGGGGCCGACCCAGGAATTTTTTCCGTTGTCCCATTTTTGTGAAAACTGCTTATTTTTGTGAATTCCAGTACTGAATTTCGTGAATTTCAACACTTATTTTTGTGAATTTTCATAGCGATTTTTAATAAAAGTCACTTATTTTTGGTTAAAATAATTGGTAAATCAGATTAAAATAGTGGGTAAAATGCCAACGAAGGGCTGTTCTAATCGATTGTAATTTTGTGAAGGGGTCGTTTTAATCGATTATATTTTTGTGAAGGGGCCGTTTTAATCAATTGTATTTTTGTGTAGGGGAAGTTTTAATCAATGGCAATTTTGTGAAGGGTGCCGCAAAACGGACCCAATTTTCGTCTATATGGACCCCTGCTTATGGGTAATCGAAACCTTGGTGAATTCTCAATTTCCTTTTTTACAATCCCAATAAAGGTTCATATTCTTAAGTACTGCAATATTTAGTTGACTTCAGTCTCACGCTTTTTGAAAGTGTTGAGAAGTTTAGTTTATCTGTCTTAATGATAGCGATATGAAAATAATTTTTTATTTTTTTGTATTTTCAGCTTTTTTTTTTTAATTGGACCCTTTTATGAATACGCTTTTCAATTCATCATGGCGTGGTTTTGTTTTCTAGACCTGATTTTATTAAAAGAAGTTATTAAGCTAATTAGTTCATGCAAAGTTGAGAAACGCGGCCTTGTTTATTTTTCGAAGAAAAAAGCGTGACTTCCTTCAGCTACCTCTTAGCAGTTGGTACTTAATTTTTAGTTTGAAACATAGTCTGGTGTAGAAGGTTAAATTTCAGAAGATTAATTTATCCATAACCTTTTGAACTAGCTGATTTTTTTAGAAAAATAATGGTTCCTATCTAATGATTTCTTAACAAATGGCTGTGTTTTAACTCTTGGAAAGAAAGTCAGGTTAGGTGGGGGAAAATGGTGGGAAAATTATGAATTTTATTTTAAAAGGTCCTAAAATCAAGCTGTTAAATTTACGTTGATTAAATTATTGGCGTATATTGCATACATTGGACTTATATAGATTGAAAATATAGAATTATTTTTTAATGTTATCAAAATGTTTTTCTACGGTGTCCTTTTTAGTTAGGTAAGTATTGATAACTCCCCCTTTTCCTCCATGGTGTGGGGGGGGGGAATATGGGGGTAGTACAAAAGTACCTGTATATTTTTAATAAGAATCATGTTTAATGGTATGAATGAAAGAAAAGGCACTCAATTCAATGTATTCTTAATATACTTCAAGAAAAAGATGCGCAGAAAAGGATTATTTAATAAAATATTTAGCCAAAGAAATAATCCACTATCATCAAATTCAGGTTCACTCAGTATATGGCACGTTGCTTGGTTCCACACAGGGGTGTACGCAGTGCTGATGGGGCTGTAGTCACCTGCGAAATAAGTGAACATACGATATGAAAAAGATTACGCACATATGGATAAATTTGAAAGTTCCCCTTGAAAGATTTGAGGTTCAGCAATGGACTTGAGTCGTATTTAATATTTTCTGTAATGTATGTTTCTCCAACTGCAAAGTTTCAAATTCGATTTATTAATTTACTTTGTCTTTCGTTTTTTAAATTCATTTTTATATGCGAGCACTTGTAGGCAAAGCAAAGTGGTTCCATTCTCTCCGCCCCCAAAAAAGGTTTGATTTTATCAATTTTTATAAGCTATATTACATTCTAGTTTTTTGAGTTCTCAGTAACCACTGAAAGAAATTATTAACTAATTTCTTAAGTCTAACCATACCCCCATTTTATCCCACCCCAGAAGAAAAAAAATTAAAAATAGAAATTAAATTTTATTCTTATTTATTTATTTTTTAAATATAACCCAGTACTTTTGAAGTTTCTCTACTAATGTGTATCAAAATATAAATCTATATCTAATTATAAGGAATCTAAAAGAAAGTTTTTCAGTATATCACTTGTTAATATGCAGTGTGTTTAAAGCAGAAACAATAAGTTTTGCCCAGATTAATATTGTTGAAATATCCTAAAACTTCATTAGAAATACTTGTTGTGTTGTTAAAATATATCTCCATAGAAAAAAAATATTGAAACATCTAAAGTTTTATGGTGAAAGGAGGTTTTTTTCAATATACCCCCATTTTCCTCACCTGGCCTTATTTTTACCTTTCCTATAAAGGAAAAGACAAAATGTTTGAATATTGTTAATATAAATCGAAACTTTAATATCAGTAAGAAGAAAACATTTATTTGTTATTTGGATAAAAGGCACATGCACTCCAGAGAGACAAGCTACTAGTTGCAGTCTTTATAAATTTGCGTATATTGCGAAGTACTTTAGTTTTTTAATCAAGTAATTGTTCTCTCATTAGTTATTATCTTTATCATTTATCACATCAACGTGAAAAATGTTTTAAAATTTTATTTACGACCTATTTTTATTAAATTCACGTATTTAAGACATCTATATTACATAACAAATTTATTTATAAAATAATATTGATGGAGGAATTGATCAGTTTGACAGATATCTACGCTCCGAGCAATCCAGAATGTTGATAATGATTGCTTGATTCGCATAATGCGTTTCACTGTCGAAAATTTGATTTTTACTCCACAAGTGATCATACCCATATAAGCAATTATTTCTAGATTTTTTCGCTACTCAGGCCTTTTATTTTTTTAAAACTGTATATCTGGTCTTCGATTAAGCATTTCTTAGTAAGAATAAATTTATATTAAGAAATTAGAAAATCTTATGTAATACTTGACTAACGCTGGTTCGTAGTTACGTGAAAATTCATTATTTTAAGTCACTTTGATTCTTTCATGAGTTGAGTTTTGTGTTATGGCAAGCCTACATGAGGGGCTTCTGCCTACTGGGGGGCAGGTGCCTTTGTCGGAGGACATCTTAAAGGGTTCTATCGCGTATTCACGTTACATCTGGAGAAAACCCATCAAAACTCAAGACCATTAGATCGACAATCTCGCGGTAGGCTCGAAATCTTTCATAAATGCTGTTGGAAAACTTTGATTATTGATTTTGTGCATTTAAAATTACCATAATATTAAACATTTGTTTATAATCCTAGAGTTAAAAACGAATTTGCAAATTTAAATATTTTTATAAATGTATTATGGTAAATTATTAATAAAGTAATTTGTCCTGTTAAAGAAAATCTTCGATTTCAACCATTCTGTTCTGCCTGTTGCAAAACCACACACTTATTATTTTTCAGTTCAAAATTAAAATCGAAAAGTTGAAAATGAGTTTTTTAGTTACGAAGGTGTCTCTTACTCAGTTGTAGTATAGAGAGTTGTATATCGATTTCTCTTGACGCCAGAATCCTAGTCTGTATGCACGTGAGCACAATAAAAATCAATGTTCCCATTCAAGCGGAAGCGTTTTTCTAGTTCCCATTTTTCTCTTTTCCAGTCTGACAAAATGCAGTTTTCTCCTCAATTTTTTTTTCTTTTGTGTGTGTGTGTGTGTGGTAAAGGCGGTCTTGATGCCTAAAATTAACAGATAATTGCCACACAGTGGGATTTATATTTCATGGTAGAGACGATCCTCAGTATCGATTAATGCTGCAAATTGTAGATTGATATATGTCGTTATCGCATTGTATTACGATTGGAGTTTTATATTTTAGGATCCAAATTCATATAAAGGACAAACCTTGACCAGCGAAATAAGGATTTACATTTTTTTTTTTTTTTTTTTTTTTGCCTTTTGTTAATTTACATTTCTTGTTTATTTTAGAGTATAGTTTTTTATGAACATACTGTTGCAACGAATGCCTTTTGGTTTTTGTTGATGGTGTAACTTTAAAATTAATAATCTTTTACTTTTATTACAGTTTGGTAAATGTGTTTTTTGTATACTACTAGGGGCCAAGGCCCCCAGACTCGCTACGCTCGCTTTTCGTATGAGGCATTCGGCCCCTAATCAGGGTTATTCGTAAAAAAGACATAATTTCAACAGACAAAACCCGAAGATTGGATCAGATAGAATGTTACTGAGCTACACATTGCTTGGTTCTTGCATCTTCATTGGTACATAAAAATTTAAACTTCACACTACAGTAGACCCCCTCCTCTCCTCCCCCTCATAACACGGAAGATATTTTGTTATGGGAATCCGTGTTGTACGGGTCCTGAGCTATACTCCACCTGGAGTGCGGACTCCGCTTATAATCGCTGGAAAAATTATTTGCACTCCTCAGAAACACAATGATATTTAATGTTGCCATTCAAAAGTTATATTAATTAGGAGCTAAAGCGTAATAAAATCAGAACATATGTTTCAGCTGTATTTTTAATAATGTAAAACCTATTGAACATCTTGCGAATTTGTCACCCATGGCGATTTTTCATTATTTGGCGACTTGCGTACATGTAAAGTTAATAAAAGCTACGGAACAGATAGAATAGCCTGCCACCAATGGTGACTTTTCATTATTTGGCGATTTATACATGCTCACAACCTATATTTACTGTTCATTTAAGGTTACCGGAAAACCGTTATCCATATTTTCATTTACATAATCGTTTGCAGATTGGCGTACTTAACACGAATTATACCATCTCGTCGCGATAGCAAATATCCAAAGTGTACTATAACTGTTATAATGGTATAGTTAACGCCGCCAAATATTTCTACTGGTAGCCAATAATCCAGCTGGACAAGAACCGGCTTTAAAATAATCTGCATTTTAATTATTTTTCATTTTCAAGATATTAGTTATTCTGTTTTGGAAAAACGAATAATCGCTCATTCTAAACTCCTGTTGTCTAAGCGAACTTACTATTTGAAAATTGTCAACTTTGTGTAACACATTTTGAGTTACTTATTTCATATAGTTTTTATTTTGGGGTAAAATGGGCATAATTCATGTTTGTAAATTTCACGCGATTATAGATACTTGGAAACGCTTTGTTGCAAAGGAATAAATGATTTTATACCAAATCTGGCAACCATTCGGTTTATTTTTTCAGTTTTTTATTAATATCTTCTAAAATAATTCGATTTTCGAAATTTAAATCAGCTTAGGAGGTTCCTTCTCAATTTTTTGAATCTGTGGACACCTTAGTCGAAACTCAAATCCCTACGGTTTAGGAGGAGATAGGTCCACAAGCTTTGACAGCGCCAGCGGCTACTTTTTTTTAGAATAGAGAGATGCCGTTTTCGTAATATGGCAATAATTTTTGACCTTAGTCTCTAGCTTCTTCATTAAATGCATGCGTATTAAAAATAAGTAACTCTGTTGAAATACACCCATACATATTTATGCATACATATTGCATTATTTATGTGAATGCACGTTTTACTAGCTATTTGTTTTTAATTTTCTTAACATCAGCTTTTTAAAATGTTTTTATTATTAAATGAATATGTTATGAATCTTATTTTTCCATTTGTTATTCTGTGCCCTTTCTTATTCGTAGAAATAGCAATGGAATAATAAAGAATGAATACAAATTTATACTTTCATCGTTCGTATCTTTTCTGACGCATGAGTTCATTTTTAAATATTTTCGTTTGAAGCTTAAGTTAAATATGAAAATAATATGTTGAAGCTCTGTGTTTTGTAAATAACATTTTTTAATGTGTCAATGAGTTTTAATATAACGGTCTACCAATTTTTCAACGTTGTCATTTATTCGAAGTTGTAATACAGTAAAACAAAAATTTTACATCACCCTGTAAGTCAATTTTTCGAAGTTTAGGATTTGTTATTTGTTCATATCAAAATTATTAACTTCATGTGTTTAATCTTAATATCTGTTTTTCATTTTGTATACTTTCTTTTGTTCACCTTGTGCTTTTGCATGAAAAAGTAAGTATTTTACCAGTTGTATCTAACTTTATCCCTTTCAGACCCTGCGTCTACATTTGAAGACACAAAATTACCCGTACTATCGTACAGGATGGATGTCCTAATTTGTGCACATAAAGGAGAACCAATTTTCCTTGAAAATTTAGTAGTCAGGATTTTTTATTTTCATTTTTTTTAAAATCAAAATTTAATCTCTTATCAAAAGAACAAAATATTTAATTAAAAGAGAAACTATGTAATCAGGTCTGAAAGATTTAAAAAAAAAAAAAAAAAGTGGATGATCAAGGGGGGAAATGTTCTTTTTCTGCATTATTCTATCGAACACACAAAAATGATTTAAAAATGTTCTAGAACTCCCTTTCCGAATTGCCACTTCATGCTATCAGTTTTGGTCCTAGTAGGATTTATGCATCCATTTTAAGTCAGTTTTAGAAAACACTGTTTTAAACATCTGAATTTCCAAAACGCCTTTGTACATGATACATGTTAAGTAAAAGCTTTGGAAGTTATATGGAGTCATTTGAAATGTATTGTAAAATTTATATTAAAGGTGTACCTAGAAGTTTTTTTTTTGTATGTTTCAGGAATTTAAAAAAAAGAGTGTATTAATTACATTGGTTTTTAAATATCGTATTTATTATCAGTAAATTTCATAGAAAATCTTTTGACAATTTCCCCCAACAAATTAACAAAGAATAGATAAATGTGCTTTAAGATAATTAAAGTTTTTTTGCCCCCTACATTGTTTTATTTTCTCTGCTTTAAACACATTTTTTCCCTTGTATTTTTTAATGCTTGTGATAGGCATTTCATAGTAATCAAGATGTTATGACTGTTATTTCATTGTGAATATATTTATTTCCCTAAACCATTTTTGCTTTACCAATTCGCAAAGTGTATGTTTCGCTAAGAATTCTTGTGTGAGCCTTTGTTCAAATTAATAAGCATGTCTCATCTTTAATCACTGTGGTACTGATCTAGATAAACTGTTTCTTCACTGATAAAGTATTTCGTGGGAGGAGAAAGATGGGAAAAATGTTCATGTTTATTTCAGTGGGTGTGAAAGTGGTCTCTTTTTTTAAGAGGTTAAAAAAAGAGCTGGTGTATATCTTTTTTTATGCTCATGCAAGCGCCTGTTAGCAGTTTTCGCTGTTATCTGCCGGAGCTCTTGTCTTGCAATCGATATCTTTTGACGCCGGATATGCAGTAGAGCGTGCTAAGTGGATAAAAAAAAGGTAAAAGAATTATAGACTGATATTTGAAGTGGTTTCCTCGTGAATGATTTTTGTTTTTCTGAAATATTATAAATCAGAGATGAACCGTCTGAACTAAACCTATAAGAAATTTGTGGCCACCTTACTGTAAAGCCTTTTTTACAAAATGATTAATGGATAGATTTATTGGACACTTTCACCTTGTGAAAATTTTCTTTTCTTTCCTGTGATGCTAGAATTAGAATTGTTGGCGGAAGAGAGAAAAGTATTTTTACAATAAATTATTTTAAGTTATCTGTTAGGATATTATTTTAAATATGCTTAATGGCACCGTTTACCGTCTGATATGACATCTTAAATGATATCAATATAAAAAACAAATTTCACATTTTTGTAATTTAAAATTTTTAATAACATAAATTCCATAACACAAAAATAATAGACTCATTAGCATTAAAAATACAATAGGTGCAATAAAATAAAAATAATAGGTGCTATTAATGATGAGCTTACTAGCTCATTCATCTGTATTTTATATGGGTATTTTTGTTTGGACTATCTTTTTCTCTTTTCTACATACGTATTTTCTTTTCTTTTCTTTTTTTTTTTTTTTTTTTTGTCTCGGGGAACCATGAACACCAATTCTTATACAGTAAATTTTCGGATATGATTCCATATCATGAGACATCTCTAATGTGTTTCGAGTTGTGGGTTTAAGCAAGCATGCTAATAATTTGGCGTAGCTGGATAGGCTTTTCTAATATTTCTAGCGGATCGCTGTAGCCTGAGGATTAAAAGGCTTTATCTCAGATTCTTGCAGTAGAAACTCTTAATGTTTTTAGCGTAGTCAGCCCACCTTAGCGCCCACCCGGTTACGTCCCTGATACTTTATTTTATAATAATATTAAATGGAAATTTCGACGGTGATACTGGGACTCTAAATTTTCGATAGGCTAAGAACTATCTGAACACAAACGTTAGCCTACGGCGTTTTGGGGAAGTAAAATAATGATCCAGCCCATTGTAGTAATACTAACACACTCAAATACACACAGTAGTAAATAAAGGTGAATAAACTGAATCAGTAGTTATTTTTAACGCTCATTTTTCTGAGGGAAACATAAATAACTACTACAACTGCCAGATGTTCTGTTAAACGTTACTTGAAGTAAATACGACCCACTCCCATTGTGTAATATGTTACCTTTCTCTGTCTCCACTTCCACCCTTTGTGTTCTACGAATAATCTAAATTAACTTTTTCTTATAACTTTAAAAAAAAAAATCTTTTATGCCCCACGTGGTTCTTGGAAAACTATAGAGATGCATTTGTCACGTGCGTTAGCAGGACTCCGCAAATTGGAGATCCCCGTTTTTAAACACAGTCGACGGCTGGAGAATAGTCGAGTTGTTCCGAGAGCGAGAGGGAAAGGGGATATCCCAAACCAAAGAGTGTAGACGTACATAAAACTATTCTTTTCACTTTCTCTAAGCTCGGGGGATGTATAGTAGGTACCGCTGTGATGCCAACCGTGAGACCAGAGCGGATGAAGCATGCCGCTCCGCATAGGTTGAGCTTCTACATAGAAAGTCTAGTGGGAAAGTAACATTTACAGGAAAACCTCTTGTGTTATATAATTATGAAAAATAACGTGCAAATAACGATAAAACTTCATGGACCAGTATTCATTAGTAGATCCTATCAGTGTTTACTTTCGTAACCTTTGATTAAGTTTTACATATTTGAATATCCCTTTCTCTAACTAACATATTCACTCCACCACGTAGTTGCGTTTGTTTCGTGAAATAGTTGTAATTTAAGAATGGCAAAATAAACACACTATTCATATTACGGCGATTCATATAAGGCTTGTATTTTTGACACGATTAGTGGTGGGTGGGTCTAATGACAACTTAATCATCAATCAGCGAACATGACTACGCCTATTTCTTCTGTTTCCTTTTTCGTGAGACTGGGACTTCTTTATGTACCAAAACTGTATTATTTTGTTTTTATTTATCCGCAATTGTTTTTTTTTTTTTTTTTCTTGGAGGGATGTTTGATTTTTCCCACCAACTTCACCCCTTCTCTCCAAGGGTAAAGTTTTTATAAAACTTTTTTGAAAGTCTTGTTCTTATTTTTTGGGGGTAGTTCATGTAAATAATATATTTAGTTAGCACGGCGCTCTTTTATTATTAAACGAAGTGCAGCAGATTATTAGTCAATAGTTCAAACAGTTATATTTATTTAAATGTTATAGAACATTTATGATATTTATTACCTGCACTGCAAGTAATATGTATGCACGTTGTAATGTGTATTCTATTTTATTTATTTTAATTGTATGTCGAGTGACAGAGTGGACATAAGCCATCTTGTTCTAATCGAAAAGTTTTGTCATCCGCAATCTGAATTCAATTTTCAAATCAATACATTTTCAAAGTTGATCTTGTAGCATTTTTTGAAAATGCTACAAGAGAATTTCCCTAGAAGCATTTTGTAGGGTTTTGTGGGCATCCAAGAAGCATTTTGTGGGGTTTACACGGATCTCACAAAGTATACCCTGTATTCTGGAGGCAATAAAAAGTCGGGGATTTCATTTTACTGCCTTGCAGTCCCTACTAGCCTCTGAAGAAATAAGTCTTTGGCTTTCTTCGATACGTTCTAAGTTTTATTTTACGATTCTGTGTCTTTGATGTGAAGTTATTTGATTTCAGTCATGTATATTTAACCTTTTTAGAATAGTAAATATATAATTTAAAAATTCATTTTTTGAATATGAGGGATAGAGATATTAGAGCTTTTTACTTTCCGAACATGCACTATGTAAGAAAGTAGTGTAATCATGAAAAATTCGACTTCGAGATTTTGGTATATTTACACGCTTTGAGGTCTTCTGAATTCATTTATGCTATTTTTACGAGATGTATGTATGTGTGTGTATGCATGTGTGTTTGTATGTTTGTATGCATGTGAGTAAACACAATAGCTCCTAAACGGAGCATTCGATTGAGTTCAAATTGGGTATACAAGTTATAAACCACCGTCACAAGACCGGTGTTGATTTTGGTGTGTATAGGACTTATAGTTTTTCTACAGGGCTACGACAAAGATTTCTTTTACATTATGCCCGGGGAGAAATTTTTGAAAGTGCGCTAGCGTTTAAACGGCGCATTCGATTGAGCTTCAATTTGGTATATATGTGTGAATTATTCACCGATTAAAATTTATTTAAATGCTTGGTAATGATCTTAATCGTAAGTGTACGGAAAGTCGAGTGAGTCACTCCAGATTTTTTTAGCTTAAGAACGTGAGAACGGAGAGTACTGATTTCATAACGTTATACCTTGTCACACAGTTGCAGCCACCTTTAACAGTTTGGGCGCAACCATTTTAATATCGGTATAGAACACTCCGATGCGATCGGTATAGAACACTCCGATGCTGAAAAAGTGCAACCCTTAGCCATTGCTCCATTTAACTACCAGAACCTGGCTGTGCAGTCCGCACAGCCAGCTGTGTCAGAAGGTCTTCAGCTCCATGGCACGCGATTGGAGATTCGATCTACGGGCATGTTGCTGGTAATTAAATGGTGTAATGATCACGGCTGCACTTTTTCAGCGTTGGGGCCATTTAACCATAATTTTTTTTTCGACTAGCAGTGAAAACACTGGAATTAGATATTTTTATGGCGCACCCCCAGTTTCCTAAAGGGTTAAACGGCGATATACTATTTAGAGGAGAACGTTTTTATGTCCCTTAAAGCTGCTGTTCTTTTATCTTTGGTATTTTTCTTTCTCTCTCTTTGTGGTTATCTCTTGCACTTCCCATTATTATTCTTAAGCAAATAGCAGTTCTTACTTTTACTGCAGGATGTAAAATGTTTTTCTGTAATAAAAGTAGCTTCGTGATAGTGAAGGGCTAGTCTTATGAATAATAATATATTTCTGGCTTCCGCAATGTCATTTTAACACGTAGTATTAACAGTCGATAATTTTTTCATGCATAAATCATGTTTGCTTGTGTTTTGTGTTTGGAAAATTATTCAGCGTTGAATTAAGGTAGAGTAAATGCATTTTTCAAATTATGGATGCAGTGTTATACAAGCATTTATTTAACAGTTTCAGTCTTTGTAATAGCTACTCCGACTTTAAGTAATTTGGCTTCTATCGTTTTCATTGAACAAAGGATTTATGATGAAAAAATAAAACGTCTTTCAGATTTTTATCTATGTAGTATTTTTTTTAAATGTTTCATATAACAAAATTTTAATGTAAAAATTACCAACAGTTTTTTAGCAACTTAAAGTAACTTTATTCTTTTACTAAACTCCTAAATTATCTATATTTTCAAGCAATTTTTGTTAACCCATTTAAACAAAACTTGGTGCTCAAAAATTGTATGCGTTTTTTCCTTTCTGTTGACGATATATATTAATTCTGGCTTTTTGTACTTGTAAACTAAAAATTAGAAACCCGAAAAACCTACTATGACCAAATTTCAGTGTTCTAAAAATTTGTTTCATTGAAAGTAAGGATTAAATTTCTTTGGAGACAAGCCTGAGGAACTTTAACTTCTTACTGTAATGGAGATTAAGATGCAAGATGATAAAGATTAATAAGTCCCTAAATCATTCTTACGGAGATCCTTTTCGATTGCGCTTTGGAGTCAATGCCACTCTAGTACGAAAAACTTTATTATAATAGAAATTACCGTAGTTTTTATTTTTTTTTTAATGTTCCAGAGTGTTATAGTTCAAAATTCAAATTGATTCAAACTCCGTTCTAATGGAGACACATGATATCTAAATGTGCATTGGTTTACTCACAATTAGATTTCAAAGTATTGCGATAGAACTTTTGGCCGTGTCTTCTGCATTCGTTCGCGATCGAATCTTCACCACTTGGTCGATCATAGTCTGTTGGAAAAATCCGAGTTCATGTAAAAATTTCTCTTTAACTCCTAGCCACAGAATTTCTAATACAGGAAGAAATGATATTTTTGCTTGATTTATACCAGTGCTTTAGATAAATATGTTTAAAAATTATAACAGTCGTTGGCATAAAAGTTTGACTGTAACATGGCTTATATCAACATTTTATATGCATCTTGCCGTAATCCGGAATCATTTTAGAATTGGAGGGGGGGGGGGATTATCAAATAACTGAGCTTTTTAGATTGTGAGATTCTATGTCGTGTGAATAGTAATTATTTATCTGTCCTCGCTAGACATTATTCGACCTTACTTTATGATTGTGAGTTAAAATGCCATTTTTATTTATTTTTTATTTTTGTTGAATTCCATTCATGAAGCGCAGACAGTAACTTCCTGTAGTTTTTTGTTGAGAGTCAACTGACTTCTTACATTGTGTAACCATGTCTCCGTACATTACAACTTGTAGTAAACATTTAAATATTAATTAAATTCACTCATCTGTACACCTTTGCGAAATATTATTGTTATGATTATTAATTTTAACTGATATTATTATTTAGTTTAAAAATATTTTTAAAGGAAGCTATGTTTGCAAAAGAATTCAATTTGGTTGTCTGTGGACAGTCATTGTTTAAAGGACATTTTAGGGACGTTTATCCATTTCAAACAATACGAAATTAATACATATTATTGGGTGCCAGTGAAAGAATTCTGTTCATCAAAGTTACCGTATGTAATATTTGCAGTTTTTTAAAAAGAAATATTTAAATAGCAACACACAGAATTTCAATAGATTATAACAGTCTATGGGAAATCATTGGTTGAGATGCATTTGTGACGTTCCCCCATTTTAATCACAGTAAAATCAGTATGTATTATTGAAATTATGCAGCATGCGTTCCTTCAAAGAATATATAACATTTCTAGTTCTTGTACAGGGGATGGCAAGATTACATTACTCTATTAAGAAAGTGATAGAAACCATAACAACCCAGGTGGTTGTTCTATTTGCTTTAATTATTCATTTTTCAATTTTACATGTGCAGTTAAGACAGTTATGTTAAAAATTCTTTTATAACCAATGAATTTAACATGATTTATCTGTCTTGCTTAGTCTTTTATTAAACTGATGGTCGCTGGTTTTCTTTAAAATTTATATGGTTTGCGAGCTATTAAATAGATTGTGCTGCTTTCTACAAATTAACTTTTATTATAAGCCTTACGTTGCATCAAAATATTTAAATAACAATAGAAAAAAAATTCTTCACCAATTAATTTTCTAATTTTAGATAAAAAGGCTAGTGAATACATGCATTTTAGTTTTTAGAAAGCAAGCGTTAGATTCCAAGATGAATAATTCGATTATAATGTGATTGCTCTTACTATTTCTTCTACTACTACTGCTATTGGTAGTATAGTGTATGTTGTAGTGAATAAGCTGAATTTATTTATTTGTGTTATGTGTTTAATTACGGCACCAAATATTTTCCCGTGTGATACTTTTTTTTTCGCTACAAGCATTGAAATTGAAAAATGCTTAGTATACTTGGGAATTCTCCAAACGTGAATCTCTCAGTTGTACGTTATTCTATCAACCGAGATTGATTGATCTATTTTTGAAAATAGTCAGTTGCCACCACGGGCGTTAAGGTTATATGTAAAAAGAATGCGCAAATAAAAATGATTAGTTTTTCTTATATATATGATTGTCTAAGTGTACATGCACAAGGAATTTCGTGCTGATAAAGTAACGGAAACACGGTGAATTATTAAATTTTATTTAAACTTGTACTGTAGTAAATGTAGGAAAGGTTAAATGCGAGAAATTATAAATGCAGTAAAATATTTCATTTCTTTTTTTCTTCATAATGTTACTTAAATACTTACTTAACACTAGAACAAGCGAATGGGAGGGTCAAAATGACCCATGTTGGCTGTTTTGGGTATTTCTATAATTATTTATATCACTAATTAAAATAGAAATGTAAAAATTTCTTACAACACGCTTGAAGAATTTTAGGAAAAGTAGAAAACTATGAGCTGCGGTATTAAACTGTATATTGAAATAAAGCATGAGATATTGGGAAAAGGGTCAAAATGACTCTAACGGCGCTTCTAGTGTTAAGTAAAATATTTAGCATTAGAGTATAAAATTTTTTAAATGCGTTCTAATTTTCACGTTTCATTTGCTAGTTTAAGAATTTTACAAAGATTTGAAATAATGGGAACGAAGTTTGAAATTTTGTGTAAAATGTACTCCTTGAAAACCTTTTAATTTGATGTATGAATTCATTCACTTTACATGAGGGTTATGGTTTTTAAATTTGATAGAGTAATTCTCTCCACTTGAGTAGACAGCTGATTTTATAAAAAGGGAGAGGGAGGGTATAATTTAATGTTTTTATAGTATTATATTCAATTGTTAATTCTTCTTCTATTCCGTTTATACAATCATGGATTTCTCTTTTTCACAAAAGTTGAACACTGACTCTTTCACCGAAAAAAAGTGACTTTTGCAATGATGTAATAATATAATAAAGTGAGTTTTGCATTGAAATTGTAAAAAAACTTCTGGGAGAGATTCTTTCTGCTCAAGAGATTCTCTGTTTCAACTTTACTAATACAGTAGAGTTTCCCTATAAGAAGTCTCTCAATAACGAAATTTTTAATCGGAACGCAACCCCAAGAATAACCCATTAAGGACCACATACATGTTACGTCTTGAAAGTCGTTGATAATGATTTTTAAGACTCGTTAATAAATAAATAAAATCGTAAAAATATTTTCAAAAATATTATGTTTATTTAAATACTTAACATAAAGTATTCATTTAGTTATGTTTCCTACCTTGATTTCCTTAAAAATATTTTTATTCCATAAAAAACATCAGTCAAAATTAAGTCTTGCATTTCAAACATCCTTTTACGCTTATATTTTCGGAGATAATTATTATTAAAGTTTTAAAAATGTTATAGTTTGTTTACAAAAACAATGAGCATATATATTTGCTAATGATGAAAATATGCAGATAATATTAAATTAAAAGACAATTTAACATTTTAAAAATATAAAATCGTGTTTAAACCAAGTGTTAATATACAACTAATTTAAAAATTAAAATTTTATATATTTTTTAAATTTTACTTTATGTTGCAAAGATACAACATCAGTCCAAAACGGGTTAATGCCATTGAAATATTCTCCATATAACCAAGTAACTGTTTTCCTATAATGAACATTTTCAAGCTGCTATCTTTTTCGATTTTCTATTGATCAGACAAGTAACATTAATTCTAAGTATGAAATAGTATGATCTAGGCCGAATTACAAGTAAAATGGAAACCGGTGAAAGAGAATGAAAGAACAAATTATGTTACTATCTTCTGCATTTCAGAAATTGATTTACAACTGTTAATTACTTCACATTCAACAAATGAAGAGATTTCGAAGAGTGTAATAGACAAAGAGGAAGGTCAGGAAAGTAATTCCAAAAATGAAGATGTGTCACAGCCAAGACATCAACCAACCTACAGAAATTCTACAATCATTCGAAACCATTCACAGAGGAATACAAATGGAAGAAAATGTGCCGGACTTTACTTTCAGTGCAATTTTAAAATGTGATATTTTTTAACAGAAATCAACATTACTGAATTCAAAGTAGTATAAAATGACAGAGTTTTTCTAGAAAATAGGCATAAGTAAGTATTCGTACCATATTATGGTCTTCTCAAAATTTGAATTTTTCTCACTGACTAGCATTGCATTTAAGCTGTGAAAAGTACTAACAAGTAATTTTAACAAATTAAAATAACATATATTTATTTATTTATTTTTAATTGAAAGTCGCTGTTAAATATTTTTAAATTTTGTCTAATGTATTTGGAAAAAAAAAAAAAAAAAAAACTGCAAAAGTCTCAAATCCTTATATAACTAATTTTTCTCTGTAGCAACATTTTCAATTGGAATCAAGCGAGTTTGTTACAGGGAGATTTCTACTGAATTTGTTTGATCTAGAATTTATTAAGTGAAAAGTAAAGTTGTTGGAAAGTTTTTTTTTAATTCATTTATTTTAAAACTACACCCCCTCTCCTCCTTTGCTTTCTGCGGATATGCCACTGACCCTTGTGTAAATTTCAGTCGGGTATTTCATCTCGTCCTTTTCTTCTGGTCAGCTTCAGTTTGTGTCGTCAAACCGCTAGTCACTCTTGTCGCAGACTCTCTAATCACAAAATTTGGAATAATGCCTATAAAATGACGCAACCTCTCGACTACTTCCTCATCCGAGAGTTTTCCGTCCCAATCACTTCGCATCGACATTTAATATGTAATCGGTCCCCCGTTCCCCATCCCCTTGCATCCTCATCCCGAAAGGCAGCATGGGAGGCGGATGACTTCAGAATCGCGCATGAGCAACAACTGTTGCCAGCTCCCGCAGCACTGCTGTATAGCATCCGCCATCAAACGTTCGTGATCCAGTGCAACGTTAATTTTTATTTTTTGTCCATCTTTTCTCTTCGTGCGGATATTTTATTGCCCGTGGATTATCGGCCGTAGATTTCCTGCTGAGTGCCTAAATTGACAGGTGTGATGTGAGTTTTCCTTCCGATACCAGCAAAGATGATGGACGCTTTCCTACAAGGGCGTAGATTTTGGGAGAAAAATGGGAACATTGTTTTAGTCCCGCCTTCCCAGCCGAATAGTGGTACGTCTTCCCTAACATCTAGGACCAGCGAGCAAGGATGTGAGTTTTTTTTTTTTTTTCTGTTAACCTCTATACTTTTTTGGAAATTGAAATTATCAGTATTGAGTCACGAATGATGAATCAGTGTGGTTGACAATACCCCTATTCTTTTCTCTCATATGTACTCAGGATGTGTTATCCCTTGTGTCGGTTTTCTATTTTGCTCTATCCTCTTCCTACCCACGTTTACATTCGATATTTGTCACGAATTTCAGTAATATCTAAAAATGCAACATTAGATAGATAGTGCTAGCTTGTAAATACATTTTCAATAGCGTTTTTGTTTAATTAAAAAAAAAAAAAAAAAATGCCTTCTCTATTTACGTTTACAATAATATTTGGCATCATTTTATTTACTTTAGATACAAATTTGTGGGTACAAAATTCCCTTTCAAATAATTGAAATTTTTAATTACTAATATTAAAAAAACTTTTTGTATTAAATTTATATATTATAAAAAATAAATATTACATTCATTGAAGTCTAAAGTTATGCTATTTCTGTCTATTTTGCAGTAATTGCTGTTTTTATCAGAAGTAAGCATTTTAGGTTTTCGAAGTAAGGGTTATTAAATAAGAAGCGAATTGAGATAGTTGAAATGATTTAAAAAAAGTTTTTTTGTCTCTGGAACCCGGTTTTAAAATAATTTTTCTTTATTGTTATCTGAAGTGTTGCGATGGAGTGTTTTTTAGTTTCAGTGTCTATAAAAACTTTCAGAAGTTTTCTATTTAAGTAGATGTTGCAATTTTGTGACAGAGCTTTGTGAAAGCTCCTGAATATTCCTTTTACAGATTATGAGATATTTATGCAATGTTACGTCATCAGCTTGTCAATACATATTATTGATGGTTAATTTATTCTATAAATATTTTTAGGAATGCTTGTCACTAAATCTCTCTTTTTTAAAGATAAACATAATCGTTTAAAAACATCTTAAAAGTTTATTTTTTTTAAATAATTCATGTTACTGTAAAAACATGACCGCTAAATATAGCTTTGCTTCAAGTAGTACTAAAATATTAAATCATAAATTTATTGAAATAATGTTTGAAAGCCTAATGTCAATGATTTATTACGTCTTGAAAAGGCACATCGAAGTTGTTCATTATTGTTATTATTATTATTTTAAATCTGAGTTAAATAAAGGACTGAACCCCTTCTTAAAAGTACCGCAAAAATAAAATTGTTTTTAAAAATTTCATTAATTCATTGTAATCATTTCTTTGAAAAATACTACGAAATACTTGAATTAATCAGCTTACATATTGACAGCACGTTCTAAAGTTGGGATTATTTTGAATGGGTAGCTTTATGCTTATTTTATAATCACACCGAGCCAAAATAAATAAATAAATAAAATAATGTGAGCATTAGTGAATTTTCATTTTTGGGAAATGATTATATTTCCCAAAACTGTGCCATTCAAAATATTACATGGCTTCTTCAGTTTTGTGTGTGCTATACTCTTTTAAAAAAGATTCATTAATTGCACATGAAGCAGTCATCCGACGTATAGCTAGTGTTTATTACATTTTTTTTCATTTCTTTAATATTAGGTTAATCACTATTGCTTATTTATTGTCTAACTAAAAGAGAAAATGAACAGTTTCATGTTGATATTCTTGGCGACTCTTAATTTGGTAATTTGGTAGGGGTAGGTGCAGGGTGCGAACTGAACATTTTCTCCAGGGGGGGGGGGACATTTGAAAGTAAACATTCTCCAGGGGGGGACACTTGAAAAGAAGAATGAGGGAAGGTGCAAATGCCTCCCTCACATGATATTACTTGACAAATGCAGTCGACGATACGTGAGGGAACTGACTTATATTCAAACAAAAGTCATAGATTGTTTGTTCTATGGAATTACAGATACACAAGCTACATACAATGTACCTGTATTGGAAGCCACCCTTAAGGGTTTTTAGCTTAGAAAAGAGACGAAATTTTAAGGCAGTTGCATTAGAGTATAGTAACAAACGATAACATACCACCTTCATTTTGACTTCTTGACTTCCCAATCTGAATCCCAAAATCTTCACTCACCAGTTTAATATTTCTTCAGCAAGGGATAAATAGTATCCCTGGCAGGGATCAATTAATATTTCTCTAGCCAGGGATATTACATTCTTCAGCCGGGGACGATCCCCGGCATCCCCCCCGTCAATTCGCACCCTGGGTAGGTGAAGGGTTAAAATGCAAGCAAACTTTTATTTAAACATTTTAATGCTACCATTTCATTAGAACTTCTCGCATTGCAGAGTATTTCACATTGCTCTGATGATAAAATTTCATACATAAGTAGCCGTGTTGTTGTTGTTGTCGTGCGCAGACGACAATATCCATGAAAGAGGGGTGCGGGTGCATTGCCCTCCAGGGGGTTGGACTTCTACTTGTTGGTCCCTAACCATTGGTATTAACCATTTTGAACGGAATCCAAATGAGGGACCAACCACCATCTAAAACCGGCATCCCCTGAAATATCGATTAACAACTTTGAAGACATTGGAACCACGACCGATTTTACGTGCACCAGCTCCCATTAGTGTACACGTCCCACAGCAGTCGAGCCGAAAGGGAGTTGACCCTCCCAAGCACTGGACAAGTCAGATGCTGCTTCACTTGCTGTGTTCTTATGAGAACGGAGTTTAGCGCCCAGACCACTGCGGGACAAGTGGCCGTGTGATAAAACCATTTAACCCACATCCTGTACCCATTCCAGTTTATTATTTTTTATCCCAAAAATGTGTGAAAACGTTAATTAGCTTTTTATTTAGAATATTTAGTGATGATTTTTCAAAAACTGCACTTGCAGTATAATTTCATGTGCACATGACATCTCTAACTTAGTTGTCGTGCGCATCATCGAAATTTTTATCAATTATTAAAAACATTATATATATTTTATCATATTGCGAAGAATTTTTATAATGCAAAATTAATAGTGATAATGTAGTAAAAATAAAACATTATGATCATTAAAAAAACAGACGTAAGGTAACCCCTTTAAATTTAAAAATTTGTTTTTTGAAATTAACAAGATACAAATTGTAAAATAAAACTTATTAAATTTGTAATATTTTTTTATTATTATTTGAGAGTTATCCTTCTGAGCGGCTGTAATATAGTGTGTTAACGGAACTACAGTTTGCATAGTAAATTTAAATTTTATGTCTCACATATGTCCTATATTAAAATGTTTTTCAAATTTAAAGCTCAGAAGTAATAGTTAAGAGATTGTTTTCTGTGATTACTATGACTTCCTTTCAAAATTTATTATTTTTTATTACGGTGAAACTGAACTTAGAGTGAAAATAACTTTAACTTTTTTCTGAAAGCTCAGAGGCTTTAAGCTACCGTTAAAAACAGTTAATCATTTTTTTTTGTTGTAAAAATGATTACTGATTAATCTTAAAATTGTTAATTTAAAAACTGCTCGTAGTAACACATGTAAAACTAGTATTGATAAACTTTGATACTAGTTTTCTAACATTGCGTTAAATTGTTGTATATTATATTTAAAAGGAAGCAAATAAACCTGACTTGAAACAGTTCAAACTTTCACACAGATCTGTGCACACACACTTTACACAGATAAATGCAAGAAATTTTAAGTACGAAATGGTGATTATTTATTTATTTACCGACAGGGGCGTAGCCAGAAATTTTTCATGGGGGGTTACGACAACTACAACTCATATATATGTATACGTGTGTGTGATAATGTAGTGAAGAATATACATTTTGTATGGCAAAATTTTCTCATGGGGGGGTTATGACCCCCATCCCCCCCCCTCCCTTGGCTACGCCCCTGTTTACCGAATCTGAAACGTTATCTTCACTTCTCAAGACCAACAGAAATATAATCTCTCTCTCTCTCTTTATTTTAATGAGAAATTTTTCTAGCCGTATAATATTTCAAAACATACAAGTGGTTTTAGACTCAGTAATGCAAAATAATAACAATCTAAGAAATCAATGTAAAATTTGGTTAAAAACATAATTAATTAGGGTGATTGAGACAATTTATATTTTTGTGTTGTAAAAGTTTCTCGCGCGATACACATTATTCGGAGTTTTAAATGTTACAACTTTCACAGAGAAATTCGGTTTAGAGATCTGCACCAGAAATTTTTACCTCAAATATTATCGCATGCTCAAATTTTAATAAATTGTCAGAGCTTTGTGTCTTATAAAGAGTATTGCTTAATTTAATACGGGGATGCGAATAGGATCCAAATATTTAGTGGTACCAAACTTTTCCCGTCTTTCAAAATCGCGGAAATAATATGATTTTTAGTCGCACGCGCCGAATTTTCACCTCTTATTTGGATACCTGATTTAATATATCTATATAAGTATTTAAATCGTAAAATTTTCTTAAAATATGAATTGCATTGCAGAATTTTTTGAAGGGTGTCCCATTAACAAAATGTATGTTCTAGAATTTTTTCCATAAGTTCCATGATCTTCAGATTTATTATTTCTAAGATAATAACAGCCGCCATCCTCATTATTCGCCAATGAAGGAGGAGAACAAATCATGCATAATTTGGGGGCGAATCATTTTTAAACCACCACTTTTGCTTACCACCAAAAGTTTGTAGGAAGACATGGGGATAATTTAACGATAGCTGACTACATTGTACAGTTTTTGAAGAGAAAGTATTCGTATTACTATCACAGTTGTTTATTAATTTTTTCATCCTTGAAGATAAATTACACGATTTATGAAAGATTTAAATTTTTTACTAGTTACAAAGTAGATTTAACGAATGAACATTGCCGTTTGAACCTGAAGACCGATCGAAATTGCACAGCCTAACCCCAAACTCATTTCTAACATTTGTACAATCACAGAAATAACGCAGGTTTTATTTATCTGAAAGTGGTTTTTAAAATATTTTCTTACTTATATAAAACATGTTTGCTGACGACCTAAGAATGATTAGTTTTTCAAAATGAATGAATAAATAAAACAATATTTACACGAATAAACATTCACTGTAAAGTTTTTTCTCCCCCTGAAGCATTAGTAAATTAAACACTTTCCTATGAGTTCGTTGACTTTTATGAATAAACGTTATTTCTTTTTCAGAATAAAAGTTGAAAAGAAGAGAAAAATCTTTTTCATATAAACATCGGGACACATTTTTTTTTCTTTCTTTTTGTTCCTTTAGGTGCATATCGGCAGTATATTGATAGTTCACTACGCATTTTGTCGAGAAAGATTTAATATCAGTCCTTCCATTTATCTTAATTGCTCACAGCCTATTATCGCTTTACTTTGAGAATGTAGCAGAAATGCTAGCTTATAGCGTTGTTAAAGTTTGTTACAGCTAAGCTTAGTTGTCAGCATTTACAAAGGATTTTGAACTTTAATTATTTGTTTTTTAGCGATTTTGATTTTAGCAGTATATTTCTTTGGAAATGTGCTTTAACTAGTTAAATGAAATTGTGCTTTTTTTAAAACTGCTATTTAATAGGGAAACTTTCATGGTTAAAATAATAAGGTGCTAATGAAATTCCAAGTATTAAATTGGCGTGCTGTTAATATTTAAAATAAGTCAGAAAATAATAATTGGATCTTTTTCTTCAACAATGACATTTTATTGATACATTTAAATTTTCCTGACATTGATGGAATTATTAAATTGCAATATAATGTACGGTTTACAATTTGTCTATATTTTATAAATAAATTTTCTATTATTAATTCAGTTTTTGTACTTTAGTTGTACATTGAATTTTTGAAAATGTGTTGTTTTATAGACCAAATGTGATTAAAATGTCATCTTAAAAATCAAAACTTTGTTTTATATATTATAGCAATTTTGGTATTATTGACAACAAAGTAATTGTGTTTTTCCATTTGTCAATATTTCGCCTGGCCTAAACTAGTAAATTTAATAATAAATGATTTTTTTAAAAATTTCTGTATTTACTTTCTCTGAAAATTTTGCTTTAAAGATGTTTTATTGGTGCAGTGAAACTGTTCAGCCAGGACATCTAAACTTGAAAGATTTCACTGCTCAAAGTGTTCTAGAACAAGATGGACAGTTTTCTGAATACAAAACGTGTCCATTAAAATTTTAATACAATTCCCTAAGTTGGAAACTTTTTCGTTAACCTCGATTATCCCACCTACGAGTTTTTAACTGTATAGGGTCATTTATTGATTTGATTCGAATGCTATGTAAAACAAATAACAGTGACAGTTTCGCCAAGTAAGTTATGTACGACACAAAAGAATGTATCTTTTTATGAAAGCTTTATAGAAATTCATTAACTAAAAAAATATTTGTTTTGCCATAGAGCTATTGACCTGTATAACATGTATACTGACTTTGCTGTGCAAAGTATATCAAGATTTATTCTGGTTGATAAACTCTACTTAATTGCTTGTCACATTTTGTCGGTATTCTATTGTCGACTATTGTTTGATGTGGGATATTACAATAAAAAGTAATATTAGTTAATTATCTATGATTTCCGCGTTGAATCTTATTTGGCATTTTGCTACTCTAGCTTGTACATTGTTGAAATGTGTGAACTTTCTATTGATAGTAAGGGTTTAAATTTTCAATAATGTGGCGGAATTTTGGAATGGATTTTACGGGACAACCCTCTCTACCCTACCCCGAGAAAAAATTATCTCAAAGGCATTAAAATATTTGGATTTATATAGTTACTTTTTGATTACCTGCTTTTATCTCGAGATATATGTTATATCTTATGTATGAAGAACAGATTTAGATGAAGGGATTAGGTCTCTTATTTTTCTTGCTTTTGTTTCTGTACCGGAAACCTCTACTATGCCTTTTATGTTATATTTTAGTTTTGGGGTGCTATTTATAGATGGGTTCCCTAGACAGAACTCCTGGTTCTTACAGACTGCTTTCTTCCTTGTGGGAGCGTGTCTTTAGAGAGCCCTGAGTTATTATTTTTTATGCAGTTTTAAAGACTAATTTTTTGTTAAAAATCGTTGGGAAAAATTTACTTTTTGATTCCCTCCGTAGAAGTTTAGTAATCTATGTAATGAAAGAGATAAAAAAGAACCTATAATGAAAACATAAAGAGTTTAAATAATGTAATTTATTTGTACAATGTTTAAGACAGAGATTTTCATTTTGTTGGGGGGAAAAAAATAGAGGTGAAAATAGTTAAGTCGACTGATTTATTTTTATCGATATTTTTCATTTGCTTTATACACTGTTTCATTGATACTTATCTCTTTATTACGATAACTATTAACAAAAATAGCAAATAACGATGCTTTATTAAAAAGTTTCAGTTGTAGTGGCTGAAAATAAAGAATATCTTTTTCTAAGGCGATGGGATGAGAAAAACAGGAGATACATTTTACTCTTGCTTCTTGAGAATTTTTCTCTTCAAATCTAAAGTATGTTTTTTTAAATAAGATATACGTAACATGAAATAACATAAATTGTCATAAATCTGAAGCCTGCTACATGTGTTTTTGAAAAAGATTCATTCTCATTCTTCTGTTATTGGTAAAAAAAAAAAAATCTGATCTCTTTTCAAATAAAAATTGACAGAAGCACCAATTATACTAAGTGTTGTTTTTCTTTAAAATAAAAGTAATTTAATATTCTGTGCACAATTTTTTTTTTTCATGGAATTTTCCGTAGTTTATATTTTTTTAGAGGTATTAAAATTTCATTATCCTATAAAAACGTTTTTCTGAACCGATGAACTCTACTTTTCTTTGAAAACATTAATACCAATATAAAAAAAGATGTAAATTTAAATATAAAGTAATGTGTGTATATATATATTCGGTAACATAATAAATCAAAAACCTGTCGAAATTCCAAATTTCTAAACGTTTTTAAACTGCGTAGTTAAAGAACAAAGGACATTCACTTTCGAAAACCGCAACTACTACACAGCCCCTATCAGTTTCTTTCTAAATTTGTGGTCAGTCCCCGCTGACCACAAATCAGTCTGACGGGTCTGTTCAGTCCAGTCAAATCTGTTCAGTCTGACGGGTTCCTTTCAACCAAAACTTCTTACGGCCCAGATATGGGTTTGTCCAATCATTGCAGTTTGCAAGGTCACGTGACAAGACCTCAAAAAGTTAATGATAAGGCTGACACAGCCAGAGAGAGTTTTTGCGTGGCCTTTCTTGCTAGGAAAATCTGTAAGAAATGAGACAGTAAAACAATGTAACCGAGCATCGCTTTAGAGACTGTATCGACAGCGGGCGGCCGGAGGGCTCAAAGCTAGGTTCCCGACCAAGCCGCGTCGCCGCTTCAGTCCAGGACAAAGAAACACGGTCTACGAAATCTCGTTCCACCCGAGCCAACCACTACGGTCCACGACAATACTTTCCTGTAGCCGTGATGATTAGCACACACACACACACACACACACACATACAGGGTGGCCATAATTAAACTGCAAGTGTTCAAGGGTTGCTGGAGAGAAAACTACCAGGAATATTCCAGTGAAACTTGGTATCTACACGTTTCAGAACACGCGCAAGTCAAATATGCAATTAAAAAAATTGCCATTTTCACCCGATAGATGGCGCTATATCGTGTTTCAATGCTTATGGACATCACATATGCAAATTTTAAGCCCATCGAACAGCGTAAAAAACAAGACCACATTGAGTAATGGTCAATCATGACTCCGAATAAGAAGGAACGTGTATTGTTAGTGAAGATATTCTATCAGAATGGTACCAATTATTCAGCTACTCTGAAAGAATACCGGCGTATGAAACGATTAAGAATAAAATAAATAAATGATCAACATTATAATTTTTTTCTTTTACATTTTTTATGTTGTTTAACAGTTGTTCGGCCACCTGAAAAATACTATGAATAAAATTAAAAAAATGGTTATGTAGAACTACTGTAATTTATGCTATTCTTACTTAGACAGTAATGTAACGTTAAACGGAATAAAACGAAATTTTAAGAAACGATCCAATGAGTGTCAATAAGAATAAATAATGGTTTAATTGTCTTCCAAAGCGTCTTTATGAATTGTTTAATTTGTGATCTTAATTTACGTTAATTTTTGATTACATGTTAGTGTAAAAATTTAATTACTGAAGTGAATTGTATGGAATTTTGATAAACTGTAAATGATGTTTTATATTGTTTATATGCTTCTTAGAATGTCACTATGCTCTGTCTATCGGTTTTGAAAGTTGTATATCCCACCGGTGAGCTTTGAAATACGGTACAGCGCCACCTATCGGGTGAAAATGACGATTTTTTTTTTTCATATTTGACTTGCGCATGTTCTGAAACGTGTAGATACCAAATTTCACTGGAATATTCTCGGTAGTCTTCTCTCCAGCACCCCTTGAACACTTGCAGTTTAATTATGGCCACCCTGTATATAAACTAATAAGTAAAACACAATATATACTGCAAATAAGACATACCTCACATTAAAAAGATAACAGCTAGAAGCAAGAAATAGAAACCACAAATTAAAAAAATATAATAAAAATTAATAAAAGCTGAGCCAAATAAAGTGCAATAATTATTGTGAAAATAGAATGGAACGGAAATTATAACCACTGTCACCATCATCAGGAGCCACGAACAGTGGATTATAATCAAAAGCAAACAAAATAGTAGGGTTTCGGTTGTGTGGCATATCAAAAGAGATATTCACTCCACACTTTCTGGGCTCTACCCTACTATAAAAAGGACAAAAAGATAACAAAAAATAAACATTGATAGATCTACATACCAATCTTGAGCACATGGAAAACACATGGAAGACAAGTAATACGTGTTGCCAATGTTAAGAATTGTAAAAAGTGAAAACTGGTGTTGCCACAAAATAAAAGTGTAAAAGTGGAAAGAAGAATGTATAGGTGTTGCCAAATTCTAAAGGGTAATATTATTATACTTTATGAGTATCCAGTTATATTAATTAAATTAAAGATATATAGAATAATAATAAATTAAAGTTATTGAATAAAATAGATAGCACAGCCAATTAAATATAACGTATTGTTTTTAAAATTATAATGGTTATTAATAGTGACAAAGTATGAATAAGTTATTGTATATATATATATATATATATATATATATATATATATATATATATATAACTAATAAGTAAAACACAATATATACTGCAAATAAGACATACCTCGCATTAAAAATATAACAGCCAGAAGCTAGAATTAGAAACCACAAGTGGGAAAAAAAAATTAAAAAAAATAAAATAAGAAGCTGAGCCAAATAAAGTACAATAATCAATGTGAAAATGGAATGGAACGGAAATTATAACCACTGTCACCTCTTCAGGAGCCACAAACAGTGGATTATAATTAAAAACAATATATATATTAAAAATTTCATACATTTGGGTTAAGAATAAGCTCAAACATATAAAATGGTCTTAAAACTACATTTTTAATTTTGAAATCATTACACTGAAGGGTAAGAGGCCATATCATTTTGGCCTACAAAAAATGACCTACATTTTTAACCCTACTGATGTCAAGAGCTTTCCTTGTTTTTTAAAAAGGTATTTTTGGTGGTTTAGGAAAAATAAAGTAAAATAAAATAAATAAATGATCAACATTATAATTTTTTTCTTTTACATTTTTTATGTTGTTTAACAGTTGTTCGGCCACCTGAAAAATACTATGAATAAAATTAAAAAATGGTTATGTAGAACTACTGTAATTTATGCTATTCTTACTTAGACAGTAATGTAACGTTAAACGGAATAAAACGAAATTTTAAATGATAGAAATAAAAGTTATCCTATTATGGCAAATTTAACTCCTTTGGTGATTTTTTTTCTTTAATATTCAGGCTTGAAATTTAAGTGTATTAAAAAATAATAACTCACACTTTGTGGCTTTGTATACGATACGTAAGGCACATTATAGGATACGAACGAATATAAGTGTATAAGTACGAATGTGTGTATAAGTGCAAAATATGTATAGGTACGAATTATTTTGTAACCTAATATTTTACATTACCGTACTCTCATAATTCAGTTATCAGGCACAATTAAAATTAAATCAATGAAATGCCAAACATATATTGACTAGTTTCAGAAAAATCAAAGAGGTTCTTAATAAAAATTATCATTACTAAAAAATACTTCTTCTAATGAAAACAAGTAATGAACTCAAATTAAAAGTTATGATAAAAATTCAGTAAATTGCAGAAAACTGAATTGTGTATTTTTAAAATCCATTTTTAAAAATATATTTAAATATAGTAATATTCCTTTACTATTATATATGTTTTATTAACTCACATTTAAAGTATTATTTAGTTAGTAGTTCAATTTAAAAAACTTTATCCAGATTATAGCTGATCTAATTTTTAAATGATAGCTAATAAAATTGCGTTTGTTAATAAAGGGGAAAAAAGAAAAGAAAACAAAGAAAAAAATATTGGCATATTAAATTTCAATGCACGCGTAAAATATGTTTGGTTTCTGATACGTAGCATATTCTGTTAGCGCGTAGTTTATGTAAATTTTCCGCTGCTCTCTGCGAATAAACGTATTACTGATAAAGCGCATTTGTAACTGTTTTATTCAAACTTCAGACGTAATTTAACTGCTTACTTTTTCACAGTGGTTAAAGCTCAAAAAGGATACTCCGTGTTGTGCTTAATAAAGATATGGCAAGTTGCCACTAGTTTCCTAGAGTTTGCCAGTTGGGGTGAGAAGGGGGAGGGGCACTGCAGCATCACTCTTTAACCATCAGTGAAAAATATTCTAAGCATTCTGGGTCTGAATTTAAGTCAATTTTTAGTATTTGTTTACTAGTTTAACCAGCATTCGCTGTTCATCCTTCTACCGCACATTTTGTAGTTTCTGTTTATTAAAAAATTATAATACTTTGTCAAAAAAAAAAAAAAAAAAAAAAAAAAAAAATTCTTCTATCGAGAATGATTATTTTTAAACATAATTACGGAAATAATTTTCGTACAGCGTACGTAGCTTATTCGCGGAAATATTTTAGTTAATTTGAAATTTTTATTGATAATTTCCAGCAATACCTGCATCTCTTTTGATTGTGTTCTTCAATGGAAAGAAAAGCTTATGTATACAGATATTGCAGCAAATATGTAGGCAAAAGAGTTTGTCAAAAGAATTTTTGTTAAACATACAGCATAAGTAAAGATTTTTTGTTTTTCCCGAGAGGGGGGGGGGGGAGCCTGACGTGCAATTAAAATCTAAAGTATTTTGACTTCTGCCTTTTAAACTCTGTGATTATTCTGTAAATATCTTCATTAGGCATACAACTGGTGCACTTAATACTATTGTGGATATTACTGTCATGAGAACCTATTTCTCATCGAGAAACATAAGTTTTTAAACTTTATATGCATCTAAATGCTGCTTTATAGTCTTTAACTACTGGTTAGAGTTTTTCGATTATAACAAATATTTATTGCTACAAATTTTTTGATTATAATTACAAGTAAAAAAATTTTATTTACATGAATCGACGATAATATTTATTTATTGAGAAACATCCTGTATTTTAAGTACTTATATTAAAGTACGTTCTGTTGCTCGGGGAAAAAAAAAAACACCTAAGAGCATGAAAGAATCTCAGAATAGAGAACGTTTCAGACTGACACAAATGAGAAGGATCTAACCAGATTTTTATCTGTTATGCTCAAATGATGGAATGTCCATCATTCTCATTTACGGTCCATTCTTGTCGTGTGGCAGAAGTTTGAAGAGAGAAGACCGTTGGAATGACAGCATCTTGGCACCATTAAAGAGTTGACATCCTCCTTTGCGTCATTAAGTACATCACTCATCCTCGTCCTCCGCGCTGGTCCCTCTAACCAATAACGTTCCTCGCCTGGCGTTTCATGCCTCCCCCCTTTCGCTCTTAATTTCTTCTTCTTTTTTAATGTTCACTGTACGTGTTGCTGGGTTTTCTTTAGCTGCATCAAACATTGAGGTCTTAGTTTAACCTGTCTTCTCCTCTGCCCCAGACTGCCTGCCGCTCGCAGCAGTTGCAACTTTGACCGTGGACTGTGAATTATTTAATATCTCTTCCCCTTCGGAGGAAATGAAATGGGTTTTAACTGGGGGGAGGGGGTGACTTTTCTTAGAACATTAATTTTTTTTTTTTTTTTTTTGATTTAATGTATACTTTTCTCGACGTGTATTTTTTTAAACAGCATTTTAAAAGTTCTCATTGATTTTGTAACCGGGCTGTGGTTTTTTTTTTTTTAAATTATTATTTTGTTTATTACTGTCACCCCTCCCGAAAGCATTAAAAATGAACTGTCTGTCCGTGGGCATGTGGGAGTTGACTTGCATTTCAGAAAAATAATGTGTATGTGCAAAAATGATTATCACCTGCTAGTTTTACCAGAAATATTTAGACTTTTCTGTTTTGGAAAAAAAAAAAAAAAACACTTCAGACACAAATTTAGGGGGTTGAGAAATAGATGCATTATAAATTACCTTTACGTATCGAAGGCGGTGGGGAAAAAAATTAAATAAAATACGTTGATGTGACGATTTAAAAAAAGTTCTTTTATTCTAAACTTTTCATGTCTTTTTCTGTATTATTTCATTTTATATTAAGAAATTTTACTCAAAATAAGCATGGGTATATATTTTTCTGCCGCATTTTATATATTAAGAATTTACAAGATAACGTAAAAAACCTATTGCTGACTAAATTTTTCGCTGTATATAATTTCATATCCTCCTCGAACCAGTTTTTCTTTAATTTTCTGTAGTGCTTCTGAATTTGAGTAAATCGAATCGATTTGCTCTTTTCCGAGTTTTGCTTGACTGAATTATTTATAATACTTCAGAATAGATTTATGGGAATAAGATATATAGGAATGAAATTGCTTGCATTCATCTGTACAAGTGCCGCTTGTGGTTAAAAAAGAAAAAAAAAAAAGCTTTCATAGTTTTGATAATTTATTTACGGCTGAAACATTTTGAGGCTGAAAGCCTTTACTATATTTTTTTTAAGAATCGCCATGGGATTTGAATTGCTTTTAGAAAGAAGAGGGCTAATCATGATATTAATATCTCAGCTGAGATGTTGCTTGGTAAAAACGCATTTATTACCTTTGAAAGTTTACCTTTTTCCGTAGCTAACACTTGTCCCTTGGGAAAAAAAAATGTTTGACATTCAATAATAAAATCCTCAGCACCATGTAAATATTGATTTTTATTGCTGAACCGATTAAGTAAACTATTCAGCTTGAATGAAATAAATAAGTGAAACATTAATACTTAACTGGAATCTATCAACCTTAGTAAAATGGATAATTTGTTTTCATAACACAGAAATAAAGATTGCGAAATTGCATGTACCGTAATTCTCCGGGAAAACTTTGAATAAAATGACTATTTTTGGTATAACGCAACATTCAGCGAATACAACAGGGGGAGTAACAAGTTTCAACCGGGTGTTTCTAATGTTTTCTTGAGTAATTTGCAGTTAATGGAGTCCTTATGTTAGCGAAGAAGTATGATGTCCTGGTGTTATTTTGTCTGTCATGTCGTAATCCTCAGCCCTGCTGAATTAAATAAAGGCAACGTTTCACGGATAATGGTGGTCGGGTTCGTTGCTAGAGCTCGCAGCATATAATTAATTCTTAATCGAGTTCTCTTTGTTACATTATTTCTATCATATGAAAGTACACTAAGAGTCGTAATCATGGTAATTACAGAAAAAACATATATTCACCGGGGCTTTCAACATTACCCTTCTTTTAAAGCTTAAAAAGTTCAATAATGATTTTTTTTTTTTACATTTAATTAAGATTTTATTACATTTTAGCGAAATTTCATGCAACATAAACCTGTATTTCAATATAAACATATCGCAATGCTAAATTCCTAGTGTAGTACTAGCCACGACACCTGTCCAAAAATGATAAAATGAAATGCCTTACATAAATATTATAATATTTTGAACGTAATTGCTTGTGAAGAGCGGAAAATTCATACTAAGTTGGAATTTTTTTCAGGGGCAGTAAATCGTATTTAGTTTGTAATAATTCTTTGTACTGACCGGTTCGCTGTGTAATAGCAGAAATCTTTTTGGTTGTATACGATTTCTTGTGGACAGAGTTGGCTGTTTGATTTTTATGGTTGTAAACAAATTTTTCTGTCGAAAAAAATATTTTTTAACAAAGAGATTTAGTACTACATTTTCTTCCTTCCTGCTAACAATTATCATAAAGTTTAAAATATTTATTTTTAAAAACCACTCACATTGGCACTTAACGTTGATGGCAAATAAGAAAGCCTTGGAAAAGAATGTTGATGATTCTAGTCCGCTATCACTTCTGTATCTAGGTCGCACCCAAAACTAGCTGAATACAGACCGCTTTTGTTTTCAAGCCAGTGAATAAAACTACAAGCTTGCTTTCCATTGAACTCTTATATTCACTAAGCCTTTTCAAATCATTATTATGCTCTCTTCAATAATTGTTTTATTGCACGAAATCAATTAAGCATTGTTCCCCTGTTTCTTTTAAAGTCCTGTTTTTTTATTTTTTCATTATTATTATTATTTGTAGTAATTTTATCGCTCTTTATGCAAAAATGTGGATCATAAAATCATCGCTTTCCGTATTATTTAATTGGTTCATTGTTTTAGAAAACTTATATCTAACCCCTTTTTTCCTTAAACTGTTCTGTATTTAGCTATCTTACGAACACTGGACCTTGTTTCAAAAATTAAATGAGATTTTGTATTATTTCGCTGTTGAACATACAGCTTGCAAATAAAGTCACCCTGGGAAAGTGTGTTATTTATGCATGAAAATGGATGGCAAATTTCGTGCAATTATCTGAGTGTCACTTTTAACAGAGATAGATGCTTTCTGTTGATTAACATGCATGTAATTATGTCAAACATTCATTAATAGTAAATAGCAGTGTGGTTCTTTGTCGTTATGGTTAAGTAATCATTCATCTACGAAGGTGACCGTTCGTTGATTTTTACAAGAGATTCCTTCTTAGTTTGTTCTCTCTAAACCGAATTTTGGAACACATTTCTTTATTTTTGTCCTTCATAAAGCAAAGAAAGATATGGTTTTCAAACGTTTTAATAATCCATGAGACAAGCACGAACTTTCTACGTAGCGTATATTTACTTTTGTCATTGTCGAAACACAACTACTACATTTTCAGCAACTACATATGCATTTAGGAGTTAGATATTTAATTTTTTGTGTTAAAAATCGTTTAATTAGAAAAAAACTTTTACTGTTAATTATAAAAGTCATTGGTTCTTCATTCGGCATGAATTAAAATGTTTTAAACTTCGCATGACTTTTATTTTATCTTTATATTAGAAAACAATCTGTGTTGTAATTAGATCATGTAGCTACTTTTGATAGTTTTAAAGATATATATTATCTCCAAAATAATTATTCTCTGTCTACCTTGACCATGGTTTTAAATTATTCTAGGGAAGCTATTGAACTCCTCTAAAGCCTGATCTTGTTTTTACTGTAGAAAATCTAATTGTTCTCGGAAGATCTTGAAGCTTTCCTGGTGGTCTCAGCCTCCATTTTCTTAAAATTTTTTATGCCAATGTCTGAGCAAAGGTAGAAGTACATTCTTGAGGTGTGTTGGATTGTTAAAATGCTAAAAGCTAGATCCTCCGATACGGATTGTTATCGGAGGATCCAAAACGGATAAACCAAAACAAATAATCCAAAACGGATCATTTGTTTCTAATATCTGCTGATACGGGTATGGAAAGGATCAATTGTTTTTTATATCCGCGGATACGGATCTTTTTATTTGGAAATTATTTTGACGACTGCATTATCTCAAAGCGATAATTTCATGTAAAAGGTGTGAAATATTCTGCAGCAGTGATAACTTTCAGATCTTGTGTAATGCACGAGTTAGGAAGAAAATATTTTTGTGGTTAAAATCACATAAAAAATTTTTAATAGGATTTTATGTGCATTGTTTTATGTTTTTATGTGTAGCATTATATGTGAATCGCTACGATCAAACCAAATTGCCTTTCAATTTACAGACCCTCTTATATCTTATTAAAACAATAATTAAAAAACAATCATCTTATTTTGGTACATAAACGCAATTATAGAAGGCTGGTCACAGTCTGAAAAAAGAAGTATAAGCAATATGATTTTTTGAAATGGAAATTGGGAATATTTACAATCGTTGTGATTCTCATGAAAGGTCGCACACTGCAGATTGTAAATATAAAGATAAAATTATCAAGATTTCGGCAATTGGCTTAAAAAAATGCTGAAAAATCCACTTGGGGCCCCATCTCGCTATAGGAAACACGATAAAGCAAGAGAAGCAACTTCAAATGTGGCTCTTCAAATTCCAAAACTAGAAAAATAATTTATAGTGCTTGAAAACCGAGGAAGAAAAAATAAAATAATTCTGAAATTTAATAATCCAAAAACTATTAATTACCTAAAATTATAGTATATATGTTGAAATGTTCAAAAATATTCTTAAAATTAAACCTTGCTATGATATATATGTGTGCGTGTGTGTGTGTGTGTATACACACACAAATATATAAAAAAGGATTAAAGTTTTATTTTATGTAAAAGAATCGCTCTTAAAGCTTTCAAGCCAAAACAACTTCAGAAATATTGAATTTATAGCTTCCATATTTTGCTTGGATATTGAAGAGGAAAAAACCCACTATAATTCCAGATAATTATTATGATGATTAATCAGAATAATATTTCTTTGGGGGTTCCCCATGTCTCCTTAAAAGAATGTACTCGTTCTTAGGAAGAAAACTTCTGGACCGCACATGCGCTCCATGGCTATGTATGTACATAGAATGAAATAAGAGAGCTATGTCATTCAGACTATTGGCACAAAACGTGCAAATCTTTTTCTTTTCATGGTATTATTGTGCCAACATAACAGTCTTGTGAGTGTCATTATTAAATTCTTCTCTGGAGGATGTGCCTGTGCGTGGATCTCTGGAGGATTTGAACACCATTGATTTGGCTCGTGTAGGCACGGGGAAAGTGTTTCATGTGAATTTTATAAAGTTTTCCTCTATCAAAATCATAACTCCAGATGGCTTTCTGTTTTGGAAACCACTGTCTATCCGTTCGACCAAAGTGAATCCTGGTATTTGAAAATCATCTGAAGGCAGTGGCGTAGCCAGAAATTTTTCATGGGGGGGGGTTACGACTACTTCAACTCATATATATGTATAAGTGTGTGTGATAAGGGAGTGAAGAATATACATTTTGTATGGCGAAAAATTCCTTATGGGGGGTTATGACCCCCCTAACCCCCCCCCCCCTTGACTACGCCACTGTCTGAAGGGATAGTCCATGTTTCCATTAGTAATATCAAATCACTCTTCAGAAAACATGAATCAAACGGAAAAGTGACCACGGCGCGCCGCGTAGACAAAAATCCCGTGCTTGAAAGAAATAGACACCCGCGTGCTAATAAATGTCCACTGAAAATGTTAGTATGTGTTAAATCACCGATTTCTATAAGCTCCTTAAGGTTGCATTTATTTGATAAAATGATTGTTTAAAAATTTCATCCAGTTTGTAAATGTTATATGAGAATGTGGCAACAATGTGTAGATAAAATAAAATATTAGTATGTGTTACGTAAACCACTTATTTCTATAAGATCCGTAAGGTTGCATTTATATTTAAATACTATTAGTTCACAGCAGCTTTAATCTATTGTTACAATATTTCGTAAGCTGTAGAATATGCATCACATGCATTTTTCTATAAATATGTTACAATCATAAAAATTTCAACATAGGGTTACCAGGCGAAATACACGAAAGATGAGAGATAAAATGACATAGTCAATTAATATCGTTTTAATATGGCAATAAGGAAACTAAAAAATTAGGGGGGTTAAGGCGGGTCTGGAAAAAACTCGGCTCGAACAGCCGAGTTTTTTATTTTATTGTTAATATATAAATTCATTTTTAAAGAATATATTATTAAAAAAGCAGAAAGACTTTAAATCATGTTTATTTGAATAATTAACTTCTCACGAATGTTAAAAATTATTATCAAAAGAAAACTTTTTGTCGCTTATTGTCTTCCTACTCTAAAACACATCTGTTTTGTGCTAGCGTTTTATAAATAACTATTTTGATCACTATTTTATTATTTTATTTTCGAATTATTCAAAAGTATTATTAAAAACTGTATTCATTGATTTCCATTAATTTAGTGTTATATAAAAAAACTGCAAAATAACTAGGTTGTTTGTGCAATAATCTACATAATTATTTAAAATTAAATTAAATCTTAAAATGATTATAACGTTTTAAACAAATTTTCTTCTGTTAAAAAAAAAAGAAAAATATATATATTTCTTTTAGTTTCATATATTTATCAATGTAATATGTATTTATATCAAATATAATATATATTTTTTTTATCAGAAAAAAGAAAAATATGTATATTTCTTTTAGTTTCATATATTTATCAATGTAATATGTATTTATATCAAATATAATATATATTTTTTTATCAAGTAAAATATTACTTATTGTTGTTGACTTCTTAGTGTTGATAAATGTGCATTGATAAGATAAATTATATATGTGTTATAGCTTTAAAACTAGGTTAAATCAATTGCATACATAGTTTTAAAAATCGGGAAAACCTTTTATTTGCATATTACTTCTTTAAAGTGAATAAAAATTTGTTAAGAGTTGCATTTCTAAGGAATGAGAGAGAGAGAGAGAGAGAAATGTGGCACAATACCATGGGACTTAGAAGAGTCGGGTTTCTGATGAGTGCCGTAATGATCTCTTTCGCAGGCTAATTCAGCAGCGCGCGTTGAAAATTTGAGAAACGGGGACCATGTAATTATTTAAGCAAGTTAATTTATAAAAGACTGATTGCTCATGAAATTGTAGCGATTAAAATTGGAGATAGATTAGTTTTTTTTTCTTTTCTTTTCTTAGGGGGAGTTAGAAGTAAAGACACAGTTAGATTTGCCTGTGATTTTAAGAAACGTAAAGCAGCATTGCTGTTACATTTGACTCAAATTTTCTAGGAACTAAAAGAAATATACGCATTTCTTTCTTTTTTTTTTACCGAAGAAATTGTGTCTAAAATATTGCAATCATTTTTAGATTTAATTTAATTTAAAATAAATAGAGTATTTCACAAACATAAATCTAATTATTTTTCAGTTTCTTTGTACTACTAAATTTTCTAGGAAATTTGAAAAAAGTTAAGTTCGAGTTTTTAAGAAGACCCAAATTTGCCTAGACACACTCTGAAAATCGAGTGCATCAAATTTACTGAAATATTTAAAAATTTTAGTCGAAAGCTGAACAAGTTAATTTTTCTGAAAGTTTTTAAATTCAGGATTACTTTATATTTAATCATCTTAGCTATTTAAATTAGATAAGAAAACTAAATAATTCATTACGGTATGTATCGTTAACTATATTATAGTAACGTAATGTTTCTTACATACTTCATTATTTAAACCAAATTTTTATAATTAAAAAATTAGCTTGGTTTTTTAATGTTTTTAGCACTATCTTGATAAAAAAAATACCCTTTTCATGGAAAATAACCAAAAAACTCTACTCTGTACTTTTTAAAGTGGCTTGCTTCATTGTTTACTTTTCAAATTCTTTTGTGAGACTGACTTGGGTAAAAATAGTGCGAAGTTTAAATTTTTATGTTCAAAGGAACATGGAAGAAACAAGCAATGTGTAGCTCAGTAACATTCTATCTTATCCAACCTTTGGGTTTTGTTTGTTGAAATTATGCCTTTTTTACGAATAAGCCTTATTAGGGGGGAGGGGGGCTGAATGCCTTATACGAAATTCGAGCGTAGCGAGTCTTGGGGCCTTGGCCCCTAGTTACTTTAAAAAAAAAAAAAAAAAAAAAAAAAAAGGTTTAAACGCATTCTTATGCCATCTAAGTGATTCTTTTTTTCTGCATAATCGCATTCTCCCCACTTCTAAATTTGCCAGTTAGAGAGCAAAAAATATGCTGTCATATTATAATCCCTGCTGTATTTTTGTTATGCATTTCCTATTTATTATTAAGTTTTGCTGATTTGTATTTCATATTTACTTTCCCTTCCTGCAATCTAGAATTGTTAATTTTTGAAGGTTAAATCCACATTTCTGACTGCAAGGAACTGAGCATTGTGGACAAAAACTTAAATTCTGCATACCCCGAATCTGAAAGCTAGTTGCCTTGTCAGCTCCACTATTAATGATTCCATCCATTATTGCAAATTAACAATGTGATGAAATAGGAAGTGTAGATTAGCACTTGAGCTTATGCTGAAATTCGTATATCTGGCCATACTAAACACAGTTGAGGGCTACTTAAACTTCAGGTTATAGTTCTATTTTAAGTAAAACCCATAGGAGGCTTCACGAATGGCTGACCTGTGCATGTGTAATGATTTCGAGCCCCTTTCCCCCTCGTATGTGAATACAAGCCACTCCACCCTATTTAAAAGACCAACACTTAAATAAACAGGTCCGAGTTCATATATCTACCTTACCTCAGGGCTTAATTTGTAACCAAAGACGTGATGGAGCCCCAATTTGTTATATTGTAAATTAAATTATTTAATTTATTGTAAATCAAAGTTATTTTTTGCTTGCATTGTTATTGACCCGTATTAATAAGAATAATATCTATAGAAACAGATATGAAATCTTATCTTAAAAAATTATAATGAAGTCTTATCTTAAGATTTTAAATTCATTTAAAAATTTTAAATTGATTAAAAAAATCAGTGTAAAAAGAAGTAGAATAGGTGAGATCTCATGCAAACCAAGCCCTAATTGCCAAAATTTCAAGATAATTTTAAAACCAAAAGATAATGTAGCTTTGTCCGTAGAATTACTGTATGCTGTTTGTGCAAGTATTTGTGTTAAACATGAAAGTTTTCATTCGAGGAACTGAAAAGAGAATGATGTTCAAACTCTCATCATTTTCCTCGTGTTATTGTTCGAAATTCTTTCGCTCTTGATCTCCCGAAATGGGAATTGGCTTTGTACTGGTTGCTTGAGGAAGAGTAATAGTATCTTAGTTATGCGTTAACAGGAAGTCTGATGAGTTAATTGTCTTCGGCGGCCGTGCGTGCTCTGTTACTTATCAATAGACGTGGATGTTAAGGTCATTTGTTTATTCTGAAATGTAAATTTAGCTTTGAAAGAACATTGTATGCTAAAGAAGGACGAAATACGGATATTCTGCTACACAAAAGGAGGTTTGCGTTTTTACTTTTTTTTTTCTTCTTATCTTTCATCTTTTTTTCAAGTGTTTTCCTTTTCTGGAATTTGGGTGCTTATGTGATATTTGTCTTGATATTTTCAAAAATTTAAATTTGTAATTCATTTGTATGAATGTAATTATGGTATTCATTTGTAAAAGTGTTCAAAGAAAAATCTAAATAGCATTACAATCGTTAGATATTATTAATTATAATGATAATGATAATAGATGCTGCCAGTTTCCTTGAACGAGTATTTAATCGTTTATAGTGACCAGTTAAATAGAATGACCAATTATAGTGAATAGATATTTTTAAGAACTTCACAATCTGAAAATATATGAATGCAATTACATTTGTGATAAATGACAGTTAAAATGACTTCCCACGCTTGACCCTCTAATGAAAATTACAGGTTATGAAAATTTCTCTGTAATTACGTTACTTGAAAATTGTTCACTTTGATGGGTGACTAATTATAGTTTAATATCTTTAACGAGTTGTAAAACTATTTTTTACTAGAGAACTGATAAAATGCTTAAAAATTACATTTTAATCAGAAAACATTATTAGATAAATATTTCAAGTTTTGCAATTCTGTAATATTAGTTCATATAATATTATACTCAAATGAGAGATTATTCGTATATAATGATGCTGTTTTAGTATGGGCATCTTTTATATGAATATTATTTGGAAGCCATACCTGATAAATTAATATTTCACGAAACCAATTTGTACATCAAAAATAATTTTTGGCGACGGAATTTTTTATTCTAGAATATTTTGGCTATATTCTATAATTCTGAATATATTCTATATTCTGAATATATTTTATCGAAAAACTATTTCTCAGAATTTTGTAATAAAATGCTTTTTCCGTGTGCAGATTTGAAAAATACGTCTCCAGTTAATGTAACGCTATAACATTACTCACGTGAATTTCCTTCAAAATTGGCTCCTTTTCAAAATATCTTTCGTAGAAATATAAATTCTTATTGGGAACGCTATATCGTCGTAATTTGCTTCTCTCCCCCATTTGATCTTTAGAAAAACTTGTCCACTATTTTTAGTGAAAAAGATAGTTGTGATATTCAAAAATGCTTCATCTCTTTTTTCGTTTTCTCTCTTTCCCGTCTTCCCTTTATCAGAAAACCTCTGGTTTCGTGGAAAATGTTGAGATCGATTGACCTTGACACAAAACATTTGGGGCCATTTATTTATTAGGTGATCCAGTAGAAATACCTTGATTATAATTCTTACTATCGCAGCGCTCTTTTTTACTTTATCTTAATTTATATCTATGATATGATATAATGTATGAACAGTAATTTATATAATATTAAACTCCATGAAGGGATTTTTCATAACGATCTTTAAAAAATTATTTAAACATCTTTAAAAAATTTCTTGAATTATAAATTTAAAAAAATATGTTCTAATTATTTTCAGAATTTATGTATTTTCTGCAGTTTTCAAGCAATTAATCTACGAAATTTTTTTAAAGAAGTGATTAATTTATAATTCTCATCATTGTGAAAAAGTTTTAAACAAGAGTGTTAAACTTTTGAATGTTAATTGTTTTTTCCATCTCTTTCTCAAATTTATTTGTTAACAAACACAAAAGCTATCCACTTAAAAAAAATTCTCTAGGACGCCTTATCGAAGACAATCTGAATTTACGTTGCAATTAGCTATTCAATAAGTAGATCCATTTCTGTTTCTGAAAGAATTTTCCAATATCCTTTCTCATTTAAAATTTATACACTCATGAATCTAAAATTTTAACCCTTTTAGATTCTGCTCCCACAATTGAGGACACAAAAATTATCTATATCGTAAATTAAGGGTGTATTAAAGTGCGCATTAAAAAAAAAAAAAAAAAAAAAAAAATTTCTGAAAAATTTAACAATCAGGATTTTTTATTTTATTTTTTAAATTACAAATTTAATCTCTATTATCAAAAAAATTATTTAATTCAAAGACAAATTATTTAATCAGGCCTGAAAGGGTTTTAATCTACTTTCCTAATATTTTTTGTGTGTTGCAAATAGTTGCTTGCCCACCCCTCCCCCCAAATCCATCTACTTGATAAATTTTTTTATTAATTAGTAATTTTAATCGGCTCTTTTAAATATTTCTCCCTCCTTTTTTTAAACTTCGTTTGCTTAGAAATGCTCTAAAGCAGCGGTTCGCAACCGGTGGGGCACCCCCCCCCCCTTGAAGTCGAAGAACATTTTTAGGGGGGTGGCGGCGAAAAAACAGGCAAAGAGCTAGTGATAATACATGTTTTAAAAAAATCATCTCATTTATTCTTATTTTTACTCCGAAACATATCTATTTTCGTTTAAAATGTTTCTTAAACTTTACCGATAACATTATTTTGCAGAAAAGTCGACTAAATGTTCATTGTTGAAGAATAAAAAAGCGTATGCATGCTGAAGAATGTGAAGCTTCGAAAATTATCCTCCCCACGCCATCGAAAATTATCCTTTACTGGGGGGCATAGTGTTAAAAGGTTGGGAACCGCTGCTCTAAAGAAAAGTTTTAAAAAACTGCGTTGGTTTCTGGGAAATAGCGATTGTTTTAATTTACTTTCTCGCATTGTTTATGATAGATTATTTTAATAATTTTTGCAATTGACTTTTGTTCACCGGATTATACCGTCATGCTTGGTAGACTGTGATTCATGGCTACCTCGTTAAAAAAATCCGTCTAATTACTCAGATCGTGACCCGAAATTCATTGTGAATATGCTATACAGGCTTACAGTCTGTCAAGTAAAAGTCTTAATTGGGGGGACTGGGGAAGTAATGTTTTTTCGTCTGTCAGTATTTCACCTTGCCGGGACTACTGAATCTGATAATTGGAAATTTGGCATGTATATAAGTTCTTTGGAATAGGTACTAGATTAGACGGCTTTTTTCAACAAAATTTTTTAATCTATGGGAGTAGGGGCCAAAACGTCATTTTCACATTTGTCTCTCTCTCAAAGAAAAAAAAGAGATAACCGTAAAATTTTTGCTTTAAAATACAACTTTCACGAAAACCTAAAACTAAATTTCAGAACATTTGGATACTGTCTTCCGTGGAGGGTAGATCCCCACCCCCCTCACATGTCTCTCGAAAAAAGAAAAATAGTATCTATAAAAATTTTCCTTAAATATGTAACATATTTCAATTCCATATTTAAGTACAGCTTGTTTATAATTAAAAGCTTGTTAAAAATTCGTTTGAATTTAATGTAAAAAAACAAAGAAAAAAAAAACATATTACTTTCCGGTATACCTATATATATGTTTAATGATCTGGGGAAATAGCCAAAAATTGGGGAGAATGGCGGATCATGTCTGAATCATATTAAAATTCAGGGAAAATATAACTTATTATTTTCTCTTTTATTTTATTATAATGAATGCAAATTCTGAAATGTTTTATTTTTTATTTCGTGTTAATTAAAAAACAGTTTTGTGTAAAAATTTCGAACATTTGAATGGCAATTCTAGTTATTAATGTAAATCGTCAAAATAAAAAATGTTACGAATTTTAATACCTTATCCAAACTTTTTTAAAAGGCATTTTTAAATAAAAATAATTAAAATGTCAAGTAGTTTAAAATTTTCACTTTCTCTTTTAGTAGCGACAAAGTAATCATTAAAAAATCACCCCCCCCCCGGATTACTACCATGATGTAAGGAATGACATTTCTCTTTATAAACTGAATAGTAACGTCGTTGTATGACCACGTTTATGTAGACCCGGGGCTGCGAAGCCATAATCCCTCCTCCTTCTTTTCTCTCCTTTTTTTCTTTCTTTCTTTCTCTCTCTCTCTCTCTCTCTCTCTCTCTCTTTTCGTGCGGTAATCCTCGGTTTTAGCTGTGGTGCACATTCTAAATCGGGTTCAGGTCTGGGACCAGCCGCAACTTCTCTATTGCGTTTTCAATTCCATTTTCAAGCGTCGTCACGAGAATTTCAAATTTTTTTGTACGACAATTATAGCAGTCGTGATGGTTAATGATTGAAGATACCTCTCATTACATTCAGAGCAATGAAGTTTAAAAAATATATAATATGTATATTCAGGTACTGGTGTTAAGAATTAAAAATTGTTCTAATGTAAATTGAATTTTAAAAACTGTATTCTGTTCCAGATTGAGCGGGGAAGCAACATCTTAGCTAAAGGGTTAAGAGTAAAAAAGTAAGAGTAGGGTGAGGAAGCGCGAAAGAGAATAAATATTTGGGGGGAAAAAGTGTTTTGTTTTTCTTCAGCTCTGTTTTTTTGCAGTTTACACTTAAACATTTTTTAATTTGCTCCATCTTGCCCAAGCGGCTGAAATAGACGGGCAGAATATGATGAATGTAGCTGGATCGCACAATTTATGAAGAGTAAAATGAGTAAAATCATTCGGCTGTTTCACTTTGTCGAATTGCGTGTTTATTGTGCAAGTAGCGTTTTGTTATTCTAAGTTAGAATAGAACTTCTGTGTCCCGTTTGGAGGAAGTTCGTAGATCTGACTCAGTTTTTCTTCTTTTTCTGTGCGGTCTTATCAGCTGGCGCTTTTCTTATCCAGAAATGAATCATTGTGAATGAATGAAGTGAAATGTGGGTTTGAACTTTCTTTTGCTTTCCCTTTTTTTTTCTTCCTATTTTGCCCTTACATTTGAGGTTACGAATTACGCTGGATTTCAGGGCTCTTTTCGTAGTGGTTTTCTCCCGTTCCTCTCCAGGCGCAAGCCATTCCCTGATAATTTCATAGAAACGATGTGTCAAGACTCCCAAAATGCTGATAACTGATTCATGAACATCTTGTGTAATTTCATTGATAATAGGTGTTTTTTCAAGGGCTTAATTAGTAAAGTTATTACGTCCTTACAAACCCGTAACCAGGGGCTCAAAAGTGTCACGTGTCCCAAGCGCCCTGCTGACGTGGGTGCCGAAATCGAAAGAGGGTGCCAAAGTTAAGGCTTGCCCCGGGCGACGTAAACTCTAGTTGAGACATTGAACATGCATTTCAAAAGCTGATTAAAACACACTAAGCAAATGTACACTAAGCTATAGGACTTTCATCGGCTTAGCTAAACATGGTCTAGGGCAGTGTTTACTAACCTTTTAACATTTGCGGACCAGCAAAAATGGGGGGGGGGGTTATTGCGGACCAGTGCGAGCCAGAAATGATAAATATTATATACGCACGTATTTCATTTATCAAATCAAGTCTTATACAACTATAAGTTTTAGTTAGATATGATGCTTGCTGTTGATTATTTTTAATAAATTTGATAGTGTTTACCAGCAATAAAGTCCTAAGTGACCCGGGGCGCGGACCAAGGATTGAGAAATAATAGTCTAGGGAATTAAATTCATATGGCTATAATTTTAGGTTAAATGGCAAGGTTTTTTTTTTTATTTTAATTTTTTTTTATTTATTTTTTTTTTTAAATTGTCTGAATATGAGATAGAAACATGCATAGTGCTGAAAGTTATCCTCCCCTCTTCCAAGAAAATGTTCAATTTTTCCCAGTTGCGTTAATAGTTGCTTTTGATGAAAGTTATATTGATCCTAGTTATGAAGAAATGGCTCCTGATATCAAGGCAATTTTGGATGTTGACATTTTTGAAATATTTACCCAATATTGGGAGTATTTCCGTACTAAAACCAACATTAGCACAATATTGAGAACTGATATTTGTACAGTGTTTATTAGCTTGTAAAATACTTGATTACAGTGGATGTTCACCCAGAATTGATGTTACTTTGGAAGCCTTTATAATCAATCTTCATTATTTGGTAAATATTTAAAAAATCTTGACATCTTGTGTTGCTACACTATTGTGAGTCAGTGCTGATTTGTTACTGGCAGGAAAGGGATGTTGCTGACTTTACTTTTGAAGGAATAATTTTTATGTTATGTTTATTATCTCACCAGTTCTCAATATAATATAGTATTATCTTGAGATATTATATTGAGATGTTTATATCTTGAAATATTATATTGAGATGTATTATCTTCAGTAATATAATTATTCAGGACTTTTTTTTCACTTATTTATTTGTAGGTGCCATTCAAAATATGAGTGATAGTGATCTTCCTAGTCAAAATAATTCATGTTTCGGTTCAGATTGGAATTCAAATCAATTTTTAAGTACTGATGAGAAGAAAACAGATCAAAAAGTTTTGGGAGACTCAATGTTTGATCAAGTTTCAAATGTCAAGGATAATGCCAACAAAGAATATCTAAGGTAATGTTATTAATGATTAGATTATTTATTTTCTTAAATCTTGGGCTACTAAAAATGTTTTTGACTTAACATATATTTATGTTGCATTTCTGTAGCCTTAAAGATTATTCTATGTCTTTATAGATGCATAAATTAACACTTATAATCTATTTGCATGCTAGACTTCTTAGCTTATATTTGTGGTGAAATTTTGTTTAGGTACTAAAGTAGTGCAGAGTGTGTAAAGCTTTAAATCCAATTTCTAGGAGTTACACTAATTCTATAATTATGTTTCTCTTCTAATTTTTTCTTGAAGATTTTGCAAACTGTATTGCAGATTAATATAATTTATTTTTTCAAGTATCACTTGTGAGCAAAGTTTCAGTTGAATCCTCACCCCCCCAAAAAAGTTCAAATAAAACTATTTGTAGGAAAAGTTTTAAACATAATACTTTTTGTTTAATTAGGGTTAATCATTTAAGTGGGTAAAATATTTGGTGGGAAACTAATGTTTATTTACTTTGTAATTGTCATTTTCAAGTGTATGTAGTATAGCATCTTTGGGTTCAAATAAGCATTAAAAATTTTGAAATTTGTTAAAATTTTAAGGTTTATTTAAAATATTATAGTTATGCTTTCTTGTAGCTGTAAATGTACAAATTTGTGTAGCTGTAAATGATAAGAAATTGCAGGTATGCTATGTAAAAAGTGTTAGTACGTTTCAATGTGTATATTAAAATATCTTTTAAAACATGGTACACTTTTAATTTCAAATATGCTATATTTATAAAATTTCACATTTTAAAGATTCTCGGGCATTTAAGGAATTTGATAAATAATACAATGAATTATTTGAAAATATCTTTTTTCTACACAGAAAATCTCCAACATCCCCTGCTGGCTCGCCAACTGGTCTCTTTGGGGCCCACCAGAAAGACTTAAGTTATGATGACTTATCAAAAAATATTGATGCAAACCTTGCTGAAATAGACATGGAAACATTCCGTTCTGAAGACATCAATTCCATTTTAGCTCTTCCTGCTATTTACAGTGGTGACTTTCAGTCTGCAAGCCATGGTGAACAATGTGCTTCAGTATCTGGTTCCTTATTAAATGGGCTAGAATTAGATACTTCCACTAGGTAAATTAATAAACTTGCATTTATTTACATTCTTTATGTTTTGTTATTAATCTGTAAATAAACTTGGTTGTGTTAGCTTGAAATAACCATCTAATCATGTATATTTCTTAACCAATTCATAAAATCTATGTAAATTAATAAGAAAAGTGTATTGAAAGGGGCATAAATTCTTAACATTAAGAATAATTCTTACCTATATGCTTGTCTTCCTAGGAATGTAGAAAACTTTCTTTCAGTTATGGCAATGTTGATTAGATTTTAAAGTCATACTTTTAACCTGAGTTCTCTGAAGCAATTTTTTTAATACAAATATATTGCTTCAAGAAAGTTATGGATTTTATATTGAGATTAGTTATAATCAGACTATTTTTTATTACACTGACAAGAAATGAATTGAAGTAGGAAATACTGATGACTGATGAATAAATAAATACCTAAAGTATTTATTTTGCATTCTAAATTTTAAGCATCCTTTACAGTAATGAACACCCATTTAAAATTTTTTTTATCAATATATACACACAATAATTAGAGTGGGATTAACTGCAACATTAAAAAAAAAAAGTTCTGAAGAGTTATGTGAAACTTGACATTTTCACTAATTATTTAAAAAGTAAATATATTGCATGGCTCATTACATTATGTTTATAATTTACAGTAATGTAATGCAAAAGATTAATACCATTATTCAAGCTAATGTCTTTTGATACAACTTAAATAGTTAGACTTTGCAGGTATATGATTCCGAATATAGAATTGTTTAAATGTTAGATTTATGTTTCCTTAAGCCACATATTTAGCTAATTTGGTGGGTTTTTAACACAAGCCGGATGCCTTGCAAAAACTTATTAACACTAAACTCTACTTATTTTACAATGTTAATGCCCATCATAATTATATAAAAATATATTTATTATTTTTTTAAAAATCTCTCTCAATCAGGATGGTTGCTTCATTTTAATAGTGACTTGGCATAGTTTCCTGATTATTTTGTATTTATTTTGACAATGGCCAGAGGATGTGTCTGGTTTTTTGCTACTTAAATTTAATATAGTTTGTTATGTTTTGTTTAAGCTGCTACTTCTTAGCGCTTGCAGTTGCATAGAGTTCCTTTTATTTTGTCTTGATTCTTTGTATATACATCTTTTTTATTTATAAAATTGTTCCAATTTTAAAGTTATTGCTATTAGAAAATTGATTTGTTTTTATTTTTTATTGCAGTAATCGTCATTCAGAAGATGAAATTTCTATTTGCAAAGATGAGCCACTCTTCTCACCCCTAAGAGAACCACCTGTGCCAGAAGCAACAATATCTGTGGACAGTTTGGACAATAGTTCTAGTTATGATCAAGATTTAGTTCTAACCTGTAAAGCTAATAAAAATAACTACACAATTGTATTTGAAGGAAGCAGTACTCAATTTTCTGATGATTCTGACTATCAGGATGTGTGTAGAAGCAGTGAAGGAGAAAGCAGTTTATCTGGTGCTGTGCACATTAACTATAGTTCTAGTTTTAAAAAGCAGAGCTCAATGGTTCAATCTGATGTTGCTTTCACAACTTGGAGCAAGTTGTGGAGGAGTCACAGGGTTAGCAATCGTAGAAAAAGTGATTCTAATGTTAAGGTCTCCCTCAAAAGTCAGAGTTTACCAAACCTAAGCCATAATTCTGTATTTATTACTGATAAACAGTTCACTCAGTGGGCTAAATGGTGTGGGAATCATAGGTTCCCATTATATGAAGTAGTTCAAAATTATCAGGCATCTGGGATGCATGTTGCTAGTAGTAAAGAGTGCTTACATTCTGTGTCTCTACTAAAACTATTCATGAAGCATAAAGTGTCAAGCAATTCTTCTATAGGTTCTAGTGGTCAGTCAGATTCCTCAACTTCTTTAATACTTCAACCCCTTAACTTCCGTAATACAAGTCTCCAAAATTCACTCAACATATCTGATGGTAAAATCAAACCACTTCAAAGGAATACTGATGATGTACCACAGAATCAGAAGGATAAAAACCGAGCAGTTGGTCAAAATGATAATGATACTAGAAATACTCAGATGTTTGTGGATAATATCAAGATCTTGGATTGGAATGCTGTTCAGAATATTACTGAAACTAATAATAATAATATTAACTCATTGTATAACACAGAGAATGATGTTCCTAATAATAATAACATAGAAGAAATTACAGTGAATGGAAGCAATGATGATTGCGATAATTCTCAGTGCTTTGAAGATAGTTTGATGGATGCTCAATCTCCCCCGTTAAAGCATTTCCATGCAACTCCTATAAAAGAAGAAGAAGAAACAGACATCTCTAGTGGTGATGAAGTTATGCGAGACAGCAAAAATCCATTTGGCAGTGATGAGAGCACTGGTGGAGACATTACTGTCATTCAAAACAACACTCTAGATCACATGGCTCACGCTAACCGACAAGAAAATGGTAGTAACTTAGAGCGTATAAATAATATTTTTCCTTCATGCAAATCAAATGTTGGACTTGTGAACAAAACTTTCACTCTAAATAGGGAAGATCATCTTGCTTCAAAGAAATCAGGAGTTCCTACTGAAAATCAATCTCAGAGCACTCAGACCAAGCAGTTTAACATCAATGACTGTACTGGGTCTGAAGGATTCAAGCCGTTACATGCCTTCAGTTGTAAAACAAGTAGCAATCAGACAGACTGTGATACTGTGAATGCTGGTCATTACCCAGCATCTAGGGATTCAAGTCCAGCTTCTAGTGGTTATGTTAGTAGTCGACACAGCTCAGTTGAAAGGTTACGGCATTCTTCTCAAACTAGCAATGCTAATCATGCTTCTCCTGTCAGTCCAGTTGTTGTGCAGAAGAGTAACGTTGTTTTAACAACTACATGCACATGTGGCACTCAAATACCAGTTCATGTTAAAGATTCTTCTGTACAGACATCCACTTTGTATAATTCAAATTCCAGTTCTGGATTCACTCTGAAAGAATCTTCAGCTGTTTTGCCAGAACCCAATCAGTTTTCTCAAACTGCTGTGAAATGTCCTCTTCAGAATGTTGCATCACAAACAAAACAGCGTCAAAAGGAAAAGAAATCCATATATGTATGCTATCCTAACTATTCTCTTCCAGATTTAAGCTTTTTGAAGTCAATTATTGATGAAAATTCTGAATCGGTATTCCTTGCTCCCACTGAATATAAATTACCTCAAGACATTTTAGGGCAGAGAAGGCCCTCAAGACCTAAATCATATGGAGCCTATGAATCTCTACTACAAAAGCATCTCACAAAAATCAAGGACTGGGAATCCTTAAATGTTTTATTGCCTGATGATTTAAAAATCTTGATTTCTAAAACTCATCCCAAAGGTGTCAAAGCTGACTCTCCTCTTTCTAAAGAGCCAATATTCTCTAAAAATCGGCAGCAAAATCTTTCATCTTCATATTGTAATGCTGATGATGCAACTAAACTAAAAACTAACTTTTCTGACCTTTCCTACAAACGACATATGCCCAGAAGTATCTTGCGCAAATCTAGTTCTGTCGAGCAGTGTGAGGATAGACAGTGTCGTGTTCATTTGCCTACTCGATGCACCAGTGCATCATCAGTCATATGTGGCAAAGATGGGGGGAATTCTCCAGATAACATCACTGCTCATTATAAACAAGGCTTTTGTGACTTCTTCCCCAAGAATATTCGATGTCCAGACTCTAAATGTGCTGAGTGCATTGGAATGCAAAAACATGAAATACCCTTGAAAAAATTCCATCATAATGTAGCAGCCAATATTTCAACAGATTTGTTTCACAATTCAGATACTAAACACAATTCATATAATAATTACAAGCCCTCCTCGCCTCTACTTACACATCCTGATGTAATGCCTACTCCTGACAAGAAATCAAGTTTTTCATTTGAAAGTTGCAGAGATGAGAATGTTCTTCAGGACATTAATGGGAAAAATATTCCGTATTCACTTAATAATGAAAATGTAATGCCTTCGTTTGATCCCAAAAATAATGGGCAGAATGTAGAATCTCATATGAACTGTTTCCAAAGTAAGAAAGCTGTCAAGTTTTGTGAGAAAAGTCCTACGAAAACCTCAAAGCATTTGGATGCTTGTAAGGCTGGCAAGTGCTGTAACTGTGATACACAAAATAGGTCTCCAGGTAAGTTATGTGTTCTGCTTCAACTTTAATACTGTATAAGATTAGTCAGCACTGTTATTTCAAGAGTAACTTTGCTAATTACTTAATTTATTGAAATATTGGGACTTTTCAAAGTAATTCATTTATTTCTTACAAAAATATGTTGTATGAAAATTTTTTTGGGGGTGCGGTGGGATTTATATGTGCAAAGCATAATTAAAATTTGAAACATATATTTTCAATATTAAGATTGGATGACTGCAAAAGATATCTTTATGCAATAAGAACACTAAAAAAAGTTGTTTTTATATGATACAGTTGATAAAGAACTTTTGTGCATAATGCAAATAGATAAAACATTGTATATGCATTTTGGGTGGTAGGTCTATCCTTCTTCAACTACTATAGTTCTTTCTTCCACACACCTTCCACCACAAGTTCTCTCACTTTCCTTCCAATGGGAAAATAGGAAATTTTGCAGTTGCAGAAAGCTAGAACTTTTGCACTATCTGAAGCATATATTATTATATTTTTTAGTGTGTGTTATAGACAAAATTCTTTATTGAGTTTAACATATTTATGTGTTTTAGGTGGGGACAGGGGAAGAAATATTAAACCAAATTAGACTTAATCTTAAGAATTAAACTTAATCTTTAAGAAAATTGTAGTCATGGTATACAACAATAAAAAGATAGGGGCAATTAAGATAAATGCTGAGACTTTCTGTATATCATCATGCCAGTCATTATAGACATAATAAGCATTCTGTCTGAATAAGGTAACTTTACAAAATCATTATAGATAAAAATCTTCCTTTTGTTGTCTTATAACTATTAGTGTAAGCACAGTGGTGTAGTTGAAGAAGGACGCGGCGAGATGCCATCCCCCTACTTTTTCACGTCAGCCCATACATCCCCCCACTTTTTATTCTCAAGGGGGAGGCTCATTTACAAGGTTTTTAAAAAAAATTCTGTGAAAAAATTAAAATTTTCGTTTTGTTCACGAGAGAGCAATTACATAGGTATAAAAATCAAAAGGAAACTTTTGGCTCTTTGAATCAACTTTACAAATGGGATTATAAAGATTTATAAGAGGGCTTCGAGCCAAGCACACAAATCCAATTACATGTTCACAACAACAAATTAAGTAGCTTACACGGTTGATAAAAAAAACTTATTTTAGATTATTAAGAAGTAAACAATAATTTAACAATGAGTTCATTTTAATTAATTAATAAACAAATGATGGTTAAATTAGTTTTATTGGTTGTTTAAGGAATAATTACAATTAATGAATCTGACAAGTTTAGGTTAAATTTCGTCAAAAATGAGCGTTCCCCCGCTTTTTTTCTTAGGACTACAACACTGTGTAAGCATATTAATTTTACATGCTTTATCCATATTGGAAATCATTAAAATTTGTACATATTTTTCTAAAGAGCAAAATACAGAAAATTTGTGTTCCTTTTAAAAAATACATGAAATTATTATATTGTTTCTATGACTAACATTCTGACTGATTTCTTATTTTAATTTTTGTTCAAAACATAATTTGTAAGCATATTTTTCATAATTTCTTTCTTTAAAAAATAACTTTTCATCACTTTGTTTCTTGTACCAGTATGGTGATAATCTAGATGCTTTAAAGAACTCTTGAACTTTGAAACACTAGTGTTTCAATTATTACTGTGTTGAACAGTAGTTTTTAGGAATGTTGATGTTTTGTTTGTTCTTTAAATAAGCACTGAACAACTTTGCAAAATTAAGGAATTTTTTATGAGTGTGAAAAAGGCTACGAGTTTGTTTTTTTAAAAAAACATTTATTTCTTAAGAATGACATCCAAAAAAACATTATCACATTTTTAGAAAACCTTTTGCCTTAAAAGAATACAGTTGAACTCCATTATAACGAACTTCAAGGAACCAAAAGTTTTGTTCGCTATTCCAAAATGTTAATAAATACAATAGTAAAATGGCGGGATCAAAAATTTTCTTTCGTTGTATTTGTGAGTTCATTATATACCCGGTTTCTATAACAGGGTTTGACTGTAATGATCATGGTATTTAAATTTTCTTCTTTTGAATGCATTGATTATTAGAGTAACATACAAAATGAAATTAACTTACTGTATTTAAATAATCACAGAACAATAGAAATTTTATATGTTTTCTTCTATAAAATATTGGATTTTCAATCTAAATAATTAATTAAAAGCTCTTATCCAGTGGCAGGGTTAAACAAAAATTAGCAGTGGGCAAAGCGAGTTTTGCGAGGCCCCCACCCTATTATTTTAAGTTGCAATTTTAGGGGTGGAGGTGGTTCGTTTGAAAAGCTGTTTGTTATCCTTTTTTGTTATATTAAATAAAAAAGCACTAATAAGTGTTGTGTTGATAACTTATTATTTGATTTTTTTACAATGAAATCTATTCATTTAATATATATGTTATTTGTTGCCTTTAAATACAACATGCAGCAATGTGGGGTCTCAAATGTCCTTTTCATTGATCTGTTAATATAAACATTTAATAGTCAATTTAATAATCAACCCTGTATGTCAACCCCTGTCCATGTAATCAATATGTATCCGTATTAGTTTTTGACGAACCATGATCGGAAAGTTCACTTTTATTTCAAAATTAATAGTAGCAAGGTACGTGAAAATGATGTTTCCGACCCAGGGCCTTAATATCACATGGGCAAATCTGGACTTTGCCCAGGGCCCCCGGGTCAAAATGGCCCCAACTTCTAACGTTGTTCTGAATATTTTTCAATTAAAATTTTATGAAAAATAAAACAAATTTCATAGATGCCTCCCCCTCCCAAATTCATCAATGCCTGGGGCACGAGTTGGTCATAATCGGACCCTGTTCGGACCCACATTGCTGTGTGATTCTGAACCCCCTTCTTTCCTTCTATCAGGGCCTTGTTAACCTCTGAAGTTAGGGGAAGCTCCATCTCATTTCCGGGCCCCCTGCATTTTTTGTTACAGGAAAGTTTTCCAAATTTTAAACAAATTGAAACAAGACTCACTAAAGTTGCAATTCTAAACGTGGAACAGCATATTTCAGGTTGAAGTTCATTCTTTCCTCCTTTCACACACATTGCATGTGAAAATATTGTACATTATATATATTTATATCACAATTCCATGGTTTTTAGTTGAATAAGATTCATCATGATATTACAGTGCACTTCAGAGAATTAATTAAACGTTATAAAAGTATATTGTAACTAAGTTGGGCCAAATCTCCATCAGATTTTAGAGCAGAATCTGACTAGGGTCAGGATGGCACAAATGGTTGTTAGACAAATTAAAAAAATAGCATTGGAATCAGCCTGCATATAAAGCTATGTTCTTCAGCTTGAGAAATGAAAATTTTAAAATTCATTAGTGAAGTTATTTTTTAAATGAAAATTTCAAAAATATAATACATATATTTTACTTCTTACTCACAGGTCCTTCTAGCTCAGGGCATTGGTCTGGTAGTCTACTAAACCCTAATTTAAGCAACAAGACTGATTGCTTAAACACAATTTTTAGGTTTTTTTTCTTCCACCGTGGTGTTTTATTTCATTTTTTCTCTCTCTGTAATTTTGGTACATAGTCATTTTTAAAAATCAATATTTCAATTCTTTTTAAAATATTTTTTATTTATTATAATATGCAATGCAGCTTATGATGATTCATTCTGAATTTTTTTTATTCCATAGTTTATTTAATTTTGTGTACAACAACTGTGAGTCTGGTGTTGTTTTTTCGAACTCCACCATTACATATAGAATAACTATGTCCGAGATACAAGCTGTAAACAGAAAATATTTCCAACAGGAGGGACGACATACATGATTTTTCTTTTAAAATGGGCTAAGGAACTTTCGCATATTACTATGATGAAATTGGATTTCAAATGACTAGTTTTCCGATTTTAAGTTCCCTTAGGTAAAAATATTCCCTTCCCTAGCTAAAATCCCTACATGAAAACTGTGTGAAGAGAGGCCCTTGGAAGCACGAGGCTGTGGGCGTTCGCCTACATGGCCCATGACTATCCCCGCCTCCGCTCTTATCTCTCCCTAATGTACTAAATGTGTTTTGTTTCTCCTTCCTTCCTAAATAATTAGAAAGGGTAACTATTACTACCTTTTTACTTCCTTGTACGTAGTATAAGGAAGTAATGTGATCCCGAAAAATTTTGGGGGCCAAATTTCGACATAAAAACCGATTTTGACTACCTCTAAATTGAATTTTAAAAATTTTTTCGATGCATCTCATCGTAGGCTAGCATGCACGATCATATTAACGCGTCTGCAACTCATTTTGACCAGTGGCGAGTCTACTGTGGCCAGTTTTTCCATGCCGTCTGTACGTACGTACGTACGTACGTATGTATGTAACTCGCATATCTCAAAAACTATTGGTCGTAGAATGTTGAGATTTGATATTTAGGATTGTTCTATGATCTAGTTGTGCACCTCCCCTTTTGGTGGCAATCGAATGGATAGTTTATGTACAGGACCGCCCAAAAGATTCGAAATACATTACGCTCTATGGGCCGAAATTCATTAAACTCGCCTAACTCAAAAGCTATTAGGCGTAGAATGTCAAAACTTCATATTTTGGATAGATGTAACATCTAGTTGTGCACCTCCCCTTTTGGTGGCAATCGAATGGATAGTTTATGTACAGGACCTCCCAAAAGATTCGAAATACATTACGCTCTATGGGCCGAAATTCATTAAACTCGCCTAACTCAAAAGCTATTAGGCGTAGAATGTTGAAACTTCATATTTTGGATAGTTGTAACATCTAGTTGTGCACCTCCCCTTTTGGTTCCATTCGACTGGATAGTTTATCTACAGGACTGCCCAAAACATTCGAAATACATTACACTCAATGGGCCGAAATTCATTAAACTGGCATATCTCAAAAACTGTTAGGCGTTGAATGTTGAAACTTTATATTTAAGATTGTTGTAACATCTAGTTGTGCACCTCCCCTTTCGGTTCCATTCGACTGAATAGTTTATCTACAGGACCGCCCAAAAGATTCGAAATACATTACGCTCTATGGGCCGAAATTCATCAAAGCGTTTTTTAGAGGTATTGGGCTATTTCAAACGACTCAGAAGTGATATATGCTGTAAAGAGTTAGAAAATGAATTTCTCTATTAAAAAAAGTGTCTTTATCATTTATAGTTCTGCTACAGGAACACTCAAAAGATTTCCAATACATTACGGTCAATAGCAATTTTAGGGGCATTCATCCATTTCAAGCACAATACCGTCCTACCACATAAGTTAGGTAATGGTCCGACCACGGTCACGTGCCTCCCTCAAGAACTATGCCAAAAGTCGCCAAGCTTGGCGACTTTTGGTGTACGTGTGTGCATATTTAACTCTCAAATCTCAAAAACTATTATGAAATTTCATATATAAGAATGTTGTAACATCTAGTTGTGCATCTCGATTTTTGGTTCCAATCTACTGGAGAGTTTATTTACAGGACCACCGAAAAGAATTTCAGTACCTTAATGTCTATGGACATTTTTTTAAATTTTTATGTAGTTATCGTACAAAAAACAAAATTATGTATAACTACTGAAAAGGTTTCATATTTCCCTTTTCATTTCAGGAGAGTTCCATAGTTCTCAGTGTTCATGTGATATTTGCAACTTAGAGTCTGACAAACCACCTCAAGAATTTCTTGTTTCACCCACTCAGAATTCCCTTTTATATCCTGACATTACTGACTCATACACACTGCAAAATTTCTCTGGAGGTGGAAAATTTTTCCAGGAAGCACTCCGTAGAAAAACAGGTTTGTATAGTTTTTGTTTTGATATTTAATTTATGCATTGTTTTAATTTATAATAAGCAAAAGAATAGTTTTCTTCATTTGCATATAATATTTTATAGAATCTTATAAATAATTTAGCAACATTTTAATAACATGATCTTTTAAATGTTTTTGATAGGTTTAGTTGAAAATCTGAGGAAGGCTACTCAGATAATTTTTGAGCATTACAAAAGCAAAAAAGGGGTGAGTATTTTTTAAAGAAATAAACATTATGTGTGATATTACTTTTTCTTCTATTTTTCTGTACATGTGTATATGCATTTTTTGAAAATTAATTCTAAATTGTAAATTAATCTTGCATTAGTAAGTAGCTAATATGTGTACAAGGTATCCCAGAAAGGCACTAACACGCTTCAATTCTTTATCTATTAGAGATAAGTAGGCAATATAAATCGAAAAAAAAAATGTTCAAAATGGGGTAGGAAAAAGGATTGCTTTAAGAATCCTCTTTTTAATTCTTGAAAAGTTATACTTTTTTAATTTGTGTACAACCCCCTGATGAGAAGCTCCCAATTAGTAAAATGTGCCCCATACATTAATGAGTTGATGTACAAAATTTGAAAGTTATTTCCTAAAAAGCGTCAGAGATATGAAGTTAAATATGTGCTGTCTTAAAACATTTTTCAGTTGCTCATGAAGGGGGAAAATCAAGTCTGATGATCACATTTCAGGAATCTTACAGAAATTACAAAAGAATTTTTTTTTGCTTTTTTTTTGCACTCTAGCAATAATTGTTTACATTCAAAGTCATATGTAGTCTCTCATCATCTTTGTTTAAATATATCTCTTAAGACTCTTATGATGGAAGGGTGACATTTTGCACATCACCTCATGGGTGAAAGGGAAATATTTTATTGATTAAAATTCTTTTTGCATGTTAGTCTCTATACAGATTTTAAAAAATGTAACTTTTTTTTTACATTTTTTTACAGAAAAATTAATGAGTTGATGTACACAAAATTTGAAAGTTATTTCCTAAAAAGCGTCAGAGATATGAAGTTAAATATGTGCTGTCTTAAAACATTTTTCAGTTGCTCATGAAGGGGGAAAATCACGTCTGATGATCACATTTCAGGAATCTTACAGAAATTACAAAAGAATTTTTTTTTTTTTTTTTCACTCTAGCAATAATTGTTTACATTCAAAGTCATATGTAGTCTCTCATCATCTTTGTTTAAATATATCTCTTAAAACTCTTATGATGGAAGGGTGACATTTTGCACATCACCTCATGGGTGAAAGAGAAATATTTTATTGATTAAAATTCTTTTTGCATGTTAGTCTCTATACAGATTTAAAAAAATGTAACTTTTTTTTTTTTACATTATTTTACAGAAAAATTAATGAGAGGAATTTTTTTCTTAAAGTAGTCTTTTTTCCTGCCATATTTTGAACACTTTTTCCAATGTACCAGTTATTGTTAATAGATGAAGAATTAAAGTGATACCACCATAGTTAACTTATAAAACCTTTTAAACTTTTAATTAGTGATACCACCATTTCGGACCTTTCAAGATTGATACAATCACTTTCTAAAAATATGTATAACTTCCACGGCTTAATGGAGTTGTCGCAAATTAATTGTTTCATCTGTTCCATCTGTGGTTTGCAGAGGAAGATGATAAATGCCAACGGTTCTAAAGCGAGAAATTTCATCTGGGAATTGTCCCAGAGTAGCTCAGTGGCAGAGCACCCGCACGTTAAGCGGTAGTCCTGGGTTCGACCCCCAGCTCTGGAATTTTTCGCATAGTTGGTAAAATAATCAGCCTAAACACTCCAACTTGCCTAATATACTTGAAAGGTTGATACAATCACTTTCTAAAAAAACATGTCCACGTATTCGGAAAATTCCGAGGAAACTGATAAGCTGACTTAAATTTCAAAAATTGAATTATTTTAGAAGATATTAATAAAAAAACAGAAAAAAAAAACATAATGGTTGCCAGATTTGGCATAAAATCGTTCATTCCTTTGTAACAAAGCAATTCCAAGTATGTATAGAATCGCGTGAAATTCACAAACAAATTCGAATTACACCAATATTACGCCAAATTAAAAAGTATATGAAATAATTAACTCAAAGTGCGTTACACAAAGTTGACAATTTTCAAATAGTAAGTTCGCTTAGACAACAGGAGTTTAGAATTAGCGACTATTTGTTTTTCCAAAGCAGAATAACTAATTGTAAATGATTTTAAAAGTGCCATCTTGGCATTAGGAATGATCTGGCAAAACGTTCTTTCCAAGCAGGGTGAATCTAAACTTCGCGTTCCAGAATGTTAGAACCCAGTATCTTGAAAATGAAAAATAATTAAAAATCAAGATTATTTTAAAGCCAGTTCGGTCCAGCTGGAGTATTTGCTACCAGTAGACATATTTGGTGACGTTAACTATGCCATTATAGCAGTTATATTACACTTTGGATATTCGCAACGCGGTGAGATGATATAATTCGTGGTGCTAAATACACCTATCTGCAAAGGATTATGTATATGAAAATATGGATAACGGCTTTCCGGGAACCTTACATGAGCAGTAATTATAGGTTGTGAGCATGTGTAAATCGCCAAATAATGAAAAATTGCCGTGGGTGGCAAGCTATCCTAGCTGTTCCGTAGTTTTTATAAAAGAAAACTTATAAAGTACTGTTTTATTAGAGCTAATTATTAACTATACATATACGTAAGTTGCCAAATTATGAAAAATCGCTATGGGTGGCAAATACGCAAGGTGTCCAATAGGTTTTACTTAATTAAAAATACAGCTGAAACAGATGTTCTGATTTTATTACGCTTTAGCTCCTAATTAATATAACATTTGAATGGCAACATTAAATATCATTGTATTTCTGAGGAGTGCAAATAATTTTTCCAGCTATTATACGTGGAGTCCGCACTCCAGGTGGAGTATAGCTCAGGACTCGTAGAACACTGATTCCTATAACAAAATATCTACCGTGTTATGGGGAGGGGGGTGTCCACTGTGGTGTGAAGTTTAATTTTTATGTACCAATGAATGAACATGCAAGAACCAAGTAATTTGCAGCTCAGTAACATTCTATCTGATCCAATCTTTGGGTTTTGTCTGATAAATTATGTCTTTTTTACGAATAAAGCCTTATTAGGGGCCGAATGCCTCATACGAAAAGCGAGCGTAGCGAGTCCAGTGGTGGGAAAAACTACTTTTTTTTTGTAGCGAACTACAACTACCGCTACTTTTCGAAAAATGTAGCTAACTACAACTACAACTACTTTTTGAAAAATGTAGTTAGCTACACTACTTTTGAAATGTAGTCGCTACTTCGCTACTTTTTCGCTACTTTTAGGAGACAAATTTTGCTAACAGATTCAGTTTGCATTACATTCATATTTAAGGATATTTATATCCTAATTAGAGAAAACTATTGATATCTTAATTAGAAAAAAACTATTGCACTAATAAACAACTACCAGGGAGTGTTTGAGGAGGCGCGGGCCCCTCAAGAAATGTAAAGCAATTATTAAAAGGAGCTATTTTGAAACATTTCTTTTAACTTTAGAACAGTAAAGTTTAAAATACCGAATCGTCCCCCTCCCCTCGAAATGGAAGCCTATATATACGCTAATGACAACTACTGCTAATTATTGAAGTATTGTTGAAACTAATTCAGTTTTAATATCTCTATGATAAAAATAAATTGAGAAAGTGAGCTCTGAAAGCATGAGAAAAATCATGAGAACCAAAAAAGTTAAAAATAAATAAATAAATAAAAAATAATTGGATTTTTTAACAAAATACCCATAAATTTTCATTTTTTAGCTTAAATATTACGCATTTTAATACAAAGTTATGTCTATAACCCCCCCCCCCTCTAAGGAAGTCTTCATACGCCACTGGTGGGACTAGTTGTATAAAGAAACGATTCAATAATTGAGGGTGTCATTGTGTCAAGAAGGAAGATTACGTAACGGCTTGCCAAATTAATTTAGTTCCTATGTTTTGGTAAGAGCACAATGTTGTACTTGTATATTTAAATTAACAACATTTCATTTTAAAAGCTAATGATTTATTTATTTGCGAAGGGAGGACAGCTTATGTCACTAAATGTGTCGTTTAGAGCTACATATGTAATAATTTTGCCATACAAAGTGTGTATTCTGGGGGGGGGGGGTGAGAGAGCCTTACTATTTTTTGACGTATATTGATAGTTGAATGTTTGAAGAAAGTGACATAGCAAAACTTTTTTTAAAATTAACACATATTTTAACTAATCTAAATATTTCATTAACAAATAAAGAATATCTGCTTTTTTTTCTTTTCTTTGAGATATGAAGGCTATTTGTAAAACATATTTTGGCTCCCTCCTCTCCCCCATAAGGGCGACAAAAAAAAATCCTAATATTTTTTAAGCGTTCTTGTTTATTACATTTTAAAGCAAAATAAAAATAAAAATCTTATGCTTCATTTGTTTTTCTTTGTTTTGCCAACTTGCTATCCCCTCCCCTTCCTAAAATTTCTTTTTAGAAATTCTTTTTTGTTGTATTTTAAAATAAAAATCATATGAATGTTCTTTTTTTAATACAAAGGATATGTTAAATATATATGTAAAAAACATTTTGTCCCCCCCCCTCCCCAGTGCAGCATCCCTTGGGAAGGCAATCTTTAAAAAATCCTTAAATTTTTCTTTAGGTTTTCCATTTTGTTACATTTTAAAACAAAAAATCTTAATATCTGTTTTTTTTTTTCCCTGTAAGATATGAAGGATATGTGAAAAACTTATTTTGACCCCACCCCCTCAAGGTAAATTTCGAAGAATCACCCAATTTTTTTTCCGCTTTTCCTATTTTTTTATATTTTCAAACAAAAATCCTGTGAATGTCTGTTTTTTTTTTAATTTGAGATATGAAATCAATATTAAAAATTTGTGAAATACCCGTTTTGCCCACTGTCCCCCTTTGGGAAAAGGCGATTTTCAAAAAATCATTAAATTTGTATTTAGATAATCCGGTTACTTATATTTTAAAACGAAACTCGTATTCTTATTTGTTGCTGTTTTCTTTGAGATCGTAAAATACTATAACTATTACAAAAATGAACTTTCACTTTCATAGAGATTCGTGGGGAGGGGGGGGGTGAACACACATAGAACTAATTTTTATTATATCTTACATACTGTTTAATTATTTTTGGTTTTATATTACATTTAAGAAAGAGAAAAAAATATACACATAAGTTAAACATACCTTCGGTTTTTTGATTTAGGCCCATTTTGGTAATTGTATTCATTAAATAAAATTTAAACATAAACTTAAACATACATAGAATATAGAAACTTAAACACTAGTCACAAAATTATATATTTAGAAGTCACATTAACCTAGTTAAAATGAAAATTTGAACACAACGTAATGTAGGTCCCCCAAAAAAAAGACAACAATAAATGGGTGAGCAGTTCACGTTTGAGAACGAATTTAGACCACCCCACAATAAACCAACAAAGTAGACAATTCATTATAGGTTCAGGTTCAAGGGGTATAATTGGAGTTTTTCTTCCTTTTCATTGCTTTCTCAGTAATTTTCTGGGCTGGTGTAAACCAGGAAGTTGTAAAATGAAGCTGTATTGCCCCCTGCAAGTCCTTCCCACAGAATTCAAGAATCCCCTCTCACACAATTCCTTTGAATTCTGTGAGAGGGGATGGGGGGAGCAGTCGCTAATTGCGAGGACTAACTATATATCATTCCATCCTTGGAAGGATAATGATTTCACGGAATGCTGGACACTCAACAGTGGGCAAGTGGACACTACACTGTATTTAGGGGTGCAAAAAAAAGAAGAAGAAAGAAAATTAATGATGTCACAAAAGCATGCTATTTAAAGATATGTAAAATTCCTTTTCAAAAGCAAAAAATGCTCACTTTTATGCACAGAAATAGATATTTCAAAAACTCAAACCTTACATACATTATTTTTCAAAATAAATCAATTTTTATGGTCTAAACTTGATTCATCCGAGAAGTTCACATGCCCCCCCCCCTGGATCCGCCAACTGGCCTTGGCTTAATATGAAGTTAAATGCAGCTACTTTTTCTTTTACACTCTCAGTCAGACTAGAGACGTCAATGCAAATGCAAGCTGTTCTGATTCTGATTTCTCTCTGGCATTCCCAGATTATCACACTGACAAGGGGGGGGGGGAAGCCCGCGTCCCCAAATATCCCAATAATATAGATTAAAAATTCATATATACTGAAATAATAATAATAATAATAATAATCAAAATGAAACAATTTCCTCTGTAACAGTTATTGTTGTCCATCACTAGATCAACTGGGAGAAATTTTTTGAATGCTGAACACGATTTGATCAAAGTACAGTAAATTGAAATGCCATTTTTTACCTCGAGTACCAGTGCCTTGTGTTTTATGTTTTAAAGAAGAAAGAAAATTACAAATTTTTTGTCGGTCCAGGAAAATTTTCTAGCACGCTAAACTTGAGCGCCTTGTAGAAATAAACATCCCAGACAGTGCCGGATTTAGAGGTGTGAATGCTCTGGGGCAACAAAGGAGTGGTGGCCGGTGGCCCCTAATTATTTCTCAAACAAGTTAAGAATTTTTTCGAAGACAAGTGTGGCGAAGTGGGTTCGCCGTTAACTCATAGCCTAGAAGTCCAGGATTGGATTTCCGAGTTCGATATTCGTTAGGAAATTTTATGTAAAGATGTCTATTGTGGGGGCCTCCTCTATTGTGGAGGACCTGGAGCTGCAGCTCCGGTTGCCCTCCCCTAAATCCGGCCCTCATCCCAGACTTAATGTCCTTAATGCAATAATACAAATGGATAAAATATTAAAATAAATCATTTTTAAATAATTCTAAAATTGAATTAAAAATTACCCATGTATTTATAGTCATTTAGAACAAGACTATGCATTTAAAATTGATTTTAATATTTTTGAAAATTCATTTATATTATTAGCGTATGTGTGCGCCAAGTTCCGCCTGCCAGAAAATTTTCTTTTCTTCATCATAATATATATATATTTTTAAAAAATGCCAACTAATGGATATTTTATGATAAGTACATATGGCCATTAGAGATGAGTTCGGGCTCATTTTTTGAAGCCCGAGCCCGCAGACTTTTAATCCGAGCCCGAGCAATATTATTAAAGTTGGAGCCCGAGCCCGAAATTTCAGCTAAAGACAAATAAAATTAACTACTTCATTAATAGGATACAATAAATTTTGGGGCTTCGCACACCTTCTAGTCTCCCGTGCCGCTATTTTTTTTTTTTTAATAAGTGCGTCTATTTATCCCATGAATCACTTTTTAAAATCTGTTTCAAGGAGTATGTTCAACAAAGGAGAAATTTTTCACGAGCCCGAGCCCGCCCGAGCCCGAACGCAATCGTGAATTACAGAGCCCGAGCCCGAGTCGGGCCCGGGCTCGGGCTCGGGCTCGGGCTGAGCCCGTCTCATCTCTAATGGCCATAAGTTTTCAAAAACGCCTTTAATTTCTATTTTATTAATCCAGTCTTAGAAACCATTATCATTGAGTTAGAAGAACGGAAAATATAAGTCTCGAAGCCTTTTTATTGTTACACAATTATGATATAGATATCATAAAGGAAATTTAGCTTAACAAAAATTATTATTGCAGCGTATATAAATTTAATATACAATAAATCGAGAGATTTGCGAGGCCTCTATTTTTCAGGGGCTCCGAGCTATTGCCCTCGCTTCCGTGTGATAATGAGACTCTGAAAATATGTTAAAATGCTTAGTATGGTATAGTAAAGGAGGCCCCGAAGCAGTGGCGCACCCAAGATTTTAGTTTAGGAGGGGCTAAGACTACAAATATTGATGAACTTGGTTATAGTGACCTCGATTATAGTAATAATTCCCTTATAACGTCAAAATATTCTGTATCACACGCACAAGGCCACTATCAGCGTAACTCGTTATAGAGTCATAAATAAATACCTGACTTTTTCACTGACGTTGTAATAGAGTTTAACTGTATGTCATACACTGACTGTAAGTATTTACTTAAAAACCAACGCCTCTCTTTTTTTCTTTGGTAAAAAAATATTTTAGAAATAGTTAAGATAATTTTTAATAATAAAATGTTTTAATTCATTAATGACATTTTTCAATTTTTAAAGGTTTTCAGGTGTAACTCTCCAGTTTTAGGGGAGCTTTAGCCCCCATAGCCCCTCCGTGGGTGCGCCTTTGCCTACAAGTAACCCAGTACCCCGAGGCCCCATCTAAATATGATCAGCTTTGGATTCTCTTTCCTTCTTTTTTTGTCCTCTTTATAGCAGATTGGTGAGTCTACAAATAATACTGAGAACGATAAAAAGAAAAAAGATGTACAAGGTCAGGCTTCAGGAAGGAAACTCCCCCCTCCCCTCACTCGTGTGCGTGTGGTGTGTGCCCCCATAGAATGCCGGGGGGCACGGGGCACACATAGATACCCTGGGAGGGGCGGGGGAGGGATTGGGTATTCTTTCAAGCATCAGTTGCAGTTCTGTGCTTGGTGTCATAAGAAAGAATTTGCACCACGAGATCAATTACCGGAAATGATGACGCGGCAAAAGTAACTTCCAAAACGCGCTACAAACTACTAATTTTTTGTAGCGCGCTACACTAAAAACTACTTTTTTTAAAAAGTAGCGAGCTACACTACAAACTACTAAAAAAAGTAGCGACTACTGTAGTTTCGCTACTTGTAGCGCGCTACTCCCCAGCCCTGAGCGAGTCTAGGGGCCTTGGCCCCTAGTAGATTACAAAATACTTATAACTATCATGTGTGCTTTTCAGGGAGATTGTGGTTCATCATTTTCCATGGCTCAAAAAATTCTTACATGGTTGTGTCCTGCTGTGCATACAATATTGTCAGATGGTTTACTTCCATCTGTGCAAGGTTTTTTTGGCCCTTTGCCGAATTCTCCTTGGAAAGTTGCTGGAGCATCAATTAAACAAGGTAACTTAAATGTTTGATGCATACAACTTGTTCACTTCGATTTGTGCTAACTTTCAGTTTTTTCTATTTTATTTTGCTCAAGGATACGTGAAATCTATATTTTATGTAATAAAATGAACGTGACCCCCCACCCGCCTCTTAATAGTAGTAATTTAACACTATTACTTGTTCCTTATTCTTACTATTATTCTTACTACTTCCTTAACACTATTACTTGTATTTAAGGAAAATACTAATTACAACTTAAATATTACTACTTAAAAGTAGTAATTATTTAAGTTGTAATTATTTTCCTGAAATACAAGTAATAGTGTCTCCCTAGTTATTATTATTATTTTTTTAATTTTACTTATAGTTATGTCAAAGACTTTTTTTTTAACAGTCAGGATTCAACTTCAAAGGTTTGATAGTTTTTTTTTTTAATTTAAAATTAGATTTCTAGTCTTATCATTATTTTTTAAGAGTATGCATTTTTTATTTTTAGTATTATTTTTTTATGTAGTAGTGGGTTTCTTACTATGCTAAAAAAAGTATGGAGTAAGTATTGATATTAATTTTGAATCTGGCTATGACTTTCAGTTAAATGTGCTGTTAACTATCCCTTTTATTATAATTTGTGTGTAAAGCATCATATGTTGTTAACTCATCTTATTACAAAAGCATTACATCTATCTGATAGCTGCAAAAAATATATATATTAAAATATCTTTCCCTCCTTTTTAAAAATGAACATGCTGAAAAAAGTTATAATTATTCCGGATTTTTACAACTATCTCTTTATTTCAACCTATCTTAAAATATCCTCCTTTCCAAATGCTGTTATATTTACAGGGTGTCTACCATCATGCAAAGGTCACGAAAGTCACGGAAAAGTCAAGAATTGGTAAAAAGGTCACGAAAGTCAAGAAAAGGTCAAGAAATGAAGCACTAGGTCACGATTTTTCCTTTTCATTCAAATTCTTAGTTGGAGATTTTCGTAACCAAATTTCCTAAACTTTTGTGCACCATTTTTACAGTTTTGCTATTAAACGTACAGTTTACCACATAATTCTATCGATCTTTGTTGTAGAGATATTTAATTTTGAAATCAGGGATTATTCGCTGATCACCCTGTATATTAATAGTGTTAAATTTAAAAGTATCATTTTTCTTCATTCTATCAGTATCATGCAGGGGTGCAGAAACTGTTTTTACTCTCAACATTTTCCTCAATCCATATGCAAATTTCCCCAAAATTTTATGATATGTTTATAGACTTGCATGAGTTCTGTATTACCATAAGTGTAAAAATATTTGCAATATACAAGCTACATACATGTTTACTAAATAACAATTGGTCCAAGTTAAGAGAAAGCAAACTGCTGGTGAAAAAGTTGAAAAAAAAAATCTCTAAGAATAACCCGAAGAATTTTGTAATTCATATTAAAATCGAAATCATCTGTAAAATTTCCCCCAGATGGCTAAAATTTCTCCCTATCTTAGATTGTCGAATCGTACATATTCTACATCCCTGGCACGAATGTATTTTTGATATTAGTGTTTCGTATTTGTTATGGTCAGGAAAAGGTCAAGAAATCAAGCTTACTTTATGTGGTAGACACCCTGATTTAATATATATATATATATATTGTTGTTGTTGTTGTTATGATATGCTGTTTTCTTTAAAAAATATTTTTATTTTGAAATAAGTTACTGCTCTATTATTTTGTTTACTTTAATTTTTTTTGTTTTCTTTGAATATTTACATCTTGATTTATTAGTATTATAATTTTATTTATACTATTATTTTACCTCTTCATTCATCTCTTTCTGCAATGTTTATTCTGGCTGTTAAAAACACCAATCATCGCTTATTCAAGGAGGTAAAATATTTTTCCTTTTAGTTTGATTGTTTATTTAATGCTTAATTTTCATTTTTTTTTTTCATCTAATTTCTGTATTATGTCACTAAAACTTAATATTGTGAAGCTTTCTTTTCTAGATCTTTTCATTTAAAAAAAAAATTTACTCAAATCAAAATAATTTAAATTAGTTTAGTCATGTTTCATTTCTATGTATACAAGGTGTCCCAAATTCACTGACCTAGGCCATTATTCCTTAAAATATTGATAATAGATATTTATAAATAAAATTAGACTTCTGTCTGTAGATTGGAATTAACAAATTTTGTGATTTCTATCTGTTTCAGGAAATACAGGAGAAGATTTTTTAGGATGAAATGCTCAAATTTTGTGCATTACATCATTAGTGTATAGGATACATTTTATTAATTGTGAATTTTTTTTTGCACAGGGGTCCTGTAAAACTTTTATTTTGTACTTATTTAGATTTGATCTCCAAAAATTTTTTTTTGATACCATAAAATTCTGCAACCCCCCCCCCCCCATAACTTAGTAATTTATTGTATATGTCTATGATCAATATTTAAGGAATAAGAGCCTAGGTTTGTTTTTGGCACACCCTATATATCTACAAATAAGACAGTCTCTCTATTTTAAATCTATTAATTCATATTTTTATTTTAATTAATGCTTCCCTTTCTTTGTATGACTTCTAAGGCAATCTTTCTTATTATGAGGAAGCTATTTAGATAAGAGTCACTGTGAAGATAATATGCATGTGAATCTTCTCTTCTCAAGGGGAGGGTGGGAGAGGACATTTTGCACTATCCACTCATTTTTTCCTAAGCAGGAAATAAAATCTATTATTGATTAGATAGTTTTAAGTATGGGCGTGTAGCTTCAAAATGACAGCTTGTATGATATACTAAAATGCATTGAAAAGTTTTATGAAAAATTACTTAAACTTTTGAATCATATTATTGTTAGAGATATGTAAAAGTGATAGATAATTATATTTTTAATGTGAGTAAATAACGAGGCAACTGCTGCAGACATCTACATGAATAGGAGCTTCCAAATCTGACCCTAGAAAGGGGGTCGATGTAGACGAAAATTAGGTTCATTTTGTGGCCCCTTCACAAAAGTACAATCAATTAAAATAGCCCCTTCACAAAATTATGAACGATTTAAATGGCCCCTTCACAAAATTCTGAAAGATTATAATGGCCCCTTCACAAAATTATGAACGATTAAAATGGCCTGTCTTTGCCTTTGTCTTGTATAGTCATCACCTCATCATTACCGGTCATCCTTAATTTTTTGCTTGTTCATCATTTCCCGATGATCAGATCTTTACGTACAGATTTGAACGGCGCAGTAGTATTTGTCAAGGGTAAAACCGACAAACTAGTCCACATTGGACTTTCCCCCAAGTTCCTGAACAGTTTCTGATCATTATTTCATGATAATTGTGTGAAGAATACTGATTGGCTAAGCCATCAAGTGGGAAGAGGTGATGCACAAAGGCGATTACAAAGTCATTCATTCTTTGCTCTGTCTTAAAAGCTGACAAATGCACCTACTAGTTAGTCTCTTGTCAAAATTTCTTTTACCTTAACTTTTACATGTTAACAGTTACTTTTATGAGATTTTGTACTGTTATATTAATACCAGATAAACAGATTTCAGTTTGATTATAGAGAATGACTGTAAAAATTGCAAAAATGGTAATACAGGGTGATCAATTTAAAAGAATACCCAATGGTTTTTCTTATAACCCTTGAATCTGACAGATGTGGCAACTATTCTAACACTGAAATATAGTTGTTTGAAGCTTGTTTAAGTGTGGGGGAACAATTTCAACACTGTTGGACTGTTACAACTTTACTTATGAGGTAAAACAGATATGGAGACGCACAAAGTTTCTTAATCCTGTGATGATTTTATTCTTGAAAAACATAATTTAATTCTAATTTTTTTGCATTGTCATTTTTTCCATAAATCAAACGTTGAAAATGTTCGCCACCATTTTGAAATCAAGCGTGAACATGTCGTCATTAAGTGTGGGGGAACAATTTCAACACTGTTGGACTGTTACAACTTTACTTATGAGGTAAAGCAGATATGGAGACGCACAAAGTTACTTAATCCTGTGATGATTTTATTCTTGAAAAACATAATTTAATTCTAATTTTTTTGCATTGTCATTTTTTCCATAAATCAAACGTTGAAAATGTTCGCCATCATTTTGAAATCAAGCATGAACATGTCAAACCAAGTTTTCTGATACTCTTCTCAACATTGTTGTGTTATTGACGTTATTTCTACAGTTATGGTTTGTTTTAATTTATCGATTTTTGCAGGACTTCTGGAAAAAATCAGTTGTTTTTATGTTTGCATTCAAAATGGTGGCAAACATTTTCAACATTTGCTGTAAGGAATGATATTGTAAAAAATTTGAATTAAATTGTGTTTTTGAAAAATAAAACAGGATTAAAAGTAACATTGTGCATCTCCATTTCTGTTTTACCTCACAAATAAAGTTGTAACAATCCAACAGCATTGGAAATTGCCCCCCACTCTTAAAGAAATTCAAACGATTATACTTCAGAATAGATGTCACATCCATCAGATTTAAGGATAATAAGAAAAATAATCAGGTACTCTTTTAAATTGATCACACTGTATATGGATTTTGCATAATATTTTCATTTTGCATTATTCTCTCGCTCTCTTATTTTTATATTATCTAGATTTTTTTATTAAGGTCTAGATTACTGATTTTTTTACAAATTAAGATTGACAATAGTGTAATATTTTTAAAAACTAACAGAATTATAATCTATATCAATTCTAATAATCATTTAAGTATCTTTATATATGTCTGATATCTGTTCGAGAATTTATCCAAAAAATCTGTTTCCATGAGCACTGAATAGAAATGAACTTTGAAATTAAGATTCCTTTACAAGTAATTGCATATTTAAATATGAATAATATTTCTTTAAAACTTATCCCCCCAAAAAATTTTAAAGGCAATGTCCATTACAGTATGAAAAATATCTTATATGGGCCAAAATCTGTCATGCTATGCTTATGACCTTAAGTATATAAAAATAAATACAATCGTATTTGAAAATATGAATAAATTAAAACATAAATAAACAAGCTAATATGCAATCCTACGAATTTCCGAAAGTTTCTTTGATTGCACGTTTTTAATAAAGGTAATGGGTTCCACATCTTAACCCATTTGTGCCTGGATATTTTTGCGACTTTCTTCGATTTTTACTGATAACAGAAATAATAGATAAATTTCTGATGTCAGCTTCTTGAACAAGGGATGATTTCTTTTAAAATCACTATGCACAAAAATCGAAATATCAACATCCTACTCGGTCATGTTAAAAAAATCTGATGTGTCCAACACATGACTTCCTTGCACGTCTATTAGATCAAAAATATTTTCGACACACTTCCTCTAAACTTATTTCTTTGAAAGAGAGAAAATATCAATAATAGTAAGATTTAGCGATTTCTAGCCAAATATTTCGATATCGCCAAGCTGAGTTCAATTTGAAAGATTTCCTTCTAACACTTTATTTGGCGATATTTCACCAAAAGCCGACAAACTTGAGATAGTCTGCGAGATTTTGGGGATAGCCAAAGTAGCCATTGACCACAGACTTTCAATGAATTGAATGCATTCATACACCTCAATGTATTTAAAGTCATTTGGCAAACCCTGTAAATAAATTCTCAATCGATTGCTGTCAAAAAAGATATTGAAAACAGTTAGATATTACAATAGTTCTAAATACAAAAGTTCAAAATTCTACGAGTTAAAGTTTTACAGTTATACAAAATACGAAATAATTTTTGGCGCCAAATTTGGCGATATTTCGGCAAAACTCGTCAATTTCGACGACATTTGGCGAGATTTTAAGCATGAACCAAACAATGACAGATTATCGCCAAATATGGCGATATTTCGCCAAAACTCGCCAAGAACGATGACAAATGGCGATACTTTGGGCATGGACCAAATAACTGAATATCGCCAAATTTGGCGATATTTCGCCAAAACTCGCCAAGGCCGAGGACAGACGGCGAGATTTTGGGCATGAACCAAACAATGACCGTCTACAGTTGTATTATATTGAAGATGTCCTTAGACATTAAAGTACTGAAATTCTTTTCGGTGGTTCTGTAAATAAACTCTCCAGTAGATTGGAACCAAAAATCGAGATGCACAACTAGATGTTACAACAATCTTATATATGAAATTTCATAATATTTTTTGAGATTTGAGAGTTAAATATGCACACACGTACACCAAAAGTCGCCAAGCTTGGCGACTTTTGGATAGTTCTTGAGGGAGTCACGTGACCGTGGTCGGACCATTACCTAACTTATGTGGTAGGACGGCATTGTGCTTGAAATGGATGAATGCCCCTAAAATTGCCATTGACCGTAATGTATTGGAAATCTTTTGAGTGTTCCTGTAGCTGAACTATAAATGATAAAGACACTTTTTTTAATGGAGAAATTCATTTTCTAACTCTTTACAGCATATATCACTTCTGAGTCGTTTGAAATAGCCCAATACCTCTAAAAAAACGCTTTGATGAATTTCGGCCCATAGAGCGTAATGTATTTCGAATCTTTTGGGTAGTTCTGTAGATAAACTATCCAGTCGAATGGAACCGAAAGGGGAGGTGCACAACTAGATGTTACAACGTTCCTAAATATAAAGTTTTCAACATTCTACGCCTAATAGTTTTTGAGATATGCGAGTTTAATGAATATCGGCCCATAGAGCGTAATGTATTTCGAATCTTTTGGGCGGTCCTGTACATAAAGTATCCATTCGATTATCACCAAAAGGGGAGGTGCACAACTAGATCATAGAACAATCCTAAATATCAAATCTCAACATTCTACGACCAATAGTTTTTGAGATATGCGAGTTACATACATACGTACGTACGTACGTACGTACAGACGGCATGGAAAAACTGGCCACAATAAACTCGCCGCTGGTCAAAATGAGTTGCAGACGCATTAATATGATCGTGCATGATAGCCTACGATGAGATGCATCGAAAAAAATTTTAAAATTCAATTTAGAGGTAGTCAAAATCGGTTTTTTTGTCGAAATTTGGCCCCAAAATTTTTCGGGATCACATTACTTCCTTATACTACGTACAAGGAAGTAATATTTTGTAGAGTTGAGGCTCAATACTCATGAATAAAGGCTAGGAAAAATAAATAACGTTTTCGACTAATAGCGAAAATGCTGTCCCAAAAAAGGGACACTAGGCATAAGGGTTAAACGACTTGGCTCCTTGCCTGATTTTCCCCCCGGGTTGAACATCTTTCCCGGGTGTTGGAAGATGGACATACGGGAGCAAGAGCCAAGTTCAGTTCTCCCCTCAATGCGATGTAAAACCTTGCGCAGCTTCTGATGCTTTTCCTCCCAAATTGATGATTGGCTGTTTTAGATCTGATGACCGTTTGCCACTAGGACAATATTTCCATAGTAAATACATTTTTAAAGTGTATATGAAGCATAATATCTCATTTATGTGCTTCAAATATACGTAAATTTTCCATCGTATCAGGAATAAGAATGAAGAATATAACACTTATGTGTAGTTTTGAATCGATTTTTTAAAGTGCATTTTAGTTAGAGGTCATTTATATAACAAGGACAAAAGAACAGTTTAAGAATTTTTTATATTTGTTTATCCCAGACTTAGGCTAAGTCAGATTTTTTTTTTAAAACTCAAAATAAAATTTACTGAAATTAGTTTTATTTCTGCTGGCATAAATATTTGTACTATGCAGCAATAGTATTATATTTATCTGTATTTGCAGGAGAAACAAGAAAAGAAGTCGAAGATCTACTTAATCATGTAAACTCTGAAAAGCTACTTACTGACAGTACATATCGATTTAATGCTTTCATCATCGGCTTATTAAAGTAAGAAAAGTTTTTTTTTATGTATGATGAAAAGTAATTAAAAATCAAAACTGAGAATACTGTAGTAAAACATATATCTATTACATAAATATCTTTCACAGTAAATGGATAGAAAAACTCTAGGTGTAATCTGCTTTTCTTCTCAGATGTAGATTATGAAATTCTTATGCACAAATGAGGCATTTTCAGAGTGTTTGCCCTCGCCCCCTTTTAATCTGCCCGTGGGAATAATTTTTAATTGGAATTATACTCAAGGTCTTTTATTACATGAATGCATTTTTCATGTGTGTTTTAAGCTCAGGAAATAGCAACCTATGTTATTTTATAGGTAACTTTATCATGAGCCTTTGAAATTGACCTTTTGAAGGTTTTCCATTTTTAGCATTTTGTTTCAAGATAGCAGGAAAGAAATAATCTATGTAAATAAAATTAGACTTTTGTTTGTACATTACTTAGAATTACAAAATTTTAAGGTTTCTATCTGTTTCAAGTACTGGAAATCCAGTATGACCCACAAAAGAAAGTTTGTTTGTCATTTTGGTGTTCTGTCTTTGATGTTTTTTTTTTTTTTTTTCTGGCACATCCTATAATAAAGACTAAAGTGAATAAAATTAAATTAGCTGATACGATAGGGGATCACTCAATTTAAACTATAGGTATCGAATAAAAAAACAAATTTTTGATTAGATTTTTGAGGTTTTGCAAGAATTGATTCAAAGTGCATAAATTTTTGTTTGCACATCACATAATAGTGACTAAAGCAAATAAAATGAAATTTGATGACATGATAAGTGGTCAGACAACCTAATTTATAGGCATCAAATAAAGAAAAAAATTTCATAAGATTCTGAGATTTTTCAAAAATTTATTCAAAATACACAAATAGTTGTTCACGCATCACGTAATAATAACTTAAGCAAATTTCTAAAAAATTTAGTGACATTGTAGGTAGTCATACAACTTAAACTATAGCCGTCAAATTTTTTAAAATTTTGGATTAGAATTTGACATTTTGCAAAAATTTATTCAAAGTGTTTAAATATTTTTTTGGTCCATCACATATAAACCACTGCAGAAAATGAAATAAAATTTAGCATCATCATAGGTGGTCACTTAAAATATAAGTGTCAAAGTATATGAAAGTTTTTATAGATTTTGAGAAAATTGAGTAAGTGATTATTTCACTCCTAAAAAAAGGGCAATATAATAGAATGAAATTTGGAATTAAGTTAGATGACAAGTTTATTCAAATTACAAATGTCAAAAAATATTGTTTTAAATATTCAATAGATTTCGAAATTTTGTGAAAATCGTGTAAATGTTTGTTCTCACATTCTTCAAAAAATAGCTTGAGAGAATAGAATAAAACTAGTAACATAATCAGCAACAACTGAAACAATAAGTGTTAAATTTTAAAATATTGCAAAGAATGCATTTTCCATCTTTTTTTTTGGGGGGGGGCAACTATTATGTTATCTTCAAGGAGCTTGGAGATAACATAATAGTTGTCTGCTCAAATTAAACAATTTTCATTGATTTTTTAAAAATGTTTATTTGCCATTTTAGATTTTGTGAAAATTGTGCAAAATTTTCTGGAGGCAGAATATTAAAATATCTATACTGAATCAAACAAAATTTAGTTACAGATGAGGATGACCTTGATTTTAAAAGCTTAGTTTACTAAAATAAAATATTAGTTTTGAAAATAATATGTTTTCTAAACTGACAATTTCACTCAGCACTTACTTATTCTCTAATCTGTAATCTTTTAACAATACACAGAATTTATTACTTTCTTTCTGTACTTTTGCCCATATATTAAATCCATTCTATGAGCCTATGGGCTCTATTAATCTCAAGATAGACAGTATGAAACAGATGTTCAAGGGCACAAATCCTGTGACATGTGTATGTGTGTGTGTGGGGGGGGGGGAGAGTCATTTGTAAAGCTTTGTGCAAAATCAGAAATTAGCAGTCTTTTGAAGAAATGTCCTTATTATTATTTTTTTTAAACTGTTGTATTCATGTATGTGTTTATTTTAATAATGGGCATTAACTATTGGAAAAATTGAAAAGTAATAAAGGAAATCATGCTTTCAAAATTAAAATAGAGAATTTTTTTGATAAATCATATCACAATGTAAGTTGTAAAATGTTATAAGAATTTTTCAATGACATTTAAACTGTTGCATTATCTTTTTCAGCCTTGGGTGTTTTGAATGGTGGCTAGGACATCTTTGTGCTTGTCAGAGTCTTATCTGTCATCATTATCACCCTACTGCTTTGTTGAGTCTTCTAGCTCTTCCTGCTGCTGTACATTTGCGTCACGAGCTAAAGGAACTGGTCAGCCCTCTCTCTAACTTATCCTTTAATCTTGACATCCTGTTTGAAACTAAAGTAACATCTGGTGAGAATTGGAAGAAATACAGCGAAGGAAATTTTAGACCAGGGGCTGAACATCCCAATGAGTCTAAAACTTCCAAAGATCATGAAGAAAGAAATTTTGCTGATCTTAACTTGCAGTTTTCTCCATACAAACAACCTGTGGGCAATAAAATAAATGACTTTAACTTGAAAACTAAGCATCATCAAGCATTATCTCCATGTAATAATTTAATGAACATAAGAAGTGATGCTGAAGAGTGCCAAGAAAATCAGGTGTGGCCAGGAATTACTATCAATCCTTTCCCCAATGCTAAGTTTGCTGAGGAGTTCAATCTTGCTAGTCAAAATAAAAAGGAAAAGAATCAAAGTGCAAGGAATGCTGTGCCATTGAATTTCTTAAGAGATACGTTACTACCTCGAGATACAGAGGGTAAAAAGGGAGACGTTCCACATTTTTCCCTTTGTTCCAGTACAGATAGTGGATGTAGTTCACAGATAGATCATGCAAATCATGTGGCATCTCCGGCAACTACGACTGATGAGTCTCCTAATGTTGATGTAAAAGAAGGCCAGCAATTCAAAATGCTTAGGCAGAAATGGGAAAAAATAAGTCATGGCATTAACAAATCAGCACCGAACAAGACTCCTTCTCCTAAGGCTGCCAAACCAACCATTGCAAGCAGCTCTAAAGCCAAGAAAAAGGCAGAGATATCACCTCCTCGGTCAGTACATAACGCAAGAGAAATGGCTGTTCCTAAAACACCAACTAAGTCTCTATCGCAGACACCTCCTAGTAGGAGAGCCCAAGGAAAAACAACTATGTATGCTGGGACGTCTAATGATGCAAAAGTGTTAGCACAAGATGTACCATCTTCTCAGCTACAGAATGATGCAAATGAAAAAAGAAAGTCACAAATTCCTATGTTGAAGTTTAAGAGTCCTCAAGCTAAGTCAATGATTCCTGTTCAAAAAATGGGTGCAAGAGCTAGGTCTGCAAATAGAGATTCACGTTTTCCTTCCGATTAAAGAAGCAAAATTTATGATGTAAGTATTTATTTTATTAATATTACTTCCTTGTACGTAGTATAAGGAAGTAATGTGATCCCGAAAAATTTTGGGGGCCAAATTTCGACAAAAAAACCGATTTTGACTACCTCTAAATTTAATTTAAAATTTTTTTTCGATGCATCTCATCGTAGGCTAGCATGCACGATCATATTAACGCGTCTGCAACTCATTTTGACCAGCGGCGAGTCTACTGTGGCCAGTTTTTCCATGCCGTCTGTACGTACGTATGTATGTAACTCGCATATCTCAAAAACTATTCGTCGTAGAATGTTGAGATTTGAAATTTAGGATTGTTCTATGATCTAGTTGTGCACCTCCCCTTTTGGTGGCAATCGAATGGATAGTTTATGTACAGGACCGCCCAAAAGATTCGAAATACATTACGCTCTATGGGCCGAAATTCATTAAACTCGCCTAACTCAAAAGCTATTAGGCGTAGAATGTCGAAACTTCATATTTTGGATAGTTGTAACATCTAGTAGTGCACCTCCCCTTTTGGTTCCATTCGACTGGATAGTTTATCTACAGAACTGCCCAAAACATTCGAAATACATTACGCTCAATGGGCCGAAATTCATTAAACTCGCATATCTCAAAAACTGTTAGGCGTACAATGTTGAAACTTTATATTTAGGATTGTTGTAACATCTAGTTGTGCACCTCCCCTTTCAGTTCCATTCGACTGAATAGTTTATCTACAGGACCGCCCAAAAGATTCGAAATACATTACGCTCTAAGGGCCGAAATTCATCAAAGCGTTTTTTAGAGGTATTGGGCTATTTCAAACGACTCAGAAGTGATATATGCTGTAAAGAGTTAGAAAATGAATTTCTCCATTAAAAAAAGTGTCTTTATCATTTATAGTTCTGCTACAGGAACACTCAAAAGATTTCCAATACATTACGGTCAATGGCAATTTTAGGGGCATTCAACCATTTCAAGCACAATACCGTCCTACCACATAAGTTAGGTAATGGTCCGACCACGGTCACGTGCCTCCCTCAAGAACTATGCCAAAAGTCGCCAAGCTTGGCGACTTTTGGTGTACGTGTGTGCATATTTAACTCTCAAATCTCAAAAAATATTATGAAATTTCATATATAAGAATGTGGTAATATCTAGTTGTGCATCTCGATTTTTGGTTCCAATCTACTGGAGAGTTTATTTACAGGACCACCGGAAAGAATTTCAGTACTTTAATGTCTATGGACATCTTCAATATAATACTACTGTAGATAGTCATTGTTTGGTACATGCCCAAAATCTCGCCGTCTGTCCTCGACCTTGGCGAGTTTTCGCGAAATATCGCCAAATTTGGCAATAGTCAGTCATTTGGTCAATGCCCAAAGTATTGCCATTTGTCATCGTTCTTGGCGAGTTTTGGCGAAATATCGCCAAATTTGGCGATAATCTGTCATTGTTTGGTTCATGCTTAAAATCTCTCCAAATGTCGTCGACATCGCAGAAATAGCGCCAAATTTGGCGCCAAAAATTATTTCGTATTTTATATAACTCTAAAACTAACCCGTAGATTTTTTAACTTTTGTATTTAGAACTATTGTAATATTTAACTGTTATCAATATCTTTTTTGACAGCAATCGACTGAGAATTTATTTACAGGGTGAGCCAAATGACTTCTAATACATTGAGGTGTATGGATGCATTCAATTCATTGAAAGTCTGTGGTCAATGACTACTTTGGCTATCCCCAAAATCTCGCAGACTATCTCAAGTTTGTCGGCTTTTGGTGAAATATCGCCAAATAAAGTGTCAGAAGGAAATCTTTCAAATTGAACTCAGCTTGGCGATATCGAAATATTTGGCTGGAAATCGCTAAACCGTACTATTATTGATATTTTATCTCTTTCAAACAAATAAATTTAGAGGAAGTGCGTCGAAAATATTTTTGATCTAATGGACGTGCAAGGAAGTCATGTGTTGGACACATCAGATTTTCTTTAAATTGTTATTTTAGATTGCTGAGCTCTAGCCCTGAAAATTGCATGTTTTGTCTTAAAAGTTTGTATTGATCATCTTGAGATTTATCGTATAATCCATATATAATGTGATAATTAGGTACAATATGCATTATTTCTTTATATAAAAATAAAAACTGTTAAATTCAAATACTTAAAGCAGGTTTTATTGCATGCTTTATATGCATATTGGAAGTCGCATTTTGAGAAAAGGTCAAATAAACAATTTTAACTTTTTTAGCTAGTAGTTATCTTAAAAACAGCATACAGTGAAACCTGCTAAAGTGACCACCTTGGTAAAAAGACCATTTGCCTATTGTGACCACTTTCGTACAATCGCTCTTTACAAAAACCACACTTTACTGCCTTCATTATTTGACCACCTTTATAAGGTGACCAGTTTTGTTCTTCCCGAAGATGATCACATTAGACAGGTTCTACTATATATATATATATATATATATATATACACACACACATGCAGTAAAATCTCATTATAATGAACTTTACTTTTACAAATATTTTAAATTAACAAATAAAATATATCTATCAAAAGAAAATTGTAGAGTGCAAATTCTTTTATATTAAATTTTCAATATAAAGAATTTTTTGTATTACAGATTTGATCTGCAGTTTCTTGAAATTTGTTAATTGAGATTTTACTTTGTGTGCGTAATGATCTGAGATTTTTGTCTTTTTTCAAATGTTAACTCCATTTTTTAAAATAGTATATTATACAACTTTTTAGTCAGGCAGCTTTGAAGCTCTTCATTCTATATACAAAATCTATTAGGTTTAGCAAAAAAGATTTAACTTTAAAATCTAAAGTTAGCTATATTATGTATCAGCAATGAAAAGCACACCACTTTCCTTCTATCCTGCGTAAATCAGAAGCTGATGATGATAAGTTTTAAGTGTTTTATGTCTCTGCATATACAAGCTATTGTCATGCTAAGGATTTGACTTACATTTTTCTTTTTAGGTGAAATTTATTGTATACATTACATCTAAGAGTGACCTGTTTGATCTGTTCAGGTGTAGATGTATGTCATATTCGCATCAGCTACCAATTCTACAAGCTATTGGATTATTGCCTTATTCCTGATCATTGAAACTTTTTATTCCAGCTCTAAACCAGGAAAACAAAAATAGAAAAATGATGAACTTCTTACTCATTGGAATTATAATTTAAAACATTGACAAGTGGCATTTGAAAGTTATTGTTTCTAAAAAAAAGTCTTGCATTCATAAATGTTTATATACATATGAAGAAAAAAGGACCTTTTATTTATGTACATGTTTTCATTTGTTTTTTTCATAAGATGTATAGTTTTTGTTGCATTTTAAACTTGAAAGCCTCCAGTGCTTTTTTTTGCTTTTATGGAGCGAAATTTTGTTAAATGAATCATTCCTGTGTAAAGTTTTAATGTGGAAAATATAATTTGCATAGTTCTGTTTGTACAGTTAAGTTTGCTACCGTTGCATTGTTGCACGTAGAAAAACCTTCACTGGTCTATTCAACGTTGTCAAGGAGATAATGCTGTATTAGACAGTAGGTTTTGTTCATGTGCCCTCTTTCCCTACTATTAAAAAAAAGAGCATAGTAGTTTGCTAAATGACCATGCGCATGTATAGTTGCACCTCATGCTAGCTTTTAATTTTCTTTCCTGCTATTGTGAACTATTGTTGCTTGACTTGTGTAGTTAAAAAGGTACATATATATATATATATATATATATATAAAGCAGTATATTTACATAGTATCCTGTGATCTTTAACATTAACTGGATTGCTTTTTTTTTCACTTCTTGTGTGAAAACAAGTGTAATGGCCTTCTATAAATTTTCACTTTGTATTTTGTACATATGTCTTACATTTTAAAGGTGAGAATCACACTTACATGTATAAGATATGCAAAACTTTGCAAGGTAATTTAGCTACAAAAGAATATCAGTTTTTAGATCATTAGGAGCATAAATTTTTTTGAAGCAGAAGTATATAAAAAAATTCATTATTTTTGTGTGAACCATGTTATTAACAGCTTCCTTATTCAACCATGTTATCTAAAAGTTCAGATGGAAGTTCTTCAGTTAATTTACACAAAGAATGCTAATGTTACTCAGGTGAATATTATTTTTAAAAAAATCAGATTTAGATATTTAATTTTTTAAAAATTTATTTTACCTAAGAAAAATAATTTTTCTTTTTTATATGAGATTCACATACATTTGAATATTGGGAATGTTCAATACAAGTATTTTGTAGATGATTTCTATTTACAAAGTCTGACTCTTACTTTTATGCTCACTTTTAAGTGATATAAAAAGATAAAAACATTTTTGTAAAGTTAATTAGTATGCTTTCTAGTGCTAATAAAATTAAAAGAAAGAAATGATTTTAATTATTATCATCATAATTCAACATTTGAGTACTAATGTTTTAGTAAATGACATAACTTATCTTTTATTTTTTGTTTGCAAAAGCTGTTTTCTTATATATTTGTAAACATTAAAGAGGGCATTTAAAAAAAGTGGATGTACTAATTTGTAAAGTATATTAATAAATAAAAATGTTATATAAAATTAAACAGGATTAATAATGCTGTAGAGAAATTATAATGAATTGCCTTGCTGTTTTAAGTTACATTTATTCATTATCTCAATCAGTTCTTTTCTTTTCTTTATTTAACTATAGTCAGTGATTTATCCTCCCCAGAAATGACAGATACTTTTAAATAAAAATATTAAAATATTTTATTAGGTTATGATTAATCAGGATATTTTAAAAATGAGCATGTAATTTGATCAAATATGAACTTGTTGAATACAAATATTTTGTTAAATGTTATTTTCCACTTTCTTAGGAGTAGTATGTCTTGTAAGTATGGCAATCATGTAATTAGTTGTTGTAAAAGTGTTTTTTATTAGTTCATATTCAATTTGTGAAAGAAAACTCCCACTTCAAAAGATTTCAGTGCATTTTTACCATTTACATAGTGCATTTTTAGTGTAACTTCTTTTATCAGTTAATCGAGAATTTTAGTGCTTGATCAAATAATGTATTTTATTGGTTTTAGATCTTATTTGGAACTTTATATGCATTTAGTCATGTCTCATTGCATTATATTTCATTTTGTATTTTTATCTTCATCAGCTACTGCTTTTAAAAAGCATTATTTCCTATTTTGTGTCATGGTTGTTAATATAATTTTGTTTATGAAAGAGCATTGTATATATGTAAATACATAAAGCTTGTTGATTATCTGATAATTGAAGTTTATATAGAATTAAGTAGTTTAATTAACTTTAAATATATTAAGTATACAATTTTGTAACAATGTTATATCTTTTTTCCCTTCCCTATACTCAGTTTAAGAATGTGTATTAAAAATACATGTAGTTTTTTGCCTGAATAATTTGTTTAGTAATTAGGGAAAACTGCAAAAATTTGTGTTCAACTAATTTATTTATGTGCTATAACAAGTATTTGTTTATACTCATTTCCTTATTTAGTTTTTAACTAAAGCCTTATTTTATTCAATTATATTTTAAATTTAAGTGCAATTTGTTTAATTTTCACTGTAGGAAATAGTTTTACTGATATAAATGATAAAAGAATTATATGATAAATTCTTGCTTTTCACTTAAAACCATACATTTAATTTATGTTTTAAAAAAAAATATATATATATTGTACAATTACAGATTTTTAGTTACTTCTCTTTAAGGAAAATATTTGGTTAATGCATAGTTATTTCACATTACCCCTCTATAAATATAATGGATGTTTTGTAATCAGACTCTCAAAGTTGTAATTAAATTCTAGGGAATTTAATAATAGATGAAACTTTTTCAAAAATTGTCATATCTGTAAAATGGGAACAATGTTTAAAGTATTTAATCAATGTATTATTTAAAAATTTTCATAAAATTTTTATGCCTTTTAAAGAGATTTTTATTTGTTAAGATATGAAACTTTTACCTGCACTCAGCACTGTATGTATATAGAGGCATTTAAAATATAGATTTTTTTTTCCCCTGCTTAAATGTTAAACTATTTGAACTGAAATTTTTCTGTATTGCCAAAATTGTTTTATGTTACTTGTTTTTGATGATTAATATTATTTTCTAGTTGATAGACTAATTAAGAGTTTAGTTAGAAATTTTATAATTAAAAAAAATACATTTTTTATTGTTATGTTTTAATTTTTGCACTGTTGATTTTTAAAAATATATTGTTCAATTCTTAAAAAATTACACCAATTTATTTTTAATTAGTTTAATTTTGTTTATTTTTGTTACAATTCATGAAATTACAAAATCAGTGTTTCTGTGATTAGAAAGTATCTATATGCTTCAAGTTTACTAGATTATAAGTAAATTAAACAACATTGGGTTTTTGAAAATTTTAAGTAACAAATTAGCAAATTTAATGAATGTTATGAACACAAATAGTTCTGCTTTAGATTATTTAATGCAGATGATCTCTATTTGCTCTCTAGTAAGTAAAATAAAAGTGGATGATGCAAGTGTATTTTATCATGAGATGTGCTTTGAAAACAATTTAACTAACTAAATGTTCTATATGTGATGTGTGCATGAATGTAGGGAAAATATTTTTCCAAATGTGGCTCTTAATTATGTGGCTTCTTCTCTGACGTGAAACTTCAAAGCAATCCAGCTTCACACCTAGACCTGGTTAATAGTCCCAAAGTGACAGAGAGTGGGCATCTTTTGATCTGTATTCAGAGTGAATGAATAGGATCAGGATAATGGTATCTCTTTTGTCACTTTTATATGTCTCAAATGAACAACACCCAAGCCTGAATAAAAGCACTTGAGTCTGTATTGTGTCGTATTTTGCTTGTCTTTTGTCTTTCACAAATACTGTAGTATCTTTCTGAAATCAACTTAACATATTGATTCCCCTCCCCCCATTACAATACATCCTTTACTTTATACAAGGTATGAAAGCGAACTTTAAGATAATTTAGTTTTTAACTAAAATCAGCTACAGGAAAAAAAAAAAAAAAATGTTTGTTCTGTGCACAAAATATAGAATTGAACTCAGCAGTAAAATATTTCAGGTTGGTTGGTTGGTTGGTTTGGGTTTAATGGTAGAAGGTCCAAAGAGGACATTTTGCACCATGTAAAATATTTCAGAATCATATTCTATCAAAAGCTGTAGCCATTCCACATTGACATAATAGTAAAGCTTTGAGAAACATGTCATTCAAGCTAAAGTCATGATCTGACAGTGAGTGCTTTGGCTAAGATTTGTTACAGTCAGATCATGTCAAAATTTTATCTCCAGGACTATGTTTCATTTAAAAACTCAGTCAATTTTAAACACCTCTTGATTTATAAAAAGAAACTGATTAATAATCATTTAATAATTTTTCTCAGTTTACCAGAGCTTCATTTAATTGCTAACTGAGCGAAGATGTTTTAGATTTAGAAATTAACAATATATTATTATTATTTTCTTAGTTGTAGGGTTTTTCTTTGTAAAAAATTCTGTTAGATTTCTAAGCATTTAGGAAGTAGTTTTGGTAAATGAAGTCTACTACATATAATGCCTAAAATGTTAAAAAATAATTTCCCAGCTGCATATTGTAACATAAAAATTATTTATAATTATATTTATAATAATCACTAAAATAAAGTTCACTATAGGTTTAGCCATATTTAAAGTAAATATTTATACCATTCAGAAACTGATTTGATAAACATTTTAATAAATAGTTCATATAAAATAAAAATAACAATGTATTCCTAGCAGTACAAAGATTTTCCCTCCTTTATTTCCTCTCCTCCGTTGAAAAAAATATAAACCAAACCTAAGCAAGTGAAGACACTGACTGTGTTTGCCTCAACAGAACTTGGTAATATTAAAGCCTGAACTTTTCTTTTTCTTTCTTTCTTTTTTGTTTGTTGTTGTTATTGTTGTTCCAACATAAAGGAAAGCTGAGAAACCATGAGCCACCAGTTTTAAGTAACTGGAGTAAGAGATTGTGCATTCTACATGAACTTTCATACATTATTGCTGGACATGCTTTGAGCTCTCTGGCCTATCGTTAGCAAAGTAACCTAAGCCAGTTAAACGTGTACTACCTATTTTTCAAATAATTTTTTTAATGGCATCATTCTGTTTAGTAAATCTGTTCACCTTGAGGAAAGATTGACTATCTTAGAGTACAAAATGTTCTATGTTTTTCTTGTGAGAAATCTCTAGGTTTCTTGTTGCTTATAATGGGCCTAATAGCTAACGTTCAACAAGAAACACCTCTTGTTGAAAGTGACAGGATGATCATGCTGTGTACTATTATGAATATACTAGCTGCTACCCGCGACTTCGTCCGCGTCGGCTTTAGAGTTAGGTCCCAAAAGAAATTAAGCATGTGTGAATAACACATATGTTTGCGACAAAAGAAATTGCATTTAAATATTATTTGCTTTTTACTTATTTTATATGAAGTATAATGCATGGTAGTATACTTCATTTAAAATAAGAGAATAAGCAGAGTTACTAAATTTAGATTTTTTTCAGGCATTTGGCGAATACAGTTACGACAGTATTTGCTAACTGTTTTTGTTGTTCTTGTGAAAGAAATATTTATGCTATAGCATGAATTTTAGCCTACGTTAATCAGGAATAGTGCAGCTTTCTAATAGCGAAAAAGATTTAGAATCGGTTCTATAGTTACAGAGATACCCAGAGAGCGTAATGTATTAGAATTATTTTGAGTGTTCCTGTAAAGGAACTATTTGCACTACATGCATGAATTACTCTATAATACTCAAGAATAGTGTAGCTTGCTAACAGTGAAAAAAGTTTTGGAATCGGTTCAGTACTTACAGAGATACACATAGAGTGTAATGTAATTCTTATGAGTATCCCTGTAAAATAACTATTTGTGATATATGCATAAAAGGTAGCCTATAACACTCAGGGTCCCACCAGTGTCTAAGATGTTCTACTCTCAAAACTGGAAGGCTGGAGGTGCCAGGTTCAAACCCTGGTCGAGCCTGTCGACCTAGCCGCTCGCAGTTTTTCGCGGTTTTCTCCAAAACCTTGCGTAAATACGGGCTAGGATCCCTTAGAAAGTTCCCCACAGAGGAATTCTCCATATAGGCCTAGGACCCTAGTGCAGTCAATCGGTCTTAATCCACAAACAAACAAACAATAATACTCAGGAATAGTGTAACTAAGTTTTAGAATCGGTTTAGTAGCTATAAAATTTCCACAGAGCGCAATACATTAGAATTATTTTGAATGTTTTTGTAAAAGTATTATTTATGCTATATGCTTGAAAGTTTGCCTGTATCTTGATCCAGGGCTATCTTCATTACGAATTTTTCCAAATCCGTTCAGCAATTAGTGTGTGATTCAGTCAAAAACATCTAAACACACAAACGTACACATTTTTTAATGACTACTAGCTGAAGTACCCGTTCTTCGCACGGGAATGAATGGACTTTTTGATATTAATATTTGTTGTGATTACTATTTATTGTAATAAAGAGATATAGCAAAATGGATATCGCGTTATATTGTGTTCAATAATCATGCATACTGAATTTCAAGGCAATCGTTTTTACGGTGCAGAAGGCGATACGGCGTAGCACAATCTAGTGGCGAGTTTTAGCAAAACGGATACGGCAAAAATATTCTTCGCATTCAGATATCGATGTATACGAATTTTCATGACGATCGGCTGAATAGTCTTGAAGTTCATGTGTTGACGCGACATCTAGTGTCAAGTTATAGGAAAATGGATCGTGCCAAACTCTTCCCCGTGTTCAAATATCTATGTATACCTATTTTCATAGCGATCATTCGCACAATCAAGAAGTGATACACTGCAGGGCCATCTAGTGGTTAATTAATGTAATGATTTGCTACAGCGCCGTCATGTGGCGAGTTATAGCAAAATGTATAACGCCAAAATATTCTCATTGTTCAAATAGCTATGTATACTGATTTTCATAGCCACCGTTTGAATGGTCAAAAATTTGGCCTGCTGCAGCGTCATCTAGTGGCGAGTTAAAATAATAATGCATTGCAGTGCCATCTAGTGGTGAGTAACATCAAAAGTAACGCAGTTAGAATATATTCTTCGTTCTCAAATGTATAAAAAATTTTATGCCGATCGGTCGAACGGTATAGAAGTTGATGCGTTGCAGCGCTATTTAGCGGTAAGTTACAGAAAATGGATAGTGAAAAATATTCTCCGTGTTCTAATATTCGCGTGTACCAAATTTCATCGAAATTGGTTGGACGATATTCGCATAGCAAACGGCTAAACGGAATAGAATTCGACGTTCTGCTGCGCCACCTAGTGAAAAGTTAGAGGAAAACGGATAGCATAAAAACCTTCTCCATGATAAAAGACTTAGGTGAACCAAATTTCATGGTGATCGGTGAAACGGTGCTGGAGTTTTTCAACCTCCTACACACATACCAACACACGGGCGCGACTTGTAAAAATTATTGGGGGGGCTCGTATCCTTACGGAGGTGGACGGGAGGACACAAAATCCTTCTCTCCGTCAGTATAATAAAGGGGTTCAGAAATTTTAGAATTGAGATTTCAAAATGTGCTTTTTTAACATAACACTTTCATGAAAATACAAGGAATTCCATTTAATAAATTTTTCAAAAATTTTTTGAACTCATTTTTTAAATTAAGTATTTGAACTCAAGATCTCGAATCAGTCTTCAGTACACATATGGAGAAAGCAAATCTCCCTTCTGAAAGAACAACTGAATTTTAATTAAGTTAATAACAGCAAAACAAGTAAAATCTTTTTCGAAATGTATTTAATGATAATTTCATAGGAAAGAAAATGCATGCAGTCAAATGTGGAAAACTGTTCTGCAAAACATTACTCCAGCTAATATTTCAAAATACCCTAGAAGTACAAACGAGACGAAATACTAAAATCTGGATTATTTTATTTACTTGCAAACATTCATCAGAGATAATTTTTACTAATATAAAATAGTATTTTTTATTTTACTACATGATGAAATACCCATAAATTGAATCGACTTTAATTAAATGTCGCACTACTTTAAGACAGAAAAACTGATCACATTTAAATTACATTTTTTGACAACTTTTTACAGATTACATTTAAAATTATTTAAAAAAACATAAACAGAGAAGTAATAAATACCTCCTTTCCATGTATTAAAACAAATCAAACAAATATACAAACCATCATACAAAGTTACAAGTCCTCTCTTCGACACATACATTTTAAACGGATTTCCGTGATTTGAATTGTAAAAACAAATAAATAAATAAAATATACTTTTAAATTCATTCTCATAGTATTTTCACAGCAGGAAAAAAATTAATTTTTCAATAATATCATCCTTGTTAACATTTAAAAATGATTTAACAAAGAAATCCAAGTGCGAGAATATATCAAAATTCAGAGTCTACACTATTTTAGGTCTTCATAAACATTTTAATACTGAAAACTTTCATTTTACATTAAACTAAGAATGCTCATATAATCTTTCAATAACATTAAAAATGAAAAGAAATGTTGAAATGTGGTGTTATAGCCAACTATCTGCGCGTGGGATCTAGGCCGGGGGGGGGGGGCTTCGTGTGGAACTTGGCATAGAAAACTCGACATATAAAATCTGCATTGCACTTTAAATCACACTTCTTTTTGGAAAACCGTTCCAGATTACCTTAACAATTATGAAAACAAATTAAACCAGCACATAAGCAATTGGCAAATCAGAGACGCTCCTGGCAAAATGGACACATAGTAATCATTTTATAAACTAAAACCATAATGAATTATGCTATTTGAAACATATTTTGATGATATTTGTGCAACAATATATGAAAATTTATTTTTATTCAGTACGGAAAAAAATTGTATAAAATATAATCGTGCTTTACATTTAAAAGTGGAATAACACAGAAACAGATATACAATGCCAAAATTATCACTCTGAATTATTGTAGATATTTACAGACAATTTTTAAGAATACTCAATAATATGAAAAATGGAAACAAAATGAATGAAATCTAATTCGAAATCATAGTCTACGCCATATTATTTTTAAAACATATATAAAAACTCCACTGCACTCTAAATCACCCTTCTAGTTGGAAAATTGTTCCAGATTACCTTAACAATTATCAAAACAAATTAAACTAGCACACTAGCAATTGGTAAGTCAGAGACGCTTTGGTTAAATGGATACATAGTATTCATTTTATAAATTAAAACCATAACGAATTATGTTATTTGAAATTTATTCTGATGATATTTGTGCAACAATATACGAAAATTAATTTTTATTCAGAACGGAAAAAAGTTGTAAAAAATATGATTGTGATGACTGGGGTACGAAGGGTATTTTGTTTATAAGCCTTCTTATGATTACCATAGCCCGTTCGTGTAAACATAGTGCTAAAAGTTCTCCTTATTGAATTTGCAAAATATACATCCATCTAATGCAAGGTATCACTGAAATGTGCACATAAAAATTCAAGCTAAATAGTCAGCTTCAAACTTTCTAGCACATATTCATTCAAATTTCAATTAAGAAGTGTACAATGACAAAAAGTGTTTCTTGTGTACGAAGTCAATAATGAATCAGAATTATTTTCTCAGAGTTACATATACATATACTCAGTGGCGCACCCAGGATTTTAGTTTAGGGGGGGGGCTGAGCTGAAAATACTGCTGAACTCGGTTATAGTGAGATCGATAATAGTTACAACCCTCTTATAACGTCAAAATATTCTGTACCACTTGATTTGCCCATACAACACAAGCCCACAAGCAAAAACTCATTATAGAGTCATAAATAATGATCTGATCTTTTCAGTGATATTGTAACTGACTTTAACAGTGTTTCATAAACTCTCTGTAAGTATTTATTTAAAAACTGACATCTTTTTAGGTAAAAAATACTTTAGAAATAATTTGAAGACAATAAATAATAATAATAGTAATAATTCATTAGTGAATATTTTCATTTTTTTAAGTTTTTCACTTCAAACTTTCCACCTTTAGGGGGGCTTGATCCCCCCATAGCCCCCCCCCGTGGGTGCGCCTATGCATATACTGTATAAATATTAACACTAAAATAGCTTTAATAATGTTTGATTATATTTTTTTTATTCTAAATTTTAACGCAGGCCTCTAAAATGGTAGGAGCCCACAGGTGAAAGCCTACTCAGCCTAATGGGTAATCCGGCCCTGTTTAGGTGTAGTCCCTCTTTCCCCATGACAGCCCCCTCCTTCCTCCTCTATAATTTTTATGGTTTTGTAGCAGTTACGCTAGTTTGATATTCCATAAATAATAATTTACAAACATAGGTGCTTCATAGAGTGCTTTTACAGAAGAGGGAGGCTATTTGCAAGTGTGGGGTGGAGGTGGGGGTCGAATACGAGTATATGTATCACACGCCCAATTCACACATTTTTCTAAAACCATTTTTTGATTTAGATCGTTTTCTTTCATTGTGGGTTCGAGGCAACTACCCCATTCACCCTTACGTTAATCATGCTCGCTGTGACTCCCCTTTCCTTTGCCCTCTATGTATGGATGAATATGGATGAATGCACATATTTACAAAACGGCTGCATATTTTTCTGCCAAGGAACAACGACTGAGCACATAGTCAGAATATTGTGTGCATACTTTAGTGTTGTTATAAAATAAGTAAATTAGTCAGAGACTAATGGTTTTCTAAAGAGGAATTCTCTTTCAGCAACACAATATGATATGTATGCACATGATCAAGGCCTCTCTGAATTTTGGGCCTTGTCCAAGCTCGGCTTGGGCCCTCGTTTTTTTTCTTCCTTCTTTCTTGGCGAGATGGTTAATCTAGGCCCATGACCACTGTGACCCCCCTCTGGAACCGCCACTGGCACCATATGCAGCCAAGAGTAGCAAAATAATGAACCGAAATTCGCCTAAAACAACGAGTCTTCTTAAAGATTTCATGGTTTTCAAATGTTCGTTTCTAAATTTTCGTATTTATGTGTAAACTAACAAAAATTTTTGAAAATCGTAGGGGGGCTGGGAGACAGCTAAGTCCCGCGTAGCCCTCCCCCCCCCACCTCTGATTACGCCCTTGATGGGGGATAGAGTTTTATATGTAAAGAGAGAAGATAAGAGCAAGCAATTATAAAATATAATCCAGAAGTTGTGCTGCTCGAAGATTTTTATGAAATCATTTTTTATTTAGCTCTTAACTGTAGCTAAATCAGAAACGTTAAGCGTTCGATATTGGTAAAGTTATGATAAAGCGTATAAAGAAATGAATACTGTCTATATCCGAAACTGTATTAAACATCAATTTTTCATCTATCTCACAAGGTTCTTCATGATTTAAAATCTTCAAACTTAAATTTGACTATCAATTTTCTGCCTTGAATTGTTTTTAAGTCACATTTAAACGGTTTATTTTCAGCATCGAAACTTAATACTGCTGGGAAATGGGAATGTCACAATCGTTTGCAGTTTTGCACAATGGGAAAATCTCCCTTATGGTCAGACGTCTACAGAAGAGTCTGTATCTCACAATAGAACAAAAGTGAAAGCTTTTGCTATACTGATTTAAAAAAGAAAGATTACATTACATGAGAACGACCCTCTTAAAAAAAACGCAGTCCTCTCCCTACTAGAAAGCAATGGAGGATATCGCCTCCTTGGGTTCGAGGCTATAAAAGTCACGTGACGGTGGAAAACAAACAACCATTTCTCCATAGGCTTATGTGCTGGACTCCTGGTAATAAGCGCAAAATCAAAAAAATAATAATTATACCTCTGTATTGTGTTGCCTACGAATGTTTCAATAACTCTCTGGAACCTGTACATGACTGCAAAAAGATATCTCTCCAAAGATTCCCATTAAAAAGTGCTAACATATTAAAACTTATACTGAGACGAGGCTATTTCAGCCACGTGTGGATGGAAAATATACACTTCAGCCAATCAGATTACAGGGCCACTCATCAACACAGCCGAAAGGTCACGTGTTGGTGGAAAAATGACGTCATATCGATATCGTCCATTCCATCATCAATTGTGTCTCGGTGTAAAATCTGAAGGGTTCTTGTGGGGAAAACCACCCGTTTCTTTTTGCCTAGCTATCTGATGGTCATTTGTTTGTGCTTGCGCTCTTGATAAAGAAGGTTGACATCCGTGCCTTACGGCATTACAGGCGCCCAACGTAATTCCTGAATCCCTGTGAAAGAAAAAGCGGAGTGGGAGACAGAAGAAGCTAGCGATACATTCTCTATTTTTAGGATTCTTAAGTTTAACCGATTTGGAGGAAGAAATATGATTTGACACAAAAAAAAAGTTGGAGTGAAGTTTTTGAAGGGGCTCAGCCCCCTGAATAAAAATATTGGGGGGGCTGAAGCCCCTTCAAGCCCCATGAAGTCGGCGCCTATGTACCAACATTCATTTTTATCTATAACCAGTCTTATTATACGTATATACCAGTCTCAAGTAAAATCCAGTTTCAAATCTAAGCCTCGCCAAAGTGCCAGCATACGCCATTTTGCAAGAGTTTTTTCAGGGAATCATTCGAAGCATTGACTTAGCAGCAATCAAAATGGGAAATGGTTCGACCGTCAGGCATTTATTTGAAAAGTGGAATCCCTTAATACAGCCGCATTTTTTAAATTATCAACTATAACATGTTTTATTCATCGTTACCTCGATGTACTAAATGCGAAGATTTCAATTTTCTGAAATTTGGCGGATTTCCCCCAAGTTAAATCAATGTACTCAATTGGCGAGAATTCTGAAGCTACATCGCTTGAAATGCCCTAATAACTGCATTATTTCTGCACGGATAGTTAAAATTTAATGCTGTATTCTAAGAAAACCTATACACTTGTTTTCAAAAATGCTATTCCCTTAAGCTCTCAGTAAATTGCGCCAAAAAGCCTAAAACTGTGCAAACCGCTAGAACTCACTCTCTAAAAATCGGCCTATCAGCCATTTTTTTTTTTTTTTTTTTTTTTTTTTTTTTTGCCAAACTAAAAAAAATTACATATTAGTCTCGGATATCTTCGATCCTCATTGTTTTGCGTATAAAACATTTCATTCCTGCTCTCATTTCTTATGCGCACACGATATTATAATTAAAAAAATAAACTAAAAAAATCATTATTATTCTTTTATTTTTACTTTAAGAATTTAAAACATTTTATTCGGCAAAATCGCCACACATGGCAACCAAGATGCTTATTTCACACACTTTTTTCACTACAGGGGTTAATATTACGTAAAGCTTTCTGCGTGGAGAACATAAAAAATCTCTTAAATTCCGGGAACGGAAATTAAGAGAACCATTCAGGAGGAAAACGTTTTTAAGTGGAGTTTCAAAGTTTTAAAGTGGACTATCATTTATTCTATATTATTTTACATATCTGTGTAAAATTTCTGGCTGACAGGTCCATTTTTGTGGAATTGTATACTACCCAAATCAACAAATTGACAAACAGAATTTCATTTTTATTTATAAGATAACCTACGCTTGTTTTTAAAAATACCCTCTCATTAAATTGCGCCAAGCGCTAGAATCATAGAAAATCTGACACACTTTCAGATTTTTAAATACGCACTAAAGTGCTATATATAAAAAGAGTTATAATCCATGGGTCTTCCCTATTTTCGTTCCTTCTTTCATTAAGTTGGAAAGTGTATCATTATTCATGAGTGTGATTAAACAAAATTAAAATTGATATTTCTAACATCCTTTTTTCTGGATGTAATACATTAGATGCAGAAAAGCTGCTCAGAAAAATGCACAATTCCAACTGAATGAAAATTTCAAAAACTTATACGCAGGTGTATTCATAACCCAAATAGCAGACGATTAAATTACGATAAATAGCGCCAAGCGTTAGAATCCTCCTCAAAATCGCGAGAATGCTGAAGATAGATCGCTTGAAATCCCTTAATAACTGCATTATTTTCGCACGGATCATTAAAATTTAACGCTGTATTCTAATAAAACCTTTGCACTTGTTTTCAAAAATCCGTTTCCTTAAGCTCCCAGTAAATTGCACCAAGCCTGAAACTGTGAAAACCGCTAGAACTCACTTTCTCGGCATTTGAGCCATTTTAGTTTTTCGCCAAACTAAAAAATTTTAACATATTAGCCTCGGAAATCTCCAATTCTTATTGTTTTGCGTATAAAACATTTCATTCCTGCTCCGATTTCCCATGCACACGATATTATAATTAAAAAAAATATAACCTTACGAATATAAACTAACAAAAAAAAAAATCATTATTATTCTTTTATTTTTACTTTGAGAATTTAAAACATCTTATTCGGCAAAATCGCCACACATGGCAACCACGATCCTTATTTCACACTTTTTTCACTACAGGGGTTACAATTACGGAAAGCTTTTTGCGTGGAGAACATAAAAAATCTCTTAAATCCCGGGAACGGGTGGACTTTCAAAGTTTTAAAGTGGACTATGATTTATTCTATATTATTTTACATATCTGTGCAAAATTTCAGGCTGATAGGTCCATTTTTGTGGATTTGTATACAACTCAAATCCACAAACAAACAAACAAACAAACAAACAGAATTTCATTTTTATTTATAAGAAGATGTAATTTTATCTCTCAATACCCTTATTGAAAAATGTGTCCCAAAAATGCGACATAATAAAGCGACATAAAAAAGCGACATAATTTTACATGCATTTAAATACTATTAGTTCACAATAGCTTTAATATCGAGATTAAAGCAATCTTTAGTCTCGATATTGTTACACTATTTCGTAAGCTGTAGAATATGCTCCACATGAAATTTTTTACATATATTCAAATATTATTAGTTCACAACAGCTTTAATCTATTGTTACAATATTTCGTTAGCTGTAGAATATGCACCACATGTATTTTTCTATAAATAGGTTACACTCATAAAAATTTCAACATAGGGTTACCAGGCGAAATACGCGAAAGATGAGCGATAAAATGACAAGTCAATTAATATAGTTTTAATATGGCAATAATAAAACTAAAAAATTAGGGGGGTTCAGGGGGATCTCCCCCTGACGAGGCTCAAACAGCCGAGTTTTTATATTAATGGTAGGATTTGGAAATTTATGAAGTTTAAGAAACACATTTGGACTTTTCTAATGCTTTTTAATTTGGCGTAAAATTAACATAATTTCAGTACCATTTCAGTTTTTCAAATGCATGTTTATCTGAAAATAGAATTTCAGCTTTATTTCAAAAGCATAAATCATTTTGTGCGGGCGATAAAACGGTTTTTAATTAATAATTAGAAAAGTATTTAAAATTTCAACATTCTGAGCCTCAGGTGCACAGTCATGGGCTTCTATGCTCAAATTTTCAAAGCTCTGCTTTCTGTAGATTTGTCTAGAGAACATTCATTTTTATTATTATTGATAGATAGATTTGGCATAAAACTGGAATAATTTCCGTGGAATATAATGTTTTTCAGATGCACGCACGCGCTTCTTTATTGAAGCAATAGCATTCTTGTTAGCTCAAAACATGAATCATTTGATTGATACGGGCGAAACTCGCCAAGCATGGCAACGTAAAAACGGTTTTTAATTAATAATTAAAAAAGTAATTCAAAATCTAAAATTCTAAGTAGCCTATAACCATCTCCAGGGTGCCATCTATACCTAAACCAAAATGCATCCTAATCGATTCAGCGGTTTAGGCGTGATAGCGTCATAAACAAACAAACAAACTCACTTTCGCATTTATAATATTAGTTAGGATGTATATATATACATTGAATGTAATTTTCATTTCAGTGTTAATGAAATAGTATAAAACTGTTTGTTAGAGCAAGAAAACTGAAGTAAAGAGAATAGGCCGTTTTTCTTAAAGACTTAAATGTGTAAAAAAAAAAAAAAAAATCGAATTTCCAATTTCATTTCAACATGCTCAACTTCAACATGCCACATTATTAATAAAATTCATAACTTTATTTATCAAACATATTCGATAATAATTGCAGTTATAAGTAGAACAGTATCATCATTTTGAATTAAAGTATAGCAGTTTTCAATCGCATGGTCTGTGCATGCAATAATTTCTTATCAGTCTGGAACATATATATATCTATGTACGCAGGAATGTTTTTATCCAAAATACCTTTTACAGTTAAAAATACCCTACGCATCTGAGAAATTGGTTAATGCATGAATTTGAATTCGAAAATATAGATTTAAAAAAAAATATGGTAATACAATTTAATATATTTTATTTTAACTCACTGCAAAAGTAGAAATCTCATGTAATTTTTTTAAGATAATGTTATGAAACACTTGATGTGTGGTCATATTTATGCCACACTCGGCTTGCACCTGTTAATTATACTTGGGATTCTATTTTATATAAAATAATTTGAGCTCAAAATTTCAGAAGTATCTCATCTTTATTGGCATATATTCTTGAATGGAATTTTTGTGTTGAAAATTCCACTGACACATGGTTGTAGAATTTTCTGAATACTATTGTTTTGAATCTTGGTATTTTTCTAAAACTGAAAACGATACTTTATTTATCAAACATATTCGGCTAAAACATGCTTTTATTTTCTTCTTCCTTAAATACAGACTAAAAGAAGCTCTTAGTTTGGAAATCAGGAGTTTCCTTTAAAGTTCAAGTGCAAAAAAAATAAATAAATAATAAAAAAAAAGCAGGAACATTCACATAATTTGTATATTTTACAGAGCTTGTTTTCTACAAAGCATAAAATACAATGTAAAATAAAAACTTTACATTGTGGCTTAAAGATCGAATTCGTAATGTATATTTCATCAATACATTTTCCCTTTATCATCGAATTCAGAATATTTTTTATAGTATTAATGTTAAACTTTTTATTGCAATCCTTCCATACTCTTTACTTTTTTGGAAAAGTGTAATTTTGTGTTTAACTATAACATTTGGTACAGAGCCGCATCCTTATTTTTAATAAAAATTAGCCTAAACTTAAAAATAAAGCAATTTTAAAAAATGCATTTTTGAACTAAATACGCTCTTTGTTCTTATTCTATGACTTGGACACGCAGGGCGTTGGTTGCACCGGCTCCTTTTTTCCACCCTTTCACAATGACTACAACATCATTGGCTTTGAAGAAGTTTAGCTCTTTACCGTAGTCGATAGCATAGTTGACACGGGCATCCACATCCTCTGTCCAGTCGGGCAATCTTTCATCTAGTCGGGGGAAAAACATTGGAAGCGAAGAGTTAAAATTATTATTAATGTACTGTCCTCTTAATAATTTCTTATTCTTATGTGTTGAGACATGAATGAGACATTTTCTTGAGGTTTCTGACTACAATCTCGAAGATGGTCTTATACCCCTGAATATCCGTTTTAACATTTATTTAATTCCAAATAATATTTATTAACAAACACAAGAGAACACAACAGACATACAATCACAGAAGGGGAAAGTGACAACCATTGCTTAACGGGATTCGAAACCGACACCTCACCGCTCGCAGGCGGGTGACAGTGATGGGTGCGCAAGCCACACAGCCATGAGGTCCCCATCTATGCGTGTTAAAATTCAGCCTCCGCATGTTTATGCTGGCGAAACTTAAATAGTCAGTCGATTGACTTGAAATTTTGCTACAACGTTGTATTTCAATACGTGCGTGCTTTTACAGTAATTTTTTTTTTTTTTTTTTTTTTTTTTTTTACTTTTTAACTGAATTTTTATACATTTTATTCAGGTTCTGCCAATAAGTGGTTTCGAACATAAGTATCGGTGAAAGGTTTAGCGACTAAGGAGATTAGAATCTTCACAGAATGAATAAATTCTTTTTGGAATTCTACAAATTAGCAGAACCTGAATAAACGTATATATAAATTGTACAAATAAGAACATGACGTACTGAAATGCAACGTTGTGTGAAAATTTCGATGGAATACTTTTAGAGTTTAGCGAGCCCAAACAACACAGATGAATTATTATACAACTCCATGTACTCTTGACAAGGATTTTGTGCGCAAGATTCTATGCGATGTAAATGTTTTGTTTCATTGATAGCACGTTCTGTTATTCTAAATATTTCATTACAACAGACAGCACCCTGCTTTAGTTTCGAAGGGTATTAAAAGTAAAATATTAAGTCATCCGTTTCATCAATACACTTTTTGTTTGGTCTTACTAGAAATAAAGCGCAAGGACAATCTTTGCAAGAGTGAGGTTTGAATTTAGAAAACGAGTGTTTCTCTCATGGGCAATTATACGCTGCGTGCTCCAGAGTCGGTAAATCGTCTGATCGTTATGTAGAAAACGAACAAAAAATGTAGTCCATCCACTAACTTTACAATAAAAATGGTTTTCTGTGAAAAACAACTTTTTTCTTCCTTTCCTTTATTTCCACATCAACGCAAAGCAGGTTATTAAGCTAAATGATGTGTTTCTTCTGGGGAATCAGTATTTGCTAGAATACTTTTATTTACTTCCCTATTCATTTCATATCAGACTAAGACACAGCAAAGTGTGGCCGGGTGTAGCTAGTTTTGTATATAGAAAGAGTTATTAACAATTCAAAGGTTGTTTTGTCTGCTGAATAAACTTATCATGTTTTAACAGTTTTACCAGAATTGCGCTAATTAAATAATCAAGTTTATGCTCTGCCATAGTTTTGTCGAATAGTACAACTGAGAGTACTGCGGTTAAAATCGTCATTGGATAGGACAGGGGTGGCGAACCAATGGCACGCAACACAAAATTTGGGCACGCCACCGATCAAAACGGTTTGCATTTTAATTAAAAATAACAAAGTTCACTAGGAAGTATCACGATCGAACGGTCACTAAATCAAAATCACTAAGTCAAAATTATTTGGCGGCACGTCTATGGCCTCATTAAACATTTCTTTAGAAAAAATGGCTCCTTGATCCATAAAGGTTCGTCATCCCTGGGATAGGATATTTAGATATTCAAGTCTGATCAAAGATGCACTTTTCGTTGGGTTAGCAACAGCAAGAAAGTATTTGAGAGCTCTCTGGTTTCTATTTATCCGTCAGATAGGAACCAATATGATTGATGTTTCGTGAAAACGATAAGTTAATAAAGGACAGCTCATTAAGGCAATTAGACACAAGAATATCAACAACATTTTGTTTGCACGAATAGAACAGTCTGTTTCTTAATTCCATTGTTGATGAAATTAAAAGCATGGCTAATAATTACGTCTAGTATTTTAGCACCAACATATGGATTTATCTCTCTATTCTAAAACAAAGTAAAGGCCGCTGGCGCTGTCAAAGCTTGTGGACCTATTTCCACCTAAACCGTAGGGATTTGAGTTTCGACTAAGGTGCCCACAGATTCGAAAAATTCCGAGGAACCTGCTAAGCTGATTTAAATTTCGAAAATGGAACTATTTTAGAAGATATTAATAAAAAACTGAAAAAATAAACAGAATGGTTGCCAGATTTTGCATAAAATCATTCATTCCTTTGCAACAAAGCGTTTCCAAGTATCTAGAATCGCGTGAAATCTACAAAGTTAACACAAAAAGCCTAATAACTTCTTCACCGTTTGCACGATCCGCTTGAAAATTTTCATGAACATGTATAAAAATATAGAAAACAATTTGCGCTTCTTTAAAAATCTGAAAATCCACCCGTTCCCTCCTTTTTAAGCGATTTTTCGCTATTTTCAGCACCATTTTATTTCCGAGAGTCAAAAAAGTAAATCATTTGCGTGACAAAATTACCCTTTTCCATTGAATATGACGTCATACAATTGGGATTCAAATTCGTTTTAAAAAGCTTTTCCAGATTACACAGTTTATTATCATTTTTTTCTTTTTCACAAATGAATCGTTTTCATGGACATGAGAATAGCTGTGTACACAAAACTAAATCTTTCGATTGCAAAAAGATTCCGCGAGTTTCCAGAACAGCATGAAATTTAATTTGGGTATCTCTCTATTCTAAAAAAACGTAAAGGCCGCTGGCGCTGTCAAAGCTTGTTTTCCTATCTCCTCCTAAACCGTAGGGATTTGAGTTTCGACGAAGGTGCCCACAGATTCGAAAAATTTCGAGGAACCTGCTAAGCTGACTTAAATTTCGAAAATCGAATTATTTTAGAAGATATTAACAAAAAATCTGATGTGTCCAACACATGACTTCCTTGCATGTCCATTAGATCAAAAATATTTTCGACGCACTTCCTCTAAATTTATTTGTTTGAAAGAGATAAAATATCAATAATAGTAAGGATTAGCAATTTCTAGCCAAATATTTCGATATCGCCAAGCTGAGTTCAATTTGAAAGATTTCCTTCTGACACTTTATTTGGCGATATTTCACCAAAAGCCGACAAACTTGAGATAGTCAGCGAGATTTTGGGGATAGCCAAAGTAGTCAGTGAGCACAGACCTTCAATGAATTGAATGCATCTATACACCTCAATGTATTCAAAGTCATTTGGCTCACCATGTAAATAAATTCTCAGTCGATTGCTGTCAAAAAAGATATTGAAAACAGTTAGATATTACAATAGTTCTAAATACAAAGTTAAAAAAATCTACGGGTTAAAGTTTTAGAGTTATACAAAATAGGAAATAATTTTTGGCGCCAAATTTGGCGATATTTCGGCGAAACTCGTCAATGTCGACGACATTTGGCGAGATTTTAAGCATAAACCAAACAATGACAGATTATCGCCAAATTTGGCGATATTTCGCCAAAACTCGCCAAGAACGATGACAAATGGCGATACTTTGGGCATGGACGAAATGACTGACTATCGCCAAATTTGGCGATATTTCGCCAAAACTCGCCAAGGTCGAGGACAGACGGCGAGATTTTGGGCATGTACCAAACAATGACTGTCTACAGTTGTGTTATAATGAAGATGTCCATAGACATTAAGGTACTGAAATTCTTTTCGGTGGTCCTGTAAATAAACTCTCCAGTAGATTGGAACCAAAAATCGAGATGCACAACTAGATGTTACAACATTCTTATATATGAAATTTCATAATAGTTTTTGAGATTTGAGAGTTAAATATGCACACACGTACACCAAAAGTCGCCAAGCTTGGCGACTTTTGGCATAGTTCTTGAGGGAGGCACGTGACCGTGGTCGGACCATTACCTAACTTATGTGGTAGGACGGTATTGTGCTTGAAATGGATGAATGCCCCTAAAATTGCTATTGACCGTAATGTATTGGAAATCTTTTGAGTGTTCCTGTAGCAGAACTATAAATGATAAAGACACTTTTTTTAATAGAGAAATTCATTTTCTAACTCTTTACAGCATATATCACTTCTGAGTCGTTTGAAATAGCCCAATACCTCTAAAAAACGCTTTGATGAATTTCGGCCCATAGAGCGTAATGTATTTCGAATCTTTTGGGCGGTCCTGTAGATAAACTATTCAGTCGAATGGAACCGAAAGGGGAGGTGCACAACTAGATGTTACAACAATCTTAAATATAAAGTTTCAACATTCAACGCCTAACAGTTTTTGAGATATGCCAGTTTAATGAATTTCGGCCCATTGAGTGTAATGTATTTCGAATGTTTTGGGCAGTCCTGTAGATAAACTATCCAGTCGAATGGAACCAAAAGGGGAGGTGCACAACTAAATGTTACAACTATCCAAAATATGAAGTTTCGACATTCTACGCCTAATAGCTTTTGAGTTAGGCGAGTTTAATGAATTTCGGCCCATAGAGCGTAATGTATTTCGAATCTTTTGGGCGGTCCTGTACATAAACTATCCATTCGATTGCCACCAAAAGGGGAGGTGCACAACTAGATGTTACAACTATCCAAAATATGAAGTTTCGACATTCTACGCCTAATAGCTTTTGAGTTAGGCGAGTTTAATGAATTTCGGCCCATAGAGCGTAATGTATTTCGAATCTTTTGGGCGGTCCTGTACATAAACTATCCATTCGATTGCCACCAAAAGGGGAGGTGCACAACTAGATCATAGAACAATCCTAAATATCAAATCTCAACATTCTACGACCAATAGTTTTTGAGATATGCGAGTTACATACATACGTACGTACGTACGTACAGACGGCATGGAAAAACTGGCCACAGTAGACTCGCCACTGGTCAAAATGAGTTGCAGACGCGTTAATATGATCGTGCATGCTAGCCTACGATGAGATGCATCGAAAAAATTTTTAAAATTCAATTTAGAGGTAGTCAAAATCGGTTTTTATGTCGAAATTTGGCCCCCAAAATTTTTCGGGATCACATTACTTCCTTATACTACGTACAAGGAAGTAAAAACTGAAAAAATAAACATAATGGTTGCCAGATTTGGCATAAAATCATTCATTCCCTTGCAACAAAGCGTTTCCAAGTATCTGGAATCGCGTGAAATTTACAAACATGAGTTAGAATTACGCCCATTTTACGCCAAAATAAAAACTATATGAAATAAGTAACTCAAAATGCGTTACACAAAGTTGAGAATTTTCAAATTGTAAGTTCGCTTAGACAACAGGAGTTTAGAATTAGCGATTATTCGTTTTTCCAAAACAGAATAACTAATATCTTGAAAATGAAAAATAATTAAAATGCAGATTATTTTAAAGCCGGTTCTCGTCCAGCTGGATTATTTGCTACCAGTAGAAATATTTGGCGGCGTTAACTATGCCATTATAGCAGTTATAGTTAACGTGACCATTTATTTTTCCTTCAAAACGGGACATCTACTACTTTTTTGGCAATAGTGTATTTATTTTCTTCCCCAAAACGGGACATCTACTGTTTTTAAGGTAATAGTGTAGGGAGACTGAATTTACAGGTCTGGGTATCTTTGAGTTGTTAAGAAAACGAGCAAAAAAGCTTGTGTTAATGTAATATCAAAAAAAAAAAAAAAACTTTGTTAAAACACACATATAAGAAATAGTTCAAGACGTACGTTTCGGGTGGCACAAGGGGTAGGCCCTTCTTTGATTTCAAAAACACCCTCCGACACAAGGCAGGTAGGTAGGAAAGTGAGAAATGTAAACAAAGTACAAACACACAGAAAAAAGGAAATTGTCATTCGGAAGGAAAAAAATTCTTAGGAAACCAGAGTGAAAAGGGAAAATAAAGTAGAGATCGGTGGGGGGGGGGGGAGTAAGCAAAATAGGAACATGACTTTAAAAAAAGAAATAAAAAATAAATTGAAATAGTTGACAAAAAAGAACAAACACAAAACAATACATCCCCCGGTGTTTTCTTTGAGTCTCGAGAGGGGAAGGAGGGAGGTCAATTTTTTTTTTTAAGACACTGCCGTTAGGTGATTTTAAAGTTTTAGCGGCCGTTATTGAAATCGTTACCGTGGGTTGCTCTCTTTGTAAAAACGGGACATTCCAGGGGACATTTTCTAAAAACAGGACATTACGGTGTCCCGAAGCTGTGCTTGGGGACAACGGGACAAGCCACCTAAAAACGGGACTGTCCCGTTCAAAACGGGACGAATGGTCACCTTCGAGATCTTATAATTCGTGGTGCTAACTACGCCAATCTGCACACGATTATGTAAATGAAAATATGGATAACGTTTGAAAAATGTAATGGAAATATGGTTTGATTGTAATGAAAATATGGTTTTCCGGTAACCTTAAATGAACAGTAATTATAGGTTGTGAGCATGTGTAAATCGCCAGATAATGAAAAGTCGCCATGGGTGGCAAGCTATCATATCTGTTCCGTAGCTTTTATTAACTTTACATGTACGCAAGTCGCCAAATAATGCAAAATCGGCATGGGTGGCAAATTCGCAAGGTGTCCAATAGGTTTTACATTATTAAAAATACAGCTGAAACAGATGTTCTGATTTTATTACGCTTTAGCTCCTAATTAATATAACTTTTGAATGGCAACATTAAATATCATTGTATTTCTGAGGAGTGCAAATAATTTTTCCAGGGATTATAAGCGGAGTCCGCACTCCAGGTGGAGTATAGCTCAGGACCCGTACAACACGGATTCCCATAACAAAATATCTTCCGTGTTATGAGGGGGAGAGGGTCTACTGTAAAATTTTTATGTACCAATGAAGATGCAAGAACTTAGCAATGTGTGTGGCTCAGTAACATTCTATCTGATCCAATCTTCGGGTTTTGTCTGTTGAAATTATGTCTTTTTTACGAATAAGCCTGATTAGGGGCCAAATGCCTCATACGAAAAGCGAGCGTAGCGAGTCTGGGGGCCTTGGGCCCTAGTCGATTACATTAATGGGAAATCTTAATCTGAGTAATTGCCAAAAAAAAAAAAGTTATGAAAAATTTCACACCGGTTTCCATTTTTTTCTATGTCGACTAATTATGAAAACAATCGTCATTGAGAATATTACGCCATTTTAAAAGACTTATATTGGAATTTTAGAAAATTCAGGTCGTATTCTAATCCAGATTATGTTTTCTAATAATATAGTTTAATCCATTAAAATAAAACTGATGTGCTGACGAAATCGTTCTGAGAATTTTTTTTCAAATGTTTGATAACTTTTGATTTTAAAGAAATTAGCAAATGATAGTAATAACTTTCGAATGTTGCTACGTATTAATATACTTTTAAAATGCTTTTAATGTACTGTGTAGCTACATTTATGAGAACACACTTACCTTTAAACAGGAGTGGAATAATAGCTCTGTACATAAGAAATTGTCTTGCAACTAGATCGTCTCTTGTTACAGCAAGAATGGGGCATGGAGGATGGTATTTAGCTAAGGCATGAGCAGATCTGTGTGAGAGAAGACACTGATAATAGAAAATTGCAGTTAACATTTGCAGTTTTCTATTGTTTCAAATAATCATATGCGCTTAAACAGCTCAAAAGTCCTTTTGCAGTTACAAATCAGATATATAAGTATGTTTCAGCCAATATAACCGAGATGTGAATGAAGAGTAACGATGGATATCAGTGAAACTCTCAATTAGTAAATCCCATTCCATCTGACAGCTTTAAATATTTTAATAATGATCCGGTGTTTTGAAATAAAATGTCATTTAGTCACAATGAAGTAAAACATTACTCAAAATTATATTTTGTTATAGTATGAAGAGCAACTTGGTGTTGTGTATTGATGTCGAAATACCGATTCAGCATCTTAATGTAAACACCATTCCAGAACAAAAGTAAATCGAATTCATATAATAGTAACTGTAACGCTAAAATTAATCTTCTAATGTACTAATTGAAGACCAAAAGTTGTTTTAGAATCTGGAAAATCAGTTGTTTATAAATTTAAAAAGACTACGTTAAGATTAGTTTTCTTTGGTGTTGCTTTGTAATGTCACGCTGCTAAAAGCGCATGACTACATGAATCATGAGAAATTCTGGAAAATGTCATTTGCTCATGATAAACTCGAGCACTCGTTAGTTAGTGAACCCTTGACCCCAAATTAATCAAGTTAACTTTTAAACTACAAATAAGATAATCAGCGTGAGAAGTAACGGGATATCGGCGTGATGTTCACATGCTTGTCCGAAGGTCCAAAACAAAAACATATATAAAGCTCAAGCGATTAAGAGAGAAACAAGATTATCTTCCAACCGCAGAAAGGCCCTTCTCCGACAACCAAGAGACCCCTGGAGGCATGGGTAAGCATTGTAAAATAGTTATGAGTTTCCATCTTCCCTAGGTATTGTTTCTAATGATATTTTAATTAAATTGGTTCATCTTCCCTTAATCAAATAATAATGTTATTTTTATTAAATTGGTTTAGTTTACGATTGAAGGGAATGTTATTTTGGATTTAATTATGTAACCCTATACGAATCGGCTTTAAATAAAGAAATGTATATTTTACCTGTGAAGTTATTACCTCTAGTATATAAGCGTCTCACAGTTTAGATGTTCAGCTCCTGAAGGTGAATAAACCAAAGCTGAACCAAAAACCCGTGACATGTGGTGCCGTAAAAGGAACGCTTAATTTATTTTGCTGAGGTTTAACTTCTTAAGAATAGATCTAGTGCAAAAATATAAACTTTTTTTTTAATAACCTGAGCACCTAACCATGTTTGGTTATAATTTTTATACATTAGGAAATGAATATAATAATTATTAGTACTATTTATGTTTTTACGATATGACTCACATTGCATTTCCTTGATGGAAAAGACCCATGATTTATCATATTGCATTTATGAGAAAAAAAAGTTCCCTGTTTTCATGTTTATTCCATTGCATTTATATGTAAAAGTATTATGTTTTTTTAAGTTATAAGCAAGGAGAATTTATCTGTTGCATTACATGTTCATTCATATGTGTACGTATTAGTTATATATCGCATATCATATTGAACGGTGATCCCTTCCCTCCCCTGAGATTGAAAAATGACTGAAACAGCAGCTCCCAATCCAAATAAAATTGCTGGATACCAAAGTTTAGTTAGTATTTTTGATGGTGAAATATTTTCAAACGTAGAGTATTTTTTTAATAACTTGGAAGAAACGGGTAAAATAGCTCAGTGGAACGATGCAGAACTTATTGCAGTCTTAAAAAGCAAACTCAAAGGTCCCGCATTACAGTTTTTCATAAATGATCCTGAACTCTTAAACGAAACTGAGTTCAAAAAAATAAAAGACAAATTTATTGACTTCTATGCACAGAAAACAACCCTTAGTCACCGGCAACAATTATTTTCAAATTGCAAACAGAATCCGGGTGAATCGGTCCGGAGCTTTTCAACACGAGTATCCAACCTCACAATCAATTATTTCGGTATAGAAAACGCATCCAAACCCGAAGTGGCTCCCATAGTAAATCAAACAAAACTCGCAAAATTTTTGGAAGGATTAAACCCCTCGTTGAGAAAACTCGCTCTCACTCGCAATCCTAATACCTTCGAAGAGGCGGTAAATCAAGTTACATTGGATGAATTAAATTCACATCAATTTACTGACAACGAAACCGTAAACACCTGTGCAGCAGAAACTTCTACTACGATCGGTACACAATTGTCAGCAATTTTAGCCAGTCAGACGGAATTAAATAAACAAGTGATAGGAGCATTAACACAACAAGCGTCACACCAGCATTATAACCCTAATTTTTCATCTCGTTATCACGCAGCAGAACAACTGCCTTATGATAACCAAAATTTTGATCAAATAACCGACAGAATCCCTTATCAAAATCGAAACTTTTTTCCTCGAGAACAAGCACCCTGTACTTTATGTGGTTCTTACTTTCAAAATCACATTTGTCCGGGTATAAGGGGACGCTCTACTTATCATTACAATCGTAGGACCCCTAGGAATTATCAGACTACTTATCATATGGCACCTCGAAATAGAAGTAATATGCGCGACACATCTTATACGCAAAACGGCAGTCACGTCCAGAACACTCTTCCAAATTACACACGCGGAAGAAATTTCTCACGAGCACGTCATTTAAACTCAAGGCGGGGCCGATAAAAGACACCCTTCGTCCCCGGAGACAAAATAAACATTTTGAGGGTTCACGAACCGGTAGGCATTTCGACACTGCGCAAGCTTCTTTTAAGGGAAGTGAAAATTGCTTTTTACCGATAATCTCACTTCGCATAGGCAGCCGAACCTACTCGGCACTAATTGATTCGGGTGCTAGCCGCTCTTTATGTAGTTTTACAGCATTCAAAAATGTACCCTCGTCTCTCATCACAAATACTAATGCAATCCCGAATGTTAAAATTACAACATTAACGGGAGCAGAAATAAAAGTAAAATCCTCAGTCGCTTTACCTATTACGGTCGCAAATAAAGTTTTTCGACATGAATTTTTAGTTACTCACGCTAACATAAGTACTGATTATGATATTATATTAGGAAATGATTTTCTTTCTACTTTTCGAGGACATATAAATTACCAGAATAGTACTGTAACTTTTCAGGAAAATTCGACGCGAATACACCAGTTTCGGGCTCCTCAAATTAATGTACTGTTAACGCAAATATTTGGAAAACTCGCACAGAAACTTAAATTGTCACCTCAATCTACCGCTATTGCTACTATTAAACTAAGTCAAAAAATACCGGCAGGCAGTAATGTGTTGATAAACCCCCTCCCCAACAAACATACTATTGAAATTCATCACTCGATATCTACGGTTAACGAGGATGGTACAGTTCCGTTATTAATTAATAACCTGTCACACACTCCTCTACATTTTAACAAAAATATGAAAATTGCACAAATAACTGCTGATATAGATATTGATGAGGATAAATCTATTCGTGAATTACGTAGAAAAGAGCTTAAATTAAGTGATTTTGACTTATCGCAAGTTCCTTTAAATGCAAAGAATAAATTAACTAACCTAATTATGGAATACGCCGATATATTTAGCACATCTTTAAAAACAATTGGTAAATGTAAGCTTCAGGCCCCTCCTATAAAGTTAACGGATACCACACCTATCCAGAGTCGGAGTTACCCGGTGCCCGTCGCCTTACGTGACAATTTGCGACAACAATTGCAAGAATTAGAAGAGGCTGAAATTATCGAGCGATCGAACAGCCCATATTCCTTTCCGTTAATTTTAGTCAAAAAGAAAGAAGAAGGTCAATATCGGTTAGTCATAGATTATCGGAAACTAAACCAAATAACAATTTCTTCAACGTACCGCTTGCCCCTTATATCAGACATATTAAATTCTCTTCGCGGAGCAAATTATTATACGACTCTAGACGCAAATGCTTCCTTTCATCAGATACGATTGCGTGACGAGGACAAACATTTGACCGCTTTCTCCAGCCCTTATGGTTCGTTTCAATACAAATTTTTAAGTTTTGGGTTGAAAAATAGCCCTCAAATATTTCAACAGACAGCTGATACAGTACTGAACGGCCTGCAATCTGAAAACATATCGGCTTACATCGATGATATTATCATACCGGCTCAGACTGTTGATGATTCCCTGCGCAAGTTAAAACTGGTCTTTGACAGATTTCGAAGCTTTGGTCTTACGCTAAACCCCCGAAAATGTCATTTTCTCCAATCGAGTATAAAATATCTGGGTCACGTTGTAGATAAGGATAACCTGCGACCACTTCCAGAAAATGTATCAAAAATAGAGGCTTTCCCGGTACCAACAACGTTACGTAAACTACGTCGATTTTTGGGATTAGCTAATTATTATCGAGATTTTATTGAGAACTTTTCAACAGTAGTCATCCCTTTGACGGATTTGACGAAATCTAAAACCCGATTTAAATGGAACTCTCAGGCGCAAGCCTCATTTGAAATAATTAAATCTAAATTACTGTCTGATGTTATGCTTAAGCATCCTAATTTTGACAAGAAATTTTATTTAAATTGTGATGCGAGCCAAGCTGCTATTGGCGCTTCCCTTTTACAAAAGGATGAAAATGGCACGCTACGACCGATTAGTTACTTTTCCTATAAATTAAAACCTCATGAGACAAAATGGCCTAGCATGCACCTTGAAGCATATGCTATTTTGCTAGCAGTACGACACTACAAAGTGTACTTATATGGGCGAAAATTCGAAATTATTTCAGACTGTAAATCACTAGAATATTTACTGAAATTAGAATCCCCTGCAAATAGATTATCACGATGGTTAAGTGAGTTGGCCGAATATGACTTCACTTTCCAGCATATTCAAGGATCCAAAAATTTCCTAAGTGACTTATTATCAAGGGACATCATTGGGACTGTTAATGTTGTTAAAACCGATATACCTGATCTGGAAACTATCAAACGAGAACAAAGAAAGGATCCCTTTTTAAAAACTATAATTGATTATCTGGAGGATAAAGCTTTTTCTTGTAAAACGCAGACGGATAATTATTTTTTGCAGGACGATGTGCTTAAACATGTGGGAAATCGAAACAAGCACTCAGCCAGAAATGAGTACTTTGAACAAATTGTGGTCCCGAAAGCTTTAATCCCGCATATTTTGGAGGGTTCAGAAACAGTTCATTTTGCATTTTATAAGAACTACAGGTCTATTAAGGAGAAGTACTTTTGGAAAAATATGTATCGGGATATAAAGAATTTTTCAAATTCTTGTACGCGGTGTATCGAACGCAAAGGATTTCCCCTTACAAAATCCTCGATACAAAACCCCGAAATTCCTTCGGCTCCAGGTCAAATATATTCTCTAGACATACTTGGGCCTCTAAAAATGAGTCAGCAAGGGAATAAGTTTATATTGTCAATAATTTGCCATTTTACTAAGTATTGTTGGCTTTTTGCTCTTAAGGATATCACAGCTCCAACTATAGCATCTAAGCTTCTGGAAGTTATTTTTACTTTCGGAGTCCCCCAGTCTATTTTAACTGACCTTGGAACAAATTTTCAAAGCATACTATTGACGGAACTATCACGCAAATTACAGGTGCGCAAACTAAAGACTACGGCTTTTCACCCGCAAACTAATACCGCAGCCGAAAGATTGAATTCCAGCATAAAAAATAGTCTGACAAGCCTAAGTGATGATATCACGGACTGGGATACGTATTTAGGATACTATAATTTTATTTATAATAATTCCTACCATGACAGCACACATGAAAAACCTTCCTTTTTGATGTTTAATCGTGATATCCAGTTACCCTTTCACCTGTTTGAGTCAAAGACTAACTTCCATTATTTTCCGTGTGACGATTATATTGAAGAAAATTTGGCAAAAATGAGATATGTGCACCAAAACGTTTATAAAAACTTAGAAATGGTTCAGCAGAAACAAACTAGGTTGCGAGAAAAGATTGCGAAAAACAAAACTTTTCAATTAGGTGAAAAGATTTATTTGTACACCCCCGCGACAACGACAGAAACAGGACGAGCTTTCGCTAAGAAATTTTCTGGTCCTTTTCGAGTCTTGGAAAAACATTCAGACCTTAATTACACAATCCAGGAAATTGATAAACCTCGTGCAAAACCAAGACGCATGCATGTCGATAGGATGTTTCACTATAGTGAAAGGCGCCCCGATTTAAAACTCCCGAATGATGAGTTCAGTCAAAGGCAGTTTCCGGCCCCCATTCGTGACATCCCTTCCACTTCACGGTATAACTTATATGACGAAACTGACGACGATGATAACGATTATGTGCCTCAGATACCGTTATATCCAGATCACTCTGATATAACACCAGAGACCCCTAATTTGACTATATCGGGGGAAGGCCAAGGTTCAGACGATAAGTCCTCTCAGAATACGACACCCCCATTTGCCAACAATGCACAATCCGCGATTAGTGCTCCTTCGCATAGTTACAATCTGAGGTCATTGGCTAACGCAACTAAACCGGCGGAAACGACACCTACTACTTTTTCAGATAAGGTTCTCGGCTGGGCTCTGCAAAGTAACACTCCGCAGTCAGATAAAAATTTGATTGATAAATTTTCGGACGTACTAGCAAGTAAATTAGCGCAAGATACGAGTAGTGAACGAGTAAATTTATTGAGAGACAATAAGATATTCAAAACACGGTATTTCTATTCAAGAACGTAAACCCCCCCCCTACCATTTTTTTTTTCTCTCCCCCAGACGATATTAGGTAAAAAGGACTCTACACTGTATTCTCGTTGTAAGGAGGTTGCTAGCGCTTCATTGCACAGAGTTTGTGCTTGTGTGGAACTGATAATTTCCCTTTTTTTTCATGCGGGCGTGATAGGGGAGATAATCTAGTTTTACTCAAGTACTTTGAGTTCCGATTTTCCTTCCGAAAACGCAAACACATACACACATGCATCCACGTACATATATAAGAGTATCTTTCGAATAAGGCATGATAAACGGAAGAAGTGTACGTACCTCTCATCTCGCATCCCCCCCCCCTTTTCTTTTTCCCAACTGTGCCCCGATGAATGAACCTGTACAACAGACATGCAAAACAGGAAACATACATGTGATTCCTGTTTGAAGAAAAAAAAAAATCATACAAAGGTCTATTAGAGTGACCATTCTTTACTTTTTTTTCCCCTTTAGTTCTTTTTATTAGATAGAATAGAGATATAATCACGTCCACCTCATTTCTTTTGTTTCAAAATTTATTTATTTTAATTTTTTTTTACTGGAAGATGGAATTCTGGCTATTTTTTTTTTTTGCGAACCTTGCATTCCAGGTGGTGAACTTCTGCTCTTGTTCTGGCTACCAGCGCTCGTGGTGGCGCACCAACTGAAGTTGTGCAGCAGGACCATAGAATATGAATGCACATACTCTACCAAATTGGCTGATCTCCCCGAATTACCACCAGGTTCATGTGCAGACGTGAACTGCCAGGGATGTGTGGTGGGAATATCCACATTCATCATCAAGGACGACAAATTAATTCCTGCCACACATTTCTTCGACCGTCCTACAGAGCACCAGGGACACATGGAGACATTCGCATGTCACCTTTCATCAGAAACCAGGGGCGACGAGCTCCCCATCCCCTGCGACTGTGCCGACAATTTGAATTTCAAATCTATTCCTATTATAATAATGTATATATTAAGTCTAAACCTATTATAATCAAGGGTCTTTGTGGTCAGGAATTCTGGACTTTTTGACTAAACTTTTGAAAGCTATTGTATCCTGTAAAGTGGGAAAAACATTTAAAAAAAAGATTTACCTTCCCGTGGTCGTAAGGACTATTATTGCAGTGGCTTGGCAGCTTAAAGTAACATCTATAGCAGCTATAGCAATACCAATGGTGTGATCAGTTGGGCTTTCCGTTTTCAGAAGGAGATCACTGAAAAGCGTTTTGTAGAATATTGCGGCTTCTGCTTCGACGCATATCGCCTGCATAGTCTGAACTGTGATCACTGGATAAGATCCTTTAGCTGATTCTCCTGACAGCATGACACAGTCTGCACCATCTAAAACTGCATTAGCTACATCTGAACTTTCAGCTCTTGTTGGTCTTGGCTTTTTTGTCATACTGTCCAGCATCTGTAATGAAGAAGTAATTCTAAACTAATGACTTTATGGATTGTCATAATAACATTATCATGCACACGTAAATTCAGCTTGTCTGGACAACAAAAGACTAAGTCGTTCTAACGTCACAATCTGTGAAACACTTAATTACGAAAACTGTTGTTTAAGACTCAAAACATCTCACAAAATGTTTTATTTTACCCGACAAAAAAGGCTTAGGAACCCTTGCCTTAGAGAAAAATTATAGAGAATTTTATAATTTATTGTGTGTACAAATATCAATGCTAATGTATGTAGCAAATAATGCTAGCACATTACAAAGTGAAATAAATTATAAAATTCTCTATAATTTTACTCTAAGGCAAGGGTTCCTAAGCCTTTTTTTTTTAGGTTGTACTACTATTAACATTGAAGAGTGTATCCCTTATACCTTCCTTCCCTCTTCAAAGGTAAGCATTCTTTGGTAAAGGCCACAAATATATACAATATCTATATGAAGTATTTAATGTTTCTAATCGCGTACTTTTTAATGCAAAATACTCATCACATTTCTGCCACTAGGATGACTGATATCATTGTAAACGGAATATTGATTGCATTATTTTAGAAAATTCAATCAATTCAAGGAAAAGTATTTAAATACGAGTCCTTTTCTAAATGAGTATTTTTCAAAAATAAAAACATTATCGTTAAAGTAACTTCCATTCTAAGTATGCTGGTGCTACTATGGCTCCCGCGTTTGGAAGCATTAAGTTCTCTCTCGTTATGCTCAATCTACTGATTACTAAGTCTATCGTAAAGACAAGTCAACTTTTGCAGTTTTGTCTTACAAAAAGATTCACTAAGCAAAACTATGTTTACATAGTTTTACAAACTCATTTCATTAATAATAAAAATAGTTCGTCACAAAAATATGATTTTCTTTCCAAACCATTTAAAAGATAAATCTCGTCAAACCTTTCCGATGCGCACTTTTCGCAACACATATACTATACAAGCTTGGAAACCCATAGCATTATATTTTTCTTTGATCTTATTTGTATTTAAAGTATTTATATAAATATTAAAAATGGGAAAAACAGGCCCATAAAATATTGGGATGAGCTCAAAACGAAGCATTGCTTGGCACCATTTTTGCATTAGCTCTTCAAAATGAGGATTAGGATTTCTGGAATAGGCCAAGAGCCAAGCCAGAGCTTTGCGAATTTTAGTACTATATGTAATATCCTTCTTTAAAAGCTCTCCACGGCTGAGAATGTTTGAAATCGCTAAGCAATAGATGATTTTAATTGTATTTTCTCTACTTTTAAGACACTAAGGTAAACTACCATCGTCCGTTTACAAAATGTTTGTGTCTCAAATAATTAATTTCGATGAACCTTACTTCAAAACTCAAATATTACTAATATTTCATAATTTAAATACAAAAAACTTACTTGCGTTGCACATATAACGGGTTTTCCAGCGATATTACATTTGGCAATAATACTCTTTTGAGCCAAGAAAACTTTTTCGGTAGGAATTTCTATACCCAGATCTCCTCGAGCAACCATAATACCATCAGATGCCTCAATAATTTCATCAATTCTATAAAAATATTAAAACATTTTCAGAAAATCGTGGTATGGTAGAAAAAAAAAATCAGCAAAATGTGCCCCATACATTAATTAGGTGATGTACGAAATTTCAGCCTTTCGACATAGACTTAGAGATATCCTTAAGGGTTATACAATACCAATAACAGCAAAAGCATGCATTTATGCAATCCATGTTTTCTTTCGTAATTTGTACTCAACCCCTGAAACCAGTACCTGCCTAAGAAGCTAAAAGGATACTAGTGCAAGAATGATTTTTCGTGCCCCTTTCAATGAGAATGGGTATAGATTCATCGATATATAGCGGTATATAAATAGAAAGGCTACTGTACTGAACTTGTGTGTAAGGAGAAAACTCCTAACAACAATTTATTTGTTGAACAAACGTTATCAACATATTCATTCAGATGGCTGATTTGATTCAGTCTAAACATAAAAATGTAAGATTTTACCACATTACTTTTTACATTTTTTCAAATTGCGGCGCCGCTCTCTAAATCCCATGTGTGCGACCTCACACGTCGCACACGACTTAGGCCGGATCTGCCTGAAATACAATCTTACGATGTAATTTTTTCTTTTCAAGAGCTACTGTAAAGTGGTTTAAGTAAGCATACATTTATTTTCATATCTCAGCCTTTCCTTGATGAAAGGTGTATGAGGCACATTTCATTAATTCGGAATTTTTTTGTAAGGGGACCGTATAAATATTTAAATTTCGTATTTATTTAGATTTTATCCGATAATCGATACCATAAACTTCCGTACCTCTTTTTTTTTTTTTTTTTTTTTTTTCTTTTTCACGTAACTTTGTAATTTATTGTTTATGACTGATCAATATTTAAGGAATAAAAGATTTAGGTCATTGTTTTTGGAACACCCTGAGTGAGACTCTTTCTCGGGAAAATTAGATGAAGTTCAGCTAAAAATCTTGAACAGACAGATTTTCAAAGTAACTAAGTTTTTTTATTTAAATTATCGTTTCTCATATTTGTTTAAGTTTCAAGGCGATAGGTCTGTTCGTATCGGGAACGCTTTGTTGTGGGAGTTTAAAATTTCGAAAATGACTAAAGTCGGGAAACGTTTGGATATTCAGATTTTTAAAGAGCTTTTTTTTCTGTATGTTCCACCATATTTAAACCAAATTTCAAACCTATTCGTTTAATAGTGTAGAAATTGCTTTTTTTTTTTGTCGAAATTGAAGATTGCGAAAAGTCTTTAAAGAATTGTCCAAAGGGTACGATTTTAGTTTTTTAAAGCTTTAATTATTTTCTCGATATTTATTCGCATACTTGTGAACTGCAAGATGCTTGATGTAACATATTTAATTGGGTGCTTGAAAGTTTGAGCGATAACAAAAATGAAAATTATCTAACTGGTTATTATTTTATTTATTTATTTATTTATTTATTTAGTGATAATTTGCATTTTTTTAAAATCTCTCTAGCAAACTTTTATGTCTTTCCTATTCAATCTGATTTGGTACATTTTTGTTACATTCTTTGGAATGGCAAAATTCTATTTCTTTTCCCTTTTCATACATTTATCTTCAGTTTCCACTTTCCTATTTACTGTTGGTTTGGCGGATGTTTAATTCGTGGTGAAGAGAGGATCATTTTGTTACAATCTTTAGAATGGCAAAATTCTATTTTTTTTACTCTTTTCATACATTTATCTTCTGTTTCCACTATCCTATTTACGGGTGGGTTGGCGGATGTTTAGTTCGTGGTGAAGAGAGGATCATTTGGACCTGTTGAAACTTACAGTTTTTATTAGAGTTCTGTGTGTTTTCTTTACAAATATATTTATTCTCACCGAACTTTTAACATATTTAAGATTTTTGAGTGTTTTAAACATGGATATCCGACATACATTTATTAGCATCACGAATTTCATCTCAAAGTAAACTGGGGCCTGGCTCTAGGGAATAAATAGCTAACTGAATAGATATTTAATTCTTATTTATGCATAACTTTATGACCACTATTTGTGTGCATGCTCGTTTTGAAGCCAATCTTTCTGCTTATTACAAAAAATATGAAAACTTATTGAGTTAAATTGAAAGGCATAAAGTCTCGTACTTTTTAACACCTTCATGATTTTCTATTTTCGGGATTATCATAATATGCTTTCCCCTCTCTCCTAGAACGTTCTTGATTTCATGGACTCCTTCTGCATTTCTTATGAACGATGCAAATATCATGTCAACCTGAAAGCAATATAAAGAAGCTTGAGATTTTAGCTCTGTTATTTAGTGTATATTTATTTCACTATAGTTCACCAATTTCATTACTGGTGTTATTTATTAATTTTCGCATTCATTTTCAGTTTGAAGTTCATACTACGTTCGTTTTGTTAAAAAGAAAGAAAAGAGTGTCAACAAGGTTTTTCTTATCAAAATCACCAGCACCCGTTTTCCTTAGGCAGCCGCCTCTCTTAAGTAACTCTCTTAAAATTCCAGAAATTTAAATTTACCGACAGTTTGATAAATAGCCGCCTTGCTCGCATTTATCCTCGAACTTATTTAACGTTTGGAAAATTTAGCTTTATGCAAACTCTGTTTCTGCCCGTTTTGCAAGTAAGCAAAGGTTTTTCACCCATTATAATAATTACAAAATAATACTGTCTATAGCAAAATCCAATAAATAATAACTAGTGATAATTGACTCGTTTATTTATCACAGTACAATGGATCTGATGCACTTAACACATCAGATAGCCCAAAATCTGCAGAAGATGGCATGTTGTAATATACTGAACAATTGGTTATAGAGATCTTTATAAACGACTATAACTTATCAATCAAATAAATAAATAGTAAAAAAAATGTAAAATTCACATAAAAATAAATCTCTCACGCGAAACATTTGTTTAATATTCTTAACTAGTTAGTTGAAGTTGGATTTTAATTTATTTAAATAATAGGCCTCTCCCTTAATTATGCGCATTTTCTACTAGTTATTCACAAGACAGTTGTACAAATTTGACTACGGATTATGTAGAAACGTAAACATCCGCTAAATTATTCAGATGCATTTTTGAAGAAGTAAAGCTGCATTCATACTGGCCATTCCGTGCCGCTCGGACTCCGCGCTGATATCCTCATAATAACAATAATAATAATGAAAGTCCCGCGTGATATATTTCAGTATATTACAGATTATCATAGATTACTGTGCGTTGACGTCACCATAATACAATCATACAGAGATGCAGATGAGCAAGAGGAAATGCATTTACTCCGCTAGCTTTCCCCCTCCTCGACCAGTTCATTTGGAGTCACCTTTACTGGCAGCTTGCCAATATTCTGCGCGAACCGCAGTCAAACTTTATATTGAATTTTAAAAGTTAGCTATGTAAAGAAAATAATTATTTAAATAAATCCTTAGTGTTTGTTTCATTTCATCATCATAAAAATGATTTCAGCCGTTTTAACCCTTTAACGCAGTATTCCCGATCTGGGAACACCAAACTCTGACGTTTTGACTTTTGCACGTCACGAAGAATAGATTTGATTTCTATAAAAATGGTTGCTGGTGACATAGCTCCACGAGAAGCCTTTACTTTTTAGCACGTCATTTACCGTAAAAAAATGCTCACGATTACTTTTAACAGCAAAGACATCTGCTGAAAAATGGGAGAACGCGAGAACAGCTGGATAGATTGCCCGATGCTGAAAAAAGGAAGGCCGTTGCCATCGCTCGACTTAACTACCAGCAAGATGACGGATAATCGAAACGTTCATCGCGTGCCACAGATCTAGAGACCCTTTTTTTGACGCAGTTGGCTGTGTCCGGCACAGCCAGCTGTCGTCAATAAAGGGTCTCTAGAACTGTGGCACGCGATGAACGTTTCGATCGTCCGCCATCTTGCTGATAGTTAAGTCGAGCGATGGCAACGGCTGTCCTTTTTTCAGCATTGGAAAAGGGTTGCGCCTCAAAGGGTTAATGAATAAAGCGCAAAAAACAGTATGAAAAAGTGATAGTTGTTCTATAAAATTATCAATTTTGAGAGTGAGTTATCATTTTTTTTTTTTTTTTTTTTTTTCGGAGAGTACTTGCATTTTGATCCATTCCGAAAATAATATCTTCTTTGTCTTTTTCAGACACAGCAGGTAGATCTACAATAGCTCCAGGTAAATTGACACCTTTCTGGCTGCCTAACAGGCCTCCATTTTCTATTGTGCAGTCAATGTAATTATCACCTACATTTGAAGGGAAAAAAGAAAGAAACATGCTTCAGAATGATCTTAATAAAAACAACTTTTCTACAAATATCCGATTATTGCGATTTCTCCTCTACGGAACAAATTTCATATATACTCCAGGATTCCAACTTAGAAAATTGTTATTACTCTTTGAAGTTTGGTTCATAGAATTTTAAAACTTTTTGATTCTTGTAGACTTTAAATTTTTACTTCATATATTTTTTCTAATTACATTGTTATTTAAATGTGCAGGGTGGTTATAATTAAAGTGAGGTTATTGAGACCCCTCTAGTACCCATTCTGCCAGTCGAATTTTGATGAAACTCGGTATATACGTTATACGGATCACGGAAAAAAGGTTTCTGCAACAACAACAACAACAACAAAAAAGTGTGTGCGTGTAATCTTTACGCGCGATTGAAGTAAAACTTCTTTGACGTTGGATTCAGTTACAGCCAGATTCATTTTCTTTGTGGTGTTCATCCCCATGTTCTTAAACCGTTGTTCCGTCTGGAGGTTGGGTTAGAATCCAGGGAGTGTCCATGTATTATAGTTTAACTGTGTTCTTAAATCGTTCGCAGCAGGGTTCGTTGATTTAAATCAGCTTGATTAAAATCATGATTAAAATCACGATTTAAATCAAGGGATTTAAAAAAAAAGCAGTGATTAAAATCATTTTTCAAAAATGGATTTTGTATTGATAGAATGTATTCTAAATAAAAATCTTCAACACTCAAATGAAATTAATTTCTTATAATAGCATTAGATGGCACTGCAGTGGTTTAGGGAATCCTTCAAGGTAAGGGGGGGTGACTGAGTGTGACAGTGTGAGAACAAAAGAAATTTGATCAGGAAAATTGGCAACACTAGAATTATTTCAGATTTTAGAACACGCTTGTTTAGGATTCCGTGTTCAGAGAGCTATTGCTAAAGTACAAGGATAATGACAGGAAGGAAGGAAGATAATATTTGGATGTTGGAAGAGCAGACAGTTTCTGGAAAAGGTGTTAAAGCCAAATGCAAGAACTGTGAAAAAGTTATGATGGGATTAGTAGCCAGAATGAAAGCACATGTAGATAAATGTTTCTACTCTTACAGAAATGATATTAATAGTGATAAATCTCAAGAAGCAATTGAGAAGAATTTAACTAGTACAAAATCTGAGGCAGCCAAACCTATGAAAAGAAAAATCAGTGAGATAGAAAATGATGTTGATGTTCTTAAGAACAGCATGAATGATTATCTCATAAAGACCACTAAAACTCAAAAGCAAATATTAGATGAGGAAGTGGCAAGATATATTTATGCCACCAATTCTGCTTTTCATCAGGTTAATCATCCCCAATTTAAAAATATGATTTCTGCTTTAAGGCCAGGGTATACTGCTCCAAATGAAGTAGAAATAGGTAGAGCATTACTTGATAATATATATGATCAAGACTTGGGCGTAGCCAGAAAATTTTCATGGGGGGGGGTTACGACTGCTACAACTCATATATATGTATACGTGTGTGTGATAATGTAGTGAAGAATATACATTTTGTATGGCAAAAAATTCCTCATAGGGGGGTTATGACCCCCTACCCCCCCACCTTGGCTACGCCCCTGGATCAAGAGAAAGAAAAATGTTCCAAACACCTAAATGGACAAATTGTTAACTTTAGTATAGATGGATGGTCAAATGTTCATAATGAACCAATATTATGTGCTGCAGTATCCACAAGAAAAGGTGAGAATTATCTAGTTGAGACAATTTACACATCTAGTAGTCCACACACAATTGAATATCTTGTAGAAGTTGTGAAAAGTAGTCTGGTAAAATGTGAAAATGAATTTAAGTGCATTGTGAAAAGTCTTATTATGCACTTATTATAATAATATCTAAAATAGCATAAAATATATTTTATTATATTGTTTAAAATGTCATTCTATTATAATATGCAAAATAATTTCATATTAGGAATTTTTAAAACATCTTTTAAAAAATCCGATTTAAATAAAAAAAAATCCGATTTTTTTGATTTTTTTTTAAATAAAAAAAAATCACGAACCCTGGTTCGCAGCCGGGGTTTGTGTCTTTGTGGTGTTCCATACCTGTGTTCTTAAACTGTTGTTCCGTCTGGAAATTGGGTTAGAATCCAGGAAGTGTCCATGTTGTAGTATTATTCTTTAACTGTTTTCTATTGCTTAACTGTGTTCTTTATGTTCCGTCTGGAGGTTGGGTTTGAATGGGGGGGATGTCCATAGTCTAGTATTATACTTTAACTGTGTTCTTTGACTGATGTTTTCCTCTGTTTGTTGGGTTCGAATGCAGGTAGTGTACATTTTTTTTGTGTGTTTTTCTATCACAGTGTTCTTAAGCGTTGATTTCATCTGTTGGTAGGTTTCAAATTATTATTCTGCATCCGTGTTTTTAAACTGCAGGTTCTGTTTATTGTTTAGGATTGATTGCAGCCAGGGTCCGTTTCTTTGTGGTGTTCCATCCCCGTGTTAAACCGCCTCCGTCTTGAGGTTGGGTTAGAATCCACGGAGTGTCCATTTGTTATTCTTTTATCTTGTTCTTAAACCGTTTGCAGCCAGTGTTTGTTTCTTTGTGGTGTTACACACCCCTGTTCTTAAACCGTTGTTCCGTCTGGATGTCGGGGTAGCATAAAGGAGACCATACGTATTCGAAATTCGAGGACAGTCCCCAAATATAGATTTTTTTCAACTTTGTCCCTAAAAATACCTTGACTTCTTGGGGACGCGAAAAGTCCCCAAATTTAAAGATTTATTTATTTATTTGCCAGGGAGGACAGCTCGCGTCACTGGATGTGTCGCTTAGAGCTACATATATGTCCTTCCCGGAATTTCCCGCCACAATTTGGAACCTCATCAGAAGGTGGAGGACTTCTGAATATTGGCACCCCTCGGAAACTGCTAGCGACCGCCGAGAGGACTTTCGGAACCACTGATTTAACGTGCACGTACACCGCATGTACACGGTGGTCTTTAGTGGTACGCCGGTATCGAACCCGCAACCATCCGGTTACGAGTCCAACGCCTTAGCAACTGGGCTACCACGGCCCAGTATATTTTCCCCCGAAAGTTTCCGTTTAGTTTATTTCTATCAGAAAAAATTGAAGAAATAAGAAAAATAAAACAACTAAAAGCGCCTTCTACTCAGTGAAACAATGAAATTCGATCTCTGAAAACATTTGTTGTCATTGTATGTGTAGCGTGTACAGACATTCAATAAGTATTCGACTATGAGTCAAATTTCCCATTTCAGTTTTGTTAATGATTCATCACTTTTCAGGAATAACCATGCTTTAAATATGAAATTGAAGTACGAAATTTTTCTTGCACTCGAATACTTTTTTTAGAGGGTGTAAAAGGTTTCATGAAAAATGATCACAAAACGAGCCAATGTAAAAAGCAACGTCTTCTGAAAAATACAAATACTATGCCAAGTATTAAATTATGAATAAATTGCAATATTTCAACATGGTTTACCTTTCATATTTCTGGTTTAAATAAATATTTATAAATACTTCCATTAATTTATTAGAAATAAGAATACACAATTGATATAAAGAGCTATTAGTATGGTAATATGCTGTGTCCTCGAATAAGTCCCCAAAGATATTTTCTAGTGTCCCCAAGTTTTCCTTGGATTCCAGGACAATGCTTGATTTGTCCCCAAAATACTGTTTAGAAATATGGTCAACTTAAGTTAGCATCGAGGAAGTGTCCGTGTTGGACTATTCGGGGCCTTCGCTATTAGTAACGGGCCTGCGCGTGTATTTGGATGAGTCATCCAAAGAGGCCTACGGATGCTCGCGTCTTCCCGTATACATCAAGCAATTTTTAAGCTTTCCGATGCTTTGAAACGTTATTAAATGTAGTTTTAAGTAGTGATTGTATTACTAATTCAAGTACGAACTCATTAACAGTTTCTTTACTATGATACACGTGGACATTAAAGTAAATAGATGCATGTAATTTGAAGTCAAAACAAAGTAGTGCTCACTCTCATGATTCATTATTTTAGCTTCAATTTCAATATACATGAAAAAATTAAGCTGACTTTTAGTATACATTAAAGTAAACGAATACACAAATGATACAGACATTTTTATGCATTTCTTTATACTGAATGTTTAAGTTTCACATTTTCAAAGCAGTTACAACCATTATTACTTTTAAAATAAATTTAACTAGTAGTTATTAAATTTTCATTTATTAAATATTGTTCGGTTAATATATTAACAAAATATATGACGAGGAGCTGAAATAGAATTTAAAATATTTGATATTTACAATTCACGTATACAAAATTTAAGTACTGATATACTATTTAATTTTTAATCTTTTGTAAGGCGTAGGTATCAGAAGAATGTTTGCTATAATTATAAGTACAACCTGTGCACTGCAAGTCCTTGGTATTTACATGAAAAATAATGTAAATTAATTTAACGAGAAACATTTAGAATGAATTACAAAATAAAGGGTGTTCCATAAATAGTACTACGAACTTAAAGGGGAGATAATATATCAAAAGGATTAAGAATAATGTAACAGTGTATGATAAAACACGTTTGTTAACTGTTTTTATTTTGGTTAGTTCAAATGAGTTTATTTATCGAAAATTTTACCATTCGAAATGAAAATGATTTATAATTTTCAGTGTTAGTTCCATATACTTTTTCTTCTCAAAGAAAAATTATAAATTTTAGAAAACCATACTAGGAAATACCACTAATATTCCAACACCTTTTTTTAAAGTTATTATTAACTGGCGATTGAAAACAAATGTTTTCGTCCCTGCATTGCTGTATATTAGGGTTATAGCTTTAAAAAAAAAAAAAAAAAAAAAAAAAAAAAAAAAAAAAAAAACCCTGCTCCACGGACTTTGAATACAAATTAAGATAAACTAACAGCTCTAGGACTTGAAAAATTTCAAGATCCCTTTTCACAAGCTGCGCTAAACACTGTAGTAAACTAAAAACAAACGATCTCTGAATCAATTACTTTTTATTATAGCCATTATCTAAATGGAACTTTGAATTTGAGTATGATGAACGCTTATACAAAATATTAACTTCAATTTAAGATTCTACATAAACATGTGCAAAAATTAATAACATATTTTACAGTACTTCTGCACTGAAACCAATATCACACATTTAGTTGCATTTATAATAAATGATAAATGACATTTTCAACTGTTCAACTGTTCAAGATTTAAACAGATAAGAATGTCTAACTAGTATTACAACGCACGCTTATTTACTAGAATAATAAACTACCCAAGTTAAGGGGACAGCCTACTTTTAAAATGCCCAAAAAATCGATTTTGAGATTTTTATCTCATTAAATAGCTTACTTTATTCTAAAAAGATTGATACCAACCATTTTTCTGTATGACATTTATTTGTTGAGATAAAAAGGGAAATGTAAACGCAAGTTGGGCAGCATGCTGTAGAAGCTGCAACTAAGGTTGACACTCAAAGCATAAAAGAGGGAGAATAGAAATGTACAGAATTTAATTTATAAACTCGAAGAGCCAGAAAAATGCTCATCAGTTCTCAGTTTGAGGCAATAAAAGAAAACGAAGGCATTGTGCATGAAAGCGGAAAATTTTAAATCGAAATTTCATAAAGTGAAATAAAATCAAATTTTTATGTTGCAAAGTAAAAATAAATATATATATATGGATATAATTATTAAAATAACTTCAAAACATGTACTTTACCAATATTAATGCCTTTATATCCTAAAAATGCATCTTTTGTTAAGGTATGTACATATATTTTCATATTTACAATTGTCGAGCTTTTCTTTAGACTGATGTTTCTTAAGCCATATTAAAACATATTTTGGGTTAATCATATTAAGTACTCCGTAAAATTATTCTTAAATAGTAAATGTTTCATTAGAAAATGTTTTTAACTTTTAAAAATTAAAATTTATGTTCCAAAACAACAATTTGAACTTTAATTGCGTTTTCTCAAAACACTGTTTTTCAAGTTTGCGCGCATGATATTTTAAAAACTATTTAAGATATCGACTTGAAATTTTTCTCAGGCATTTATTCTAATATAATGAACAAAATGAACTAAAATGAAATGGTTATGTTTCATAGAAAAAAAGTTATGATTGTAAAACTATCAAAATTTTTATGGTAATTTAAATTTTCAGATTAAATGATTTTTTTAAATTTAAATTATGAAAATAATTAAACCATTTTAGTTCAGATTGTTAATTTGAATGTCTTGTTTAGTTTAGAAAAAAATTATGAGGTTCAAAGGAATTCTAATTGAGATATCTTGCGCGCAGTGGGAAAGTACCCTTGAATTTTTTTTTTCCAATATTGTGTGGTAAAATAATATTTTTAAAATTATCACCTTTATAATAAACTAAAATAATATTTTTAATCAATAGAGCAATGTCATAGTAGTTAACTGAAAAAAAAGTTATGTTTCTGCATGCATTCATTATTTTTCTAAAAATTATGAAAGTTGATCTAAAATTTATACATTTTCCCATTCTTAAAAGTAGGCTGTCCCCTTAAACGATTTCAGATTAAAATGATTTATAAATAATACATGAATATTAATTCACAAAACATGCTTTATATCCTATAAATTTGTAGAATTTCTAAATACAAGTGTACACTTACCTTTACGTTCAGAACATAAAGTTCGAATTCTATGATTGAAATCGTTGATTTATTTCCATAAAAAAAAGCGCAATCTTCAAAAAATTATTACCTAGATCTAAAACACCTTGTCAAATCATTGTGACAAAACTATAACAAAATTGTTTTTTAATTATAAAATAAATTAATGTTTATAATCCCAAATCGCATACAATCGAACAGCGCAAATGTAAATATTAGGCCTCAATGTTTCACTCATTTCTTCCGGTGGCAACGAAGAAGCAGGCCCGGTTGCTAATAACGACGGCCCGGACTATTATTCTTTCACTGTTTTCTTAAAACGTTTTTCGCGCAGGGTTTGAATCGAGAGAATGTCTGTGTTGTGGTATTTTTCTTTAACTGTGTTCCTAAACTGGTGTTTTCTTCTGTTGGTTGGTATCGAATGCACGGAGGGTCTATTATTGCGTTTTTCTATGGCAGTGTTCTTAAACCTTTGTTTTCCTCTTCTGGTTTTGTTAGAAGTATTATTCTGTTTCCGTACTCTTAAAATGAAGTTTTCGTCTGCTAGTTTGTCCCGATTGCAGGTTCCATTTCTTCGTGCTTTTCTATCACCGTGTTCTTAAACCCTAGTTTTCGCCTGCTGGTTGGGTTCGATCGCAGGCAGCTTCAGCTTTTCCAAAACCACGTGAGCGTTACTTCCGTCAGAAAAAAAATCTGAGTTACTCTCTAATTGCGCCTAAAGAAGTTTTACTTCAAAAAAAAGTTGACCATCAGGGAGAATCGAGGCGCCTATAGGAGGTCAAAAATCTGTCAGAATCATTAAAATTTATTCAAATACAGAATGTACTTAACGTGTACTCCATTGATATTAATTACGTGTAAAAAGTTCGCCTCATCCGGCTATAGAATTTTCCAAGTCCACGCTTGGTCAACTTCCATTCTCGCCTAAAATCAGAAAGGGATTTCAAAGCGTATTTGGTGGTTTTGAGGTTGCAGCATTTGCACAATGTGGATCTTAAAAGGATACCATTTAATAGTGGATCGCAGTATTTTTTGAACTGTCAACCACGGAATCATCAACTCACTGCATGACGCCGATCGTGCACTTGCTGAAGAATAGCTGGAATTTGGAGGCTTTCAACCACAGCAGTAGCGACTTCTGTGACGGTTTCATTAGCAATCGGCTTCTACATCTTCCTGGCAGAATATACACTCTCCAGTCTCTTCAAATTTCAAAAGCAGTACAGCAATTGCTGTCGTTTTAATAAAAGAGTTTTACCCGAAAAGTTCGGTCTTTCTTCTGTAAGGTCAAGATTAAATATGACAAAGGCACGCAGAAATATTTTTTGACTCTGACTGCAAGTCTCTTTACAGGTTTGACAGATTTCCATAAGGAATTTTTGAAAAAGAGCATCTGATGCTCAAAATTTTAACTATTTTTGACACGCATTCATTACTTTCACCTGGTATGTATTAATGTAATGGAATCTTGTAATTCGATTTTGATCCACTTCCAGACATCCAATGAACTTGAAATTTCGCAAGCCTATAAAGAGTCGATGGTAATACAATGATATTGAAAATGGTGTACTTAGCAGTTACAGTTTTTTTACAGGAGCTCACAAAAGAATACCAATGCATTACGAACTATGGAAAGTCATTGTTTAAAGCGTACTTTAGAGGCTTCATCTGTTTAAAACAAAACAAAATAGATACATGTTGATAAGGATTGCAAAGTAAGGTCCTCCCTCGGAAATAGTGTTGTAGCATTTATATGTTTTTTACAGGTTCACTCAAAAGATTTTCAACACATTAGGGTTATCGCAGTTTACTCCTTTATCTATTTCATGAGCAATACAGTAAGTATAGAGACGTTTATAAAGGTTTACTTTTCATTTAAATGTTTATGCAGTTTATTCTTCAGTTAAAAGATAGAAATAACACTTAAAATTATTTTACAGGGTCTCACAAAATTACATTTCTAGTGATATACAGCTATTATCTCCGAAATGTCACCAAATTTAAGGCCAGTACACCGCCAAATTTTTCGCGAAAAAAGTCAGTTGTGTAGTGTTTAAAAAAATAAAACAACAAAAAAACAAAAAGTATAATGTTAGAAAAAGCGTGGGGCGCTTTTCACTTACACTTTCATAGTGAGAGTCATTACGAATAGCTCGAAAAAAAAAATTAAAAATTAAGACAACTGATATCAAGCACCCCACGCTTTTCTAGCATTAAAGTTATTTTTTGTCAATCACTTTATTCTTATTTTAAACTTAGTTCGAAATGTTAAATTTTAAAGAAATGTGGGACATCATATTGCTGCTGAACGATCAGTACATTTAAAGATTATTATTTTCTTTTTTTTAGTTCCTACTGCTTTAAAAACATGTTTCTTTAGTTTTTTTAAATTATAATTTCTTTTATTGCATAAATATTTACCACATAGTCCATAAAACGTATATACCAAGTATATATACCAAGTATATATACCAAGTTTAATCAAAATCTGATTAGCAGAACCGTTCTGGATGGGTCTGAATAGGGTCACTTTAATTATAACTACACTGTACACATCCCATTTATAAATCTGTGAAGTTTTGATGTGAAGATGCTCATCCTTAATTATACTCTTAGGCATACGAAGGTATAGATTATACATAAAAGGTTAAGGTAGAATGTAAAGTTTTAAGATATAGAGATTCATTCCAAAATTGAGTTCATCATTCGAATGAAACAAATTCTCCATTTCTTTAAATTATCAAAATACATTTATAACTGTTTCAAAAATCCGATGTACTGCAAACTTTAATCCTACCAAAACAAACATAGCTTGATATTGATTTAAGACAAAAATATATCGAAATATATAACATAAAAATGTACTTATAAATCAGATAACACTTAAATACTTTTAATAGTGAAATAAATGCCTGCACTAAGTAGAAAACCTAAGTATTTTGTGGAAAGTGGTTCAACTAAAAGGTTAAGTTTAATTAACAAATGAATTTTGATCTTTAAAAATTATTTTGCTCAGTGAAGAAACAAGAAAAGGAATTTTTTTAAATCTAACTCAAAGTTTTGTTGATTCAAGTAAAATGTTCTAACAGAATATCTTGTTTCGGCACACCCTTTTTCTGCCTCCCACTAAACAGGGGAAGATTACACAGTTACAAACAAAAGAAAATCCTGTCAGAAAGATTTAATTTTAAGTCTTACATATACATTTAAGACTTTAAAGTAATTTGCGATTCCCCCAAATTTTCCTCTCTTGTATACCTTGATGCAACTTTAACTATACACATTAGGGTGGATCGAAAAATGTTTTTTTTTCGAAATCTTTATCGCCTGAGGTATCAAAAGTTGTATATTGATATAAATAAGACGTGTGTAAAATTTGAATGATCTACGACAACGTCTTGGGGTTGCGCATCGAGCTTGAAATTTAGAAATTTTTGAAAAATATGACCTTTTTAAAAAATTGACCAAAAAAGTTCTTTTCCAAATTATTAGGCTCCCGAGGTTTTAGGAGTTGTATATTGTTATGAGTAACACGTATGCAAAATCTGGAGGGGCTACGACAATTTCTAGGGATTGCACATCGAGCTTGAAATCTATGAATATCTGTAAATTATGTTTTTTTTTTAAAAAATATGTAGAAAGCAAACTTTATTTGTTAAAAATAATTTGGTCCTTTTATATGTTAAAAAATGTTCAGAGAAACTCAGTAAATCACAAAAAATGGCTATACGAATAGTTTCATACAATGCACACGTTATGCTGTCGATTGTCTGGGGCGCAGTACGCAAGCTGTGCTCTAGACAACTACTGCCGGTTTGCCTGACTAGTGATGACGATGAACATGGCGTTCGGTTAAACCAGGCACGAGATATTTCGTTGAAACAGGCATTTAGTTTAACGTTTCAGATAGATGGTTCTTTCAGTTTACTCTCAAAAATGCTAAAAGGTGGCTGCCTTGCATTGCTACGATTCTGAATAGAGTGAAACTGTCTGCAACAGGACATGGAACAAAATGTGTTCTTAGAAGTGCTGGGAATATCGAAAGAATTACCTTGTACCAAGTTACAATTCCGAGAAGACATACTCGTTCTATATTACTATTTTGTACATAAGAAGAAAAATTTCTGAATAAAGGGCAGGATTCACTGGAAGGTGAAGTAACCTTAGTTGTGGCGATAAAAGTACAGCAAATGTGAATCAAGGCCAGTATCTCTATTGTGTCCATTCAAGGAATTCAAGAGATAGTTACAAAAGGTCATGAGCAAGTTCAAAAGCTAAATAAATCGTACGTTAGAGACGGACATAAGGAATTGTTTATGAAGAAAGATGGAAAAACTCTCCCTTACGAAGCTATTGAATATCGCACTTGCAAATGTCCTGACTTTTCCCGGAGCAGGTGTGGCTCAGAGCTAGATATGTGACAATCGATGGAATTGTAAAGAAGAGAAGTTTATGGAAAACGATAGAAAAATTGAAAGGTTGGAAAGAGACATTTCGAGATTGGAGAAGGAAGAGATGAAAGTTCCAATATCCAGTCTCCAACTTTAGTCATTGATTTGGAAATTGAAAATAACGAAAGAGAAGTACGAAAGACTGAAGGAAACGCTGATTGCCTATCTACCGCCACTTTGGGAGATGCGTTCACAAATGACCAAGTGAGAATAAAAATCTCAGTGTTTTCACAAGTCTGCGACACAAAGTTATTACGGACTGGACAGCAGCAACTCTGGTATCAACTTTATTTCACAATCTAGAAAGCGGAAGGAATGCAGATGAACTTCTCAACAGATTCTCGACCCATATAAAGTTAGAGGAAATCTGAGATGACTTGCAGTGAAAGAAACGGAAGAAGGCTTTAAAATTTTCTTGGGATTGTGTTTTGATAGGAGGAAGAACAAAACCAGATACACAGAAAAATTTATTGACGGCAAATTACACCCAAGTGTTTGTCACAAAGAACATATCTCGCTGATAATGGAACCTGGTTCAACATACTTTGGCCATATGTCACGATCTGATTTTGAGAATTTCACTGGAAATTAGGGAGAGTTTGACACGAAATCCATTGATCTAGAGATTTTCATATGCATTGGCGGTGGAGGCGAATCATCGAATTCTGGAAAGAACAAAGGCGCCATCCGAAATCTAGAAACGCAGTTCTTTAACTAAATCTCTTCAATGTTGCATTTGCCAACTTCACACCATAGCAAACAGCCACTGCGAAATTTGCTGTCTCTTCATCTATTAGATGATGGTTTCTTACGATCTAGATTATTAAACTTGACATAAAATGCCACAGTTTGATTTAAAGTCGGGCTTTACATTATTCATTAAAACGTATGCTCCAATAATTGGATGTTCCGGCTGGCACAGGCAGGACTCGGATCGCAGGCAAATAAGCGAGGTGGGTCCTGGGTAATGTAGTTACGATTGTGGTTGTACTAGAGAAGAGCTGTGACCGTTACTGACTATTTTTCAACGGGACTAATTTATTAAAAACACAATTTTTTCTTTCTACATATGTTTGTCCAAAATCGCATATTTTTCAGAATTTATAGATTTCAAGCTCGATGTGCAACTCCTAGAAACTGTCACAGCCCCTTCAGATTTTGCATACGTCTTATTCATAATAATAACAACTTCGAAAACCTTGGGAGCCTAATAATTCGGAAAATAATTTTTTTGGTCGATTTTTTGAAAAAAGTCATATTTTTCAAAAATTTCTAAATTTCAAGCTCGATGCGCAACCCCAAGACGTTGTCGTAGAACATTCAAATTTTACACACGTCTTATTTATATCAATATACAACTTTTGAGACCTCAGGAGATAAAGATTTCAAAAAAAATTTTTTTTTCGATCCACCCTGTAATGTAATGTACTGGCTACAATGTAATTTGCTTGCTAAATTATTCAAGTAAACTTCTTTCACATATTATACAGGTTGTACCAAAAAGGTAGAAACGGGCTTTAATTCTTTATCTATTAGAGATAAGTGAGCAATGCAAATTGAAAAAATGTTCAAAATAAGGTAAAAAAAAAAAAAAAATCTCTCGCTCATTTACAAAAAGTTGCACTTTTTACTTTCCGAACATGTACCATGTAAGGAAAGTATTGTAATCATGAAAAAAATTCGACTTCGAGATTTGGGTGTTTTTACACGTTTTGAGGGCTTCTGAATCCATTTATGCTATTTTTACGAGATGTATGTATGTGTGTGTGTGTGTGTGTGTGTGTGTGTGTGTGTGTGTGTGTGTGTGTGTGTGTGTGTGTGTAGTTTTTCTACAGGGCTACGACAAAGATTTCTTTTACATGATGGCCTATGGGGGGAATTTCTTGAAAGTGCGCTAGCGTTTAAACTGTAGATTCGATTGAGCTCAAATTGGGTACACATGTTATAAACCACCGTTGCAAGACCTTTATTGATTTGGGTGTGTATAGGACTTATAGTTTTTCTACAGGGCTACGACAAAGATTTCTTTTACATGATGGCCTATGGGGGGAATTTCTTGAAAGTGCGCTAGCGTTTAAACTGTAGATTCGATTGAGCTCAAATTGGGTACGACAAAGATTTCTTTTACATTATGGCCTATGGGGGGAATTTCTTGAAAGTGCGCTGCGTTTAAACGATACATTCGATTGAGCTCAAACTCGGTATACATGTTATAAACCACCATCCTAAGACCGGTATTGATTTTGGTGTGTATAGGACTTATAGTTCTCCTAAAGGGCTACGACAAAACTTTCTTTTATGTTATGGCATAATGGCATATGGGGAGAAATTCTTGAAAGTGCGCAAGCGTTTAAACGGTGCACACGATTGAGTTTCAATTTGGTATATATGTTTGAATGATTCATAGATTAAAATTTATTTCAGTGCTTGGTAATGATCTTAATCGTAAGTGTTCGGAAAGTCTAGTGGAGTCACTCCAGATTTTTAAATTTGTATACGTCCCTCTACCAAAAAGATGACCAATTAGTAAAATTTGCCCCCTGCACTCTTGAGGGATGTACAAAATTTGAGAATTATAGCCTAAAAACTGTTAGAGGTATGAAGATAAATATATGCTGACTTAAACTAGTTTTCATTGGCTCTCGAAGGGAAAAAATAGAACGATGGCAACATCGGATGACCACATTTCAGGGGTCGAGCAGAAAATACGGAAGAAACTATTTTTTTGTACACTGTAGCAATAAACGTTACATTCAAATTCACGTATAGCCTCCAATTATCTGTGTTTAAAGATATCTCTGAGAGGTTTTATGATGAAAGGCTGAAATTTATCACATCTTTAGTGTATGGGGCACATTTTACTGACTGTGAACTTTTTTTGTACAGGGTCGTATAAAAATTTAAAAATTGTAACTTTTTGAGAGTTAACGAGTGGAATTTTTTCTTAATGTAATGTTTTTTCCGACTTTATTTTGAACATTCTTTCAATTGACACTGCCCACTTATCTCTAATAAAGAATTAAAGCCCGCTACCACCTTTTTGGGACACCTTATATATTAATGTTCTGGGTACATGAGTACATCTTAAGACTCAATATTGTGATTAAAATTGGAACACTTTTACTCACCAACAGACTTTACAACCAAAGATATTAGACCGTCATCTATGAAGATGCGACTTTCTGGCGAAACGACTTTGACAATGTTCTTGTAATCAATATAAAGCATGTCTTCAGAACACTGCTTATAGTAGCTTTCATCTGTTGTAACTCTAATCGACTTTCCCTCAACTAATTCAACTTCGTCCGAAGATCCCTAGTTTAAAAAATTATAATTATCTATCTATTAATATTCTAGAAAATAATGGTCAACTTACTGACCGCAGTTCGATTTACATGGACCCACTTATGTAAGCCATTTATTATCAAAAACATGAGAATCAAAACTATGGTATAAAATTAAGTTATTATTTTCTGTTTAATTTTCAATATTTACTGTATTTGCAAATATAATAAAATCATAAATTATCAAAAAATAAATAAAATACAAAAAAAAAAAAAAAAAAATTACAAAACGTATATTAATTCTCATCTCGAGGTAGCTCCTCTTTTCTATATTTTCTCGAAAAGCAAATAAAAATACGAAAAGCAAATAAAAGTAGTGTATACGTGCGCAAATAAAAGCGCAAAGTATACGTCTAAGCACAATCTGGTCAGTTCTTTTTTTTTTATAACAAGAGGCCAAGGCCCCCAGACTCGTTACGCTCGCTTTTCGTATGAGGCATTCGGCCCCTAATAAGGCTTATTCGTAAAAAGACATAATTTCAACAGACAAAACCCGAAAATTGGATCAGATAGAATGTTACTGAGCTACACATTGCTTGGTTCTTGCATGTTCATTGGTACATAAAAATTTAAACTTCACACTACAGTAGACCCCCTCCCCCTCATAACACGGAAGATATTTTGTTATGGGAATCCGTGTTGTACGGGTCCTGAGCTATACTCCACCTGGAGTGCGGACTCCGCTTATAATCGCTGGAAAAATTATTTGCACTCCTCAGAAACACAATGATAGTTAATGTTGCCATTCAAAAGATATATTAATTAGGAGCTAAAGCATAATAAAATCAGAACATCTGTTTCAGCAGTATTTTTAATAATGTAAAACCTATTGGACACCTTGTGAATTTGCCACCCATGGCGATTTTTCATTATTTGGCGACTTGAGTACATGTAAAGTTAATAAAAGCTACGGAACAGATAGGATAGCTTGCCACCCATGGCGACTTTTCATTATTGGGCGATTTACACATGCTCACAACCTATAATTACTGTTCATTTAAGGTTACCGGAAAACCGTTATCCATATTTTCATTTACATAATCGTTTGCAGATTGGCGTACTTAGCACCACGAATTATACCATCTCGTCGCGCTAGCAGATATCCAAAGTGTACTATAACTGCTATAATGGCATCGTGAACACCGCCAAATATTTATACTGGTAGCCAATAATCCAGCTGGACCGAACCGGCTTTAAAATAATCTGCATTTTAATTATTTTTCATTTTCAAGATATTAGTTATTCTGCTTTGGAAAAACAAATAATCGCTCATTCTAAACTCCTGTTGTCTAAGCGAACTTACTATTTGAAAATTTTCAACTTTGTGTAACACATTTTGAGTTACTAATTTCATCTAGTTTTTATTTTGGCGTAAAATGGGCGTAATTCTAACTTATGTTTGTAAATTTCACGCGATTCTAGATACTTGGAAACGCTTTGTTGCAAAGGAATGAATGATTTTATGCCAAATCTGGCAACCATTCTGTTTATTTTTTCAGTTTTTTATTAACATCTTCTAAAACAATTCGATTTTCGAAATTTAAGTCAGCTTAGCAGGTTCCTCGGAATTTTTCGAATCTGTGGGCACTTTAGTCGAAACTCAAATCCCCACGGTTTAGGAGGAGATAGGTCAACAAGCTATTGACAGCGCCAGCGACAGCCTTTACTTTTTTTTAGAATAGAGAGATACTTCCCTCAAAATAACAGATGCCATTTTATGCGCGTAAGGGTTTGTGTAACAGGCAGTGCCGCAAATAGAGGAGTCAAGCGGGGCACGTGCCACGCCGTATTGAAAGGGCGACAAAATCCTTTACAGTTCCATAAAAAGGGGCGCCAAAATTAAGGTTTGCCCCGGGCACCGTGAGGAGGGGGTGCCGAAATTAAGTTTTCCCCGAAAGAGGAAAATCGTAGCTTCGGCACTGGAGACAGGCACCAATTTTTACAACCAGAGCCAAACGCTTAATAAAGTAAAATTTCAAACCCCGCACCAAAGTGAACCCGAAGCTGAAGTGCTAACCATGCAGTAACCAGCTTGAAAGTGTATTTTTATATTGGTGTTGAAGACGGACAGCTTAGCTGTACAACACTTCTTTAAAGCTATAAAAGTCAGCCTCGGAGGTCCTCTTGCGCAAGGAAATAGATTGGTGAACATTTAATTACGCACTCAGTATTATTGCTGCGTCTCGCATCCATCCCTATCCCTGGTAGTATTATAACTCAAATTTGGGCCCTTAAAATGTAATTAAGGCCTGCTCTGACCAATAACAATACTGAGCATAATTGCTTAGCATGGATTTTTTTTTTTTTTTTTTTAATGGCTTTTGAGTGCGATTTGGCTTTTATCTGATGTTGCCAAACCACTTGCTGCCAAACCACTGCCAAACCACTTGCGAAACCAGAATCTTTAATTGATATAGAAAACATTTCTGCTATGTCTCCTTAATTCAGAGGGGTAGGGGGAAATTTTAGCGGAGCGTCTTCTTTTGAAACTATTGTGGGATATATTAACGTAGGATAACTTATCATTTAGTTAATTGTAAGGCGCCCGTTGGGAAATGATGAATAATGCTTTAATTCACATAAAATATCGAATTATCGTAAAAAATCTTTTATTTTTAAAATTCATAATCTAATGTTGCCTTTACTTAGCTAAAACAATTTAGAGATCACGCTCCTCTCAAATAAAAACCATTCGAGCAAAATCTGCTACACTAAATTTAAATACTAGTTAGATTTTTCGTGTTCAGAAAAATGAAATAGTTTATTAAAAAAAAAGAAATGTTTTAACTAATGAAAAATTCAAACTAATTTAGAGGAACTATTTTTAATCACACAAATCGCGAATTTATTTTGAATGACGTAAATTTTGTGTCAGTTTTCAATCTCATGCACTTTTTAATTTATGACGTCCCGCTTTTGACTACGGTAATAGAAATTCGAGTAATTTCACTTCTGTACTTAGTGCCGCACATAGTGAAGTTAGTATAATTTTTGTAAACGGAGTAATGTTATGACTTGATGACGTTGAAAACAATAAGTAATAATAATTTTCTTTCTTTCTTTTCTTTTTTTCGTTTGTTGCATAGTACACTTATAGAAAAATGTAATCCTTCGTTAAAAATATGTCTCTACTAACCTAAACTTGTATCTAAAAGAACATATTTATGCAGTCAAATAGTATAAATCCCATTTATTCAATTTTAAGAATGTATTGAAAAAAATAATTTAATAATTATAATTTCTAAAAACCATACACATGGTCGTTGATAGGATATTTTTGTACAATAATTATTTAGTATAATTACCGCGTCCAGACGTATATATCAAGTGCAAATAATTGGCTTTAACAAGCGGTATTCATATACCTGAATATGAGAAATGGTAAAAAAAATCTTTGAAAAAATAAAAGTTGTCATTAAACACTAAACATTTCTCTTTTCATTTGAAAAAGAATTATTCACCACAAAAATTTTTAATAATCACGGTAGCAGTACATAAATGGCAATATTTCAAGATAGAAAATTTGGCAGACGAATAAAATTTACAGACGAGCATTTTGAAAGACATATATATACAATTTGAAGGCTCAAAACTTACTTCTTTAAGCAATCCTGTACGGATTTCTGGTCCTTTTGTGTCCAAAGCAATGGCTACAACTTTTCCATACGGCTGGTTTTCTGATGACACGATTTCAATTGCTTTTCTGGCGTTTTGAATTGTTCCAGCATGGTACTAAAATGATAATAATAGATATAAATTCGGGATAAGCGAAATAGAACTGCTTCTAATTTAAATATTTGTGTTTCATCGATTTTATTACGCACATTTTCTCTTCAAAACCCCGATATTCAATAATTATTAGAGTAATTTTGGAATCAGTTACATCCCACGATACTGGAAAAATATTTAAGAAATGTCAATATTGACACTTTCTACCGCAGATATGTTTGACATTAGTCCAACAGCCAAAACTTTACTTGAAATGAAATTATGAGTAACATATGTTAGTCTAAGAGCCTGTGGCCAGCAACCTAAAGGTAAATTATAAAACCTGAAATTTTGACCAGTGAGTCTCTCATACCTATAAGGCGGGGTCTCACCCAGCCCTGCGAGGTGGACCCAAAAGTTTCTCAGGTGCGCCAGGTATGAAAATTTCACCAACTTTAAAAGTATTTTATAAAAGCTGCTGTTAAAAACTTTAAAATATATAATTATTACTAGCCGCTTTCAGCGACCAGTTGGTTCGCCATCTTAATAAATCTTGAATGTTTCAAGATTTTCTTGAAACATGTTTCTCACCGGCTTCCTTGGTACTGAAATATCTCAGATTCTGAATGGAATTTGAAATTAAGATGGTTACAAACAGGAGCGGCCCTAGGGTAAGTTGCGCCCCCTGCTAACGTAAAAAAGACGCCTCCTTTTATGCTCTACTTAGTTTTTGAGTTCGACATGACGCCCCCCCCCCGAAACCGGCTCCCCGATGTGATGATTACCTAGCTTACCGTGTCAGGCCGCCCCTGGTTACAAAAATAAGATGGTTTAGTGATAAAAAACCTACAAAAAGGTACAAATTATTTTCGTCCTATATTAATTCTGAAGAGCTTCTATTAGATATATCGGCCGTTATCAAACAACGGAAAGGAAAAAATGAAGCAAGAAAATCTGAAACACTTTCAGATTTTAAATAAGCACTGAAGTGCTATATTAAAAGCGTAGCATATCCATGCGTCTTCCCTATTTTCTTTCCTTATTCCAGTAAGTTTGAAAGTGTATCATTATTCATGAGTGTGATTAAACAAAATTAAAATTGATATTTCTAACATCCTTTTTCTGGATGTAATACATTAGAAATAGAAGGGAAGGCACGCAGAAAAATGCATAATTCGAACTGAATGAAAGTTTCAAAAACTTATTTTTTGTTTGTTTGTGTAACATGTATTTCGGATTTGTGTACGTCACCCGTAGTCGCTTATAAATCCACGTCAGAAGGAAAAAAAAACTTATTCAGGTGATTTTATTTATTACAAACTGCGTATTCTATAAGTTTGTGCCATCTGTCGACGGTTTTGAAAAAAAAAAAAAAAAAAAAAACCTCATTTTTATATACGTTGTTCATTAGAGTATTAAAAGCTTGTATTTAAATCGGCAGACGTTTTTTCGGTGGATAATATCCTGACCAGGGGCGTAGTCAAGGGGGAGGTTAGGGGGGGTCATAACCCCCCAATGAGGAATTTTTTGCCATACAAAATGTATATTCTTCACTCCCTCATCACATATATGTATGCATATATTTCAGTTGCAGTACTCGTAACCCCCACGCACGAAAAATTTCTGGCTACGCCCCTGATCCTGACAGACAACAAAAAACATACTTATTGCCCGAGCATACGCTTTTATATAGGCTGAGTAGTCATCTTTTATTTATTTATTTTGTATGCAGTTGAATATAGTATTACACTTATAAAATCGAATATTATTATAATAACTATAATATTTATTGTCGTTAGATAGATGATGTGGAAAATGGTTCGTTAAAAGGCAATCATAAGTATCAGCCTACAATTATAGAAAAATTAAGGTAATTGGAACTTTTATTATTTTTCATTCATTCAAAACAAACTAGCAGGTAAAAACTTAGTAAAATATAAAATTTCGATTGTTCACACAAATATAAATAATAACGTCCACAGTTTAATTGATTTTATTCAACTCATCTTCGGAATCATTCTTATCTTCACGTGGCAGATTGTTACCATACTGGATATGTTTCTGTAAAAATTACATTCAAATTTTTTAATATAGCCAAATATGCACCATAGGGAAGAAGATTCTACTGTTTCTTCCAATTCTGTTTCATAAAACTTCCTTTTCAAGGCCATAAATGCCTCGTAGCAGTTACTATGCTATCCCATATCATATACGTATATCACTAGGTAAAATAATATCCTTATATTTTAGTTCATGTAATTTTCGCAATCGTAAAATTTTCGGACATTTTGTCATGGTCTCTTCCGTAAATAATTACACTTTTCCAGTTTTATCAGTTTTTCCACTGACACAAAACAAACACTTTAACTCAGCGGACATAATGCTGGATTTACGAAAGTATATTAATAATATTACATATAAAAATTATATTAATAATAATATAATACAGAAAACAAAATAAAACTTCATAGGATATTTGTTCACACTCACGAAACATGAGGCTTCTATATCGTAGTTCGGTAATAAAGTGAAAACATGTGACTAAAACCATTACGCCTATTGCCCAGGGCAACACCACTCTTGTCAGGTATAAACTCCAGACTAGTATTTAAATAATAATATTAATAACCATAAGAAAAAAAGAGAGGTTACAACGAATAAAATAGTATACTAAAGAAAAAAAAAAAAGATTACTACACAGCCTATATACATGCGTATTCTCCGTCAGTAGGTATGTTTTTGCTGTCGGCCAGGATATTACCCACCGAAAAAACGTCTGCGGGGTACATACAAGATTTTAATACTCTAATGAACAATGTATATAAAAATCAGATTTAATAAAATACTTTTGAAATTTTATAATTTTTGCCAATGTTTAAAGTGTCTACCACGAGCTTGGAAGCGCGATAATCGTCTACCGTTGTTATTTTTAAATAATAATAATTATAAATTTTAAAGTTTTTGAGCGGCAGCCTTTACAAAATACTTTTGAAGTTGGTGAAATTTTCATACCTGGCGCACCTGAGTAATTCAAGAGTCCACCCCGCCTTATGGGTGACAGGTATGAGAGACTCACTGGTCAAAATTTCAGGTTTTATAATTTACCTTTAGGCTATTGGCCACTGGGTTTTAGACTATATAATTAATTGACCTCGACATGCAATACCAATCAAAGTCGTAAATAGGACGGGTGTGCGTTTATATTGGAATCTTCCCATTTCTCCTTTAAATATCTTTTCAGACAATACATCAGTTTAACTTAATTTGTTATATAAAATCTCGTTTTGCTAATATAGGATATTCCATACTACAGAATGATCTTCGGAACAACTTTATGGATATCAAAAATCCCTAGTTGAGTTTCTGTATCTCTATCACTACGCCAAAACACGCATCTGCAAATTTGGCGATTTGATGTTACTTTTCAAAATACGTGACCGTAACAGAAAATTATAACTTTTTGGAAAAATTTTCCATCTTTGTAGTAGTGTACGATGGGATCTACGTACAAAGTATGGTGGGATTGGTCGTACAAACATCGTTTTTGGCTCAAATTGTGGCCAATTTTATCTAGTTTAATCTCTTAACCGATTATGTTTGAAGTTACGGAAATAGTTTTGATTTTACTTTACAAAATATGTGATCATAACGAAAATTTATCACTTGGAAAAATTATCTATGCTTTGAAGTATTGTATATTTGAAACTAACGGTCGTGCAATGATCGTTTAAAATTTGTTGCAGAATTTATCTAGTTTAACTTCTTAACAGTGGTTTCTTCTGTCAGACGCATTCTTTGGAAGCTGTTTACCAAATGCTGAAAAAAAGTGCGAAGATTTCGCTGTTGTTTGACTACAACGTGGGTTCGGTAACACAGATCCTTCGAAGCTGCAAAATTAGTTTGTTGCGATTGGTATAGATCCTAACAACATACTAAAGGATTAGAGCTACATGCACGCACGGTTTCCTATTTTGATTGGGCAATATGCCAAAGCCCCATATCTTAATTCTGAACACTTTACGTGAGGATTTTGTCATGGTAGTAGCTATATAATAATAGCTTTTCTATCATTATTACCTCATGTGTTCCATGAGAAAAGTTCAATCTCACTATATTCATTCCTGCTTTTATCATTTCCACTAGGACTTCAACATCACGGGTAGAAGGCCCTAAATGGAAAAAAAAATCATTAAACAAAAGAAAGTTCTTAAATATTTTTTAGAAAAGTTAAAATGTCTTTCCTAAAAAATGAGGATTATATTATTTCGTCATAATTCTAAGAGAAATTAATGGAATTATTAAAACCGTGATACGAAAATAAAATTATGAGCAATCATTCAACTATTTTAATTTGTATCAAAACTACTTAAAATGGTGTTGCTTTTTTTGATTACGTGATTTGGTTAAAAAAAAAGAACCTTTAATAACATTTGTTTGTTGTTGTTCGTATCAAAAACATTATATTTACGTTCCCAAAGAATATTTTCTTAAGGCTCTTGTTCGAAAAAACAATACCTGTATCACAGCCCTTATACGCAAGCGCAGTACAGAAGTTAAAGCAAATTAATCACGTCATGGACTAGAAAATTTCAGAATGCTGTACCATTAAGTATAGCAAGTAATAAATACATGCAAGTTATGAAACTTTCTAAAAAAATCATAAACTAGTTTAGATCTTAAATTTAGAATTTCATTGGATAATTTTTTGAAGTGAGACTCGTTTAACAAAACATTGCCTATTTGAGATTTTTTCTGGAAGTTTTATAACTCGAAGAGCTTGAAATTTTTTAAACGTAGTAAAAGTTGTGAAGAGACATCTTAAAAATTTGACACAATTTTTTTTATTTTAGAATATGTCCCCAAAACACATGATATTTTTGGCGCACAGTTCTAAGTTCACGACAAAAAATAAATAAAATAAGATAAATAAATAATAATAATAAAAAGCTAAAGAGTAGAAAACGTGACAATTTTCATTTTCGTACGACAGAAGTTTTCAAAGATTTTGAAGAGTTGAACATAAGGCCGCACATTTCCACACAGAGAATATTTGTGACTAGTCAGAAAGTTTGAGCAGCTTAAAATCTCAACCAAGATTTTTAATGTGTTTTAACTCCATGGAGTGTTAATTACTCAACGCATATTGTTATTCATTACAAACGAAAGGATGAACAGCCCAAAAATCCTTTGCAATTCTGGGTTGTTTTGATCTATAAAAGTAATATAATTTAAAAATAAATGTCATTCTAAATGTGTAAAGCGTGATTTTTTACTGTAGAGCCTTATGAATAGATTTTTAAATTCATAATACAATCGACTTATATAATACGCTAACGTATGCGGTACCAAAATCCATGACATTTCTACGCTGCGAACGGCAACAACTAGCTGTAAACATTAGCGTAATAACAATAACACATGCGGCACATGCGCAAAAAATCAAAATAACAGTTCAATGACGTCAAATGAAGCAAGCATCTTCCTTACTGGCTTCTTTTACTTACGTCACGCTGCAGCTAAGATTGCAAAATAACAATAATGCATCCACGAAAATGAGAGAGCTTTCGGAATTTTCACAGCTTTAATCGAATTTTCAATGATTCTGGGAGCGTTTATCGCACATCCAATAAATAAATAAACAATAAATAAAAAAAATAAAATAAAATAAAATGTCTCCATGAAGTGGGCTGAAGTACATTTTAGCCATTTCCTGTTTCTTTTATATTATTGTAACCAAGGATACATATTCAATAACGCAACGGTACTTACTACCCATTATCCTGGCGGTCCGCCAAGACAAGCGATTTTTCGCCAAGATAAATGTCGCACACGTGAAATTATTGATTGTTTGGAGGAATACGATTGGCAACAGCTTGCCAGCACATTTGACGAAAAAATAGTTTAGCGGGAATGACCGTCGATATATTTGTAATCCTATGTCCCTGTTGTCCCTATATTTGTAAGGTTATTTGGACGTATTATCCCGGCAGTCATTCCCTCCAAACTATTTTTTAGTCAAATTTGCTGGCAAACTGTTGCCGATCGTATTCCGAACCGAACCATCAATAATTTCATGTGTCCGGCATTTATCTTGGCGAACCGCCAGGATAATACTTAAGTACCGGTTATTTTTTTAATTATAATATCGTTTGCACATGGGAAATTGGATCATTTTGCAAGATTTTTTTTTCAGGGAATCATTCGAAGCTTGATTAACGGCAATCAAAATGGGAAATATCTGTCACTTATATGGTTCGATGGCCAAAAAGAAAAAGCAGGCATTTATTTGAAAAGCAGCAGCATTTTTTAAATTATCAAATATAATGTGTTTTATTCATCGTTAACTCCGATGTACTAAATGCGAAGATTTCAATTTTCCGAAATTTGGCGGAATTCCCCCAACTTAAACAAATTTACTCAATTTGGCGAGAATTCTGAAGATAGATCGCTTGAAATCCCTTAATAACTGCATTATTTCTGCACGGATAATTAAAATTTAACGCTGTATTCCAATAAAATCTGTACACTTGTTTTCAAAAATGCTATTTCCTTAAGCTCTGAGTAAATTGCGCAAGCCTAAAACTGTGCAAATCCCTAGAACTATCTCAAAATCACCATATCAGCCATTTTATTTTTCGCCAAACTAAAAAATGTCACATATTAGCCTCGGGAATCTTCAATCCTTATTGTTCTGCGTATAAAACATTTCATTCCTGTTCTGATTTCCCATGCACACGGCAATGTTAGTACTTGGCATCGCTAACATGGCCAACATCGGCTTTTTTGGTGACACCCAAAATTTGTAGCAACCCTAACCTAAATAAATTTAATGACAAATACTGTTAAAACAAAAAAACATGATTTTCGTTGAAATGAGTCCAATAATTTGACCAACTCTGCACCGAATATAAGGAACAGTAAGGTATGGTCCGGCGAAGCTGGCCGCCTTGGCTGCTAGTTGATATAAATTAATCTTAAATAACATAACAACTTCTTAGTATAAATTAACCTTAAATCAATGATACATTTCTAAATGCTTTTTTATAAACTTACACTGCATTCCAATAAACTTACACTGCATTCCAATAAAATTAAATGTATCAGAATTAATTTACCTATAGTGCAAATAATTTTTGTTAGTCTTGAATGCTCTGGAGAAGTATCGATGTCCAGATGGACAATGTGATCCAGCTTTGACGCATCTGGTTGAACACATACGCTCGCGTTAGCAGACATCTGAAGAAAAAAAAATATCTAAAAACATTCAGAAATTAGAAGTATAAAATGCCAGAAAGTGCAAATATTTTTATTTAAATGAAAATAAAGATATATGTAACTAATTCCTTTCATGACCGTATACAGGAAAGTGTCATTTTCTATTCAGTAACGTTTTTTCCTTTTTTTACGGTTAATATAAAATACTTTTTAATATTTTATTTTTTAATGCTTACAAGTATATACGGGGTGATTCAAAATAGATGCTAAGGCGATTATTTTTTAAACCGTAAGTGATCGAAACATACTTCCAATTACAAAAGTTCGTCATATTAAGAGTAGCTTTGCTTTCAGATATGGCATTTTTTTACTAAGGGTTGTATACATATTAAAATACGAAATTTAATTTTTATACTGTCCCTCCTTTCCTACCCTTTTTATTTAGAAGAATGTTGCTCTTTGCCTAAGAGAATTAATAAAACAAATCCCGTGTCTCTACATGGAGTAGTTTTCGAGATATATGGGCGCCCATAGGAATTTTTCTAGGGGGTTTGCAAACTTCAAAAATTTTTTCTAGGGGGGGGGATTTCAAACTTTTAACAAATTTAGTTCTGGTTTTGCCATTTGTTTACATCATGAGACATTAACCTGAAACTCTAGGGGGGGGGGGTGGAAGTGCCCTACCTTATGGGTGCCCATGCCGAGATACATCAATTTGAAAATTTTGGCATTTGTCGCCAAGCAATAAGGGAATGTCCCCAAAGTGAGAAAAGTGTAATTACTTTTCAACTGACGTTCATTTATGCTGATAGTGAGAATAATTCAGGGTACTTACGTATTATCCCGGCGGTCATTCCCGCCAAATTATTTTTTCGTAAAATGTGCTGCCAAACTGTTGCCAATCGTATTCGTTACCATTAATAATTTCATGTGTCCGGCATTTATATTGGTGAAAAATCGCTGGTCTTGTAAATAATACGTAAGGACCCAAATATAAACTAACAAAAAAGAATCATTCTTCTTCTTCTTTTATTTTTACTTTAAGAATTTAAAACATTTTATACGGCAAAATCATCATACATGGCAACCACGATACTTATTTCACACGTTTTTCACTACAGGGGTTACATTCATGGGCTTCGGCAGAATATTTCCTAGGGGGGCGGGCAAAGACTATTCAACGTATGGCTACCATGTTGGAAGGAGCAAAACAGCACCGGAAAACGCTGCATTCAAAAATCCAGGGGAGACATTGCCCCCCCTTGCCCTATGCTGCCGGCGCCCGTGGTTACATTTACGGAAAGCAAAAATTAGCCTTTTTGACATGATTTTTATGAATATATTCTTAATAGTTCGATTTTCGAAATTCGAGTGTTAGCGGAAGACCTTCCTCAGAATTTTCCGAATCCACGACGACTTATACCGAGTTACCACGAGGACTTTTTGTATTCACGTGGCAACCGTAATTTAGAATTAAAATGGCTATTTGGAACAACATGCAAGTACAGTTTTCCATTACTTATTCAGGTATACCGCCGGTTATTCCCGCTAAACTATTTTTTCGTCAAATGTGCTGGCAAAGTGTTGCCAATCGTACTCCAAACCATCAATAATTTCACGTTCATTTATCTTGGTAAAAAATCGCTCGTCTTGGCGGATCGCCGGGATAATACGTAAGTGCCCTTGGCATGGGCGCGACCGAATATTTTCCAGGGGGGCGGGGAAAAGACTACTTCAACGTATGGTTACCATGTGGAAAGAACAAAAAAGCAAGGGAAAACACTGCATACAAAAATCCAGGCAGGGGCAAGTGCCCCCCCTTGCCCTATGCTGCCGGCGCCCATGATACCTTGGTTACGTTATTTTGGGTTGTCAATTAATGTAGCAATTAAGTGTCTTCAAATTCCTTAACTGGTGCATTTATCGCTAATTTGTTCACTTCAGTTAGTTGATTCCTACTTTATCCCTCCCATTCTCGCCAAGATGGCGATAACTATACATATTCAGTTACCTTGACGATTTTTTGCATTTATGTGGCAACCGTAATATGAAAATGGCGGTTTGGTACAGCATTATTTATTTGTTTAGTCATTTATTTGGGTTACCAGTTAATATAGTTTTAATAATTAAAAATCTTCAAATTCCGGAACTGGTGCGTTTATCGCTCATATGTTTACTTTCGTTTTCCCCTTCCTCGTTTGGGAGCGCTGAAATTTGCATAGTTCCTAGAGACCCAGAACTGCAAAGCTCGCCAAAGTGCGGCGATTTTTTAGGTTGGCGAGAGTGGGGAGCGTTAAAATAGGAATCAACGCTTTCTTGTTCTATAAAACACATCTTTGGAATCGAAATCTATCTTAAAATCTCCTACTGAAGCTGTCTTACAATGTTCGCCAAGCATATTCCAACTATACTTCACCACAGTGGCGGCTCGTGACCTGTTTCAGTGGTGGGGCCCGAAAAAAAAATGTTAATTGAAGTCCGAAAAATATATATACATATAGAGTAACCTATCCCCTCCGTTCACTCAGTCTAAGCATTTAAAATTTTTCAAATGGCAACTTATTATAAAAAGTACCAGGTTACCGTGCCATGCTCAGAATCTAAAGGCTCCTAAAGTGTAAAATTTAGGAATACGTAAATGCCTTGGCACGTATCAATAATCTTCATGGTTGCCAAAGATTTTCATCGCTGTCGGATCACCCATACATTATCAGGTAAGCTTTGGTCGGCATTCAATATTACAATGGCATATACTTTGTTTTGAAGAGGGATGCTAAATATTCGATGGTCGGTGCCATCAGAGTTGAGCAAAAAGTAGTTTAACGTAAGGTGCCTCCTTTTCTTCTGTAGCAGATCAGCGAGGGTATCAGCGAAGATCTTGGGCGATGCATTCACTAACAGCGTCTTCATTACTTCAGAAATATATCTGTCCATATTGATACGGAATTACTCTGCTACTCCTGGGGTTCGTCGTTCTAAAGTCCAGTGGTGTAAAAAGTTCAAGTAAAAGGTCACTTGTCAGGATGGAACACAAACTTTATTTCTTCTAGAACTTCGTAGAACAATCAGCTGTACACAATTCACAAGCACAATCTAGCAGTAACGTGCTTTTAACAATCCCCTTGGATCAGAAGCTCTCACAAATGCTGTATTTCTCACACAAAATAAGTCACTTTTACAGGCAAAAATTCCGTGGAAATATTCAAGGGATATAGTACACTATCCCTTAAGACACAGCAATGAAGAATTTACACACAGCACTTTAAAAACAGCTTCACAAAGCAAGCTAAAACACAGCTTCTATAGCACTATCAGTTCACACAAAACAAGCGTACTCAGAGCTCTTCACACATTGAATGTTCAACTCGCAACTGACTGCTCGGGGCGATGCCCGCTTCTATAAATAGCCGACGCAGGAGGTACAAGAGGTTTCCAGAAAAGTCAATTTCTCGAGGGTTCTACATAAAGCGTGAATTTTGATTACGTCATAGAAGAGAAATGTTAGGTTATTATGCGTTTTTAATGCAGGAAAAACAACTTCCAGGCCCCATTGGGAAAATCGCGCCAAATGACCAAAAAGTCGCCAAGCTTGGCGACTTTTGGCGAAATATCGCCAAATTTGGCGCCAAAAATAAGTCCTCAAAAGTGAAGAGATCTAAGCTCTAGGACTAATATTTCTCGAGATTTCTAGAAGCCCATAGAAAAACATATGGGAAAGCGAAACCTCCGTATCTCCGGTTCTAATTGGCCGATTTTGATGCAACAAAAAGCAAAATTTATCTATTTGAAGCGTAGAATACGAATTTTAAACCATTCTAAGCCCCAGAGCAGCGGGTTGCCCCGAAAATTCGTAACATTGCCCCCTTCCCAAGGACTGCACGTCCCGGGCAGTACAATCCCTAGTTAGGAGGTCACACAGGTACCTACACTGTATAACACTTAACAAGATCTTAACAACATAATTCAAGCAAGTAATCAATAGCACAATAAGCAAATACACATTAATAAATAAATAATCATCATAATAAATAATTACACTGTAATAAGTAATCAATGTAATAACAAATACACATTAATAAAATCCAATATATTACAAATATGTACACTAAACATGGCGTAAGTGGTGAGAGAAAGAGAGTTGAAGAAAGAGGAAGAGAAGAGAAAGACAGGAAAGGAATGAGAGGTGAAAGAAAAGAGGAATTACGCCATAGTGACCATAGTCTGAGCTAATTACAACCGCGGTAGATGGCTAGCCGATCGTAATGTACAACTCTTGGCTTCGAGTTTGGTGACTTACGAATCCGTACGATGACGTCATTCAGCCGGTTTAGGACTGTGTAAGGACCGTCCCACGGCGATTGCAGCTTGGGAGACAGGCCTTTCCGTCGAGTAGGATTCCATAGCCAAACTTTGTCACCTGCGTTGAACTCGTGTCCCGTAGCCTTCGTGTCGTAGCGAGTCTTCATCTTTTCCGTGTTCAGGTTGATCCGCTCCCGAGCAAAATGATGTACATCTTCAAACCGTGCCCGAAGGTTTTCCACGTACTCCTCTGGCGATGAAGGCGCATCTGGAGGGCGGCCGAACACTAGATCGGCGGGAAGACGAAGATCTCTGCCGAACAGCATCTGGGAAGGTGTGAAGCCGGTAGTCTCATGGACGGCGCTCCTATAGGCCAGCAGGAAGAGGGGGAGTTTCTTGTCCCAGTCCTCTTGATTCCTAGATACCAGAAGCGAGAGGTTGTTCAAAATTGTGCGATTGAACCTCTCCACCATGCCGTCGGATTGCGGGTGTAAAGGCGTAGTCTGTGTTTTGTCTATTCCGAGAAGTTGACAAAGTCCTTTAAAGACTGCAGAGGTAAAGTTCGTTCCTTGGTCGGAGTGAAGTTGCAGAGGGGTTCCATATCTGGAAATCCATTCTTGCACCAATACCTCTGCTACGGTCGTAGCTTCTTGATCGGGAATAGGAAACGCTTCGGGCCATTTAGAGAAGTAGTCAATGACAACTAGGATGTATTTGTTGCCATCCGAAGTTCGCGGAAGAGGTCCCAGGATGTCGAGGGCAATCCTCTCAAAAGGCGCTCCTACATTATAACGATGTAGTCTTCCACGGCTTCGTTTCTTCGGGCCTTTACGGGCGGCACAGGCGTCACAAGCTTGACACCACTTTTCGACGTCGCCTCGAGCCCTAACCCAGTAGAAGCGCTCGCGAACTTTCTGCAGGGTCTTCATTACGCCAAAATGGCCTCCAGTGTAGCCATTATGAAGTTCTTCTAGAACCTTCGGAATCCTCGAACGAGGGAGTACTAACTGCCATCGGAGCATCTTGCCGTCGTCCGACTCCCATTTACGATACAGGACTCCATTCCTCAGGCGAAGCGAATCCCATAAAGCCCAGTACTGTTTTGTTGCCGGACTGTAAGATGATATTTCTTGCCAACTGGGCTTAGCGCTGGATTTTTCCATAAATTCCACAATAGGTTTGATGTCGCTGTCTGCTAATTGGTCCGCCCGAACATTTTCGTCACTCCAGGGATCTTGGGATGGTGTCGATGATGTAACTTGGCGGACAACGGGATGTTTCAGATGGTAATTTTTCTCTGCCCTGGAGCAATAGCGACAGCTGTCTATACAGGGCCTTCTTGACAAAGCATCTGCATTTCCATGAGATGCCCCTTTCCGATGACGTATCTCGATGTCATATTCTTGTAATCGCTGTATCCACCTGGCTATTTGGCCCTCTGGATTCTTGAAATTTAGAAGCCAGGTTAAAGAGGCATGGTCCGTTCGGAGCAGGAACTTTCGGCCGTACAGGTAATGATGGAAGTGCTCCACGGCTTTAATGATAGCAAGAAGTTCCTTTCTCGTAACACAATAGTTACGTTCTGCCTTTGAAAGGCATTTGCTCCAGTAAGCAATGACGTGTTCTTGGCCATCTATCTCCTGGGACAAAACTGCTCCAACACTCTCCTTACTTGCGTCTGTGTCCAGGATAAATGGCTTGTCAGGGTGAGGATACGACAGGATCGGCGAAGATGTTAAAGCCGTCTTCAGTTCGTTGAATGCGTCCTCACATTCCTCAGTCCATAGAAATTTCTGTCCAGTCTCGGTCAATTTGTGAAGAGGTCTTGCAATTTGAGAAAAGCCCTTCACGAATTTTCGATAGTAAGTACACAGACCGAGAAAACTTCTTAAGTCATGGATATTCTCGGGACGACTCCAGTTCTGGACTGCGGACGTCTTTTCGGGATCGGTTCGGACTCCGTGGGCGGATATTATGTGCCCGAGGTAACGTACTTCCCGACGGAACAAGTTGCACTTCGATGGACTTAGTTTCAAGTTTGCCTCTTTTAATTTCTGCAGTACCTTTCGAATGTTCTCGAGATGCTCTTCGAAAGTCCTTCCGACGATGATGATATCGTCCAAATAAACGAGACATGCTTCGTAGGAAAGTCCTCTCAACACTGTCTCCATTAGTCGCTCGAATGTAGCAGGTGCGTTGCAGAGTCCAAAAGGCATAACTTTGAACTGCCATAATCCTTGTCCCGTGGTGAACGCAGTCTTTTCACGGTCGTCGGGATGAATTTCCACTTGCCAGTAACCACTTTTCAGATCCAGAGTGGAAAACCATTCGTTTCCCGATAAAGTGTCCAAAGTGTCGTCTATCCTGGGAAGAGGGTAGCTGTCTTTCTTGGTAATGTCATTCAGACGTCTGTAGTCAACACAGAACCGGGTGGAACCATCCTTCTTTCGGACCAAAACAATTGGCGAGGCCCAGGGACTAGTCGACGGCTCGATGACGTCATCACGCTGCATCTCCTCTAAAAGTCTACTCACCTCTTCTTGCTTAGCAAACGGCAGCCGCCTAGGATGTTGCTTGATGGGAGAATGGCTGCCTGTATCTATCCTATGTTGAGTTAAGCTCGTACGGCCAAAGTCACCCGAAGTTCGGGAGAAGAGGTCTTCAAATTCAGCTATTACTTTCTCCGCAGCGCTTCTCTGTTCTGCCGTTAACTCCATGTCTTGTATTAATTCCTTCGTCAGGCACTCGGAAGATTTAGCTGTCGTTTGGCTGATGTTCTTATTAATGCAGGTAACAGGAGTGCATGTCGCCAACACTTCATTTTTCTTTATCACCTTCGACTTGTCCGTCACATTTACTACTCTAACTGGAATTTCTGTTCTCGACAAGTCCACAAGTGTTGCTCCCACAAGTACTCCTCTGACGGAATCACTATTGCTTGGGTGTTCGATTAATCCAAAACGGAATTTATTGCTTTCTTTTACTGTTCCAGAAATTATTGAATCAGTTCTGGGAGGTAGAGTGATATCAGTCTGGGCTATTATTTGCTGAACAGGCAAAACAGTTTCATTTCTAATATCGAACGCAGCTATTTCTTCTGAGTCTGAACGAAGCTCATTATTCTTAAAGTCCAAATTAAATTTGTGTGATTTTAAAAAGTCCAGTCCGAGAATAAAAGAGTCTGTAATATTGGCGACATATACCACATGGTCGTATCTGGCATTCCCAAACGTGATTTCTACTTGCGCTTTTCCGCCCACTTCGATCTTGTCACCCGTCACAGTCTGGAGGGTCAGCGAGGGCGGAGTCCAGATAATCTTCAAATTTAATTTCTTGGCCAGATCCGTCCTTATGATGGTTACGTTCGCGCCAGTATCAATCACCATGTGGCATGGGGAACCATTAACATATCCCAGTACGAAGAGTCCATTACTGCCGCCATTCACTGATGAAATCTGCAAGACTTTTAGGTGGGGCTTTTGACTATCTGGCAACCTCCGCCCCGCGAGATGGCCACCTCCTAGTTTCCCTCCTTCTTGTTTTTAGAATTCTCTTGCTGGTCATGAGACTTTCGACCACAATACTTTTGTACATGGCCTTCGACGCCACACTTCCAGCATTTTACTTTCTTTGGGCCATCTCTCGTTCTATCGGATCTTAATTTTCGCTCTATGAGATCTTCAATTCTCTTCAATCTGTTCTCGACGCTCTCTGTGTCTTTGTTAGCTTCCTCTTGGACCGTGACCGCTCTAACAGCATGCCGATCTTTTCTCACGGCCCGCTGGGCTGCCTCTAGCTTCATTGCGAACACCAGAGCAGACTTCAAATCCTGATAATCCTCCAACATGAGTGCCTTTTGGGTTTCTGGATCACGGATGGCTTCAATAAAATGACGCACCGCCATTTCTTCTCGGACATTATCAAGGTGGTCCATGTAGGCTAGATGACACAGCCTATCTATGTCCGAAGCCAGCTCTTGAAGGGTCTCGCCAGATCTCTGCATCCTTGACTTAAGTTGGATTCTACTATATTCTTTCTGGCACTTCTCTCCGAATTTCATCTCCAAGGCACTGGCAAGGGCGTCAAAATCTCCTATCTTCGTCGCTCCGATAGTTTGCAATACATTAATTGCATCTCCGCTAAGGGAAGCGGCCAGTTGATTAGCTTTCTCGGACTCGCTCCAACCATTGGCTCTGGCGACGATCGAAAATTGGGTCTTGTAAGCTTCCCAGGGAGTCTTTCCGTCATAGGCAGTAAGTTTCACTGCTGGGCGGTGTGAAGATAACCTGATGTTTTCGGGTAACTTTCCCAGCTTTACGAGAGAGTCCAATTTCTCTTCAATTTTAGCTTCACATTCTTCACGCATTCTGCAAATATCCTGCTGTAATTCCTTAACATTCCCTTCAATTCTTTGTTCATATTTCGTCTGAGTTTCTTCTAAGAGAGAAACTCTTTTCTCCATTTCTTCTTGGCCCTGCTTAATTTCTTCTAAATTTTCTTGGGTTTTCTCTATCTTCTGCTCCAACTTTTCTTGATTTTTCTCTATTTTCTGCAACCCAGTTTTCATCTCTTCTTGTCCGGCTTCAATTTTCTTTTCTAAATCCGCCTTCATTTGTTCTTGTCCGGCTTTCATCTCGTCTTGTCCGGCTTTCATCTGTTCTTGTGCGGCTTTCATCTCGTCTTGTCCGGCTTTCATCTGTTCTTGTGCGGCTTTCATCTCGTCTTGTCCGGCTTTCATCTCGTCTTGTCCGACTTTCATTTCTTGCATCATATTCATGAGCTTTTGAAGTTGTTTTTCCATTTTTTGTCTAGTCAAAACCATAAACTGGAAAATTAAAGTCCTTCTTTAGAACCCCGATTCTGACACCAAATGTTGCGGAATTACTCTGCTACTCCTGGGGTTCGTCGTTCTAAAGTCCAGTGGTGTAAAAAGTTCAAGTAAAAAGTCACTTGTCAGGATGGAACACAAACTTTATTTCTTCTAGAACTTCGTAGAACAATCAGATGCACACAGTTCACAAGCACAATCTAGCAGTAACGTGCTTTTAACAATCCGCTTGGATCAGAAGCTCTCACAAATGCTGTATTTCTCACACAAAATAAGTCACTTTTACAGGCAAAAATTCCGTGGAAATATTCAAGGGATATAGTACACTATCCCTTAAGACACAGCAATGAAGAATTTACACACAGCACTTTAAAAACAGCTTCACAAAGCAAGCTAAAACACAGCTTCTATAGCACTATCAGTTCACACAAAACAAGCGTACTCAGAGCTCTTCACACATTGAATGTTCAACTCGCAACTGACTCTCGGGGCGACGCGCTCTTCTATAAATAGCCGGCGCAGGAGGTACAAGAGGTTTCCAGAAAAGTCAATTTCTCGAGGGTTCTACATAAAGCGTGAATTTTGATTACGTCATAGAAGATAAATGTTAGGTTATTATGCGTTTTTAATGCAGGAAAAACAACTTCCAGGCCCCATTGGGAAAATCGCGCCAAATGACTCAAAAGTCGCCAAGCTTGGCGACTTTTGGCGAAATATCGCCAAATTTGGCGCCAAAAATAAGTCCTCAAAAGTGAAGAGATCTAAGCTCTAGGACTAATATTTCTCGAGATTTCTTGAAGCCCATAGAAAAACATATGGGAAAGCGAAACCTCCGTATCTCCGGTTCTAATTGGCCGATTTTGATGCAACAAAAAGCAAAATTTATCTATTTGAAGCGTAGAATACGAATTTTAAACCATTTTAAGCCCCAGAGCAGCGGGTTGCCCCGAAAATTCGTAACAATATTGAGGACGTTCAAATTCAGCATCAAGAATTTGAGTTGGTTGAACTGTCAGATGAATGAGTTTATAAAAAAAAAAAATTCATCAAGTCCTACACTGTTCGCAACGTAGCAGTACACACCAAAATCGTTAATAGTTTCACTCGTCATATACTGTGAACAAAGCCATTGTAAAGTATGCTTTCAAATTTCGAATTCTTTGAAATGTGGGTGACATCGAAGAAACAACCACACCAATTCATTAGGAAATTCGGAATGTCCTACATCAATCTTACAGTCCCCAAAATGGTTTCGGTTAATTTTTGTTTTTACTCTTCAGAAAAATGCAAAGCTCCAGGGTGAATGCAATCCATGTTAAAAAGTTTTAAACTATGATAATAAGTACGCACGTTTGTGGCAGCTTTGTAGATACTTAGACTGTTTACCCGAAGTATTTGTCGACGTCTAGCTGTTCCATGTCGTTCTCCTTCCAATTACTAATCATCTGTTCATCTGCTTGTGTTTTAACTGCATGTTCACACATTTGGGCTAAGTGCTGCTGTCGGTGATCATATGTTTCCACAGCTCGTTTTTGAGCTACACTTTCATGCATTTACGTCTTTATAATACATCTATGATGATAATTCTTTACGATTGAAATTGTAAATTTCTCTATAGTGCTTCAATTCAAACATAAAATACTTATTTTTTTCTAATTCAAAGAAAATACATCATGCATAAACAAATTCTAAAAACGTAAATTCAATCTTATAGATACATAAATATAGATGCCATAAAAGTATAATCTTACATAAGTATGCTTTAAACATAATTTTATTTTATAAACTCACGCTTAAGAAAATAAAAAGTGTAACGAAATTTAAATTATTAGTACAAAAGGACACTTCGAAATCATGAAATCAAAAACAGAATAGATCAAAAATATTCTTTTATAATAACCCTAACAACTACTTAAACGTTGACAATAATAGAACAAACGGATGGACTGAAGAAAATGGACTTCTAACCTCGAATAAATCAAAAATACATCGCTCCTATGTAGTTACGCTGCTCCCTGACTCTGTCACAATTCCAGTTCAATCACTCAAAATAAAACTTTTACCATCCAAACAGATTAAAAATGTATTGTCTAATAACTTAAAATTTACACGGTTCGTTGGTGCGATCAGCCTGAAGATTATCATAATTATGTAAAAAAAAGAAAAAAAAGAAGAAAGAAAAAAAAAAGAAAGAAAAAATCTGATAATCGACCCGTTCCCTGATTTTTAAGCGTTTTTTTTTTTTTTTTTTTAGCTCTATTTCATTTAAGAGAATAAAAAAAAGCTAATCATTTGAGTGTCAGAATGTTCTATTGCAAGTGACATTGACGATACATTGAAGTCACGGTTATCAAGCTTTGGAGGAAAAATTACGATTCCAATTCGCTTAAGATAGCTTTTCTAAATTACTACTCAGTTTAACTTTTTTTCAAAAATAAAACGGTTTTCTATGCATTAAGCATAGATATAGGAGAGGATGTTGATACCAAACGAAATGTTTCGAATACGAAATGTTTCTGCAGATTATACAATTCGAATTTCGATATATAATAAAAATTGAATATGAAGTTATTTGATTTTAAGTGGGTAAATATTAAATATTCTGAGTGTAGACATAGTATCGCCTGCTGTAATTGTCTCCACAAAGGGCTTTATCCTTTAGTTTAATGATAGTACACAACACAAAACAACACAGTCTAATCCACGTCTAAATAAGAATTGAAAATTTATTAGAAAAAATCTTAGTAACCAGATTTCAGCCTCCCAATTTACTGCTTCCACATATGGACAACTCCCAGCCTGCGGCCGGATGGGGCCCGCCATGGCTTTTGGACCAGCCCTCAAAACAAGTCAAAATCCTGTATAAAACCTATATAAAACATTCAAACTTCCATATAAATCCGAATTATACGGCCCGCGATTTCGCTAACATCATGAAGTCAGGCCCAGGAGGTCACTATCGTAAAGTTCTGCCCGCAACTTTTAAAAGTTGTCCATACGATGATAAAATAAATGAGTTGAAATCATCAACTGCAGTGAATGAAAACTAAACTGATGGCTGATCATCTGCAAAATTAATTTGAATATCGGCTGCGAGTAGGGTTGCCAGGTTGCCAAACCAAATAGCCGGACAGACCAGCCAGTTTGGCCGGACATTTGGGTAAAAAGGCCGAACAGACTACAATATTGAGGATTTTGTCTCAGTACTAATAGGTTGGTACGACAAAAAAATTGTATGTAAAATCAAGCTTTTTTTATTATTACCATAAATTCTAATGAAATATAAATAACATCGAATGCCAAATCAGTTCAAGTAATTTATGACTCATCAGCCAAAGTCACCAGTCAAAAGCCTAACAAAAGCCGGACACCGTTAAGTTTGGCCGGACACGCAGTCAAAAAGCCTAACTGTGTCCGGCTTTATCCGGACGCCTGGCAACGCTAGCTGCGAGCCCAATTTAGGAATCGATCGTATCATTTTTTCATCGGAGTTTCGAGCATCGTTTCATTATAAACGGTTGACCCATTAAAAAAAAAAAAAAAATCGTCAGGGTAACTACATTTAAATATTTATCGTCAACTTGGCGGAATAAGGCAGTTAAAATAGAATTCAACCTAGTGCCGTTATTTAAAAATAAAAAATAAAATGGAATTTTCATGTTACGTCACTGGATCTTTTTTCTTACTGTGAATGACTGAAAAGGGTGTCATTTTCGTTTAAATTACTCGGCTAAGCTGAAACTTTTATGCACTTTTGAAATTCGCATCATATGGATCAATAAAATACATGAAAAATCTGTATAGTAATCTTTATAGTAATTGTTTTAGTATATACGCGAAAATACATTTAGCTTTACGTTAGTTGCAAAAGGATAATTGTAATAAATTCAGGCAATTTTTCACATAAGATTTACGAATAGTTTTGTATTAATAACTATGAATTAAGAATAATTAAATTATTTACGTATATTCCATCAAGGTGCTTCTGCTTGCGGGGATGGCAACGAAGACTCTTTTCTCTTTTTCTTTCGCTGGTTGCCAGGACGATATTTTGAAATAAAAATAACTTTTTAATTCTAAACAAATTTATGTAGCTGAATGGTGTAATATATCTAATTACTAAAATATTTATTTGTCTGTGTACTGTGTTCCATTTATTTTTTTTCTTTGCGAAATTAATTTTTACTATTATATATCGATGGCGTGTATTTTTTAATCCGCCCCAAACTTATTTGAGCGTCCCTTTTAGGAAGATTGCATCAAGTGTGTTTTTCAAACGCTCAATAGATGGCGCTACCGTCCAAAAATTTTAAATTTTAAATTTTGAGCGTTTTAGAGTTTTTTAAATCAATTGATCTAGCTCAATCGTTTGAGGGGCCCAAAAAACCCCCAGGTACGAAATTTAAAAAGAATCCTTAGAGCAGTTTTCGAGATCGTTCGGACATACACACCCACACACACACAAACATTCCTCGTTTAATATAAGAGCGGATTACATTATTGCTATTTTTTTACCTAATTATGTTAATATTGAAAAGTTTACTCTATTACTAATCAAAAAGGCACATTTAATTTTTATTTAGTATTTATGTTCTTTATAGCTGCTTGTTCATAGATTTTGAATGATTTATTTATTTTAAAATCAATAACATATGAAATACATTTACACATTGCATTTTGTAAATCAAGAAAAAAAAGAAAGAAAAATATCTGCACTACAAAAATACGATCACGCAAATAAAAAATGATTTCCTCCTGAGCGGAAATTTTCGCCTATAGCGGCGAATGGGGCGCCGGCGAATTCGCCGATGGGCGAATTTTTTTCGTACAGTCGTTTAGCTCTTCAACCATGAAGGGCCCGAAGGTTTGGGTCCCGAAGACAGCGCCAAATAAGCCGTCTGGAAGCCAAGTTAATGGCCCGTCAATATGGCTTTTGTGCTCAATGTCAAAAATGTCAACCCGGTAAACGAAGAAAAGACGCCAAGTTCAGGGCAAACAAGCCCATGGCCAATGTATGTTTTAGACATGTATGGACAGAGAAAAAGCGTAACTATCGGTTTTTTAAGTGTTTTTTTTATGGATAGTATTAAAATAGAGTAAAATGCTTGCATTTTTTAAATAAAGGTCAATAATTAAAAGAACTGTGTTACATAATAGGAAGAACCTTTGATTTAGATGGTGATAAACCCATGGGGCCAGGCCCCTCTCTCCCATAAGGACGAACCGCCACTGCTTCAACATTTTAAATACTGTTTAGAATGGGCATCATAATCCATGAGTGGGCCGTGTTTGTCTTTCTTGTTTCATAAAATACATATTTTGAATTGTAATCTATATTAAAATTGCCTAACAACACTATTTTACGATCTTCGCCAGGCATATTCCAACTATACTTTTCTAGTTTCTAGTCAAATTCGGAAGATATCACCAAGCTTGGTTCAGTTTTGAAGTTATTTTTTGGCAACAAACTTGGCGATCAATCATCAAAAATTGCAAACATTGTCCGAATTTCAAGATTTTAGTCTCTTCGCCCCCCAATTTCCGCATTATCTGGCAAACACATTTGAAAAGATCTTCACTGTGACAATTCATGTCCAAAACCTGTTTACAAATCACGTTTAGAAATTCGAGTAGACAAATACTGGGCTTGAATGAAATAGCACCCTAGTGCTAAAAAAACGAAAACAAAAACTACCTTGTTCTGAATTTATTTATTGTTCCTTGGACAAACATGTGCCAGCAGTGGCGTGACGAGCAGAACTGGCGGCCGAGGCAGGATACCATTTTGGCGCCCCTCCGTTCAATTTTTAGCACCAGAGTGCTATTAATTTCAACCTTGCTTTTTGTGTAGACACGATTTTGGTACAATTTTCGCGTCGAGTCACTTTTGAAATGTGTTTGCCAGATAATGTGGAGAGGAGGGGGGGGGGCGTTAATAAACTGTTGAAAGTAGCACAAGGTTTCCAATTTTTGATAATTGATCGTTAAATTTGGCGCTAAAACGCGACAATTTATTATAAATATATTTCGAGTATAGTTAGAAAACGCCTGGCGAATATTGTAAAATAGTTTTAGTAGGCGATTTTAATATAGATTTTAATTCCGAAGAAGAGTTTTATAGAACAGAGAAGACAAATACGGTACACTCATAGATTATGATACACTTTCCAAATGGTATTTATAAAGGTGAAGTATGGTTTGACTATGCCTGGCGAAAATTGTTAAACAGTTTTGGTAGGCGATTTCAATGTAGATTTCTATTCCGAAGAAGTGTTTTATGGAACAAGGAAGGAAAACACGGAACACTCATGGATTATGATGCCCATTCCAAACAGTATTTAAAATGTCTGCGGGATATAGTTGGATTATGCCTTCAGAAGATTGTAAAACAGTTTCAGTAGTTGATTTTAAGATAGATTTCGATTCCAAAGATGTGTTTTACGGTACAAGTAAGAGTTGATTCTTATTTTAACGCCCCCGCTCTCGGAAACCTAAAAAATCTCGCACTTTGGCGAGCTTTGCAGTCATGGGTCTCTAGGACATATGGACAAGTTTCAACGCTCCCAAAAGAACTATATGAAAACTAAAGTGAACAAATTAGCGATAAACGCACCTGTTAAGGAATTTGAAGGCACTTAATTTTTAAAACTACATTAATTGGCAACCCAAAATAAAAAAAAATTTAACGGAATGCTTTACTTACTGTTGTGCTAAATCGCCATTTTAATTCTAAATTACGATTGCCACATAAATATAAAAAATCGTCGTAGTACCTCCATATGTTTAATGATCGCCACCTTGGCGAGAGTCAGGGCGTTAAAGTAGGAATCAACCCAGAAAGAGAAACACGGCACACTCATGGATTCTGATGGACATTCGAAACAATATTTAAGACGGTGAAGTATAGTTGTAATATACTTGGCAACGATTGTAAAATAGTTCAAATAGGCGATTTTAAGATAGATTTCGATTCCAAAAATAGGTTTTATGAAACAAGGAAGAAAAATACGGCACAGTCATGAATAATGATACACTCTCCAAGTTAATGGAATAAGGAAGAAAAATAGGGACGACGCATAAACCATGATACGCTTTTAATATATAGCACTTTGGTGCGTATTTAAAATCTGAAAGTGTTTCAGATTTTCTTCCTTTTCTTCCGTTTCTTTTTTTTATTTTTGTTGTCAATTTTTGTTTGCCTAAGGAACGATTTGACGCCCGCTCTACTAGCGGCGCTCGGGACACGTTCTTCGTGTTCCGGGCGCCGCTAGTAGCCTACCCTCACTAAGACTTGCCCTACCCTCACTAAGCCACTGTGTGCCAGAATTATCAGTTGAGCATTAGCAAATATACAGGTATGGCTCCGACTCATGAAAGGAAATAATGTCGAATTTTAAAATCTCCTACTTAAACAGTTTTCATATTTTTACTTGTAGCAGTTACACAAGTGCACTACTGCACAAAGTGCAGATTATCGCCCTTACAAAAGATTTCGTGTCCGTGCGATACGTTGAAATACATCCTGGCTGGCCTCCCTTATAAAAAGAAATTTTGATATAATTACAGTCTACTTCTTAAATGTAGATGTTGTCAAGTTAAAAATTTAAAAATAAAAGCGTCACTAATGAATTTTCTTATATGAAAAACAGAATAGCTTGTGGATTTGGCCACCTATGGCAACTTTTGATACTTTGATAACGTACTCTTGAGTCTCTTTAAGGTTGCCAACAAAACTGTGCTCCATATGTTTCTTTTGCTGGAAACTACCATAATGGCGTAATTAACATCGCTGGGACAGCTTCGATATTGGCCATCACGTCGAGATGAAATATTTCGCGGTTCTAAATACGCCATTCTGCCAAGGACTTTTGACTAGGAGTATGTGTAAGAATGGGGAACTATTTTAATGGAAACTCTAAGGAGAAATGATTATTGAATATGGGAATGCGTAAATTGTCAAGGAATCATCAGAGAATTTAAAATCGTCTTTAGTGGAGAATATCCAAGCTTTTATATGCCACCAAATTTTTTCCCCTCACCAGCTGATGTTATAGATATAAACAAATGGGTCAACCTACAAATTACAATTATCTCCAAATTTTGGAGTAAAAACCTAGGAGGGGGAAGCTTATACTACAATCTTGCTAGGTTATTTACTTTTGAGCAATTAACATCCATTTTTTAATTTCACTATTAGAAACCGATGTTACATTCCCAAAATTCATTGAAAAATCTTAATTATAAAACTTTTACAATTTAAATAAATGTGATTAAAGAGCAATAATTTATACGATAGTGAAAATCAGTTGAATAAATTATTCTTACGGTTTATGAGCTTAAATTGTTCTTTAAGATCAACTGCATGAAATTTTACAATCACAGAATGAAGTGTCGATGCAAAGAAATAAATACCATTTGACTCTTAATGGAATTTAAATGATGTTTACGTTTACTGTTTTTTTTTTTTTTTTTTTTCGTCCACGAGCCAATTTAAGTGTAAGCCTAAAATTGCCAAGAAGTTAAGATTTGATTTATGATGGTTGTGTCGTAAAAATGACGTAAGTTTTCGTTTCTTGATTTACTGTAGAGCATAAATATTTCAATATTCAGTAATAAGACTCCTATATACCGAGCTGACCTACGCCTTCTGAAAATTGCCCACATTAGGCTTAACACAGCACTCCTTGGCGACACCGCTTGGTGTTCTAATTCTGCATTTTAAACCAATAAATTTGTTATTATGGGTCGTTGTGCAGCCATAAATTGTTCTAATCATTCAAGAAATGAATTTAGAATGGCTAAATTCTCTAAAGATGAAGAAAAAAGAAGAAAATGGGTGATCAACATATGACGAGATCCCGGATCGTCTGCTCAAATTTGCCTTGTAAGTTCGATTTTATTATTGAACATTTTTACTGTTACCTTAGAAAATGCCTTTTTCTTGTAAGTTTATCTTTGTTATTTAATTTAAAATACCAAAGTTGTTGGTAGCTTGTTTAGTTTTGTTAAAACGCAAATGTTATGCTAAGAGTGCGTTTTGCATTATCGACAAAGCTCGCCAAAGCTACTTGTTGTGTTTGTAAACAAAACCTTGTTCTTTAGCATTAAAAAATGTGTTTAAAAAAGCAATAGACAACATATATGTTAATAAATTTAATTAAGCATCTTGAATATTGTTGTATACCTACAATTATTTTCGCAATCATAATAAAATATTAAAGTTTGTCACTAATTACGTTTACTTTAACGAAATGCCAAAGTAGCGAGATTAATATGCCAAAGTAGCGAGAAGTGCGCCAAAGATAGCAACCCCATAGTTTCGGTTTGGGCAACTTTTCGAGACGTAAGCGGGCCTGATAGGGGTTCAATGAACTGTAACTACTTTATTTTCTACTTTTAATATTACAATCGCGGAGTTAAAAAATTTGTAGATCCTGCATGACTTCCTTGTACGTATATTAAATTACTAGCAGACCCGCACGGCGTTGCCCGTGAACCCCTTAAATTATGCGATTTACAAAATCTGACATGTAAACTGCAACTCCAGATTAGTACTCTAGGCCGCAATTATATAACAGAATGTGCAGATAATGGTTCCAGAGTTTCAGGTACATACTTACAAACGCACCACTAAAAACAACTCACTGCTGTGACGTCACACATTTCTCCCATTTGAAAAAACGGAAGGGGAGTTTCGCATAGTATTCGAATGGCAGAAAATTTTCACAAAATAATCATGTAAAATCCGCAATTTTCGATTTAAATTTCTGAGAATTAGGAAATGTTAGGTCATTAAACGTATTAAATACCATAAAAAATTTTCATGAAAAGGCTCCATTAGGAAAAACGCGCCAAATAAAGAAATATCGCCAAATTTGGCGCTAAAAATAAGTCCCCAAAATTAGGTTTTCGAAGACCTACGACCCATTGAACCCGAGATTTCCAGAACATTACATATCAATGCAACAAAAAGCAAAATTTAACTATTTAACGCATAGAATACGAATTTTAAACTATTTTAAACCCCAGAACAGCGGGTTGCTCCCAAAATTCGTAACACAGGGTAAGAAAATTTCCGTTTTAGAACGGTTTTTAATTAATAATTTAAAAAAGTAATTAAAATTTTAAAATTCTGATTCTTAGGTGCACATTATCGGCATTAATGGGCTTATATATTCAAATTTTCAGAGTTCTGCGTGCAGTAGATTTGTCTGGAGACCGCACACAGACAGATTTACAAACATTCATTTTTATTATTATAGAGATAGATAGATTTGGCGTAAACCTGATGAAATTTTCGTGCCATTTCATGCTTCTCAAATGCAAACGATTGGTTTTATAGTAGCATTCGGGCGAAACTCGCCAAGCATGGCAACGTAAAAAACGGTTTTTTACTTTTGCGGTTACCACTCACTTCAAGCATAAATCTTTTCATGAGGCCAAAGTTCGCCAAACATGACGATCTAAAATCGGTTTTTAATTAATACTAGCTGCTTGCCCGTTTTCCGCACGGTGGGAAACGCATATTTTCCTTACACATATATAATTCGAATTAAACCCAGTAATGAGGAATCTCAAAACGTGAAAAAATACTTAAATCGTGACTAAAAGTTGACGTCATGAGTGCAAATTTTAGACGATTGCAACATGACACAAAAACTACGTCAATGTGACTGGCGATCAAAAAAGAAAGAACTTTATGGTATGCAGACAAAACTTTTCTCTTTCGAAAAATGCCTGATTTCTACATCAAATAATTCGTTTTGTGAGGTTTAGTATATACCACATTGAGGTTTAGTATATATAGTATATACCACATAAATAACATTACATGATGTTGACAACAATTTTATCTTGCATTTTTCAAAGCGTGGACAATACATTAGCGCAGTTATGTTACACACGACTTTATTAAATTTTACCTAAATTAAAAAACCTACATGAAATAATGGATGCATCATTTACGTTTAAAAGCCAAAAATGTACCCTGCTCCGGTGAAAATCATGTCACTTTTGTAAATGAAAACGTTCGTGATGTAACTTCTGAGAAAAAGCTTATTACCCTTATTGAACTCTTAATGCAGTATCACACTTGTTACATAAAAGTGACAAGTGACGTTTATCTCACTGTCAATTCGCACTAAATAAATAACTAATTTCATTTTTCATTTTTTACAGATTACAGTTGACCCCTTTATAACATGGGTCTACAACACGAATTCTTAGAACACGACGAAAACATTACGATCGTTTTCGTGTAACACGTTAAAAGAGACTCGTACAGCACGATGAAATGAGACATATGTTCTGATATTATGACGCCTTAGCTCCTGTAATTAACATTCCTTTTTGAATGGCAACACCAAACATCATTGCATTTTTACGGAGCGCAAATAAGTTTTGCCGCCATTATACCGCGCAGTCCGCACTCCAGGTGGAGTATAGCGCAGGACCCGTACAACACGGATTCCTATAACACGGAACGTATCTACTGTGTTATAGGGAATCTACTGTAGTTGCATAGTGTCAAATTCAATAGTTAAGAAAATTCTGGGTTGCCGTTTTTAGTAATATTTCATCTTACCTTGGAGGCCGAAATGTATTAAAACCAAATATTCGAACTGTATCAAGAGTAAAATTTACTAAAAGCAAAATTTTTAATTTTGTATAACCCTCGGAACAACTTCGGAGTTTGCCATCTACGACGGTTTTTCATGACGTGACAACAGATGCTTGCGTACAGTGGCGTAGCCAAGGAGAAGATAGGGGATCACAACCCCCCATGTGGAGTTTTTTGCCATACAAAATGTATATTCTTAACTCCCGTAACATTCCCAATGAAAAATTTTTGGCTACTCTTGCTTGCATATAATTGATCTTTTTTTTTTTTTTTCATTTATCAGTGATCAATATACTTCAGGATTGGAATCTCCGCGGTAAAAAATGGTCTAAAAAATCTGACACCAGAAAAATCTGATTAACACAGTGGGGTTACACAAATACGCGCCGGACATACGCATACGTTCTTGCTTATGTACGGAGGAGCAAATACATTAGAGGTTATGTGCTGCTCCGGATAATCTGCCAGCAAAACAGCAAAATGACGTAAAAAATGACATCCACACGCGAAGGAAATAAAATTAAAGATATGTAGAATTGCATGAAAACTTCGATTATTTTTAAAGTGCTAGTCTGTTCGGGGCCTTCGCTATTAGTAACGGGCCTGCGCGTGTATTTCGATGAGTCATCCAAAGAGGCCTACGGATGCTCGCGTCTTCCCGTATACATCAAGCAATTTTTAAGCTTTCCGATGCTTTGAAACGTTATTAAATGTAGTTTTAAGTAGTGATTGTGTTACTAATTCAAGTACGAACTCATTAACAGTTTCTTTACTATGATACACGCGGACATTAAAGTAAATAGATGCATGTAATTTGAAGGAAAAACAAAGTAGTGCTCACTCTCATGATTCATTATTTTAGCTTGAATTTTAATATACATGAAAAAATTAAGCTGACTTTTAGTATACATTAAAGTAAACGAATACACAAATGATACAGACATTTTTATGCATTTCTTTATACTGAATGTTTACGTTTCACATTTTCAAAGCAGTTACAACCATTATTACTTTTAAAATAAATTTAACTAGTAGTTATTAAATTTTCATTTATTAAATATTGTTCGGTTAATATATTAACAAAAGTACCAGGTTACCGAGCGATGCTCAGAATCTAAAGGCTCCTTAAGTGCAAAATAATGAATACGTAAAAGCCTTGGCACGTATCAATAATCTTTATGGTTGCCGAAGATTTTCATCGCTGTCGGATCACCCATACATTATCAGGTAAGCTTTGGTCGGCATTCAATGTTACAATGGCATATACTTTGTTTTGAAGAGGGATGCTAAATATTCGATGGTCGGTGCCATCAGAGTTGAGCAAAAAGTAGTTTAACGTAAGGTGCCTCCTTTCCTTCTGTAGCAGATCAGCGAGGGTATCAGCGAAGATCTTGGGCGATGCATTCACTAACAGCGTCTTCGTTACTTCAGAAATATATCTGTCCATATTGAGGACGTTCAAATTCAGCATCAAGAATCTGAGTTGGTTGAACTGTCAGATGAATGACTTTATAAAAAAAATTCATCAAGTCTGTTATACACTGTTCGCAACGTAGCAGTACACACCAAAATCGTTAATAGTTTCACTCGTCATATACTGTGAACAAAGCCATTGTAAAGTATGCTTTCAAATTTCGAATTCTTTGAAATGTGGGTGACATCGAAGAAACAACCACACCAATTCATTAGGAAATTCGGAATGCCCTACATCAATCTTACAGTCCCCAAAATGGTGTCGGTTAATTTTTGTTTTTACTCTTCAGAAAAATGCAAAGCTCCAGGGTGAATGCAATCCATGTTAAAAAGTTTTAAACTATGATAATAAGTACCCACATTTGTGGCAGCTTTGTAGATACTTAGACTGTTTACCCGAAGTATTTGTCGACGTCTAGCTGTTCCATGTCGTTCTCCTTCCAAATACTAATCATCTGTTTAATCTGCTTGTGTTTGAACTGCACGTTCACACATTTGGGCTAAGTGCTGCTGTCGGTGATCATATGTTTCCACAGCTCGTTTTTGAGCTACACTTTCATGCATTTACGTCTTTATAATACATTTATTATGATAATTCTTTACGATTGAAATTGTAAATTTCTCTATAGTGCTTCAATTCAAACATAAAATACTTATTTTTTTCTAATTCAAAGAAAATACATCATGCATAAACAAATTCTACAAACGTAAATTCAATCTTATAGATACATAAATATAGATGCCATAAAAGTATAATCTTACATAAATATGCTTTAAACATAATTTTATTTTATAAATTCACGCTTAAGAAAATAAAAAGTGTAACACAATTTAAATTATTAGTACAAAAGGACACTTCGAAATCATGAAATCAAAAACAGAATAGATCAAAAATATTCTTTTATAATAACCCTAACAACTACTTAAACGTTGACAATAATAGAACAAACGAATGGACTGAAGAAAAGGGACTTCTAACCTCGAATAAATCAAAAATAATCGCTCCTATATAGTTACGCTGATCCCTGACTCTGTCACAATTTCAGTTCAACCACTCAAAATAAAACCTTTACCATCCAAACAGATTAAAAATGTATTGTCTAATAACTTAAAATTTACACGGTTCGTTGGTGCGATCAGCCTGAAAATTATCATAATTATGTAAAAAAAAAGAAAATAATAAGAAAAAGAGGAAAGAAAAAAATAAAAAAAAAATCTGATAATCCACCCGTTCCCTGATTTTTAAGTGTTTTTTTTTGTATTTTTAGCTCTATTTCATTTAAGAGAATAAAAAAAGCTAATCATTTGAGTGTCAGAATTATCTATTGCAAGTGACATTGACGTTACATTGAAGTCACGGTTATCAGGCTTTGGAGGAAAAATTACGATTCTAATTCGCTTAAGATAGCTTTTCTAAATTACTACTCAGTTTAACTTTTTTTCAAAAATAAAACGGTTTTCTATGCATTAAGCATGGATATAGGAGAGGATGTTGATACCAAACGAAATGTTTCGAATACGAAATGTTTCTGCAGATTATACAATTCGAATTTCGATGTATAATAAAAATTGAATATGAAGTTATTTGATTTTAAGTGGGTAAATATTAAATATTCTGAGTGTAGACATTCTATCGCCCGCTGTAATTGTCTCCACAAAGGGCTTTATCCTTTAGTTTAATGATAGTACACAACACAAAACAACACAGTCTAATCCACGTCTAAATAAGAATTGAAAATTTATTAGAAAAAATCTTAGTAACCAGATTTCAGCCTCCCAATTTACTGCTTCCACATATGGACAACTCCCAGCCTGCGGCGATGGCCCGCCATGGCTTTTGGACCAGCCTTCAGAACAAGTCAAAACCCTGTATAAAACCTATATAAAACATTCAAACTTCCATATAAATCCGAATTATACGACCCGCGATTTCGCTAACATCTTGAAGTCAGGCCCAGGAGGCCACTATCGTAAAGTTCTGCCCGCAACTTTTAAAAGGTTGTCCGTACGATGATAAAATAAATGAGTTGAAATCATCAACTGTAGTGAATGAAAACTAAACTGATGGCTGATCATCTGCAAAATTAATTTGAATATCGGCTGCGAGCCCAATTTAGGAATCGATCGTATCATTTTTTCATCGGAGTTTCGAACATCGTTTCATTATAAACGGTTGACCCATTAAAAAAAAAAAAAAATCGTCAGGGTAACTACATTTAAATATTTATCGTCAACTTGGCGGAATAAGGCAGTTAAAATAGAATCCAACCTAGTGCCGTTATTTTAAAAAAAAAATGGAATTTTCATGTTACGTCACAGGATCTTTTTTCATACTGTGAATGACTGAAAAGGGTGTCATTTTCATTTAAATTATTCGGCTAAGCTGAAACTTTTATGCACTTTTGAAATTCGCATCATATGGATCAATAAAATACATGAAAAATATTTATTGTTTCAGTATATACGCGAAAATACATTTAGCTTTACGTTAGTTACAAAAAGATAATTGTAATAAATTCAGGCAATTTTTCACATAAGATTTACGAGTAGTTTTGTATTAATAACTATGAATTAAGAATAATTAAATTATTTACGTATATTACATCAAGGTGCTTGCGGGGATGGCAACGAAGACTCTTTTCGCTTTTTCTTTCGCTGGTTGCCAGGACGATATTTTGAAATAAAAATAACTTTTTAATTCTAAACAAATTTATGTAGCTGAATGGTGTAATATATCTAGTTACTAAAATATTTATTTGTCTGTGTACTGAACATCAAGTTCCATTTATTTTGTTTCTTTGCGAAATTAATTTTTACTATTATATATCGATGGCGTGTATTTTTTAATCCGCCCGAAACTTATTTGAGCGTCCCTTTTAGGAAGATTGCCTCAATTGTGTTTTTCAAACGCTCAATAGATGGCGCTACCGTCCAAAAATTTTTAAATTTTAAATTTTGAGCGTTTTAGAGTTTTTTCAATCAATTGACCTCACTCAATCGTTTCAGGGGCCCAAAATACCCCCAGGTACGAAATTTAAAAAGAATCCTTAGAGCAGTTTTCGAGATCGTTCGGACATACACACCCACACACACACACACACACACACACAAACATTCCTCGTTTAATATAAGAGCGGATATATGACGAGGAGCTGAAATAGAATTTAAAATATTTGATATTTACAATTCACGTATACAAAATTTAAGTACTGATATACTATTTAATTTTTAATCTTTTGTAAGGCGTAGGTATCAGAAGAATGTTTGCTATAATTATAAGTACAACCTGTGCACTGCAAGTCCTTGGTATTTACATGAAAAATAATGTAAATTAATTTAATGAGAAACATTTAGAATGAATTACAAAATAAAGGGTGTCCCATAAATAGTAGTACGAACTTAAAGGGGAGATAAAATATATCAAAAGGATTAAGAATAACCAGGGTGTCTACCAAATTTCTGAAAGTCAATTTCCTGACTTTTTCCTGACTTTTGGGAGGTCCCGGGAAAAAAATTCCTGACCAATGCATTTTACTTTGGGGAATTGCACAATGCCCTCTCCCTTGTATTTATATTTGCATATTTTGTACAACTTCTTGAAATACAGGATTAAGCTTTCATCAATTAAAAGAAACAGAAGTAGTCGCAATTTATGATAGAATTAACTAACTGTTCTTGGAAAGACGGTCCTAACCCATAAGTTACCAAGTAAGATAATTTGTCTTTTACCCTCCCATCACGATTAATGAGCCCCCATTTTCCCTCCTTATACAAACACATCGCTTGATGCTTTCGCGGTCCGAAAAATGCATTGCAGTTGCTTTCGGTTCCAGTCTGACAATTAAAGAGGAAGGGTAAAAAAAAGAACACGAAAAAAAATTGATTCTTTTGGTGAATTTTCCGGACCCATTACCCAATTTCCCGGTTTTTTCCTGACTTTCCGGACCCATTTTCCAATTTCCCGGCTTTTTCCAGACTTTCCGGATTTTCCGGAGCGGTAGACACCCTGATAACGTAACAGTGTATGATAAAACACGTTTGTTAACTGTTTTTATTTTGGTTAGTTCAAATGAGTTTATTTATCGAAAATTTTACCATTCGAAATGAAAATGATTTATAATTTTCAGTGTTAGTTCCATATACTTTTTCTTCTCCAAAGAAAAATTATAAATTTTAGAAAACCATACTAGGAAATACTACTAATATTCCAACACCTTTTTTTAAAGTTATTATTAACTGGCGATTGAAAACAAATGTTTTCGTCCCTGCATTGCTGTATATTAGGGTTATAGCTTAAAAAAAAAAAAAAAAAAAAAAAACCTGCTCCACGGACTTTGAATACAAATTAAGATAAACTAACAGCTCTAGGACTTGAAAAATTTCAAGATCCCTTTTCACAAGTTGCGCTAAACAATGTAGTAAACTAAAAACAAACGAAAGAGTGAATTAATTACTTTTTATTATAGCCATTATCTAAATGGAACTTTGAATTTGAGTATGATGAACGCTTATACAAAATATTAACTTCAATTTAAGTTTCTACATAAACATATGCAAAAATTAATAACATATTTTACAGTACTTCTGCACTGAAACCAATATCACACATTTAATTGCATTTATAATAAATGATAAATGACATTTTCAACTGAAAGATTTAAACAGATAAGAATGTCTAACTAGTATTACAACGCACGCTTATTTACTAGAATAATAAACTACCCAAGTTAAACGATTTCAGATTAAAATGATTTATAAATAACACATGAATATTAATTCACAATACATGCTTTATATCCTATAAATTTGTAGAATTTCTAAATACAAGTGTACACTTACTTTTACATTCAGAACTTAAAGTTCGAATTCTATGATTGAATTCGTTGATTTATTTCCATAAAAAAAAAAAGCGCAATCTTCTAAAAATTATTACCTACATCTAAAACACCTTGTCATTAAATCATTATGACAAAACTGTAACAAAATTGTTTTTTAATTATGAAATAAATTAACGTTTATAATCCCAAATCGCATACAATCGAACAGCGCAAATGTAAATATTAAGCCTCAATGTTTCACTCATTTCTTCCGGTGGCAACGAAGAAGCAGGCCCGGTTGCTAATAACGACGGCCCCGGTCGCGTTTTCCCAAACCCTCAAGACTTCACGCACTTGGCGAAAACAGGAGCGCGCCAACGATTTGGCGGAAGAGAGGAGTTACGCGAGCTTGTAGTCGCTATAAGGTTGCAGTGCTAGTAAGACCGCCTCAAGAATTTATGATGTAATAACAGGCGCGCTTTTCTGTGTTTAAAAAATGTAATTAGTTTAATATATTGGTAGAATATGAAAAGTATATAATATGATTGTATATATAAAACATTTATTTATAGATAAAATTAAACTTATCGGCTCCGCAATTTTATCCTAGGCACTTTAAAATTGTTTATCGCATGTTCTTTTTGGCGCCATCTACTTTCTTTTGAGCGTAATTATCAGAATAGGTTTATTGATCTATTGCATTTAATAAACATGTCTCCGATATATTTAAAGAATGTAATTTGTTAAATAATAAATGGTAGAGTAAGAAATGTATATAATTATACATTCTGTATTATGTACATTTGTGTTTTTATCTGTAAAGCCATTCATTTACAGATAAAAACACAACTTAAATGTTTAAAACTTTTCTATAAGCACTTCAAAAAAATGCCTAATATTTTTAATTTGGTGCTACCGACGTTTTTTTTTAAATTTTTTTTTAACGGATTTGTCTTAGTAATAGTAGATTTCTTAATTTTCTGTTGTAAGTTTAATTTCTAGCTTCATATTGAAACATATAGTTATTTTTTCCTTCTTATTCAAAACTGAGAACATGCAAAATAAGTCAATATTTCGTTATCAAGCGTAATGAATTCACCAAGAAATTTTTTTAACTAATCTTCAATAATAAACTATCATTTTTATATATTGAGAAATTTTACTGTGATGATTCCACTTTTTATCTATTTGATTGCCGCACAGCCAGCTGTCGTCAAAAAAGGGGTCTCTAGATCTGTGGCACGCGATGAACGTTTCGATCGTCCGCCCTCTTGCTGGTAGTAAAGTCGAGCGATGGCAACGGCTGCCCTTTTTTCAGCATTGGGAAAGGGTTGCGCCTCAAAGGGTTAACGCCAAAAATGCTCGAATGTGCAGCGAACACTTCGAAGAAAGCCATTATATTGATGACTTACAAAACAGACTTTTAGGTCTGCCTATAAGAAAAATATTAAAAGATTTCTACAGTTAATTTACCTTCTTTTAAATTGGAAGAAAAAACAAATCCTAGATCGGAAAGGCAAAAAAAAGAGGAAAGATTCGGAAGATGCTTTCAGTAGACTAAGTATAATTTAAGTCCTAAGAAAATACGATCAGAAGATACAATAAATGATGATGATGAAGTAAACTTGAATGAAAGTTCAACGAAAGACAGTTGTAAAAACTGTGATGCACTGGAAGAAGAAATCAGCAGTTTAAAAATTGAGTTAGAGTGTGCAAGAAGGAAATTAACAATATTAAAAAATAAAAATTGTCGTTCATTTAAAATCATGGCACAGAAATTAAAAAGAACCCTTCTGTATAAAAAAAAATAAAACATCTGAAATTTTAAAATTAAAAAGGAAAGTATGCATCCTGGATAAAGAGAACAGAAAATTAAAGAATCTAAACGAAAAATCTTTTTACTTTATTAAAATATTATAGAAAGTACTTATATAATTGTTTTGCACCTTAAAAAATTAGTTAATAAAGTAAAACAATAAAATTAACTATTTTCATTAAATCTTTTTAAAACTACAGCTTTAAGCATTATTAGAATCGACTTTACAGACGAAAAGAAAAAATTAGTTTTTGTGTTTTTATCGGCGATCTTCAATTGGTCTTTCATTTCAAAAAAAAATTATCATCTTCAACACTTTTAATAAGACGGTGAAAAGTTTCTAGTCCTATTACAGCATCCGGAAAACTAAGAATTTCTGCAATCTCTTATTCAGTTTAGCTCATTTCTTAATTTTCTGTAACCTCATGAATTTCATGCACTGTTAGCATTTCACTGGCCAATGCCATACTTTTTCAGTCCTAAAAATTGATTTTTCAAACAGTAATAAGAAAGGGAAAAAAATTAAAAACAAAACAAAACAAAAAACGAAAGTCACATGTAAACACGCTCTGAATGTAAACTTAGAAGTGGAAAAAGACTTTTTAAGCAGGAAAGTGTTTTTAACGAAACTTTTTAAACGGGTTGTTTTCACATTGTAAGAATAGGAAAAAATAGGGAACCGCAAATAAGAACTTTTTAGTCGGGAATTTTTTTAATGGGTTTTACTGTATATTTTTTAACATTTAAAATTTAAACACACACACACACACACATATATAAAGAAAGTTGGTGCATAATGTTTTATTTTGAATGATTCTTTTCTTTCTTTTTTTAGAAAACAATCCTATATTCATTACTTTATCTCAAAACAGAAAATCTGGTTTCTACTTGAATACATTTTTGAGAGCCTATGTATATTATATATTACTAATAGAAAGGGATTCACAGAAGCAATTGTTTTAATTTTTCCTAAAAATATATCACACTAAATCTAAAATGTCATAGATAACATTTTAAGTGAGAAAAATCTAATAAAAGTCATTGAGAAAACATTATCTCCACGACTTCTCCCCTGTCTTCACATCTCGTAGGCGATTGACCCAGCCCTTGTGATTCTATAGCCCTGATGAGAGGGTGGCTTTCGCAATGCACGTCTCTCTTCCGCCAAACCGTTGGCTCCCTCCTGTTTTCGCCAAGTGCGTGAAGTCTTGAGGGTTTGGGAAAACGCGCCCCGGTCTGTTACAGTTAGTTCTATTTATTTCACGTTTGATGCGCTTTCACTTTTTCGAGTCTTAAAAGTTGTAGAAATGAGTGGTTTCACTTAATTGTTAAATTTAACAACTTAAGTGGCAACAATGGATTCCGTTGCTACGGAAATTATAGCAATTTTAAAAATAGAACATGAAATGAGTTATTCATGTTTACTTTGCTAGAACTGCCGTATTGGCGAAATTAACGCCGCCAGTCGATGGCCAATAGCTCAAACCACAAATTAAACTTGACACTAAAGTCAATACGCAATACTTTGTTTGGCAGAATTAAACAAAAATATATATATATACTAGCTGAAGTATCCGTCCTCGACGGGTTAGTGAATGAAAATATCCAAAAAGCAAGAACTTTCGTCAGCATTGTAGGAGTACACAGAATGGATCTAGTATGTTGCCAAAGTAAAGAAAGCGAAGTTATGTTTTTTATGTATTGTTAAAATATTACAGGTTAGAGAGTAACTAAGTAATATCATTTCATTCGCTTTAGTCGTAATTATGTGATGCGCGAACGAATATTTACGCATATTTAAATAATTTTCGCAAAATCTCAAAATTTAATCAACATTTTTGAAAATTTTGAAGCCTAGAATTTAAGTTGAGTGACAACCTATCATGTCACCCACCCAAATTCGTTTCATTCCCTGCAGTCTTTATTTCGTGATGCTGGAACAAATTTTCACCATTTTAAAACGATTTTCGAAAAATTTCAAAATGTAAGCAAAATATTTTTAAAATTCAACGCCTATAAATTAAGATTAGCAACTACCTATCATATCACTCAATTTCGTATCATTCGTATTAGTCGTTATTACGTGATGTTTGAAGAAATATAAACGTATTTTGAGAGAATTTTCACAAAATCTCAAAATCTAATAAAAATGTTTAAAAAATTGGACTCCTACAGTTTATGTTGAGCAACCATCTATCGTGTGACCAAATTTCATATCATTCGCTTTAGTCGTTATTACGTAATGCGGGAACAAAGATTCACTCAGTTTTAAACGATTTTCACAAAATCTCGAAATATGATCGATTTTTTTAAATTAGATGCTTATAGTTTAAGTTGAGTGACCACCTATCATGACACCCAATTTCATATCATTCGCTTCAGCCGTTTTTGCGTGATGCTTGAGCACAAATTTACGCAGTTTGAAACGATTTTCGCAAAATCGAAAAATCCAATCAAGATTTTTTTAAAATTCGACGCCTATGTTTTAAGTTGAGTGACCACCTATCATGACACCCAATTTCATATCATTCGCTTTAGTCGTTTTTACGTGATGCTTGAACACAAATTTACGCAGTTTGAAAGGATTTTCGCAAAATCTCAAACTCCAATCAAGATTTTTTTAAAATTGGACGCCTATGTTTTAAGTTGAGTGAATACCTATCATGACACCCAATTTCATACCATTCGCTTCAGTCGTTTTTGCGTGATGCTTGAACACAAATTTACGCAGTTTGAAACGATTTTCGCAAAATCGGAAAATCTAATCAAGATTTTTTAAAAATTCGACGCCTATGTTTTAAGTTGAGTGACCACCTATCATGACACAAAATTTCATATCATTCGCTTCAGTCGTTTTTATGTGATGCTTAAACAAAAAAAGCGTCACAGACAGAATGACAGAATGACAGAATGACAGACGAACTTTTTTTTTGAGGGTCGCATCGGAATCCCGGGTGCTTGAAACGGATAGAAATTGTAAAATTTTTGAATTCCAAGAAATGTACAGACAAAAGTCTAATTTTATTTATATAGATATACCAGTCTCAAGTAAAATCCAGTTTCAAATCTAACCCTCGCCAAAGTGCCAGCATACGCCATTTTGCAAGAGTTTTTTCAGGGAATCATTCGAAGCATTGACTTAGCAGCAATCAAAATGGGAAATGGTTCGACCGCCAGGCATTTATTTGAAAAGTGGAATCCCTGAATACAGCCGCATTTTTTAAATTATCAACTATAACATGTTTTATTCATCGTTACCTCGATGTACTAAATGCGAAGATTTCAATTTTCTGAAATTTGGCGGATTTCCCCCAAGTTAAATCAATGTACTCAATTGGCGAGAATTCTGAAGCTACATCGCTTGAAATGCCCTAATAACTGCATTATTTCTGCACGGATAGTTAAAATTTAATGCTGTATTCTAAGAAAACCTATACACTTTTTTTCAAAAATGCTATTCCCTTAAGCTCTCAGTAAATTGCGCCAAAAAGCCTAAAACTGTGCAAACCGCTAGAACTCACTCTCTAAAAATCGGCCTATCAGCCATTTTTTTTTTTCGCCAAACTAAAAAAAATTACATATTAGTCTCGGATATCTTCGATCCTCATAGTTTTGCGTATAAAACATTTCATTCCTGCTCTCATTTCTTATGCGCACACGATATTATAATTAAAAAAATAAACTAAAAAAATAAACTAAAAAAAACATTATTATTCTTTTATTTTTACTTTAAGAATTTAAAACATTTTATTCGGCAAAATCGCCACACATGGCAACCAAGATGCTTATTTCACACACTTTTTTCACTACAGGGGTTAATATTACGTAAAGCTTTCTGCGTGGAGAACATAAAAAATCTCTTAAATTCCGGGAACGGAAATTAAGAGAACCATTCAGGAGGAAAACGTTTTTAAGTGGAGTTTCAAAGTTTTAAAGTGGACTATCATTTATTCTATATTATTTTACATATCTGTGTAAAATTTCAGGCTGACAGGTCCATTTTTGTGGAATTGTATACTACCCAAATTGACAAACAAAATTTCAGTTTTATTTATAAGATAACCTACGCTTGTTTTTAAAAATACCCTCTCATTAAATTGCGCCAAGCGCTGAATCATAGAAAATCTGACAAGATTTTTAAATACGCACTAAAGTGCTATATATAAAAAGAGTTATAATCCATGGGTCTTCCCTATTTTCGTTCCTTCTTTCATTAAGTTGGAAAGTGTATCATTATTCATGAGTGTGATTAAACAAAATTAAAATTGATATTTCTAACATCCTTTTTTCTGGATGTAATACATTAGATGCAGAAAAGCTGCTCAGAAAAATGCACAATTCCAACTGAATGAAAATTTCAAAAACTTATACGCAGGTGTATTCATAACCCAAATAGCAGACGATTAAATTACGATAAATAGCTCCAAGCGTTAGAATCCTCCTCAAAATCGCGAGAATGCTGAAGATAGATCGCTTGAAATCCCTTAATAACTGCATTATTTTCGCACGGATCATTAAAATTTAACGCTGTATTCTAATAAAACCTTTGCACTTGTTTTCAAAAATCCGTTTCCTTAAGCTCCCAGTAAATTGCACCAAGCCTGAAACTGTGCAAACCGCTAGAACTCACTTTCTGGGCATTTGAGCCATTTTATTTTTTCGCCAAACTAAAAAATTTTAACATATTAGCCTCGGAAATCTTCAATTCTTATTGTTTTGCGTATAAAACATTTCATTCCTGCTCCGATTTCCCATGCACACGATATTATAATTAAAAAAAATATAACCTTACGAATATAAACTAACAAAAAAAATCATTATTATTCTTTTATTTTTACTTTGAGAATTTAAAACATCTTATTCGGCAAAATCGCCACACATGGCAACCACGATTCTTATTTCACACTTTTTCACTACAGGGGTTACAATTACGGAAAGCTTTTTGCGTGGAGAACATAAAAAATCTCTTAAATTCTGGGAACGGGTGGACTTTCAAAGTTTTAAAGTGGACTATGATTTATTCTATATTATTTTACATATCTGTGCAAAATTTCAGGCTGATAGGTCCATTTTTGTGGATTTGTATACAACTCAAATCCACAAACAAACAAACAAACAAACAGAATTTCATTTTTATTTATAAGATATATATCTATGCATACGCTAGTGACATCTGCTCATCTCAATTGTGGAATGAAATTAATAATATGTACAGAGCTGCACTACATTTGAATATTTTTCGCCAACTTTGCTAAGAAATGTACTAAAGTAGGAATCAACATACATTTCAATTCGTAAAACAAAAAATATATTAGACAGTATAAATTACGCCTTTCTAACAGCTTTTAGTAAAAGAAACTTCCGTAGCGCTGCTTTAACAAATAAGAATCAATTATTTATTACACAGTACTTCGATCGCCAAATGCCAACATACACCATTTTGCAAGATTTTTTTGTTTTCAGGGAATCATTCGAAGCATTGATTTAACAGCAATCAAAATGGGAAATAGTTATCTATCATTTATATGGTTCCATCGCCAAAATTTAATGCAGGCATATTATTGATAAGTAGCAGTTATTTAAAATATTATTAACTATAACGGGTTTTAATCACCGTTAACTACAATGTACAAAATGCGAGAATTTCAATTTTCTGAAATTTGGCGGAATTCCTCTAACTTAAATCAGTTTACTTAGTTTCGTGAAAATTCTATTGATCGTTTAAAATCGCCTTAATAACTGCATTATTTCTATATGAAAAATCGAAGTATAGCGCCGTAAAACTTATGCGTGTTATTAAAAATGCTATTTCGTTACGTTCTCAGTAATTTGCGCCAAGCCCAAAACTGTACAAATCGGTAGAACCTATTACTTTCTCAAAATCGCCAGATGAGCCATTTTTTTTTCGGCCAAACTAAAAAATATACATATTAGTCTCGGAAATCTCTCAATCCCGTATTCTTTTACACATAAAAAACATTGAATTCCAGCTCTGATTTAACATGAACGCAATATTTTAATTAAAAAAATAACTTTGTAAATAATCTAAACAGAAAAAAAAATCATTATTCTTTTATTTTTACTGCAGGAGTCTAAATAATTTAATAAAATAGCCAAACATGACAACCTCGATGCTTATTTCTCACTTTTTTGACTACAGGGGTTACAATCACGGAATTGCGGAGAGCAAAAATTAGCGTTTTTGATATGTTTTTTTATCAATATCTCCTAAACTAATTCGAATTTTTAAATTTAAATTAGCGGAGGTTCTTTCTCGAAATTTTCCGAACTCGTGGATACTTCGTTCGAAACTCAACGCCCAGCCGTTTAGGTGGAGATGATGCTACACACACAGAGACACACAGACAGACGCGCACTGATTTTAATAGTATAAGAATTTAAAAAGTAATTAAAATTTCAAAATTCTGAGCCTCAGGTATACATTACCGAAGGAATAGGCTCATATGTTCGAATTTTCAGAGTTCTGCGTCCAGTAGTTTTTTCTGGACATCGCACGCATGCAGATTTTCAGACATTCATTTTTATTGATATAGATTGGCGCAAAACTGACTTACTTTCCGTGCCATTTCATGTTTTCCAATGCATGCGATTTTGTTTCACAGTATCACGCTGGCGAAACTCGTCGAGCATGGCATCCTGAAAACAGTTTTTAATTAATAATTAAAAAAGTAATTAAAATTTTAAAATTCTGATTCTCAGGTGCACATTATCGGACTCATGGGCTTATATATTCAAATTTTCAGAGTTCTGCGTGCAGTAGGTTTGTCTGGAGACCGCACACATAGAGACAGACAGATTTACAAACATTCATTTTTATTATTATAGATATAAATTTTTCATGCACTTCGTTTAAACGTATTTCAATTAAAATTGAAAATACGATACACGATATTTCAATAATATTAAAGTTTTGGGATTTTTCATCAACATGGGTATCAAGAAATAAGCTGTTCACTTAAGAGGCGCTTTACAACGTATTCTATTGATGCAGACAAGCAGTATGCAATAACGGGATACGCCACAGGCAATTTTTGCCATGCACAGCGATGCAGCCCTCCTCCAAGGATGCGCCCGGAGGGGGGGGGGAGCTGAAGTGTCTATCAATAATATTAGGTTGTAACGAAAGTTTCCCGCCACCACAAATATCGCCTGCAAACAGTGCACGTTGGTGTGTTGGCTCACATTTTGTCAAACGATATTTGTCATTTGAAAGAAAGATACTTATTTTAGAACACTGTGTTGTTAAAAAATATCGTTATCATTAAGTACAAGGTGTCTGAAATGGAACTATCACGTTACTGGATTACAACCATCATTTACTTCCAGTTCTGTTGCAAAAAGTGCTACAGAATGTCAAAGAATTATGTGTGTAATTTAGATTCTAATGTTGTATCACATGGCACTGTGAAGGTTTGGTAAAAAACAGGGTCCATGCGGGGCCTTCGCTATTAGTAACGGGCCTGCGCGTGTATTTCGATGAGTCATCCAAAGAGGCCTACGGATGCTCGCGTCTTCCCGTATACATCAAGCAATTTTTAAGCTTTCCGATGCTTTGAAACGTTATTAAATGTAGTTTTAAGTAGTGATTGTGTTACTAATTCAAGTACAAACTCATTAACAGTTTCTTTACTATGATACACGCGGACATTAAAGTAAATAGATGCATGTAATTTGAAGGAAAAACAAAGTAGTGCTCACTCTCATGATTCCTTATTTTAGCTTGAATTTTAATATACATGAAAAAATTAAGCTGACTTTTAGTATACATTAAAGTAAACGAATACACAAATGATACAGACATTTTTATGCATTTCTTTATACTGAATGTTTAAGTTTCACATTTTCAAAGCAGTTACAACCATTATTACTTTTAAAATAAATTTAACTAGTAGTTATTAAATTTTCATTTATTAAATATTGTTCGGTTAATATATTAACAAAATATATGACGAGGAGCTGAAATAGAATTTAAAATATTTGATATTTACAATTCACGTATACAAAATTTAAGTACTGATATACTATTTAATTTTTAATCTTTTGTAAGTCGTAGGTATCAGAAGAATTTTTGCTATAATTATAAGTACAACCTGTGCACTGCAAGTCCTTGGAATTTACATGAAAAATAATGTAAATTAATTTAACGAGAAACATTTAGAATGAATTACAAAATAAAGGGTGTTCCATAAATAGTAGTACGAACTTAAAGGGGAGATAATATATCAAAAGGATTAAGAATAACGTAACAGTGTATGATAAAACACGTTTGTTAACTGTTTTTATTTTGGTTAGTTCAAATGAGTTTATTTATCGAAAATTTTACCATTCGAAATGAAAATGATTTATAATTTTCAGTGTTAGTTCCATATACTTTTTCTTCTCCAAAGAAAAAATATAAATTTTAGAAAACCGTACTAGGAAATACCACTAATATTCCAACACCTTTTTTTTAAGTTATTATTAACTGGCGATTGAAAACAAATGTTTTCGTCCCTGCATTGCTGTATATTAGGGTTATAGCTTTAAAAAAAAAAAAAAAAAAAAAAAAAAAAACCTGCTCCACGGACTTTGAATACAAATTAAGATAAACTAACAGCTCTAGGACTTGAAAAATTTCAAGATCCCTTTTCACAAGTTGCGCTAAACAATGTAGTAAACTAAAAACAAACGAAAGAGTGAATTAATTACTTTTTATTATAGCCATTATCTAAATGGAACTTTGAATTTGAGTATGATGAACACTTATACAAAATATTAACTTCAATTTAAGTTTCTACATAATGTGCAAAAATTAATAACATATTTTACAGTACTTCTGCACTGAAACCAATATCACACATTTAGTTGCATTTATAATAAATGATAAATGACATTTTCAACTGAAAGATTTAAACAGATAAGAATGTCTAACTAGTATTACAACGCACGCTTATTTACTAGAATAATAAACTACCCAAGTTAAACGATTTCAGATTAAAATGATTTATAAATAACACATGAATATTAATTCACAAAACATGCTTTATATCCTATAAATTTGTAGAATTTCTAAATACAAGTGTACACTTACCTTTACATTCAGAACTTAAAGTTCGAATTCTATGATTGAATTCGTTGATTTATTTCCATAAAAAAAAGCGCAATCTTCAAAAAATTATTACCTACATCTAAAACACCTTGTCATTAAATCATTATCTGACAAAACTATCACAAAATTGTGTTTTAATTATAAAATAAATTAACGTTTATAATCCCAAATCGCATACAATCGAACAGCGCAAATGTAAATATTAGGCCTCAATGTTTCACTCATTTCTTCCGGTGGCAACGAAGAAGGAGGCCCGGTTGCTAATAACGACGGCCCCGGTCCATGGCATTCAAGGAGCTGAGTTATCTGGCCAGCCTACTGAGGTTGATGAGGGCCACCTGCGAGAACTTGTGTTTTTATGCATCACATAATCTTCATGTACAAGTTCAATCGCTGGGTGCCGCATGAGCTGACTCAAGCAGATTTGGCGGAGAACTTTCGTTACAACCTGATAGTATGTCATTCCGCCCGGACCGAATCTGAAGGAACGAATCCGTCGTATAAAAAAGATTTGTTCCGAGTCTGGATTCGTTCTAAAATTGGTTCCATAATTTGTTTGGCTTAATAGTTTGCAAAAGTGATTTATAACTTTTAATTAAATTGCACTGACCTAAAAATAGCACTTTTCCGCTTTTCATTCGTAAAAACGTTGGACTGATTTTACTTCATTTTACTTCTATGTCTCCTATCTATTTGTGGGAGGGTTGAAGCGCCTTATTTAAGGTTTATCCAAGGTGACGAAAGGTCTTCCAAGTTCAAGCAGTTGTATACGTAATGGCCGTATTCACCAAATACCTAAGTCACGTGTTAACCCACCAAAACTAGAGTCATATGCATGGGTGCCCATAGAAATTTTTTTAGGTGGGAAGGGCAAACTTAAAAAAAAATTTCCAGAGGAGGGGGGGGGGCAAATTTCGCACTTGTAACAATTTGAGCATCGATTTCGCTTTGTCATGAACGTTTGTTTACATCATAACACAATATCCTAAATCACCAGGGGGAGGTGGGGCAAGTGCCCTAACTTGCCCCTCTTATGGTCGCCCATGGTCATATGTCAAATGGATGTACGCTGGATGTCCATTTTACGTCTGACCCTCGTATTGGCGTGGGGGAGGCTAACACGAGTGTCAAGTACTTCGTGAATACAGCCGTTAGAGGGAGTTATTTTTGAGTTTAACTCAACACTGAACCAAGGTTTATCTTGTTCACTACCAACGTCGCGAAGACACCTTCCCGTGCCCATCATTGCATATGTCTGAGTGCTCCGTTGGACTCAGAAGGGAATCTTCATTATTGTAATTTTGCAGTAACCAGAGCCATTAAATTTGGGTTCAAGGTTAACGAAGAAACTGAATGACTCCCCTCGATAAAATTTCTGTGCACGCGACTGAGATTAAGCAATTTTAGTAATGTACGAGAAATAAATTTGGACCGTATATTTTGCAGATTCCCTGCTTGAGGAAAATTGATTTAGCTCAGTATCTCCTAATTTTAAAACTATCGGAGATAGAAGACCAGCACCTCGACTCTACTTATATAAGTACCACCCATGGCAGAGAACAAAACTGTGGCCTTTCTCTTAGTAAGAATGCCACTGACTGATTCGTTTGTATAGTCTTAAAATTCTTTTTAGTGATCATTAATATTGGTTTCTGTCGAGACAGTAAAAAAACTCTTAAAGATATATGTTCTAAAAACAACGTGATTCAAAATGAATATTTTAGTATCTTATTGACTTGAACCTGTTTGATCTCATCGTACAAGGACCCGAGGACATCAAATCTTTCTGCTGAGTCCATTGTTGCTTCCCGGCATGGGTCTTTGGCTGTACATTTTGCAGGCCAGCCTTTGCGCGCGAGCGCATGCGTTGGTTCGCAGCAGGAGCATTACAAGACTCATGCTAAAAAGCAACGATGAGCACAGAAGGGAGAACCGGTTTTCATAGCATCCTTTCTTGTAAGGATGGGAACGAACATTCTAAATGCTTTTTTTGTTGCGCCAGTTTCGCAATGGAAATCTGCAATCCCTTTCTAGTGTCGCCCATTGTACGTGCCCTACCTGCCATTCCCTAGATACGTCACATGTGCAAATCTATGTGTTCCACGTATATATTTATATCAGAGAATGAATCAGGACTCGAAATAAGATTTCAAAGCTGGAAGCAAATAATGCAATGAGCTTTAATAATCTGGCAGAAAAACTGTATTTCGCTCACGGCAAAATCTCCCCTTATAACAGTAAACTTCAGTTGCAATTTTTTTCGCTAAACTTAAAAAAAAAATCAATTGAAAGAAATGCATGAAGGAAAGAAAGAAGCCTCACTTACCTTTTGTAAGCTTTCTGCAATTTCATACAAAAAAAAAAAAAAAAAAAAAAAAAAAAAAAAAAATTAATGGAAAAAATGCACGAAGAAAAAATTCGGTGGGGCTGATTCGGGGCACACGGCCGTTTGTTTAACGGGAAACGTCTATGTCAGCGAGTCGTTTTTAGTGCTAAAGACTGAAATGAAAACAAGACTGACTTCGTTCTAAATAATTTGATTCAATAATAGGCAGTAGTCATCCATATCTTTGCAGAACACACTCCAGTCAATCTTTATGTCAGAGTGTTTGCACAGCGGTTGGTTTCCGCAAGTAACGCAGCCAAGCCTTGAAAACTGATTTACGTATGAAATCGCTCAGGTAATTGTATTTTTGAATAAGTTTCTTTTTTTTATGTTGACATTAAAGACAAAATTGTCGTCTGTCCGCTTCGGTAGTTGCTATACTATGTTGTTTACATCGACAGGTACAATGAGCCCCTGCCTCGCGGTGGTCTAAGTCACCAAACTCCGTTCCCGTAAAAACACGGAAAGTGAAGCAGCACCCGGCTTGGCTAGTGCTTAGGAGGGTGAACTCCTCTCGCGCCTGGGTTTTTGTGGGACCATGTATGCTGAGGGGAGCTGGTGCACGTAAAATCCGTCATTGCCCCAAAGTCCTCCATTTTTAACGCTACCTCAGGGGGTGCCGATTTCAGATGGTTGGTCCCTCATTTGGAATTGGTTCAAAATTTGGGGACCCCGCGCTAAGTCAGACTTCCTCGAACTGGAGCTCCTTAAAATGGAAGCTGCGCCTTCCACCCACCGCCTTCCTATCCGGGGGATCTGGCACCGCTCAGCTGTTGCCAGAGGGCATTAGCAACAACAACAACAACAACACGATCACCTGGCTAACTATACCATAATTACCTTCGTAGTGCAGTTGACGAATTTGCATAAATGTTAAGCGCGGAGAAATAGCAATCGAATGGTGATCGGGTCAACCGGCGGACTTGTCCGTACGGCTTTGGGTTGTATGTAAATCTGTTTGGGCGACAACTTTGGGATTTTATTGGCATCTCTCTCTCTCTCTCTCTTTAGGCTTTCTAAGAAAGTTTCCCCTATATTTTCATCGGGGAACTTTCCTGAAAGAAAGAATGTTGCAAGATTTTGCCTTCCGTAAATCTCTCTCGATCCAAAGTCGATCACAAATGCTGTAAGATAGACCAAACAGATTGGCTTCGAATTTTGGTTTGAATGGCTTGTCCGCTGCACACCAATGATTTTGCATTCCATCACTTTGATGTTCATGTCCCTCAGTTTGATGATGTATTCAACAGATGCATGTGTTGTATCTCCCCTCGTCCTTCGATTGGTACATGTACAGCAACGACAGAGGTGCTCGTGGAGTTTATTAAGTGAGCCTGGACAACTTTGCAACACTTCGCTTGGAGTTCTGCTGCCTGAAATCCGTTTATTAGAGCGCGAAATACGACACTTCCAAAATTTCCATTAAAATCGCTATATCATATTGTTCACATTAGGGATTTTTTGATTTTCAGACAAAAAAATCGAAAATATCGCCAAGCTGGGCTTATTTTTTTATAACATTTTTTAGTCATGTTTGGTGATTTAAGGTAAAAAGTCGCCAGACTTGGAGGCTTTCGGTGCAGTTTGGCCGTAATAGTATTTTTTTCTATAGTTAAAAATGCCTTGTTCATATTACAGCATAAAAAAACAAAAAAAAAAAAACCCTGATGTAGACACCACACGATTTGCTATTAAGCCTATTAAACTATACAAAATTTTTTATGCACTTCAAATTTGTTTAGCAATAATATATTGCAAGAATATTAAGGTTCGATGATTTTTTGACAAATATAAGATATCACCTATTAGGTCCAGTTTTGGAAACTTATTTTTGGTGCCAGTGCCAAATTTGGCGATATTTTGATAAAACTTGCCAAACTTGGAGACTGTTAACAAGATTTAAATGGGATTAACAAGATCGGAAATGGGCTAAAAAACAACAATAATATTGATTAAGAACAATACCTGTCGTCTTCTGATCACCAAATTAATTGCCTTGATTAAAAGAAAGTTCCCGGTAGTATGAAAATGGCATTTTTTAGCCAGAAAATTATCTGAAGTTGCCTTATCTAATTTAGCAGCAAAAGTCTCCTTTTTAGTTGCTGGTTGATACCCTGCATTAGTAACTATACGATAGGATGGTATTGTGATTGAAATGGATGAATATCTCTGAAACTGTTATTCTTATGTGTTGGAATTCTTTTGAGCGTTCCTCTAGAAGAACTATAAATGATAGATATTATTTTCGAGGAAGAGCTTCATTTTGTAATCTTTAATCACATATCAATTTTGTTTTGTTTGAAATGGCCTAATGTCTTTAAAATTAGTTTTAAAGAAAGCCTGCCCATAAAGCACAAGTATTCGAATTCTTTCGGGTGCTGCTGTAAAAGAATTATGATCGAGTTTATACATACGCCATTTACAATAGGGTGTACAGTAGTACAGTACATATGAGTAATATATATAAATTTTATAGTAATCAATGTGTATTTACAACAGTTTACGCACGGACAGACAAACCGAAATTGTATACACTTATCAAACTTGCTAGTAAGTGCTAATAAAAACATGTCAGAAGCTCTTAAATACATTATGAACATACTTCCTAATATGAAGAAATGTTTCTTTTGCGGAAAATAATTTTGAACATCAAACTGTCCAATGAGCTTGATGAAAATTTTAACATGATTTTTGATTTTCAACTCTTTCTTCAATAAAAATACTATATTAATAGTATTTTTAAGGTATGTAGGTAATGATGATAGATACCTATAATGAAAAACGTACAAGCTTCATGCCAAATATTTTTACTGAAGTTCATCATTTAAATAATTTTTAAAAATTCCGCTGGTCGTAATTACCCCACCTGACCCTATACAGAAAAGTCTGACAAAACCAAGACACTTTTTTTCCCCATTATTTAAGCAACTACACGAATAAAGAGCTTCAATTTCTATTTGAATGCTGAATTAAAACGCAGGTTTCAATAATTACTATTTTATAATGAGCAAAAGTTATTTTAGAGGAGAAATTAATTATTTTTTGAAGTAAGCAGGTACCCGGTTTGTCTGATAATATCGCTTAACAGAAAAGAAGGTATCATGTGATACAAAACATGGTTCATTAATCTTAAATACATAACAATTCTTTACCGATTCTTAAAATGTATGACAAGAGGGTAAACCTGTCGGAGAAATTGTCCTTGACTGGCTTGCTAGCCCTTCGTCAGTTTATTTTATTCAATATTTATAGCAGTGTGGATTGAATATTAAACCAACACTATTAAGTTTTATTTTTGCCCGAAATTTGCTGTTTAAAGGTAGGAAGGGGTACTTTAAATATTATTTTAAAAATAAGATATGACCATTGTACCCAAGCATCCACTCTATAACGCAGCATTGGAATACTTTCACCGAGTGCAGAACATATAATGTTCCATAGCTTTTTCATGGATTTTGTTTATAAGATTCATTTCATTATTAAATATATATTAATTTTATTTAAGAAAAGAAAAACCCAACGATCATTAGGAGAATTTTTTTAGAAATAAGTTACAAAAGATAATAAGTGTTACATTGAAGATTTGTATCCCGAAAACCTCTGTATTTCAATCGATACTTTTGCAATCTAAATTCCATGTACTTTCCATGCTTACCTCGAAAAACTTTCCTGCGAAACCTGTGTCTCGAATTCTTGATAGTGTAAACCACAAAAGTCAATGCCCAAAGATCACCTTTCTTCAATAGAAGTGGTATGAGAATTCGCAGCTCTTACTAATCTTAGAAGGCTAACAGAAGCAATAAAGACTTCAAGAGTCTTTGAAACGCATGTGTGTTCAAAAAAGATTGGATGTATTTGTGCAATCTAACAATAAATCTGTTATAATACCACTGTATTTTGTTGTGGAAAAAGTAATTAAAACATTTTTTAACTAAATGCATTTAAAACTTCTGTAATTCGAAAACTATCTCGATTTCTTCCCTTTACCTCGAGATTCGAGATAAAGAGGTGACTTTACATATTTCAAAATTTTTTATCAATTGAGAGAGCTCAAAACATCTATCTATAGTAGGTTGATTTGATTTTGGGAATATGGCCGATTGTCTAAACGAGGGATCTAGGTCGACTATCAACAGAAGGATTTAAGAAGTATGACTAATGATACTTTAAAATTTCTCTCATTCAGATCCAGCAGGCTTAAAGGAGTGAAACTTAGAAGTGGTGCAGAATGATCAAGAAAGTCCCAAGCTGTTCCTTTAACTAGCTTAAAAAACCCCAATAATGTAGACTTTTCTGCAATGCATTCGTCGATAAGAAAGAGCAACACAAAGTAACTTTTGAATAAACTGTTTATTTTGATAAGTTTATCACAGTTTGCTACCTAAAAACACCATATTAAACAGATTGCCACAAAGAGCACTTTTTACAACAATTTATAAATTACATATTTATAAGTACATTTTTTTATATACTCTGTATAACAATGAACAAGTATGAGGCATCATTCTTCCAGTCGTGATTAACGTGTTGTTCGTACTTAAGTGAAAAGAAACAATTTAACGAGCACAAAATGAAAGCACAAAAAATAGAGCATTCAACTCGAATTAAGGAATTTCGTAATTTCTCTGAAATCTGGATTATTGTCTCGCTTAAACAAACGGGACTAGTTGAAACAAACGGTAAGTAAAATCTGGGCAGTGCCAAATGACGAAGAACAGAAAAAAAAGGAGACATGAATCACTGGACTGTAATGATGCGCATGGTGTTAGTAGCACCGGCTCCTTGCCTCCATCCCGTGATGATGACGATGTTGTCTCCACTTTTTAAATACTTCCTTTTCTTCGCTATGTCAACAGCGTATTGTATGCGGCTGTCGACGTCCTGAGTCCATTCTGGTAGTCTTTCAGCTAGCAGGGGAGGAAAAAAAAAAAAACAGAAATCAAGTATTAAAACAAGATTGTGAACTTCTGCTGCATGCTATTTGAGTGTGCACTGTACGTACGGTATTACGAAAGTGGAAAGGATTATACTGTATCCTTCTAAAGTCAACTGTTAAGACTACGCAAAAAAAAAAAAAAAAAAAAGAATTTAATTTATTAAAAATTGAGGTATTCTAAAGGTCTGATTAAAATGTGAAGTCAATAGAAAAGTTTTGCCGAGATTACACATCTGCATTTTTGTTTGTGGATGGTTATTCTGCAGAAAATGGGGCACCAGCTAACGAATATATATTTCTCTTTTTATGGAACGAAAAGTCCTCAGCTCGGTTTTTAGTTAGTTTTACAAGTAACTGAAAAGTTAATACGCAGCCACATTAATTAGATTTGCGATGAAAAAAAAAATTTAACATGCAGATATGTATTATTTAAAACTATCATTGACTTTAACGTTCAGATGAGAACTACCGAATCTGTGCAAAGTGCATAACCTTTAGCCTACTGGTGGTACACCTAAAATGTCTGATGATAGATTAAAAACCACCAATTTTATTTACAATACTTTTCAAATACGGACATTCCACAAATTGGAAGAGAAGCAACTAAAGTTTTTTTTATTTCATGCTATCGAAAATTTAAATATTTTGTGCATAACAACTAGAAAAAAAATACAAAACATATTTTAAATGCACATCCCCAATAAAGATGCATGCAAGATATACAATATATATAAGTAAGAAAAGGATTTTGAGACAGGCGTGATAAAAAATAAAGAGGCCCCAGTTTAACATAAATATAACACTTTTGAAAGCAACATTTGCAACAGTGTACCATCAAGAAAATTTGTAATAAAACTTTACACACTGCTGGTTAGTAGTAAAAAAATTACGTTTCGTTCTTATATTAATTATGCACTCTGGTAAATAGCATTACGCATGAATGAAGACAAAAGAGAAGTCTACGTAATTAAATTTCAAAGAAACAGAATAAAATACACTCATGTCCATAAATTAAGGATAATTCAGAATCGCACAGAAATTGATCTCTAAAATAAAAATTTCACCTGTGGAATGATCACACTCATCTTGAAGAAGAATATGCAAATTACAGGAAACCACCAGATGGCGTGGATGGTACGTCACAATGACGAGAGTGTAAGAGAGGGGTATTATATACCCCTCTCTTACACTCTCGTATATATACCCCTCTCTTACACTCTCGTATATATACCCCTCGTATATATACCCCTCTCGTATATATACCCCTCTCTTACTTCTTTGCCACCATTCCTTATAGGAATGGTGGCAAAGAAGTAAAATTGTTCACAAGCGCTGCGAAAGCCTTTCAGTGAAAAAACCGCATAGTTATGGCACAAAGGAGGCATTTGGATGATGTTTTACGTGGCAGAATTATCGGACGACTGAAATGTGGACGTACTCAGCTGGAAGTATCGGAGGAACTTGGAATCGCCCAGAGTGTCATCTCCAGGCTTTGGCAACGATTCCAAGATGATGGTAATGTGAGTAGACGTTACAGCACAGGTCGCCCCCGAGTTACAACGCCGAATGAGGACCGCTATTTGGCAGTTACTGCCAAAAGAAACAGACGGAGTACAGCATCAGACCTATCTCGTCAGCTCTCTTCAGCTACCGGTACGACAGTTTCAAGGCATACCGTGTACAGACGCATAGGGCACATTGGTCTATATGCTCGTAGGCCTGTCAGATGTGTTCCACTTACCGCAACTCACTGTCGCCTGCGATTAACCTGGAGTAGAGAGCATGCATTGTGGACACCGCAACAGTGGTCTTGTGTGATGTTTTCCGACGAGTCCAGGTTTAGTTTGGAGTCTGATTCTCGCCGGACATTCATCTGGAGAGCGCCAGGTACCCGTTACCACCAAGAGAACACCATTGAAAGACACCGTTACGGTGGTGCAGGATGGCTCGTTTGGGGAGGAATTATTCTTGGTTCCAGAACTGACCTGCATGTTCAGAGTAACGATGACAGGCCACATCTATCGGGATGTCATTCTGGAACAACATGTACGTTTGTTTCGGGTAGGGATGGACGCGAGACGACTTTTTTGCGAGACGAGACAGATTTACAGCTTTTTTGCGAGACGAGACACACATTCTTAACATTACGATATAGGGATTTTTGCGAGACGAGACAAAGCTTTTAGGCTATTTTGCGAGACGCAAGACGCTTATTTTTCGTCTCGCGTCCATCCCTAGTTTCGGGGCGCCATGGGTGCTTAATTTATATTTATGGATGACAACGCCAGTCCTCACCGTGCAAACATTGTAGACGAATGCCTTCAATCGGAGGATATCACCCGTATGCATTGGCCAGCATACTCACCGGACTTGAATCCAATAGAGCATGTGTGGGATATGCTTGGACGACGAATTGCAGCCCGTCAACCCCCTCCCACCTGTCTACCGGAACTTCGGAGTGCATTGCTTGATGAGTGGTGTAATATTCCCCAAGATCAGATTGATCATTTGATACTCAGCATGCCTAGGCGTTGTCAGGCCTGTATTGCATCGTCCGGGAGACATACTACGTATTAACCATCCTACTAACCATGTTATACTGTTTTTTGTAAATAGGTTCTTTTTTGAAATTTGGTCAAGGGAATAAAACTTGCAATTTTTATTAATTATGTCAAACATATAGCATCTGTTTTGCTCTTTACTTTTTGTTTAATAAATAGACTTTACAAATAAGTCAAATTTGTTTTGCTTCTTTCTCTTTCTTTGCCTGAACTTCATTATCCTTAATTTATGGACATGAGTGTAAATGAAGAAATTTTATTTTATAGAATCAGAGGAAGTAACGTGTGTATTCAAACCACTCTTCTCTCTTTTGTCGCCTTAATGTTAATTTTTTTTTAAATAAATCTGACAATGATTTTAATATTGAGAGAGTATACAACAGAACTTTTCTCTAGAGTTCTTTTACTTTTTTATATCCTTACTAGAAAAAACACTAAAAGATTTTATAAAGTAGTTCTAAATCTATGTTAGTTTGCTTTACAGAATTTACAAAATCGCCTATCATTACTGATTAATTGTTATACTAAATATCTATTCATTGTATAAATTCTGATTTTGGATTTGTATAGCTTTCTTTTCAAAATATAGTACGAAGATAAAAGTATGGAATTTATACTATATCAGTTTAACTGTAAATGTATAGTTATATTTTCCTGAAATTCACCCAGATTCCAATCTTTCCCTAGGAAATGTTTCCGACAGCTGAATAATCAACAACATGCGAAACACGTGTTGGCTATACAAACAAATAACATTGAAAATGAATTCCAGAGAACAAGCCTTGAAAAAGTAGGTTATAACACACACAACAGTTTATATCACGTAAGCAAAAAGTGAGAACTTCAGGGAAAAGGTTCTACGTTTTCGATAATTCAATTCACAGTATAAGATTTACTTACATAAATTTTTGGCTTTCACTAAAAGCCTTTTTTCAAGTCATAATAATGGCTGTCAGTTTTGGATAGTTATTACACTAATAAAAGTTAAATGAGCATGAAAAATCGATTAAGAGGAAAACGTAGTATTATTACCATGAAAGGCTAGAAATATGATTTTAAAGCTGGCAGCAAAGAATGGTGTGAGCTTTTCTAAGCTGGCAGCAAAAACCATTCAGCTTACCATAAAATCTCAAATTTTTTAGTATAAACGGTAAATCGCAGTAGCAGTTTTTTTGCTTAACTTTTAAAAAATTGAATTAATGTAATAAGAACAATAACGAGTAGTAAGTTTTTTTTAAAAAACATTTTGCACTTTCATATGTAACCTTAAATACATCTGAAACAGAAAGTAATAAAGTTTCAAATACTCGCAGCTAAAGTTACAGAAAGAATTGTTGATCATCGTAGGTATTTAGGCTAATCTCACGACATGGTTGTCGCGATTTATTTCGAGCCCCGTTACCAAGATTAATTTTCAATTAAAAAACAAGCTCAAAAAAAGCAAGAGAATGCAACGTCACTATTTATAAGGTAGGTTTCTGAATTCGTTAGATATTTAATAATATACCAATTTCATCGGTGACAAGCATTTTTATACATCATCTATGTTTGTTCAAACTAACCATGGAAATTGCTTTCATATTCATTATTATTATTATTATTATTATTAAATAATTCCTTTTTGATAGATCTCAAACTAAAGAACGGAAATAGGGCCAACTCTCTTTGTATCAAAATTTTCTCTGTGTACAATGGCGATTTTGTTTTAAGGTTTACAAGTAATTTAATTTGCGATTAATCACTTTTAAGTAAATATTTATAAAGTAAACAGCAAAAGTAGAATGATTATTTCCTGCACTGTTTTGCTCAAATAATATTTAAGATAAGAAACCTTAAAACTATACTGGCTATAGAAATATATATTTTTCTTACTCTACATAACAGTGTCATACACTGAAAGCTACTAATTAGTTTATTCATCATCTTCTGTATCTAAATATTCATTCATGCTAACTTAGAATAAGGTAAATGGACAAGTAATGGACGATGTACTTATAATGTGGACACTAGTTACATATACTTATGAGCTTATTTACAAATAAGCTCTAAGTCAACCCTGAAAACAACTGAAGTAAAATAATTTCTTTTTGTCTTTACTTGAAATCCTTTACTGGTATATTGACCTTAATATGCTTTTTTAATTGTTATTCAATTCCCCCCCCCCCGTTTAATCACCTTAAGAAATTTACCGGGCACAAACCTGACAGAATCCTAGTTAGACACGAATGAGACCATCTACATAGAACGATGGCAATTCAGAAATAAAATTCTTAATTTGTTACAAAGTGCTTTCGTTATAATGATTTCATTATACAGACTAGATTCATCTATATTTCAAATGCAGGCCAACAACTTTAAAATGTTGTCTTCATTACAGTACACGTTCTGTTATAGTTCTTCGTTATACAGTGAGAGAAATCAAATAATTTATATAAGAAATACACACTGTGTAAGCGATAAAATGAACTGTTAATCAAACCAATTTAAAAAATCTGATTAATCTCAACAGATATATGTAGAACAAAGTCTCCTTACTACGAATTTCTCCGTATAAACGAAATATTTAATCGGAACGTGATTCTAAGGCATAAATAACATTAAAAATACTCTCAATCTAACGAAGCGCTTGCCTCCTTATAACGGATAACGAATTTTTTCCAACTTATCTTTGAGATTTTTTAATCATTTTAGAAGAAAGCTAATTTTTGAGCATTTCACCTGCTGAAACCACCTAGCACTGGTCATTCCACAGATTAAGTCAAAAACCACATCAGTGTTTTCACTAGAGCGCGAGAACGGGAGAATCTCTTTTTTCTTTTTCTCGCATTAAAAATTATTACTGCGAGAAATTTGCACACCCTACAAATCGGTTTCTCAAAAAAAAAAAAAAAAAAAAAAAAGATTACACCGAGTGCAAAAGTGGATTCTCAAGAACTAAAGTCTGGAAGAAGCAAAAGAAGGGGTCTGGGGGTTCCTGGGAACATTCTCATCCTGGGGGGATCTTAAACTGGGTTATTTTTAATGCATGTACCTGTGCTTGATTTAGACTTGGAGGTCCAGTCACACTCAATAAAAATAACTAAAAATCATAAAATACCTTGATTTTGGGTATTTACCTTACAGAGGAATAAATACCCATTTATAAATACCTTACCCACTGGATATTGACCCAACCCAAATCTATTAGCGAAAAATTCTCACCCAGTTTTTTTCTGTAAGGAAAACCCTGCACATTATATCGAAACCATTAAAAGAGGTTTATAAATGGAAGAAAATGTGCCTGACTACATTCAGCGCACTTTTAAAATGTGTGAAAATTTTTATGAAAATTTAACATCACTGAATACAAAGCAATGTAAAATAACGGAATTTTTCAAGTAAAATAAACATAAATAGCACTACATATTTTATTCTCTAAATTTGATAATTGTCTTTACTTTCGAACATTTCATTTGTTCATTGAAAAAAAAGCAAGAACACATGAGTTTAACAAATTTATAATATATCCTAATTCATTTTTAATTAAAAGTATAATTAAATACTTTTAAACATCGAATAAACTGTAAAGTTTGTAATATTTACGGAAATAACTGAAAATTTTCTAATTTCTAACAACGAAATTTTCTCTATGTTGAATATTTCAGCTGGAACCAAGCGAGTTCATTATTGGGAGATTCTACTATATATACAGCGTGATTATAAAAATAAACTATCCTGATAGATGAAACTTTAGCAGCCTATCCGTCAACCAATCAAAAAGAAATTTTAGATGTTGACATCTGTAAGCATGTGCTCGACATTGGGATTATTTGTAAAACAGAACTCTCACGGTTACTCTTACAGTGAAAAAGATCGGAAATAAGTGGTTTTGGAACAATGCATGCATGGCGAAAATTTGCAGCGTGAAAGATTTGTAAAAAAAAGTTGCAAAGGATCAGCAGAGAGATGGACTCTCACAGAGAGAAGGTGCGCATTAGCACAGTTTGCATAATTCATTGAAATAGACACTAGAAATGTTAAACTAACAACAGAATACTTGAAAACTTTTAATTCCAATAAAAACAATTTCCCTTTCCTCTCTTGAGCGCTATCAATGATTCTTTACAGTGCTCTTCTTTGCAAAAGGTTTTACGCCGCCAATTTCGACAAAGTGATAGGTGATATTTTCAACGAAGTATGGAAATATCGATATAATTAAGCAATTAAAGCTTTAGACGAAAAATACTACCATTACCATTAACTATTAAGCTTGCGCAGCTACTGAAAATTAATATAATAACCTTAACTATTAAGCTTGCGTAAGCAATGAAAAGCTTTATATATACGTACAAATATTTACTCGCCTGCAGAATTCTCCAAGTTGATATTGCCTTCTATTTTTGAGTACTAGTACAAAATCTTAAAAGAATATCTTCTCTAGAATGCTGACTTAAAAACAAAACATTTACTTTGTATTAAATATAAGTAAAATATAATGACTGCATGGAAATGAGCATGCACGGATAAATTCTATTGCCGAAGTTATTTTCAATAAATTGGACATGAATGCAATGTAACATACTCACGAACATTACATTTTCCCTGAATAGAATAATATACCAGTCTACAAAAATCTTATACGACAGTTTTAACTTTGAAAATTTTCTTTTGGAACCACCACAATTTTCCTGATTCTGCTTATAAAGCTGTACATTTTCAATGATCTTATTTCATCATTTAAACCCGAGACAGGACTTGCAAGGTTTTGCTCATTTCCTTCAGTAACTAATGCATACATCAAAAATAGTATTATAAATTTTCTGCATATAATACTTTTTGCTGTTTAAATCTTGAAGAAAAAGATAATTTGTAGACATTAGCTTTTACATGCTTACATATCAATGAGCTCATGATACTATCTCATCAGAGAAAAAAGCTTAAAAATAGATAAAGGATCTTACTATGATTTGATTTTCCGTCCTTGATTCTGATATTAAATAGATAAGTGTAAGGGTCTGATAATTTTGGACCCCCAATTACAGCTTTATTTTAATAAAGTTTGAATACTTCATTCATATTTAGATATCATATTTGACACCTAGTCTAAATGTTATAATGATAATTTCTAATTGCATCCCCATGCGCAACTTTCCTAAAGATTATGTACGAGTAATACGAAGAAAACCTAAAAGAATATTTAACTGAGTAAACCCTCAAGCCAACCATCTAAATTGCTTTTCAAATCGACTACTATCACCGGAATCGTCGGACAGTGCTTTTCCTCATCATTGTCCTGTAACCCATTACTTAGAGGCAGTGGCGTACACAGGATTCGCCACAGCCTGTATTCTAGGAGGGGGTCTCCTCAAAGTTGCGACACCAACCAACCACCTAAAAAAATGGGGAACTTTTTTTTTTTTTTCTCGTTAATTTGACTACCTTTTATAAAGACAACCTGCACTTCAATAAGTTTCTGAATTATGTTTCCTTTAGTTAACAGATTAAAAGATTTTATAAAGTTCTTATTTTATGTATTAAAATGTCAAGAACTACATGATGATTTTACGATTCAAAGTTGATGTCTGTTTTGGGAGGTGTCCAGACCCCCTGGACCCCTCCCTTGTGTGCACCACTGATTAGAGGTAGTCCATAGGGGATTGCTTTTCTTATGCCTCTGATGAAAGTCAAATATCCTAAAATAGGTTCGCCAATAACTGTTGCTGGTTTACTAGGCAAAGAATCTGGCCTACGCCTGTTGCGCGCCGCAATGGGAGATCCATTATTGAATAACTGACTTCAAAATGCACCTGAATCTCTAGTTCGAATATCCTAGACATTTATATACCTTAAGCCTGGATGAATGTTAATTTAAATATTAGATAACAAAATCCCAATATTTTGTGTAGTTACAATTAATGTTTAGAAACTGTATATATATGGAATGCAGAGAAGATAAATATTGTTACAAATTTTTGGGGTGATCTGTTCCTCTGGAGTTTCATTTGGTCTAAAATACATGTTCTATGCAGCAAATGGTTAAACTTCGTATTTTGCTGCATGCGAATTGGTTAACTAGAGCACGAGATGATCTATCTTCATATGTGAAATTCTTATTGGATACCATTGGGATGTGACGATTTCTCGACAAACATAAGCGATATTGCCAAGCTGAGTTTGATTTCGGGGACTTCTTTTGGCACTAAAATTAGTGATAGTTTGGCAAACGTTGGCAGGCAATTTTGGGTATGGCCTTTGTGCGATTTGTTTTTCTGCAAAGTATTGTGCTAATGAACTACGAAAAAGGTGCGGAAATTTCTAGAAAGGGAAACACTTGGAACCTCCGAGATACGCCAAACGTCCTCGAAATGTATAAAAAGATAGTAAGCCGGACAAGTCGGTAGTTGTTTCAATTGTCAGTCAAAGCGAGATCTAGAAAGAGTTCCGAATTGATAACCAGTGTAGCATCACGCTTTCGGCTGTTTCGTGAAGCAGTTAGCGAAGGCTGCCTGCGTCCACTGTTAGGATGGAGTAAATTATATGTTGTGAAGTAGTGACGGATCCACTCGGCGCTCTTCTGAGTCTGTTGTTTGTAGACTGCTTTTATTGTTCGAGAATTACTCTTTCTGTGGAAGCTGTTGTGCTCAACTGACTTATTTAGTGAATTCCTTCATCTTGTTCGGCGAGTTACAGAAACGATAAAGTTTGGGTTCCGTTTTAACGTCTCTGCTGATTCCTGGAATATTCCGAACAGTCTGAGCTTCCAACACATTTACACCAGTTCGCCCGTCAGCTTCTTTCAGAAGAGAAACATTGTTTTTGCAACGATACGCTAATACTGTGCTTTGCACATTTCTTCTCGAGAGCAAAATTTCTTTGCTTTTTCTTCCTTTTTATCATTTAATAAACTGGATGTTTAACGATGTCTAAAGCTAAAAAAAAAGTTTAGTACCAGACACTATCCTATTGAAGCCTCTTTCTTTCTTTTTATAACTAATGGTTGTAAATTCTCACATTATTTTCGCATAAGTGTGTCCATCGGACTTTATTAATCCATTTCACTGACTTATAGGAGTAGAAGAAATAATAGATTATTAACCAGAATTTGAAAATTAGCGATGAGCTATTACAGTTTTGTGTAATTTTACCTTAAAAAAAGGAAATTACACAAAACATTTTAAAATAATTTAATATACACAGCAAAAGAGTGCATTTTTAGAGAAAAGCAAGGTGAAAAGTCAAGCTTTTTTTTAAGCTGAAAAATTGAAAACATACATACCACTAAAATCAGGCTCTGTAAAAATCATTTCAGAAAATTTTAATGAAAATATATAAATCTATAAAATTACTGAATACATTCAAAAATGCAAAACTCAAATATCCAAAACGAAAATATTTTATATCTTTAATAAGAAGTACATACATCTTTTTAGGAAAATAAAAGCAGATTCATAAGTCATTAAGAAGGAGATAATTGTACGATTCAAAGTAACTTTTTTAAATTATTGTATCTATTCAAAATTTTAGCTTGTTTATAACCCCTTTTTTAATACAAAGGAATTTTCTAAGAAAAATAGTTCATACCAAACATTACTTCATCGATTTCTAAATCATAATTGCTTTTTGTTAGCTGTATGAGCTTATTCACACAGATTTTAAAGCTAATAATAACAAATTATATAGCATTTATAAAAGGCTTATAATTTGTTGATGCTTTACGTATGAAATTTTAAACTTGCATATTTAAGTAATTCCCATTATTTTCCCTGTTGAATGAGGATTTCCAACTATTAAGAAATTTTTAAAATGCACTTCAAATAAAATCTGCATTAATAATTTCTGTACATATTCTAGGTATTTAAAACATATAGACAAAGTAAATTATCAATTAAAGCAAATTTTGCTATAAAAGAAAGACACATCCAATGCATGTATACATCTTCCTGTAATTTTTTCAGATTCTTTTTTAAAATTACCTATATTTTACTATATTAAAAAACTAAAAAAGAGGTAAGTTTAGATCATATAGTACTATACAGATTGATTTTACAAGTTAGAAGATCTGTAGGAGGGCGAGGAAAATTCTAAACATCCTCACAATTCATTACTCCAACCGAAACGGGAATTTTGGTCCTTTTCACATACAAGTCCACTATCAAAATTCTAAAGTGACACTAAAAATTATTTGGTCATTTCTTTTTTTTTTTTGCGCTATATGCAATATGCTGTTTAAAATATAAGCACAATATGCTACGCCAGTGGTGCGCAAACTATTTCATCTGCGACCCCCTAATTTGTGTAAAATTTTGTCGCGACCCCCTATTTTGAGTAAAATTTTGTTGCGACCCCTAAATAGACAATACACATTTTGTTTAATTGAAAACAAAGTTACATTGAAATTCTTTCTGAGAGTTGCTCTTACAGGGTGTTTTTAAAAGAGTGTCGTGACGTCATCGATTGAAATAACGCGTTTTTAAAATAGCGCACCAAACTTATAAACCACCATAAAATGTTATAAAAGTTGTAACATAAAAATCAGTTAATGAATCAACACATAATTTTATGAAACAATGCTTTATTTATGCATATGGATATAAATATTTTTTAATGAAAAATACTTAAAAAAAACTTTACATCATAAAAAGTCAATGTGAAATATGTGCTTGCAAAGAGCTCATGATTGCTTCTATGTTCGGATAGGTATTGGAAATTGCAAGTAGTAAGTCATCCTCTGGATCCAATCGAGATCGATGTTTTGTTTTAATGGAAAATAATTTTGAAGATCACTATGCATGATAACGTGGTTTTGAAGCCCTGTGATAACGATCGCGAATATCGCGCTCGTAAAATAATTGTCAGTGTCTTCTCTTGTATTATTTCAGTTCTTTAAAATGAATAATTGTAGATTTTTCATAAATTTGAATCTCTTTGAATTTGGCGACCCCCAAAAATTTTCTCGAGACCCCCGGTTTGCGCACCGCAGTGCTACGCAATCGGGCCGCATGTACATAAATGCACCATTCTCTCATATTTTTGCTTTAAATGTTAGAGTTCTCAATAAACTCGGCACGGTAGTAGTCAATATGGTTTAATTAGCCCTGAAATATATATATATATATATATATATATATATATATATATACACCTAAAGCAACATAAATGTGAAAAATCAATAATTTCTGTTGCTACTGCTACAACTATATCATGCGTCCTGATAAATTCCCAATGTTTCAGTGAAGTTGACATGATAAAACTCCTGCCATTAGTTTGACATTTGGTGACAGCTTCACTTATTTGTCAATAAACGAATGATGTACCACCTTATTCAATGCATGATGTACCATTAGTTTTTCATCTATATTTTTACAGTCTATATTTTTATTTGGAAAGTTAAAGGGAATTTTGTGAGAAACTGCCGATGAATATAACCAGTAGCACACTTTGTAAAAACCTAAAATTGATTTTGAGACAGATTCACACGTGGCTGGTTTGATAAAACATTATTACAAAAGCAATATTTACTGTTAGAATTCAAAATGTTCTATTTTACAAGTCTTCGAAAGTTTTAAATTTTTTATTTCAGTCATAAATATAATTTGTAATTTGGTATGAATGTAAAGTTATTTGTAGACTATCACTGTTTAGATTTAGGTATATGGAATCCAAATTATTGACAGAATTACTGGATATTAATGTAATTGTAAATTTGATGAAAATAAGGCAGTAAGAATTAAAAGAATGTCATTATTATACCTGAAAACTTTCTTCCCCCCCCCCCCCCACACACACACAAAAATATTCTGCAAAATCTTACGATAGTAATGTTTCTCACCTGTAAAATGAATAGGTGCAATTCCTCTGAATAATTGTGCTTGTCTTGTAGTTAAACCCACCCTTGAAATCGCAATGATTGGACATCTAGGTCTGTACTTTGAAATCAGATGAGCTGTCCTGAAGAACAAAATGATGAACAAAAGAATTAGAAAATAGAAAGGATTTTGAAAACGTGATGTGAGAATAAATTTTTTATTGAACTAAGATCTGGAGTTTATTAGTAATAATATCAACTTGCTAGCCCACAAGTTTCAGAAACGCCGAAGAAAGAAATCCATTTAAAATCATCTTTTAAAAGAAGGTACTGATAGTAATGGATTGTTCAAATTATAATCATTATTAGTTAATTTTAGAGTGCATGAAATGTGGTATTTTTTGGAACAAAATTAGCATGGATTTAAAATCTAATTGTTGTCTTGACAATTAAAAAGTATTTCCTTTCTTTTAAACTGCTCCTCTTACTGAACGTGTTAACGACAAACAAGTGGATACTGGTAAGACAGGTCTGTGGACATCAGATATCTTCTCCAAGTTCTAAAACGCGATTTAAAAGTTTAAATTATGGAATATATCAATTCCCACACAGTGTTACGTAGTTGCAAGTCTCGTGACATTTGAATTTAGATTGAAAGATTTAAAACTCACTTCTCTTGAAAGCAAAGCCAACTGCTCTTGAAAGAGAAACTAATTTCACACACTTAAAACGAAAATTAAGATTTCAGTAACTAAAATTTGAACTTCCGAGCTTTTCTGTTCGATAGGAAATTATATGTTCTTTTCTGACAGTGAACACATAAACATCGTTTGTTAAAATTCTTGACTGTTAGCTCAAAATAAAGTGATATAAACCATACCTTCCTGTCGTCGTTAATACTATGATGGCAGCCGCTAAGGATTTCATAGCTGCATTGACAGCGGCGATAGCAACAGAAGTGGTGGCATCCGTTGGAATAGGTGTTTTCAGCATCAAGTCGCTGAACACATTTTTGTGGAATACTGCTGCCTCTGCTTCGCAGCAAATAGCGTGCATGACTTGCACGGCTGCAACCGGATAGTCACCCTTAGCTGTCTCTCCTGAAAGCATGACACAGTCAGCACCGTCCAGAACAGCATTGGCGACATCGGAACTCTCGGCTCTCGTGGGTCTAGGTTTCTTTACCATGCTCTCCAGCATCTGAAACGAGACAGGTGTTCACAACCGAAGAACTAAAAGTTCATCATGAAATTTATTCAGAACTTATTTAGTGGTTTCTTTACGTAGGGTGTGCCAGAACTCCAAATTTCAGAACTAGGATTATTTTGGCAAAATCATTCAAAATATTACACCATTTATAATAATCAAACGTGGCTCATAGTTTTTTTAATTCCTATTAAATTTTAGGTATAAGTAGCAGCGATAGCTCATTACACGCTATATATTTTGTCTAGTTAATTTGTAAAAACAAACCATTTTTTAAAATCCAATTTGGTTTAACCTAGGAAATAAGATAATTCATAATTGAATGTTATACTCTCAGAAATTTGCAGTTCCGCCCGATCTTACATGTTAAAGCCAATAAAAATGGAAACCTTGTATGTTTGACACATCCCTCCATATCTTTTGAGTACCTAACGTTTTGGCTAAAGTCGGGTTTATAAATTAAAAATTAGTAAAATCTACATCAGTCTTAATTTTATCACGCAATGATTGTATCCATTTTGTAACTATACTAATAAAAAAATCTAAATCTTAAAATCTCGTAAGATATAAAAATTTAGGGTACTTTTTCGTTAGCCGGGAGCAAATGTCGCCAATTGTGACCCAAACGCGAGCCAAGTCGCCAAGCGAAGCGAATGACAAAACAGTCAACGGAGTAAAAATCGAAAATGTTCAACTATAAACAAATATTAATGAATTGTAAACAAAACAGTTTTACCCAAAAAGAATGCTTATAATTATTGGATTTTCCAGAATACGGTGATGTCCTTGAGAATTTGCTCAAATGGATCATTTACTCCTCGTCTCCACATAAATTCAGTATTTGTCGTCCGGCATTGTTCTTTCGCTTTGTAAATAAGCTCTCGTCTATTTCAACTATTTTTCAGGACCACTGATTTCCCCCCCCCCCCCTCACGTTCCGTTAATACTTCTACACAAACTTCTCTTAAGTAGTTGTTCCAATCTACAACTGTATTATGATTCATATCCAATACAGTTGGTTGTATGGTTCTAAGAACTTTGGCGGAATTCTACATTTGGCCATTTTTCGCTTGCGCCCGGGTAACGGAAAAGTACCAAATTTAGCAATGCATTATAAGAAGTCAAATCCTGTCTACAAAGTCGCGTGGACAAAAATCTGGGCGTGAACGGAATAGCACCCTTGTGCTAATAATGCATACACTAACAGAAGATATATCACATTTGTAGTTAAAGACTTTTAAACGATTGTAAAAAAATCAAACGAGTTTTGCTGTATTTCAATATGCTTATACTGGTTGATTCTGTGTCTCAGTTCTAAATTAGGTAGCTCCTCGGTTAAAGCGAACAACTCGGTTGCGTTTAGTATCTCTTAACACGGAATTTCGGATAAACGGGGACTCAGATAATTGAGATTCTACTGTACAGTAGTTAATAAACAGAAGAAAAATTGCATTTAAATGAAACAGTAATGCAAGAAAAATAATAAAAGTTAACCGCATTACTTAAGTGATCACGCTCGCTAAAAAGTGAGAGGCTTTTTCACACGAAAATATTCAAAAACTTACTTGAGTTGCGCAGATGACTGGTTTTCCAGCAATATTGCATTTAGCAATCATCATCTTTTGGGCGAGGAATACTTTTTCAGTAGGAATTTCAATACCAAGATCACCACGAGCTACCATGATGCCATCAGACGCCTCAATGATCTCGTCGATTCTGTGAATAGTTAGAAATAATATTTTTGTCAATGACAATTATCATAAACTTATTTTAATACTAGAAGATAAGACCGTTGTGCAGGCATTTACAATAGGCTCTAGAAAAAACATACGACAGAAACATGTCTACACTATATATTTAATCTTAGTCTACTTACACTAATTGAAAATAAGTAACTTCGCATATTATACGAGTAGAAATCGGAATTTCCAAAATCGGAAATCGTACAAACATGCAGATGTTATTAACTTTTTAATCTTTTGGGAGTACTGGTGGTAGAATGTTTTATCTTGGAGTGGTTCATCGGAATTATTAGCGAGTCAGTAAGTCAGGGATCAGCGTAAATTTATAGAGTAGGATGAGCATTCGGATTGCTTTTCGCAAATTATTATTTACAAACATAACTTGTATATATATCATACGCAACTTATCAAATTTTTCAATTCCTATTATTAGGTCACACTCTCCCTATCTATATCTTGTACAAATTTTCAATCCTTAATAAAATACTTTTTTATTCATCCACTCAAGTTCAAATACATTTTTTTAAACTTGTAGTGGATGACAATGGATATTAATACAGTTTTGGTTCCAATCAACTGGATAATTTATCTACAAGAGCACCCAAAAGATTCGAAATACATTACGCTCTATGGGCCGAAATTCATCAAACTCGCATATCTCAAAAACTAATAGAAATGGAATGTTGAGACTTTATATTCAGGATTGTTGTAATATCTAGTTGTACATCCGCCATCTCGGTCCCATTCGACTGGATAGTTTATATACAGGGCCGCCCAAAAGATTTTCTATACATTACGCTCTATGGGCAGAAATTTATTAAAGGGTATTTTAGAGGTATTAGACTAGTTCAAACGACTAAGAAGTCATATATGCTGTTAAGGATTACAAAATTAATTTTTCCATCGAAGAAAATGTCTATCATTTATAGTGCTGCTGCAGGATCACTCAAAAGATTTCCAACACTTTACGGTCAATGGCAGTTTTAGGGACATTCATCCATTTTAAGCCCAATACCGTCCTACCAAGTTGGGTAATGGTAAGACCACGCCACGTGCCTCTCTCAAGAATTACGCCAAAAGTCACCAAGCTTGGGAGACGTGTGTGTGTATGTATGTATTTAACTCTCAAATCTCAAACTATTAGTCGTAGAATGTTGAAATTTCATATATAAGATTGTTGCAACATCTAGTTGTGCATCTCGATTTTTGGTTCCAATCTATTGGAGAGTTTATTTACAGGGCCACCCAAAAGAATTTCAATACATCAATGTCTGTGGACATCTTCAATATGTTATATTTGTAGTCAGTCATTGTTTGGTCCATGCCCAAAATCTCGCCATTTGTCATCGACTTAGGCGAGTTTTGCCAAAATATCGCTATTTTATTTCGCATTATTTCGTATAACTCAAAAAACTTTAAACCGTTGAGTGTTGAAATTTGTATTTAGAACTATTGTAACATCTAACTGTGCATCTCTCTTTTTTTTTCCTTTCTTCAATCCCTACTATTAATTCACACTCTTCCTATATATAATTATATATCTTATTCAAATTTTCAGTCGTTAATAAAATACTTTTTATTCATCCACTCAAATTCAAATAGTTTTTTTAAATGTTAATTCATTACTTAAATGTAATTAATTAAATTTAAGAAAAAGTAACTAAAATAAAACTTTTCTTTGTTGACCTAAGTAGGAATTGGCTTAAATTATGCTTCAACTTAAGTCGAAGATGACTTGCTACGTTCCAGGTTATTTTCTGGGTCATAAAAATAAAAGATATACAAAATTTCTCTGTGCTAGTGAAACATTACAAAAATCTATTAAGTGCATGTATATAGTTACCCGTGTTTAATTTAACTCAGTTTTTTAGTACATTGCAATGTAATTGCAAACAAAAATGAAGTATTTGTTTGAAAAAAAAGCTAATTTTCAGAGCGATTAGCTACATTTTTTGGGGCTTTTTTTCCCCCCACTTCTATTTAACTGCAATTCACCAAACTTGAGAGAAATTAGTTTCCTGTAAGACAGTTCCCCGTATAAATTTAATATAAATAATCTGGAAAGATCACTTTTGTGTATCTACATCTTTCATTTTCCGTGACAACCCATAAGGCGTCTACTCTTCTAGAAATACTCTATATCAAACCATCTATAAAAATTTGAATTTTAGGCAGGTTAAAACAATCATCAACGTGTACAACTGATCCCTGAAATCTGCAGTATAATTAAATTTTTGTAGGGTTTGAAAATACCGTGTAAAAATACCAAGCATATATACTTTTTTCAGAAGTTTAAATCACTAGCTGACCCGTGCGAAAATTTTGCATAATATCGTATTTAATACTACAACTGTAAATATTATAGTGTGGAAATGAATAAATGTGTCTATAAGTACATAATATTCTGTTAAATATTTTCACGGGTCAGCTAGATGTTTGATTGGAAATCATTACCAACAGGTAGCCCTGTTTTCGTCAAAAGTAGAAATTATAAGCTTTAACTGGGTATTTAAAAAGTTTTTTTGGGGTCGCGTATTTAATGAGATCTAGCAGCGCCCGTTTCACTTCATGCCGCCCACCCGGGGGCGCCAGAAAAATGCCGCCAAACCTACTAGAAAATGGCAGAACAAAATATTCTGCCTGCGACTGATGAATACAACTCACTGAATTATCAAAATGAGACGACTCTATTGAAAAGACAAAATAAAAAGTTCTTTTAACCTCATTTAAATATTTATTTTACAAACTATTTACAAAAAATCCTGTATTTCTAGTTACCTTAACCTCAATCATCAATCCAATCTATACAAAAAATCATAATAACAACTCCCAGCTGTTCTTTTTTTCTTACATTTTTTATCTGTCGTTGCCACTCATTTTTGAAGAAAGTATATTCAATTCATCTGACTCCATGGCAACCTGGAATCATGGAGTCTGTTACATTCTTTTTTGGTCACGTATTTAATGAGATCTAGCCGCGCCAGAAAAAACACACCTTTGAGAAATAATATATATGATTTGTTTTTTATTTTTTTTATTAACAAAAAGATTTTTCCGAATTTTTGCATGTTTTTCCTCAAAAGTAGAAATTATAAGCTTTAACTGGGTACTTTTTAATGTTTTTTTGTTCAAGTATTTAATAAGATCTAGCCGCGCCAGAAAAAAACACCTTTGAGAAATAATATATATGATACTTTCTCTTGACATATAATACATAGCACTTGCATTACTACTTACTTTTTAACACCTTCATGATTTTCAATTTTAGGAATAATTTGAATGTGTTTGCCCTTCTCACCGAGAATTTCTCGAATTTCTTTGACACCTTTGGCATTTCTAATAAAGGAAGCAAAAACCATATCTACCTGAAAAATTAAAAAAAAAAAATACTTTAAAATTTTTTAAATATTAAGTGCTTTAAAATTTCAGACGCAATAACACCACAATGGAATATTAGAATTATATCAGAGCATTTAACCTATAATTTTAGCTTGGGGAATCGGGAATTAATGTCGCTTTTTAAGTATGCCAGTACTTCGTCAAGCCGAAATTAAATTTACTAATACGAAAGTGGGCATGAATGCGAGGTTATATAAATGCTCGATAAGAGAGGATTTTCCGAAGTTCGTAATTTATGGAATGTACAAGGCCATAACGTTGTTTTCACACATCCCTCTCTCTGTCTGAAAGAAAAAGGTGTTTATACAGTGGTTTCTGTAAAATGAAACACACAAAATACCCAAAAATCAATTTCAGGATATTTTGGAATTCTCCCTTCTAAAGAGGGTGCGAGTAAACTAGTTCAAGTATTTAACTAGTTCACTAGTTTAAGAGGTTCACGTAAACTAGTCAAATTTGATTAAAAATAATTTTTCACGTAGCGTAGTTTATTTTTGCGTAGGTTCCAGGAAAAAACGAGTACTTAAATTCAAAATTGAATAGAATTAACAAGAACATAGATCTTTAACCTACGCCATGGAAAATTATCTGAATGGGGGAGAATTTCTTGGCAGCGAAGATGCAATACCTTTTACAATTCTACATCAGTTGATGTGCACTTTCTACAGATTTCGCCATTAAGATTATCGTGGAGAAGAGAGCAAATTTTAATTTCATGATTTCTTACATCTTGTTCCAATCCAAAGAGCAGATCCTGCTTGTCTTTTTCAGAAACAGCGGGAAGATCAACTTCAGCTCCAGGTAAATTGCAACCTTTTTTGCTGCCCAACATACCACCATTTTCAATTTCACAGTCCACAAAGTTACTTCCTGAAGAGGGGAAAATAACATGAATGAATATGCAGTGCAGTACTACAGAAAAAATCCGGAATCAACGAAACCATGCTGATTCAGAATTATTAGCTAGATTTCTTTTTTTTTTAATCTTTTCTGTATATGTTACCACTTAGAGACAGAAAAGTAAATTTCCATTCACAGTCATCCAATTGCCATTGGCATACTTGTACAAATTTTGTTAACTAAAACACATACACAAATCAAATGCTTATTCAACCTTAAGCCTAAAAGCTGTATATAGTGCTTACAGCTCTAATTTCAGTTTATAGTAATCAAAATTATTACTTTCAAATAATGTCAAAACTACTTGCATTCAATATCGTACGATGACTTTTCAATAAAAGCAAGGTTAGTCCCCTCCTCCCACCCACTTTTCAAGGGAAGAGGGCGAGAGGATTCAACTTCATGCTCTGTTACTTTATCGTACCGTGAACAAAATTTACATTTCTTTCTTTTTACTTCCTTGTACGTAGTAAAGGAAGTAATGTGATCCCGAAAAATTTTGGGGGCCAAATTTCGACGAAAAAACCGATTTTGACTACCTCTAAATTTAATTAAAAATTTTTTTTCGATGCATCTCATCGTAAGCTAGCATGCACGATCATATAAACGCGTCTGCAACTCATTTTGACCAGCGGCGAGTCTATTGTGGCCAGTTTTTCCATGCCGTCTGTACGTACGTACGTACGTATGTACGTACGTATGTATGTAACTCGCATATCTCAAAAACTATTGGTCGTAGAATGTTGAGATTTGATATTTAGGATTGTTCTGTGATCTAGTTGTGCACCTCCCCTTTTGGTGGCAATCGAATGGATAGTTTATGTACAGGACCGCTCAAAAGATTCGAAATACATTACGCTCTATGGGCCGAAATTCATTAAACTCGCCTAACTCAAAAACTATTAGGCGTAGAATGTCGAAACTTCATATTTTGGATAGTTGTAACATCTAGTTGTGCACCTCCCCTTTTGGTTCCATTCGACTGGATAGTTTATCTACAGAACCGCCCAAAACATTCGAAATACATTACGCTCAATGGGCCGAAATTCATTAAACTCGCATATCTTAAAAACTATTAGGTGTAGAATGTTGAAACTTTATATTTAGGATTGTTGTAACCTCTAGTTGTGCACCTCCTCTTTCGGTTCCATTCGACTGGATAGTTTATCTACAGAGCCGCCTAAAAGATTCGAAATAAATTACACTCTATGGGCCGAAATACATCAAAGCGTTTTTTAGAGGTATTGAGCTATTTCAAACGACTCAGAAGTGATATATTCTGTAAAGAGTTAGAAAATAAATTTCTCCATTTAAAAAAGTGTCTTTATCATTTATAGTTCTGCTACAGGGACACTCAAAAGATTTCCAATACATTACGGTCAATGGCAATTTTAGGGGCATTCATCCATTTCAAGCACAATACCGTCCTACCACATAAGTTAGGTAACGGTCCGACCACGGTCACGTGCCTCCCTCAAGAACTATGCCAAATGTCGCCAAGCTTGGCGACTTTTGGTGTACGTGTGTGCATATTTTACTCTCAAATCTCAAAAACTATTATGAAATTTCATATATAAGATTGTTGAAACATCTAGTTGTGCATCGCGATTTTTGGTTCCAATCTACTGGAGAGTTTATTTACAGGACCACCGAAAAGAATTTCAGTACCTTAATGTCTATGGACATCTTCAATATAATACAGTCATTGTTTGGTACATGCCCAAAATCTCGCCGTCTGTCCTCGACCTTGGCGAGTTTTGGCGAAATATCGCCAAATTTGGCGATAGTCAGTTATTTGGTCCATGCCCAAAGTATCGCCATTTGTCATCGTTCTTGGCGAGTTTTGGCGAAATATCGCCAAATTTGGCGATAATCTGTCATTGTTTGGTTTATGCTTAAAATCTCGCCAAATGTCGTCGACATTGACCAGTTTCGCCGAAATATCGCCAAATTTGGCGCCAAAAATTATTTCCTATTTTGTATAACTCTAAAACTTTAACCCGTAGATTTTTTAACTTTGTATTTAGAACTATTGTAATACCTAACTGTTTTCAATATCTTTTTTGACAGCAATCGACTGAGAATTTATTTACATGGTGAGCCAAATGACTTTGAATACATTGAGGTGTATAGATGCATTCAACTCATTGAAAGTCTGTGGTCAATGACTACTTTGGCTATCCCCAAAATCTCGCTGACTATCTCAAGTTTGTCGGCTTTTGGTGAAATATCGCCAAATAAAGTGTCAGAAGGAAATCTTTCAAATTGCACTCGGCTTGGCGATATCGAAATATTTGGCTAGAATTCGCTAAACCTTACTATTATTGATATTTTATCTCTTTCAAACAAATAAATGTAGAGGAAGTGCGTCGAAAATATTTTTGATCTAATGGACGTGCAAGGAAGTCATGTGTTGGACACATCAGATTTTTTTTCTAACATGCCCAGACGGTTTAACAATAGTAGAAATGACAAAACATTAAGATTTAGTAGCATGGGAAATTTGTTAATTACTGTACACATAAGAAAAAATCACATTCACCTTCATCTAATACACACTTATGCAAACAACACTGATCTTTGTCACTGAGTTTTTCTTCAATTTCAATATTATACATCAACTAGACTGTCAGGACTTCGGCACAGTACGATTCGCTTCGTGCATCTTTATGAAGTTAAAATCAAATTTTAATTCACGTTGAAAAAAGAAAACAGAAATTGGAACTCCACTCAAAAATAATCTCGAAATCGTTCCTACATCATGAAATGCGATAGAGATGGTCATCTAAATGGTTCTTAGCTCCAATGCAAGTTGATTTTGAATTGGTACAAGGACATTAGCAATTTTGACGTAAATGCTTGAGAGTTCAAAATTCTCTTTAAAGAAATGCATTTTAATCTGAAACAAGCACATTTTTTTTCTGTTTATTTTTTTAAGGGCACTGGTCCCTTTATGATTGTTTCTCAACTTTTGTGAAACTAAATTCACTTCATCAAAATAAGATAAGTAGTATTTTTAAAACTGGAAAATAAATAAAAAAAATCTGATGTGTCCAACACATGACTTCCTTGCACGTCCATTAGATCAAAAATATGTACGATGCACTTCCTCTAAATTTATTTGTTTGAAAGAGATAAAATATCAATAATAGTAAGGTTTAGCGATTTCTAGCCAAATATTTCGATATCGCCAAGCTGAGTTCAATTTGAAAGATTTCCTTCTGACACTTTATTTGGCGATATTTCACCAAAAGCCGACAAACTTGAGATAGTCAGCGAGATTTTGGGGATAGCCAAAGTAGTCATTGACCACAGACTTTCAATGAATTGAATGCATCCATACACCTCAATGTATTTAAAGTCATTTGGCTCACCCTGTAAATAAATTCTCAGTCGATTGCTGTCAAAAAAGATATTGAAAACAGATATTACAATAGTTCTAAATACAAAGTTAAAATATCTACGGGTTAAAGTTTTAGAGTTATACAAAATAGGAAATAATTTTTGGCGCCAAATTTGGCGATATTTCGGCGAAACTCGTCAATGTCGAAGACATTTGGCGAGATTTTAAGCATGAACCAAACAATGACAGATTATCGCCAAATTTGGCGATATTCCGCCAAAACTCGCCAAGAACGATAACAAATGGCGATACTTTGGGCATGGACCAAATGACTGACTATCGCCAAATTTGGCGATATTTCGCCAAAACTCGCCAAGGTCGAGGACAGACGGCGAGATTTTGGGCATGTACCAAACAATGACTGTATTATATTGAAGATGTCCATAGACATTAAGGTACTGAAATTCTTTTCGGTGGTCCTGTAAATAAACTCTCCAGTAGATTGGAACCAAAAATCGAGATGCACAACTAGATGTTACAACATTCTTATATATGAAATTTCATAATAGTTTTTGAGATTTGAGAGTTAAATATGCACACACATACACCAAAAGTCGCCAAGCGTGGCGACTTTTGGCATAGTTCTTGAGGGAGGCACGTGACCGTGGTCGGACCATTACCTAACTTATGTGGTAGGACGGTATTGTGCTTGAAATGGATGAATGCCCCTAAAATTGCTATTGACCGTAATGTATTGGAAATCTTTTGAGTGTTCCTGTAGCAGAACTATAAATGAAAAAGACACTTTTTTTAATGGAGAAATTCATTTTCTAACTTTTTACAGCATATATCACTTCTGAGTCGTTTGAAATAGCCCAATACCTCTAAAAAACGCTTTGATGAATTTCGGCCCATAGAGCGTAATGTATTTCGAATGTTTTGGGCAGTCCTGTAGATAAACTATCCAGTCGAATGGAACCAAAAGGGGAGGTGCACAACTAGATGTTACAACAATCCTAAATATAAAGTTTCAACATTCTACGCCTAATAGTTTTTGAGATGCGAGTTTAATGAATTCCGGCCCATTGAGCGTAATGTATTTCGAATGTTTTGGGCGATCCTGTACATAAACTATCCATTCGATTGCCACCAAAAGGGGAGGTGCACAACTAGATCATAGAACAATCCTAAATATCAAATCTCAACATTCTACGACCATTAGTTTTTGAGATATGCGAGTTACATACATACGTACGTACAGACGGCATGGAAAAACTGGCCACAGTAGACTCGCCACTGGTCAAAATGAGTTGCAGACGCGTTAATATGATCGTGCATGCTAGCCTACGATGAGATGCATCGAAAAAATTTTTTTAATTAAATTTAGAGGTAGTCAAAATCGGTTTTTATGTCGAAATTTGGCCCCCAAAATTTTTCGGGATCACATTACTTCCTTATACTACGTACAAGGAAGTAATAAGGGAATCTCATAAATATCTCTGATGTTTATATTTTCTACTGTTATAAAAATATTTAAACAGTATCTGCAGGGTTTTTCTTCCTTTTCTGTGTCCTATATAGCCTGAAGCCTATAAACACAGACTGCATGAGTTTTATAACTTAACAGGTCGTGCAACTCACGCAATAAAATCGGTTAAAATCTGAAGAGCAGTATTTGCTCTTTTTTTACTTCCTTGTACGTAGTATAAGGAAGTAATGCGATCCCGAAAAATTTTGGGGGCCAAATTTCGACATAAAAACCGATTTTGACTACCTCTAAATTTAATTTAAAAACTTTTTTCGATGCATCTCATCGTAGGCTAGCATGCACGATCATATTAACGCGTCTGCAACTCATTTTGACCAGTGGCGAGTCTACTGTGGCCAGTTTTTCCATGCCGTCTGTACGTACGTACGTATGTAACTCGCATATCTCAAAAACTATTGGTCGTAGAATGTTGAGATTTGATATTTAGGATTGTTCTATGATCTAGTTGTGCACCTCCCCTTTTGGTGGCAATCGAATGGATAGTTTATGTACAGGACCGCCCAAAAGATTCGAAATACATTACGCTCTATGGGCCGAAATTCATTAAACTCGCCTAACTCAAAAGCTATTAGGCGTAGAATGTCGAAACTTCATATTTTGGATAGTTGTAACATCTAGTTGTGCACCTCCCCTTTTGGTTCCATTCGACTGGATAGTTTATCTACAGGACTGCCCAAAACATTCGAAATACATTACACTCAATGGGCCGAAATTCATTAAACACGCATATCTCAAAAACTGTTAGGCATTGAATGTTGAAACTTTATATTTAGGATTGTTGTAACATCTAGTTGTGCATCTCCCCTTTCGGTTCCATTCGACTGAATAGTTTATCTACAGGACCGCCCAAAAGATTCGAAATACATTACGCTCTATGGGCCGAAATTCATCAAAGCGTTTTTTAGAGGTATTGGGCTATTTCAAACGACTCAGAAGTGATATATGCTGTAAAGAGTTAGAAAATGAATTTCTCCATTAAAAAAACTGTCTTTATCATTTATAGTTCTGCTACAGGAACACTCAAAAGATTTCCAATACATTACGGTCAATAGCAATTTTAGGGGCATTCATCCATTTCAAGCATAATACCGTCCTACCACATAAGTTAGGTAATGGTCCGACCACGGTCACGTGCCTCCCTCAAGAACTATGCCAAAAGTCGCCAAGCTTGGCGACTTTTGGTGTACGTGTGTGCATATTTAACTCTCAAATCTCAAAAACTATTATGAAATTTCATATATGAGAATGTTGTAACATCTAGTTGTGCATCTCGATTTTTGGTTCCAATCTACTGGAGAGTTTATTTACAGGACCACCGAAAAGAATTTCAGTACCTTAATGTCTCCGGACATCTTCATTATAATACAACTGTAGACAGTCATTGTTTGGTACATACCCAAAATCTCGCCGTCTGTCCTCGACCTTGGCGAGTTTTGGCGAAATATCGCCAAATTTGGCGATAGTCATTTGGTCCATGCCCAAAGTATCGCCATTTGTCATCGTTCTTGGCGAGTTTTGGCGAAATATCGCCAAATTTGGCGATAATCTGTCATTGTTTGGTTTATGCTTAAAATCTCGCCAAATGTCGTCGACATTGACGAGTTCCGCCGAAATATCGCCAAATTTGGCGCCAAAAATTATTTCCTATTTTGTATATCTCTAAAACTTTAACCCGTAGATTTTTTAACTTTGTATTTAGAACTATTGTAATATCTAACTGTTTTCAATATCTTTTTTGACAGCAATCGACTGAGAATTTATTTACATGGTGAGCCAAATGACTTTAAATACATTGAGGTGTATAGATGCATTCAATTCATTGAAAGTCTGTGGTCAATGACTACTTTGGCTATCCCCAAAATCTCGCTGACTATCTCAAGTTTGTCGGCTTTTGGTGAAATATCGCCAAATAAAGTGTCAGAAGGAAATCTTTCAAATTGAACTCAGCTTGGCGATATCGAAATATTTGGCTAGAAATCGCTAAACCTTACTATTATTGATATTTTATCTCTTTCAAACAAATTTAGAGGAAGTGCGTCGAAAATATTTTTGATCTAATGGACGTGCAAGGAAGTCATGTGTTGGACACATCAGATTTTTTACTACACCAACATCATCTAAAGTAAAGTTTAGCTCAAATTTGTCATTACTCTACACCTAACCATAAGCTTTCACCACACACGATCATTCAAAACAATTTAATTCAAATTACATTTTAAAGAATTTTTTATTAAAAAAATGCACTTTAAATATACATTCGCTGTTTGATGAGCTCGCAGTTTTGAGTCTCTTAAAAGTAATTTGAGAACTGCAATTTTATTTAAGTGGCAAATTGTGTTCACTGCAAATAAAATTACTTTATGGTTCATGTCAAGTATACTTAAAATAAATTCTCTGCTTACCAATATTTCTAACAACTAGGGAAATAAGGCCATCATCAACGTAAATTCGGCTTCCTGGTGTTACCACTTTAGTGATATTTTTATAGTCAAGATATAGAATTTCAGCAGAACATTTTTCGTAGTATGCTTCGTCCGTAGTCACTTTCACCATTTTACCTTTTACCATTTCTACCTCTGCTGAGGCACCCTGAAATAGTACATAGAATCAGGGCCTGATTACCAAAAAGGCTTGGGAAGCTTGAGCTTCCCCTCAGAATTCGAAGGGGGGCCCAAAAATGACTGGAAAACTGCAAAAATTCAAAATTGTGCTTTTAAATGCATCTTTTAAGTTATTGTAAAGATTCTTTTGTCTTGAAAATTTGCACAAGCAAGATAAAATACACGCTACTTTAGTACAACTTAAGATTTGGCCTAATTTGACTACAATTTGTAATATTTAATTAATACTCTTAATTGCATTGTAAGACCATGATAATACTAATTCAACAAGTAACAACCCCGTAGAATTTTGATGCAATTATTGTATACAATAATTTTAAATGTCAGTGTGAGTGTGTGTGAGGGGGGGGGAGATGAACATTAATCTGAATTCTGCTGGGCCCCTTTTCGTGATGTCATTTAATGCATTAGTGAGTTTCGTTACAATGTACATAGATTTAGAAAAACTTTACTTTTCTCAAACAAAAATCCGAGGAGGGGGGGCCCCAAAATGAGACTGAGCTTCCCCTCACTTCAAAGGTTAATCGGGCCCTGCATAGAATGTAATTTAATAGAAAGGAATATACATTCTGCAAACCACTCTAAAAACAGTCATTTTTGCGCATTTTATGTAAAAAATATTTTTTAACAACTAAAATTACGAAGTTCAAACAAAAAGTTACACTGATTACATACATGCAAGAAAATGTGATAAAGGGAATATCATAAAACCATAACTACTAATGTATATTTTTAAAAACTAAATACATTTGAAGGTATAAAAATAATTGTAAGATGAAACTACTTTTAAAATTATCTTAAGATGCATACCGATTCTGAAAACTACATATCATCTTCAGTCAGTTTAGAAAAAACAAAATTCATTTTTTCCCCTTTTTCATACTTAGCTTCATATGTTATGCTTAAGCAAACTGCCAACTATTTCCAAAACAACGTCAATAAGAAATTAGTGAATCAGTTAGCTATGCTAAATATTTTCTCAAATTAAGGTTTTATCGACCAGTTTGTGGCGGAACAGAAAAAGGCGGAAAGTATGCATGACCTTCGCATGAAAGATTAATCAATATCATAAATTTCATTCATAAATTTTAATTTATTTTAATTTTTACTTAAAGCTGCTTGGGAATAAAAACTTCTGTCTTTTGAGTAAAATTAAAAATATTTTTCGTAAAAGTCCTACTTATCTACAATTGCTTGTTAAATCAAATATTTATTCACAATGGATCAATTTAAAAAATTACTTACACCTTCCAGTAAACCTGTACGAATTTCTGGTCCTTTCGTATCTAAAGCAATAGCTACAGGATATGATGCAAGCCCTTCTTCCTCTGCTACCCGCTTAATGGCTTCTCGGGCATTTTTTATAGTTCCGGCATGATACTGTAAAATAAGATTGCTCGTAAATTTTAGAAATTTCAATAAATTTTATTTTAACATGTTCACAAAAAAGCATTTTTTTCCGATAACAGAATTTCATCCGTTGATAATTTAAAGTACATTTCAGCCGTATGAAAATGTAGATTACGACTGCTAAATAAAAGAGAGCATACATTCTCATACTGAGGACTCGCAAGAAACTAGATTCAAATTTACGGTTTTGGAAAAACAAAAGTATTAATTTGAGTTGTTAAATGGAAAAATTGAACAATAAAATTAATGTGTTTATATTCACCTCGTAAGTTCCATGTGAAAAATTTAACCGGACTATGTTCATGCCGGCCTTAATCATTTTAACTAGAACATCCACATCTCTAGAAGCAGGTCCTAGAAAGAAAGATAAGATTGTGAATTATATCTATAATAATCAATAAAATTTTCCTATTATATTTACACTCTAGAGTATAATTACATAAAAAGAGTTTATACATGTAAGTGCCCATTGCACACAAATGATAGAGTTTGGAAGTTCTCATCAAGTTTCGTCTATGTCTCAGAGATGCTCAGTAAGCAACCAAATTCTTGTGGAAATAATTAACACTTTAAGTTACTATTCAAAAAATTCTTTTAATTTAGTTAAAATAAAAAAAAATAAACTCGAAAAATCTTGATATTTCTACACATACTTTCGATCTTGATATTTATACAATTTTACATTCCAAAGTTCCAGTTCAAAAAATCAAGAAACGTGAGGTATATTGCAAATTTCTATGATGTTGCAGTTTCTGCTACCAGCAGAAAAATTTTGTTTTAAAGATTTTTGTTGTTATTTTTTTTATTTTATATACGTACTTCATGAAGTGGTGTGGGGAAACTTAAGGTTAAACTAACAACAATCTGCGGTTATGATTTGGAAATTGACAATCTCCTGTCGAATTTTTTGTACCTGTTATAAATAGAAGATAACATTCATAAAGCGATACGTTAACTTCATGGGAAAATTTATAGACGTTCTGAATGGTGATAGAAATAAAAACTTTTTGTAAAACACATAAAAGTGCTTACCGTTAGGGAACTGAGGAGCAACGGGAAAGGTCCCCACTGTTCTGTGAGACAAGGTGCTGATGAAGGCCGAAGATTTTTTCGGTCGAACGATCATAACAACCAAAGGGTTCATTTTTATGTGTGTTTTTTATATAAATTTTTTCTTTATATCATCTTTCAACGACAGTTTTTTGTGTTTTTTCGGTAGTTCTGAATGGTGTCATAATAAAGAAGCGTGCTAACGGCTGATGAAGACCAAAGACTTTTTCGGTCGAAACGATCATCCCAACCAATAAGCTCATTTTTATGCGTGTTTTTTACTCAAAGATATAAATAAAAACATCTTTTAACATCAGTTTGTGTTCTTTCGGTAGTTCTGAATGGTGTCATAATAAAGAAGCGTGTTAACGATGTTAAAAACGACCGCTACAAAATTTAAAGGATTGCAAACTATAGCATTCCAGTGAAACAGTTCCGGTTCTTGTCTTCGTTTCCCGTATACCTACATGATAAATATTTAAAATATTAGAGTTTCGTAGTCTTAATTTGCCTAAGATGATCATGAGAGACGAATTAAATGTGCCATGAGATTAATTTGGTCGCATAATAAATGAAGCTAATAAAATAATGAAAACTTATTGCCGAAAGTGCTCCAATAACAGTCGAAACAGAAAATCATAATTTCATTCTTATTCCGCCTGGACACGCACAAGTACAATACTACAATTCTCTCCGCTTTTCTTCCTGAGGTTTTTTGTTAAACTCATCTATGTGGGATTTCCTTTGGGAAAAGAATGTTTTCTTTTCTAAACAAGAGTAAAGTTTGATCGAAATGCTTTCTACAATTATTCAAATAAATTTCTCAAAACTTCATAAATTCAAAGTTTTTGGATCCGTTCACGTACTCTAACCTACTTATACACGCTTCACAAGTTTACTTTTGAACAAGACGACCGAACGATAGGTCCTGCACAGGCTTATTAATTTCGTAGTTCCAAAGGATTGGTAAGACAATGACCAGTGAATGCCTCAATGTTTATACTATGCCAATTTATTAGGGATTTTTTTAAGTTAATACGTTTTGATATTACAAAAGAGAAACAAGGACAATTTAAAAAAAAAATTATTCTTACATGAAAAACAAACAAAAAACTAGATATTAGTCGACAGATGTATGAAAGCCAGATTGCTACATGCCTGGTTTGACATCATCATAGTTTTTGTAATCCTGACTTAAAAAGAAGTGCCTCTAAACACAGGAATGGAAGATCCTTACAAGGAATTACACAAAGTTTGCATGGCGTGGGATTAAACTGCTCTGGCGATTTGATCTTGGGTTCATTTAGTCATTCGTATAGCCTGCCGTTGCTCTGCATTGAGAAAAAAAAAATATGCCACAGACATCTAGAAAATAATTGGTGGAACTAGAATATATGAATATGTACTCCCTATAAATACTAGATCATAGAACCGGACACTTCTAAACCCACTGACCCAATTTTTAGATCTCTTCTCCATAAGCTGGTGCTTTTACCCAGATGAAAATATCCGTAAATCGTTACATACGCTAGCGGGTAGACTAGTGCTCAAAATCGAACGGCGATGTCTCTCTACACAAACTAGACATTTTGCTGTGATTAGCCAGAATACAAGTAGAAATTCTTCACCCTTTCGTCTATACCAGTTATGTGTATCACTTACGCAAAATTCTATGATCTGTTGTAGTTTTGGACACAGGAAACAACCACCAATTCGTTCTAGATGAGAGCGGTATTTTTTTTTTCCTCCGCTATCTTTAGTATAAGAATGCTACTGCTTCACGAAAATTCTTAAGAGAAAATACACGTTGCAAGTCAGTGTTACAAAGCGAACGATGACGTCAAAAGAAACTCATATCTTACAGCTATTAGTTTGTTTCTCTAAAGATGACAGAACGTCGCAATAAATGCTTTAATACAGGTAGAAAATTATGCTAAGAAGCTTAGATTACACAATCATTCACATAAAAATAAAATTCTTTTTAAAATGTTCTTTTTTATGACATTAAAATGGTAATTACTCAAAAACTTATGGTTAACTATAGGTTAACAAAAAACATTTTGCATATTATTAATGGCACTTAATTCCTAATTTTTCAACTTTACGCTAAAGCAGATAATACGAAGCACATCATATATGAATAAATACACCGCAAAAGACATACGCACAAGAAGAATTTCAAGAAACATCCTATTACCAATTGTGCATATGATGCCGGTCAGCCTAGGATAAATTGGAGTGGAGTCTATATCCAAAGCACCGAGGTGGTCCATCAAGCAATATGACTCGGCAGCATGCAACTGATGGACGGACACCTTTTTCGTGGGGGTAGACATCTGAAAAAAAAAAAAAAAAAAAAAGGAAGGTGGAAGGTAAAGAAATGTAAATGACACGATGCTGAAAACATGGTCTGAATAAGACGGTGCACAGAATTGTTAATGCTGTAAACGTTTGTTACTTATGTTTAAGAAAATGTAATCATTCCATTAAAGTAGCGGGAAAGTGAACAGTAAAATTCCCCAAAATATAGAAACGCTCTCCTCATAAAAAATGACTGACCAATTCTGACGTAATGGGCAAATACACAGGCTCTTTTGTAAAATGTTTTAACAAATCATTATTAAATTATTTTTCTTAGAATAACTTTGAATACACACAGAAACATTTGTTAAAATACTGCTTTGAGTAATCAAATACATAGACAGACTCGTGAATAAACTATATTAGAGCATACTTGTGTATTGGCCATCATTCACTAGATCGTAATGATGCAGCGTAATTATACGCATCTGTGCAACACAATGCATAGACGTAACCGTGAAAGACTAGGAACTGTAGGATATTTATATATATGAACTGTGTTCTGTGCATGCACTGTGTAAACATTAATTAATCTGTACTTTAAATGAAATTTTGTGAAGAAATAGGATGATTCGTGAATATTTAAAATGAAATAAAGGCCAATTATTTCCTATTAGATAATAATAAGTTGCACACTAATGGCACTCTTTCATTTAAGACTCCTTCAGTGTGTATTAATAAGAAAATTTAACTTTTACACTTATCATGAACGCCAACGGCTACCGAAGGCAGAGAACTCCTAGTAGAACAGTAAAAATGTAGATAAATAATGTCTGTAAAAGAAGCCCACAAGTAAAGTTTTTCTCATATGTCTTACTGTTGTTAAGTTTGCTGTTTTAAATAAAAGACAACTGTAGTTTGTCCTTTTTAATTAAGAAATGAAAGATTTAACAATACTAATTATTAAAGTTATTAAGTTAAGTGATGATTTTTGTATTACTTGCATCAGAAATAGTCAAATAATTCACATTTCCAGTTTAATGAGAAATTATTTTTTTTCAGAAATGACTTTATACAACTTTCAACATACAAATTTCTAATCTTAAATTGTACAGCACAACCAAACCCTGATTTTCCATGAGGCACAGTTGGACCGGGCCTAGGGCCCCCAAATGTTGGAGGTACCCTAAACAAAATCCCAATTCAATTTTTCTTATCTTTTTTAATAACACATTTTTTATAGATCCTTTCAAATTCCTCAAACAATATTTTAAGTAAAGTGGTAATCTGCTCAAGGACAGCATTTATAACCAGGGGTTGAAAAAAGTTGTAAATTCTTAGGCATTTTGTGTAGAGCTTGAATTTCTTTGTTAAATTTGTCATGAAAGATAATAGACGTCTGACATTTTGGAAAAAAAGCAGACTTTCGACAGCAGGGCACAGTCCGACAGTAATTTACCTTTGGAAATTTCACAAAGCCTACATTAGTGTTAGGGCCCCCATCCCGAGTTGTGCCTATAGTCAAAAATTTTCTAAATCGGGCCCCGAGCTCAACCCATTTGAAAGTTAAAAAGTATTAAAATTATTACTCGTGTGTTTTATTGACTTGCATGAAAATCTGGTAGACTCCATTATTAATCTGAAATCTTAAAATAGCTTTAAAAAACACACCTGAGATATACTCTTTGTTAGTATTTCTTATAATACATACGGCCAGAACAAATACTGGCTTTTTATGTTAATATACAACAACAATAATATACGTATTCCACAAAAGTAAAGTCATTAGAACTTTTTGAATAAAAAGCATTGACAAACATTAAATATATATATATATATATATATATATATATATATATATATATATATATATATATATATAGAGTAATCATCTTTCTTGTACAGCGTGTCAAGGAATTACATCACTGTTAATATTATTTATTGGAGCAGAAAAACATCTATACCTTCTATCCCCCACCCCCCAAAATAGCAAAATCACACGTTGGTAAATCTGAAACAATCAAATTGTACGATTGAGAAAGCCCCCTGCCCCCCCCCCCCGAATGTGTAATAAATATTTACAAACAGTTGACTAAAACAGTAGCAGAAATGCTGGAAAACCTTCGTTATTTAGAAGTCTTTTAGAGAAAAAACAACTTACCATACTGAATACGTTACAATATAGTTTATTCGACCTAGAAATATTTCGATACTCCAAGCTATAGCAGCAAACACATTTCTTCTTAAATATCTTTGAAGTCAACGATCTTATAACAGCTAGCATAAGGTTATAAAAATATTATCAACAAAGATATTTTTGCTGTGATGCATACCTGTTCTCAAGAGCCTAAAACCAAAGGGAAGCAAATCAACTCAAAAGTACCGTTCACCTCTAGTAAGACAAAAGTTCTACGGGCTACGTGCCAAAAACGAGAGGGAACGGAACACACTTTTAGAAACCTCTCCTGCGAAGCAACAAGTTAAACATTGCAAACGTGAATGACTCTTAATTTTAGTAAATACGCTGGGAGGAAACCACTTTTACGGATTTTTTAAACCTTTAATTGAAACCAAGACAGTGTGTTGTGAACACGCGTATGTACGTATGCGTGCAAGTAAGCGTTCGTGCCACATGTATGTGTGTAGTAACTTATTATACCTCTCCCTCGAAAATCCACAATTAGTAAATGATAGCTCCAAAATAATAGATGAATTTGTTAAACATTCATTAACCTACAATGCTGATGGTTTTGCATAATCCCAGGATTACCTGCATTTACTGTAACATACATGCTGGGTAAAATTAATTCAAAACTGTAAAATAACGCATAAAAAAAGATACCGTAAAATAACCGTTTCGCTCAATACATGATGCAACCTTCTTCAGTTAATAAAAAGGAAGAAAAAAAAAAATCTCCACAGGCCGGAAGGTCAGTAGTAAACCTGTTTTTTGGTGAGTGATCTAGTTATATACAGGGTGTTTCAATTTGTTTGATCAGAGAGGCATATTTTAAAATGGCAGTAGCATTATACTTCTAACAATCTTTTTTTTTATGACAAGCAATTATTTCTATGCTATACATCTTACAAGGAGCTATATATTTTGAAAAAAATCGCTTTAATGTTGACCTTGTAAACAAAAAACTCAAATTAGAAAAATGAAGACTCCCATCAACGAAAAATAATTTGTGCAAAAACTTTACTTACGTGATGTAGTAATATTCACTGAGCCATAGGATTTTAAAGTTTTGAACCACATCACTAGTGACAAAGGCTAACGAAGGAAATTGCAAAATGAAATAAAAACATTTGAAGTGTATTTACACTGTCGTTTATCTTATTGCACTGGTGAGTAAATGTCGACTTGAGGTCGAGAAGCTATGACTCGTTTTAATACATTTTACATTCGTTCGGCCTGATGAAAGATGCTTAATTCAATCTGTGTATAAGTTTTCAATCAGAGGATTTTAATCGAATTCTTACTCACCAACCAAGCAATTATTTGTTAAAACAGTTCGTTTTGAATTTTAATATCTCAAATATTTTTAAAGCAATTCTCCGTAAATGACATTTCAAAAAGACGTCTTCATTTTATAACGTAAATTAAAAAAAAAAAAAGCTATTTCCTTGTTTAAAACTCATACATTCGTTTATATTTCTGTATTATGAGTAAATTTTAAATGCAAAACTATTGAAATAGTCTTAAAGATACTATAAAAAAAGCAATTACGTTTCAGGCCCATATAAAAATATTTTGATTGCTGAAACACTGCAACAGTAAAATAGGAAAACTTATCAATTAAAAATTTAATACGAGTAATAAAAAGGTTTATAAAAGATATCAAAATACTTTCGAGATTTTTAAGGTATGCATTCCATAAGAGAATATTACCCTCGTCTCTCCTTAAAAAAATCACAATCAACCAAGAAGAGAAGTGGCGGATTAATTTTTTAAAATAAAAAACATTTAAGACATTAAATTGAAAAATTTCAATTTAAAAAAGTATAAAAATTTTAAAATTTCAAAACTTCGAGACAAATAAGCACTTTTCCCTACCCTCTTACAGGTACATAACATTAACACATTCTCCTTAAATAATATTAAAATTTTATCTTTCTGTTTTTTCTCCGTGTTGTAGATAGGCAAATACATCTCAAAGTTTATTCGTAAAGTGCTTTGCATAACATAGTATCCATCATCCGAAATAACTACTTAGACCAAGTATGGGCAATGGACAATCTTCGGAAAGTTGCTGTCCAAACTTAGGGTGTTAGCGAAATCCCGGCCGTATAATTGGGATTTATATGGGATTTCGAATAATTTATATGTGTGCCTGATATGTATTTCGGGCCGAATCAAAAGCCAGGCTCGCCAATCTGGCACATATATCGCCCTAGGTCACCCATGTATGATCTAGATCACACACCATCAAGCTTGTCTTATTCCAAGTTAACCTGTAAATGTAGTTACACAGTAAACATTCTGTATCAGTGGTGAAAACCATTATGCGGTAATACTGTTATCAAATAGAATGTAATCGAAATAATTTTTTTTTAATTTCAATAAATTAAAACAAGATAGCAATTATATCGAAAAATTAAAAATATATTCTACCGAGACAATAATAAGCAAATCGCATCTAAATTTATGAGACAATTTTACGAGATAATATTTCGGTATTATTCTAACATAGATAAAAAAAAACACTTTATTTTGAATATTTCTACTTCATTTTACAAGGCTTAGCACGTATCCTAGAAGTCTACTGGATTTTATTTCGTGGAATTACGGCCGATTAGCTACTCGTGGGCTCTAGGCCCGGGTCAGGGACGTACCCAGAAAAAAATTTCGGGGAGGGTCCAAAAATTTCGGAGGGGGTCCAAACGGTGAAAAAGGTACGGTTTTCCACAAAAAGACTTCATTATTATTTTGTTTGCAAAAACTGAAATTTCGGGGATGGTCCGGACCCCCTGGACCACCCCCTGGGTACGTCCTTGGCCCGGGGTGGGGTGCCCTCCGTGGGGGTCTTTCTAAGGGGTCCTAACCCGTATGCACGGAGGCACCCGTATCCACGGAAAATTCCGAACGGTTAGGTCGGCGGACGCGACCTGGTTTTGATCCAGGCATCTTCCGTCTCCCAGTTTAGAGAGCTATGCGCTATGCCACTGGTGGGGCAAAGTCTACTGGAATGCAGATAAGCTAGACAAAATTATTTTAGTAATTTGCGTTCGATTAAAAGAAAAGTTAATAGAGGACAAGTGGTTTTAGTTGTGAGCCCTCTATTTAACGAAGTCGCTAAATCCCGAAAAAAAAAAAAAAAAGTTGCCTATATGGAAAATTCCTGAAACAGAGATTCACTTTTTAAAATACTTAAACTATAAAATATATTTTTTAATTTATGTTTTTTTATATTTTAAAATTACAAATAGGACTAGATCAAACAACCATACGGTTCTCTAAATCAGGAAGATAAAATTTAACACTTAAAAACACTTAACATAAAAATAATTAATCACACCTATTTAAGGTAAATTATATCAATTTATTTTGCCCACCGAAAAGAATTTTTCAAACAAAACAAAACAGTTTGAAATTACCCCGTAGTTTAAAAACTAATCATAATGACTACAATAATGATAAAAAACTGGAAATGTACGCTTTTACAATACGGATCGCCTGTAAAAAATATAGTCTGAGCGTATCTTAACGGCACAGCAGATACACTGTTTAATGCAGTGTATGAAACGGCACAGCAGATACACTGCATAATTAAAAAAACATGCAATTAAATGTTTTTTTTAAACTGAAAGGATGAACAAGTAAAGGTAAAGATTTAATAAGTAAAAAGATAATTTAACAGAGCATATAATGATTCAGTACTTAACCCTCTTAACTTGAGATTTGATACTTATTTATTTTTCTTTTGGTCCATTCCTAAAAATACCAGAGAAATATTTTTTTCCTATTCAATTTCTTAAGAAAGGGTTATTTTTTTATTGGGTTGGTGTTATTATGAATATCAGGAATGATTTTTTTATTGTAAAATAATAGCATGAAATTTATCAAGTATACGGATATAACATGACGTGGGATATTACTAAATCTCAGAAAAATTGACAAGCGAATATGCAAGCATGTAGTTATGATTTTACATTGTACAACATTTACCATTTTAAATATGTAAAATGGCACCTGTGTCAGATATTTTTGTTCTTATATGCTTTTAAATCAAATATAATTTTACTTTTTGTAATTATTGATGATTGAGAATGCAGCCTTTTTAATAATTTGATTTTTGAAGGTGAACCAAGCTTTTTTTTTAATCTGACATCTTCATTTCTTTGATTAAATTAAAAAAAAAGAGTAAAACACTTCTGAAATTAAAAAAAAATATTCCATTAGACCTTTCTTCCCATTTCAGAAAAAAAAAATGAATAAGAAAAAGGGATGTAAAATATATACAAGAAAATGGTTCAGACACAATAATAAAGGTTATTTTTCAAATTTACCCAGTTTATATTCTTTTAACGATGTTTACTTACTGATCAGTCAAGGGAGAAAATTAATATTTTACGAGTTTTAAATATGTAACAGTTTTACATAAGTTACCTTTTATAGCATGTAATACATCACCAAGAGATAGTTAGCTGACATTTATGGATAAAATCCATTACCGTTATCATTTAATATTCATATTAATTTTTTTATTAATGAAATATACTTTGAAATTAATGTGGAACGGACATTTTTGTATATTCAGCGAAATAAATTTGCTATATTGTATATTCAGCGATTGTATATACTTGTATTTGCTATATTGTATATTTTTGTATATTCAGCGAAATAAATTTGCCGTATTACACAAATTACATAGCTCAGTAATGCATTTCATAATTTCGAAAGATTGAAATTAAATAAAACCAGTTTTCTGCATTGTTCTAACTTTGGGAGTTAAATAATTTTTTAAGCTAGAATGAATTAATGTAGCCAGTTCTCACGTACAATTTAATGAGTAATATTGCAAAAAAAGGTATTCTTGAAAAATGCAGTAATAACTATGTGTTGAATTCAAACAAAAATGTTATAAAATGATACACTACAGTAATACGATATTCCTAGAATATGTTTAATTTTGTATCTTTTTAAAATAAAACAAGTACTTTGTAAAATAAGTACAAATAAATATGAAAAATTTGATTTGTACTTTTTGTTGATGAATGCTAGAATCAGTGACACTTTAATGAAGATGAATTATAGTAATACATTTATTTTGTCTTGTACAGAAAAATCATTGTTGCATGTCACAAATAGGTTTAGATCAAACAACCATACGGTTATCTAAATCAGGAAGATAGTTTAAATGCATTTACTGTATGTAATAAAAGAAATGATTTTGTTTCCTTTTTTCTTTTCAAAATCTCAAAATTTACTAAACATAATTCTTAAAATTTCACTCGAGACCTACTTATGACAATTCTGAATAGAGTTCTACTGTGAAAGATTTTTCAAAATTTCATATTGCAAAATCACTTCAGGGGAAAAAAATTTAGATACCTATATTAGAACAAGAAATATTTTTATTACACTTACACAAAAATACACACGCAACGAACTGATAATTTTCTTCCAAAGTCTTAAAAATTCACATTTTAAAGCAGAATTTGCTTAAATTACGACGTCTTCTATCTAGTACTACATAAAATAATTGCCTAATGCTTTTAGCTGAACCATCTTTTCTTGTTTCTGTGGAATAAATGTCAGTTCTATCCAGAGTATTTATTATGAAAGTCTTCGAAAGAAATGCTGACTCTTCCTATCGACTCTGAGGGTGGCAACTGAAATTGACGAATATTATCCTAGCATATCGATAAAACGAGCGGGAATATGTCAGGTTATTTCAGAAACAAACAGTCAACCATAAAACTTATGGACGTTTAACTTTCAAACAACCCCCCCCCCCCCAAAAAAAAAAAACAAAAAAAAAAAAAAAAAACTAACAATAATTAATCGTTGCCGCGCAAAATAGATGTTAAAGGTAAACTATTTCTGATCAATAAGAAATAGATGTAGATATTCTTTTACGGTTCTGTCTCATTCTACAGCAAAAATTAATGTATCGCAAAATGTTGTTTAGTAATTTAATCAAAGCTGACATTTTTCGTATTCTGATAAATAATTATATATTAGTAGGACAATAAACACATTACCGTAGAAAAAAAGCAAATGTTTGAATTATTACAGTGATAGAAAATCTACCATACATTATATCGGATTTCTACAGTTTTTTTAGCCGGTTGAGATTGGAGTTGATTGCGGATTAGTTCGTTAACGACTCAAAAAACACGAAGCCCAGTCTTGGACTTTCCAGATGAATTAGGACACATGTTCGTAGGTTCGATTCTTGATCTGCCACTAAAGATCTCTGCGTACGTGTGGTGTACGTGCACGTCAGATACGTGGTTTCGAAAATTCTCTCAACGGTGTCTAGCAGTATTCAACATTTCCCCATCAGGAGTCCCCACTTTTTGATGAGGAAACTAAAGAAAACTCGAAAATTAAACAACATATTACCATTCGGCGACGTGAGATACTCTCTCATGGCAAACAAACAAACATATGAATGAATAGGATCTATAACATAACATAGGATCTATAACAAACAAACATATGAATGAATAGGACAGAGACGCTTTGATTGAGGACATTTGAAGAGGATACTTCTCCGTTTCACGTCAACTCAAAAACTACCTAAACATAGACAATCGGCTTTGGTGAATCCATGTGGAGGCTCTCACCTCCAAATTTTTACAACTCGATATTCTCAGTCACTAATAGGACCTTTATCGAATAGAGAGAAAAAAAAAAATCTCTTTAAAACGGAACTTATCAAACTCCTTAAATACACTTTGAAATAAAACCTATCAAATAGAATGTAGTTCCTTGTCGCATCGGTTACGGAAGAAATAGCCCTGTGTGATTCTTCCTTTATAATATGTAGATTCTAGAATATCATTAAAAAAAAAATTCCCAACGTGGGAGAAAAAAAAAAGGTTGGACAAACCGGTTCTAGTCAAATAATGGTAGTATTTATTTATTTATTTTTTATTTTTGTTGGAACCGAGACAGCCAAACACTTATTAGCGGCCAACATTTTCTTTTTTTATTATTATTCTCTTTGTCTTCTACACCTGGCCGTCTGGTATCAAGCCGATAAACGGCCTTCCCCATCGTGACTAAGGCCTTTTACCACAATAATCTGGTAACTATGGTTACGTTTTTATAAGTCCTTCCAAAGCCGGATTATTGGGCTCCGGATGAGAGGGATAACGCTACAAGATTTGTGAACAGAAACGTCGAATTTCTCGGAATAAACAAATTTGTAAGCATCCTTATGGAACGCGTAACAGATAATCTTTCCCAAATTGTGTAATAAAATGTAAATTTAATTAAGCTTAGTAATTATAAGCAAGAAGGTTTGTTATGTTAAAACTGAATTTCTATTAATTACATTTACTGATGATTTTCTATTAGCTATATGCATATGTTACAATAGTTTAAGTATCGTATTTATTTAAAAATTTGAAAAAATTTAATTCCTAAAGTGGCGAAGCAGCTTTCCGGCCAGCAGGAATTTACTGTTAGTGTCAAGGACTTGTATAAATCTGCTTATTTAGCTAAATGCCCGAAGTTTTAATTGTTTTATCTAACATGAATAACAGCCAGTTCTTCTAAAGAAGGGACTCTTATAGCAATCTCATTCTTGAGTCTATAGATCTACAGAATATTTAATAGGCAAATGTCTTGAAATGGCTGTGAAAGAAATTCACTTTTGAATAATTACGAAACGTCATAATTACTTTTATAACGTTGTACCCTACATCTATTAACATTACAAGGATTCGTGCTACAATATTTTTTGTTTAAAGATAGCAATTATGATTCTTAAATAAATTTCCAACTTTTCCATTTATTTAGAACTGAGCACACTGTCATAAACTGACTCGTTACGTTGTCTTCTAGAATAAGTTCTTACACTATAATTTTCGTTTAAGCTATCTCGAATAAGTTTAAATACCAATTACAAAAATTTATTTTATAGTGGCTTTTTTCGATGATCAACATGTAATTTTTTTTCCTTTAAAATTATATAAACGAGAGTTTACATTGATCCTCAGAAGATGTACGTAGAACCCGTTTTACGTTTCACTGCTTTTAAACAGCTTATTAAAATAAACTGCTCTTGTGAACTGAAGATGGAGAAAAGAAGTGACTTGTTATCCTTAAAACTAAAACAGGAACGACTTTTTTCTATTGGAGTAACGAAAGAGAACAAACGTCTTAGGAATCTAAAAGATTTTATATTTTAAAATCTGATTTTTACTTCCTTGAAAACGGCAATGTTTTGTTTATAAGCAAAAATTTAGAGCAAACAATTTACATTTATAATCCTTGTTCAATGTGGAAGAACATTTCTAATTTTGTGCAACCTCTCTCTCACTTTAAAATTAGTTTTTTTTTCTGCTTTTGTTTCAGAACTTTTAGCAACATTACCAACTAATAAAACAATATTAATACTTTTTTGAATATATTCAAGGTTTTTCCTTTGAACTTTCACGAAGGGGTCCACCCACTGCATTTCACTAAAACTTCTACATCAATTCTTTCCAGTAGTTTAATGACATTGTGTAACCTCGACTACAGATTACGCCGTGGACATATAATTTTCTCGTAGTCGACAAAGTGAAGGAAATATATCGACGTATGTTCGAAACGTCAATAGTTCATAATCCGTAATATTTTTGCTATTAATACCGAAAGGAAAGCTGAAAAAAAAAGCCTGTTCTTTTTAAATTCATCCATTAAATAAAAAGGAAGGGAATGTATTTCGATGGACATAAAGGAGAAAAAAAATCACCTTTTTATGATATTTTTGATAAAGGAGAGAAGGGGAAGTTAGCTAACGTTTATTGGTTTAACTGAAGTTAGGTAATGTTTGTGACATTTTATCATGTTTTCTAAAAAAAGAAATATGAAAAGTCTAAGAACACACACACAAAAAAAAAAAAAGAGATATGGCATCATTTGAATAAGTTATAATTCGTAACTTCTTGAGTAAAATATGCAAAACACATTAGCTGACATAGTAGAGATCTAAAATTTGAATTATTCAAATTTAACAGTTTAGCACACATTTTTCGTAGCTATAAGACCATGCCGAAAGTACCGAATTAAGACTGCTGGCTTATGCCAACAACTTTTAAAATTAATCGATTATTCTTCCTGCAGTTCTTAACTGGTGCACCGTTTTAGGCTACTTATTTAAAATTTGATTAAAATCATTAATCAGTGTTCATTGCATTTTCGACTGTACACTGGTCCTTTCAAATACGCGGGAGTATATCTTCGACGCAGGGATGGTTAACGGTAGGGTTCGATAACAGTTGTAAAATATTAGGAGCTAGCAAAAAATTTTAGGGAGCCACGTATGTTGAATTGCATTAATGAACAAAAATGCAGAAGGGATATTTTTATTCGCATAGGCTGCCGGGAGACCGGGCTTTTTCGTACCTTTGGCGAATTGCAGTGCAGGCCAGGCACATTCTACACGAATCCAAGAGCGGGAAACTAAGTCATTTACCCTTACACGGAAAAATATGATCAAAGGGTATGTACCGACAGGTATGGTATGTTCACCACACTCCACCTGTTACTTGAACCTGATATTCTGTGCTGATATTGAGAGGGGTGGGGAGGAATGGGCGTAGTTCAGTCAGACGCATTACAGACATTGTAGTTTTGAGGTTAGTAGGGAGGTATGCAATTATTGCGATTCTGACTGCGGTTTGCGGTAAAGAAATTTTACCCTTCAGCGGCCGCGTGGCCGGCAATCTTTGATGTATTATGAGCCACTAAATTTTCTCTTTAAAATTTAGCAGATTTCTAATGTGAAGGTAAGTATTATTTAAAAGCACTGAATATAATATGCATATCTATATGGGTACCACCTGCGGAGCTAAAACCTATAAGTTAAGAATGCAAAATGAAAATATCATAATAGAGAATTGCCAGTTAATGAGTTAAAATATTTTATTGAAAAGAAATTGTCTTCAAATTATTTTGAAAGTACTTTTTACAAAAAAAAGTTGGTTATTAAATAAAAACTTACAAAAAAACTGAACTTTTTCTATAACGTCAAGATTTCAGTTAATTATTAATGACGCTATAACAGAGTTACCTTAATGTTCTATGGACGAGTGACCTAGAATATTCTGACCTTACAAGAGAGCTGTCACTTACAAATAAGATCCTTATTATGAAATTTAACAGTATTTTAATTCCCTCTAAACTAAAATTCTGTGTGTGCCACTGCATATTTATTGATTAACAGAGCTCATCAAATTTAGTTAAAAAATAATAGTATAATTTGTATTTAAAATCTATAATAAATTTTACGAGCTGAAATAACATAGCAATTAAAAGGCGCCGAATTCGTCACAGGCAATAGTTACGTAGCAATACTTTCATTTTATGAGCAATTTTTAGATATTCTGGTACGTTTTCACTACAATGTAAGATTAAGATCATAAACAGTTCTCGAAGGATATCTCAATTAAGGTATTTTCCTCAATCTTTTAATGAGGATCTAAAATCCCCGGGGATGCTGACAAAGCTTTGGACGTCCCATTCGAAGAGAGATAAGTTATGTCTGTCTAAGATTTCATTATCCTTTCAAGAAACGCTCAAAGATGAGTTCAATCTTAAAATATAAATACTCGAAAATATTTTACCTTCATTTTGTACATGTATATATTGTCAAAAAGTAAATCTGAGAAAATATTGAGGAGCCTAATGTTTCATAACTCATTAGCATCCAGCGTCTTTATTTTTTTTTGGGGGGGGGGGTGCTCAAATTTTACCATTTTGGTTGTCTGTCCAAAAATTAAGTATTAGACATTCATAAAAATTTACAAATATCATATATAGACATTTTTCTTTCTTCAGAGTGATAAATGCAAATGTTAGACTATTTTCTGCTTGGTCTTTACAGAAAGAAATCCTATCTTCGCACTATGTTGGAACTTATTTATTACAGCAGAAATTAAAGAACATAATGGAAATGGCCGGCTGTTAATGGAATAAAGCTAAAATTTTTTATTTTGTAGCTGTACAGAAGTAGACCGCAAAAAATGTATAAACACTAGAACAACTCTAGATTTTATTCTCACTTCTTATTTTCTTAACAAACAATTAAACTGATTCTTAAAGAGTAAACTAATTTTTAAAATTTGTCGCTTGATTTTTTTATGTTTATTCCAAAATAAAAACAAAAACAAAAATCAGATCGTTAGAGAAGTTTAAATGTTTCCAGAAAAGCGTAGTTACTTTTATTTCCTTAATGGAATAAAATGGGATAAAGAAAAAAGATAAAAAGCTGATTCACACAAGGCATAAAGAGGGAAAATGTGATTGTGGAAATTGCGTCATCTCGCCAAGAAAGAAAGAAAAACAAAAAAAAATACTTTCTTTGTGCGAGTTAAGCGATTCGTGAAGGTAAAACTTACCAAGAAATAGATGAAACTTTACTCCAATACACAATGTATTAAAGAGAGGGTGAAAAAAATTATATTAACAACAACAACAAAAAAAAAAGTGTTAGAAAATCAGTGGTGGGTAAAATGTACTAACTTAATGAAGCAAGGGGTTATTATATTGAGCAGAGAGATAGTGTTTAACTCTTAGGAGTTATTTTGCCGATCTGTAATGCGTGGAGATCCTTCACAAAAGAAGCTGCTGAGAGCCCGATTGCCACAGCGTGATAGCCTTTGATTTTATCAGTAATTTGTATAGTTACCTTCCGAAACTACATCAGTGTTGTTGAACTTGGCCGTATCCGACACGAGTGCAGTACGTGAAAATAATAATGCATAATAGCATGATGTAAAATATATTCACTTATCTGCACGTGATAAATTTTGAACAATTAGCCAAGTTCCTTAAACTACAATCTGCATCCATCCAATCAAATGAAATCAGCGGTAAAAGTATGCTGATTATAAAATGAAACAATTTACAATCCTTTTTTAATAAAATAAAAAGCTCCATTTTAGAACTATCAAGTACTCTTCTACAGATAAGAATTCGTGAAAGTAAAAAAGAAGACTTATCAGCTTACCTTAAGGTTTCAAATTGTTACTTCTCATTTTTTATCAGTTTTATCAGTAAAAGCGTGGCAAATAGTTATAAGCATGCTCGTGAAAATCTGATTACTTTAAAGAAATACTGCACGGATTAAAATTTTCATTTTCATATTGTAAAACTAACAATACAATCTTTTGAGTTCATAAATTAGATTTTTTAAAGTAGGTTTTTCCAGAGATTTTTAAAAAGTCAAAGTAATTTGTGGCATAGCCTAATTACAACAATCCAAATAATCGGGCCACAATATCTAATTTCTGATTCCTTTAGAATTATCTTTCTATAAATGGTTTTTGAAAAAAGTTGTCATTCAAGAAATCGAAATTTATTTTAAGTAAATTGCTATATGAGGACTTTTTAAATAAAGTTTTACATCTTATTGTTGTCAATGACGAAGGTATAATAATTTTCACCTTTATATTTTTGCCAAGCTGTTAATATGTTATTTACCTGCAAAATATATTTACATTTTTAGATGAATCATAGTTTTAAAAACTAAAGGTTTTGGAATAGTTTGAACCAGAGTTGAAGCCAGGACGGAATTTCAAGTTGAACTATTATGGGTACTGCGGTGAAGTCGACGTTTGGACTAAGGATGAAACTGGAGTCTGCACCTAAGAGTTTAATAATGAGAAAATTGAAGGAATAGCTTTAGCTATGATTTTTCGGCATTCAACTGATTGAAAAAAAAATCGGTTTTGACGGTTTTAGCATTCATAAATTTTAAATATATGTCAATCTTAAAGCGCATCTTTTGCATGATTATGAAATTGCGTCTCACTAGCAGTAGAAAAGATGACATTCTAAAATACAGAAAAAAATACGGGAATTTTACATGACTGAAAATTGAGAGTTTGGGTCAATTGACTTCAAAACATACTTTACAAAGGGTCAATTCATTTTTCCAACGCGATAACTGACCTGAGTGTATAACACCCGAGATACTAAAATAAATGTGAAGTCGTGCAGAGAGCATATTTAACAGTGAGGAAGTAAGTTTTTCTCTCTTTCAACAGTTTACTTTAAACCAAACAGCTTTATTTAACAGGTAAAATCTCTTTGTGGCGGATCACAAGTAAAAGATTTAGTATAAACGCAAAACTATTTCTCTTTTTTTTTTTCACTGTAACTATAATATTCAATTAAGGCAGAAAAATTATGATATATTAACTAGTTCAACAGTGATATATATATATTTATATGTATTTTTAAATTTCAAAAAGCACAATATTTTCTATTTAATTTCCTACGTCGTGCAAGCGTACTTGAAAAGTGTGCGCAGATCATATTGTAAAAGCATGACAAATATTAATTCACATATAAATCCTTAATTTGCCAGTGCTGTCTTATTTTGTATAAGCAGTAGCAAATGATTTTAGAAGATTGTAATGACAAGTATTAAAGAATGTGCATTAATTTTTTTTTCCCTGGCAACTTTAATCCTCTTAGGCATTTTCAAATAAAAATAATACACTAGGCATAAAAAAATATCATTAATATCAATTTAAGCGCATTACATATGCCTAAAAGTAAGTTTAAAATCAGTATTCGATGACATCACAATGTGTGTACACAAGGCAATTGATAAAACTCAATTCATATTCAGTTCAATTGATACATACCAATTATCAAAAGTATGAAATGGAATTAAATCTGTAATATATATTAATTTAACTACAGCAGTTAAATTTCATATTAAATTATATTAATTAGCGCAACAGTTATAATTAACAATTGGAACTACCTGAAAATTAAGTCAACGCTGAAAAATACAAACTTATTAAACTCACAACTTTTATTATTTTCGAATTGAAATACTAAAATTACATTTTGAAGGCAAAACTACGTTTTAAACATTCATGCTTTAAATAATTCATTACTTTTACTGTGTCCTTTTTTTAAAATTATATTTTAGACAAGGAAATTCAAATTAATGTTTTAAAAATATTCTTGAAAATTTTTAATTTCTATGTAGAAAATTAACACATAAATATTTAAAATTCTCCAAATTATCAAATTTCTATTAAAAAAACACCCTATATATATATATATATATATATATATATATATATGCCATAGAAAGTGTGTATATATATATATGCCATAGAAAGTGTGTATATATATATATATATATATATATATATGCCATAGAAAGTGTGTATATATATATATATATATATATATATATATATATATATATATATATGCCATAGAAAGTGTGTATATATATATATATATATATATATATATATATATATATGCCATAGAAAGTGTGTATATATATATATATATATATATATATATATATATATATATGCCATAGAAAGTGTGTATATATATATATATATATATATATATATATATGCCATAGAAAGTGTGTATATATATATATATATATATATATATATATATATATGCCATAGAAAGTGTGTATATATATATATATATATATATATATATGCCATAGAAAGTGTGTATATATATATATATATATATATATATATATATATATGCCATAGAAAGTGTGTATATATATATATATATATATATATATATATATATATATGCCATAGAAAGTGTGTATATATATATATATATATATATATATGCCATAGAAAGTGTGTATATATATATATATATATATATATATATATATATGCCATAGAAAGTGTGTGTGTATATACATATATGCCATAGAAAGTATATATATATATATATAATTTGATGCAATTTTATACGTACAAAATGTTAATGACCATATAATATACAGACATTTATTAGTACATTAAGGCAACTGCCCATTTAGTTAAGAGGATACGTTTCACATAATGTAGTTTTGATATATTTATCACGTTGGTAATACTAATAATAATCGATCGACTCTATGGCACATTCATTCGCATATTTAGTCACACAACTAACACATTCATGCATAACAGGACGTTTTATTGAGGCAATCAAAAATTGTACGAATATAATGTAAACATTCATTATCCACGTGGCAATGAATGATTATCAACATGAAAATATTAAAGGCATGATACTTTCGAAGAATTTAAATCAATGTACGTAAATAAAAATTCCGTACAGGATAGGATAGGTACGTATAGGATAAGAGAGTATACGATAAGAGTATATACCTGTAGGTACGTATACATGACATTAATGCATGATAAGAAATCTTACCGTGCAAAAGGTAAGATCTTGTATATTGTAATGAATAACTATGCAAATTGATAAACTTTTAAAAATCAAAACATCATTAAAAATAGTTTCGATGATAAATACTGAACATTCGTTAACTGAGAAATTCACCAAACATCCATAAAAAGTAGCTTTTCATTTGCATTTGTCAATGTACTTTATATATAATGTTTCTATAATCATGAGCATAATACAAGATAAAGTAGAATTAAAATGAATATTTGAATACTTGTTTTCAGCTCATTAATTATACATGATGCAAAATAACGACCCATTTATAAATAGACATAAAAACTGCACAAAAATTATTGAATATAAAATGTCATACATAATTATAAAACGAAATGCATTTATATATTTTGTATTAACATGAACATTGTACTTTAAATGGGCTAATAGAAATATTTAAGGCTCAAGTTGTTCAAATAACGCGGAAAAATTGTTTCACTTCGAAATAATTTCAAATCTTTATATTTCAAATTTTGTTTTTCATCTTAAACTGAAATTGTAAAGAAGAAGGGGGGAAAAAAAACAACAATTGATGACACAAATCTATCTTTTTACTAATAACTTTTAAAACATTAAAATAATAACTACTAGCACTAAAATGCTTATACCTTAACACTAAATAATTCTTTTTAAATCATTTAACATAAAATAAAAATTTGAAAATAGGCAATACTTTTGCCGGAATTCGACTAAAATAATTAATCGACACATAATTTGCATTTATCAAAGATTTTTAGGCCAAATTAAAGGACAAACTTCCTCAACTTTCCAGATTTAAATGACAATAAGTTTATTAGCCGTAGTCCATCCTTCATCATGGATTTACAAACATTCAGCACACCTGATCTATCAAATACAAAAAAAAAAAACACAGTATGACAGGCGATACAAAACACCAATACGCACCGAAATCGACAAACTTCTGCAACTAAACACTAAAAAATATACGGTATAACAAGAAAGTATAAATTGCGTTTACCTTGATAACGTTTAATTTCAGGTAATAGGTTTTCACCGGCTCTTAGGAAAATACTGGATCGGATGCGATCGGTACACTTCAGTCTTCACCGGCGGAAGGGCGAACACTGTAAATGACCTTGCTCCATTCGTCCTTTCTTGACTCCGAGAGACGGGCGAAATTTTGCCGCGTGGAGCGCCACCAATTGCAGAGGAGGAGATTCGGAAATTCGCCGGATCACGTGCTAAGCTAATGCCAGGAGAGGAGAATGGTTCTGGAGGGATCTCGCGAGCGGAAATGAGCCGGTGGAAAAGCATTTCTAGGAGGAAAAAATGACCTGCGCTTTCTTTTTAAAAAATTCGATAAATCAGAAAATTACGGAGACGTCTGTACAATTCCGATTCCGTGGCAAAATTCTACACACCCCGACAGTTTATTAGATTTACTACATCCTTCAAATTTTATCCAATGCATTTTAGATGCGTATAAAAGCAATATCTCATTAACACTGGCGCAACTTCATCAGGGCCCGACCGGGGGCCTTCGTGAATCTTTTTTCGGGCCTACTACACTTGAAAATGATAACTGATAGAAGGTGGTCCGAATTTTCTTAATTGAAAGAGTGCAGAAACGTCGATCGCAGCGCTGCCCTTTGCAAGATTTTTCAAAATTTTCTGCTAATTAAAAAATAAATAAATAAATAAAAAAAGCAGGCTACTGTTTGCTGTCGGCATTTCTACCCGCTTCAACGTTCAATTGAGAAAATTCGGACCCCGTTCTATCAGTTTTCATTTTCTAGTAGCAGGCCCGATAAAAGATTCACGATGGCCCGGCCCGACTAAGGCATTCGGAGGACCTAAGACTAGCATTTTTGGGAGTTCCCTGCACGATCATACTTTATTGATACACACTATAGTAGTCACAGGTTACAAATATTTGCTAGCAGTGGTTTACATAAGAAAAAGGAAGATCAGAGTCCCCATTGTCCAAAAATTTTTAACTTCCATAAAATTTTAATGCTCAGAAGTTATTCTTTTGATAGGTCATATCAATAAATGCCCCCCCCCCCCATGAAGAATTATAATAAAAAAATTGCCCATTTCATGCTTTATGATAAGTAATTCTTGTTATAAGAAACCAAAGTAAGAAGTTTGAATTTTACTCGAATACTTTTTGTCATAGGATGTAAAAGCTGGTCCTCCTCAAACATTTAGGTTTGTAAAGAATATAAATCCGTTATAAAAAAGTGAAGTCCGAAAATCAACTGCTGCTTGTGCAAGCTGCCGAACGTAAAGATATACTACGGACTACGAAATTTTTCGCATTCATTTAACGAATAATTAATTAATCTTTCTTCAAGTGCATGAATCTAAGGGAATTTTGGAAGTCATGTATAATTTAGAAGCTATGCATAATCAAAAATAAAGTACAAATTATTATTATGAAAGATAAGAAAATTAACGAATATTCATTCAGTTGTCTGATCCTGGTGCATATTGCATAATGTAGGATGGTAGCCCTCCAAAGGATATAAAATAGTTGAATCGACTCTGTCATTTCAAAACCACAACTTTTGAAAGAATAAAAATTGTTCAACATACAAAAATTTATTTTCCCGGCAGAATCGAAATACAAAAACTTTTCGCGGGTACACCCTCTCAAAAAAAGTATTCGAGTAAAAACGAAACTTCCTACGTAAATTTCGAATATCAAAAATTATTTATTATAAAGTATGAATTAGGTTATGTAAACTATAACTTTTCACATTTCTGTCGAGTTGAGCGTTTTTCAAAAACTAATTAATTATTCGCAAAGCTAAAATAGGAAATTTTGTTTTAATACTTTTTTGAGTGGATTAGGGATGGACGCGAGACGCGGGAATTCTCGCATTGTCTCGCGAGACGAGACGCGAGACGAGACAGGCATTTTTTTGCGAGACGTGACGCGAGACGAGAAAAAAAATATTTTGCGGGACGAGACGCGAGACGAGACAGAGTCTTGTCTCGCGCGAGAATTCTCGCATTTTTTTCCGTCTCGCATAAATACGATCTGAAAAGCGACAATTTGCCTGAAGCCTCTACCGTTTAACTTGCGTCTCCTTCGTTTTCGGTCCTGGTATACTATCAGCACTCTACAATACGCACAAACACGTAACATTTAAAATTAGAACAGACGAGAGATATACAAAACACACAAAGGAGAGGATAAAGAAAGAGGCGGAAAAAAAAGAAAACAGAGAAGAGTTGAAAGAAAAATAATAAGTAAATAGGAAAAGCGGTACGGTATGTTCAAATCTGACCACTTTTAGACGGGGCCCGGGGCATTAAGTTTGGGCCCCCTTACTATCCCCTTTTTTACGCATTAAGCCCCTTTACTGAGCCCCCCCCCCTTTTTTTAAGCATTTTAACCCAGTTTTGACAACTGTTGTACTCGAAAATTGCATTTCAGTTAACTGTAGTTTTTGTACTTTAATCAAATCGTATTTATCACCCCCCCAAAAATATCTCTAACTTGATCTAGTGATAGACAATTAGGTAATACCTATATTATAGAGGAAATTCAGTTTTTCCCCACAATTACTATTTCAGTACATATGAATGTATAATTTACATAATCGGGATATATATGGGCCCCCTTTTTCTTCAGGGGAACCGGACTACGACCCCCCTTGCCCCTGTGATAATCGTATTTCGGGTATATCAGAGAGAGATTAGAAGTAGAGCAACTTGCATTCGCATTGATGCTTAGTCTGAGTAGGTTGAAATATGGTTGAATATCCTTGGTTGAAATATCCTTGTACCGATATTATCCTCAAACTTTCCCGCACGTTGCGGCGTGCGTAGGGGGGGGGGCGCCCACCCTGGTAACAACTTTCTAGGGGCGGTTAAATCCCTATTGTTGGTCTATTTTAAAGAGATTAAAATGACATTTTTTATTCTTATATATTAATATCGGACGGAAAGAAATGCAAGCAATTTTTTTAAAAACTATTTCTCTTTTCGTTTATATTATCATGTTTTCCCTTCCTTCGGCTAGCAAAACTTTTATAAATTTTTTTCCTCCCCATCATTTTATCTTGCAGTTGGGTTCCTATTCTAAAATTATCTTCGCCTGTTAGATGTCTTTTCATTTTTAAAAAAATCCACACTGGATATACACTCATGTCCATAAATTAAGGATAATTCAGAATCACACAGAAATTGATCTCTAAAATAAAAATTTCACCTGTGGAATGATCACACACATTTTGAAGAAGAATATGCAAATTACAGGAAACCACCAGATGGCGTGGATGGTACGTCACAATGACGAGAGTGTAAGAGAGGGGTATATAAGGAATGGTGGCAAAGAAGTAAAATTGTTCACAAGCGCTGTGAAAGGCTTTTCAGTGCAAAAACTTCATAGTTATGGCACAAAGGAGGCATTTGGATGATGTTTTACGTGGCAGAATTATCGGACGACTGGAATGTGGACGTACCCAGCTGGAAGTATCCGAGGAACTTGGAATCGCCCAGAGTGTCATCTCCAGGCTTTGGCAACGATTCCAAGATGATGGTAATGTGAGTAGACGTTACAGCACAGGTCGCCCCCGAGTTACAACGCCGAATGAGGACCGCTATTTGGCAGTTACTGCCAAAAGAAACAGACGGAGTACAGCATCAGACCTGTCTCGTCAGCTCTCTTTAGCTACCGGTACGACAGTTTCAAGGCAGACCGTGTACAGACGCATAGGGCACATTGGTCTATATGCTCGTAGGCCTGTCAGATGTGTTCCACTTACCGCAACTCACTGTCGCCTGCGATTAACCTGGAGTAGAGAGCATGCATTGTGGACACCGCAACAGTGGTCTTGTGTGATGTTTTCCAACGAGTCCAGGTTTAGTTTGGAGTCTGATTCTCGCCGGACATTCATCTGGAGAGCGCCAGGTACCCGTTACCACCAAGAGAACACCATTGAAAGACACCGTTACGGTGGTGCAGGATGGCTCGTTTGGGGAGGAATTATTCTTGGTTCCAGAACTGACCTGCATGTTCAGAGTGTAACGATGACAGGCCACATCTATCGGGATGTCATTCTGGAACAACATGTACGTTTGTTTCGGGTAGGGATGGACGCGAGACGAGACAGATTTACAGCTTTTTTGCGAGACGAGACACACATTTTTAACATTACGATATAGGGATTTTTGCGAGACGAGACAAAGCTTTTAGGCTATTTTGCGAGACGCAAGACGCTTATTTTTCGTCTCGCGTCCATCCCTAGTTTCGGGGCGCCATGGGTGCTGAATTTGTGTTTATGGATGACAACGCCCGTCCTCACCGTGCAAACATTGTAGACGAATGCCTTCAATCGGAGGATATCACCCGTATGCATTGGCCAGCATACTCACCGGACTTGAATCCAATAGAGCATGTGTGGGATATGCTTGGACGACGAATTGCAGCCCGTCAACCCCCTCCCACCTGTCTACCGGAACTTCGGAGTGCATTGCTTGATGAGTGGTGTAATATTCCCCAAGATCAGATTGATAATTTGATACTCAGCATGCCTAGGCGTTGTCAGGCCTGTATTACATAGTCCGGGAGACATACTCCGTATTAACCATCCTACTAACCATGTTATACTGTTTTTTGTAAATAGGTTCTTTTTTAAAATTTGGTCAAGGGAGTAAAATTTGCAATTTTTATTAATTATGTCAAACATATAGCATCTTTTTTGCTCTTTACTTTTTGTTTAATAAATAGACTTTACAAATAAGTCAAATTTGTTTTGCTTCTTTCTCTTTCTTTGCCTGAACTTCATTATCCTTAATTTATGGACATGAGTGTACATTAGGGGATTATGGTTTAATTTTTCTGTAAACAGGGCGACCATAACGACTGTAGTACTATCGCTAAAAATTATTGTGGAAAAGTACAAACGGATAGTCTTCAACGAATTAACTTTTCAGTAATTTAAAATATAAACAAAAAATAAGACGTCTATTAACCAACTGAGATACTATAATGAAATCTAAAAATGCTCACACGGTAATGTTATTGGAAATATTAGGCAAATAATTATAATTATCGTTAATATAATCTTGTTTTCATTAATATAAAAATTACACATATTTTAGAGACTTGAAATTGACGTTAAAGTAAATAGTAGAGTTTTAATAAAGACTAAAAGTGTTCTGTTTATAATTTTTCAAGGGTTATCTCACAACCAACTGAACGATAAGTAATTCTAATTTGTGTTAATATATCCCGCAGTAATTTCAACAGAGGAGATTACTTGAACTTTAAAAAAAAAAAATCTGTTTTGTCTCATGCAGATATGATTTTAGTAAAATATTCGCTACTTCTCGTATGAAGAGCGGGTGCGCAGCTATTTTAAAACAAACGGTTGTCCATTTCATGTAGTGTCTGAGGTATTTAATGCTACAACTTGAACAGTATGATGTAGAACTACAGTATGATGTAGAAATAACACATTTTTAAAGTCGGGAGTTCTCTGCAAACCCCTAAGCTTTTCACTTTTCTGATCGCGAATGACACTGACGTAGTTTTTTGAGTCATTATATTGCAATGATGCCAGGTTAATACTCATGACGCAAATTTTACAACAAGAGTCAAATAATTTTGCTTTTATTTTAGATTCCACATCACTGGAATTAATTGAAATTACTCATGTTAGGAAAATTTTCGTTTACTACAGTGCGAAGAACGGGCACGCAGCTAGTAAATAAAAATAAATACTATATTTTCGGTGTGACATTATATATACGGATTAAATCTCAATTTATTTTACTTCAAATGCCGATATACTTCAAATGCCGATATACTATATGCTGATATAGTTATTAATATATCTACTAATGTGGCTATATGTAAGTACTTGTTATTATTAATATTAATTTTCAATAAAATCCCAATAATAAGTTAGTATAAAATGGTAATGAAATCGCAGTCCTTAATTTTGCGAGACTCGCGAGACGTCTCGCGTCTCGCGCGAGACGAAACAGCAATTTCTTTGCGAGACGAGACGAGACGCGAGACGAGACAGATACCACCCGATTCTCGTCTCGCACGTCTCGCGTCCATCCCTAGAGTGGATGTACATGCAGTAATACTTCCTTTACTTTGCAACAGTCGCCTACATAAATAAAAAGCACTTGGAATAAATAGGAAGGGGAGATGCTGCTTCCTCTGCTTGTGGCGCACCTTCTCCCTTCTTTTTCAATTTTTTGGGGTTTTCTTTTTTTTTAAACTTCTTCCCTTTTCTCTACTTTTGTGCTTTCTTTGTGTTGTTTTGTTTTATGTCTTGTAAAATTTTATGTGCAACAGATCGAGTCGGAACAACTGGAGTAAAAGGCTGAAAAAGAGTCAAAGACTTCGAAAATATCACCCTTAAATCAATCAATGAACTTGGAAAGAAAATTTCCTTCATCTTACATATAAATTACTGACTTAGCTTGAAAATTTACAGAAAAATGTTCAGCAAAATCAATTGACACAATTTTCATCAAAGTAATTTTAAGATAGATATGCAAATCATAGATAAAATAAAGAAAGGAACTTTTCCAAGTGCTTTTATATTGATGGGGTAGTGCAGTTAAATAAGACTGTACAGTTAAATAAGACTTGTATTTATGTGTTTGTAAAAATCATGACGTATGGGCTTTGATATGCCCGATTCAATTTTTGACCCCGGTACCACACAAATGATATTTCATTTCACAAAGCACATAAACCGAGTGACAGTATTTACCGTACGTGTATTTATAAACGAGTCCTTGAAATCAAACACCGAAGTCCAAAAATAAACGTGCAATAAATAACACGAAACAACTAAGTAATTTTTTCCTAGAATTTCCTTTCTCTTACTTTTAATCCCTTCTTATGGCTTCTAGTTCGAAAAATCATGCGAATTTTGTGCTTAAATGAAATTAGCTAATTACATCAACAGGTTGAAAACTTTTGGGATGTCTCTCCACAAGCTGTACTATTTGCTAAATCTTTATCAGTTACAAAACTTTTAGAAAAAATTTAAAAATAGAAATGCAAATTGTTGTCACTTTTCGAAATTTTTGCTCTGCATTTCCATGTCAAAGATTTTTTTTCTGAGGGTTTCATAAAAGGCACAGTTTTTTCGTTTGTTTCAGAGTGTTCGCAGATTATAAAAAAATCATTCTGAATTTTCCAAAGTCCCTGGCGCAAGTAATTTATTTTAACCCATTTGTGCCTGGATATTTTTGCGACTTTCTTCGATTTTCACTGATAACAGAAATAATAGATATATTTCTGATGTCAACTTCTTGAACAAGGGATGATTTCTTTTAAAATCATTAAGCATAAAAATCGAAATATCAACATCCTACTTGGTCACGTTAAAATATTTTGTAGAGTTGAGGCTGAATACTCATGAATAAAGGCTAGGAAAAATAAATAACGTTTTCGACTAATAGCGAAAATGCCGTCCCAAAAAAGGGACACTACGCATAAATGGGTTAAGTTGCGTACCAAGACCTTAAAGGAGATTTTATTTCTTCAAACTACAGTCTTATAAATCCTTTATGATTAAACGCTCTCTTATAGAGAAGCTCAGATTTAAAAAAATTCAACGTCGGTTTGTGATAGCATTAGAGTTCCCGCGCAGTTTAATATAGTTGCAACCCTGTTTTAAGCAGTGGCGGATTATTGCAAGTTTGTCGTGGGGGGGGGGGCGGTTAGTTAGAAAATTGACATATACATCCATTTTATGGAAGTAAAATAGCATCTTTTACATTAATTTCTTTCTTCTTGGGGGGGGGCGGTCGCCCCCTGCGCTCCCCCTTTAATCCGCCCTTGGTTTTAAGACTTTTTAAATGTTATTTCGACAATCACAAATCACTAGTCTAACACCGGAAAAATCGCTTAATCAAGAATGTAAATGATCAAGTTATAAATTTTACAACAATTTCATTGTAGGGTGATTCAGATTTAGGTGAAAAAAATCAACTTCAGAATTTGTTTGATGCACTTTAATTTTTTTGTTCCTGTTGGTTGAATAAAAACAAAATGCCAAAAAGTTAGGAATTTTAGATTTAAACAACTGCTGCCTCCACGAGGTCAAGTGTTATGCATTGTGCAATGTAGAGTGGCATACGTATTCTACATTAGGATGGTTTTAAAAAAAAGTTTTTTTTTTTTTTTTTCTATTTTCGAACATGAATAGTATTGAAAAAGTGATACTAGGGGTGTGAAGTTCCCATAAAAGGTTTGAAGTTTATAAGGCAATTCCTTAGCTGAAAATGCTAAGAAATTTTGGTAAAATGCTGATTTTTTGACATTTTTAGTAAAATCTCCCCTACCCCTTATCATTTCAATTTTGGGTGTGGGTAGTGCAGAAAAGAGGATTTCCTCCAGGTTTACATTTCAGAAATTAAGGTTTATAAGACAATTCCTTGCATTTCTGAAAATGCATTGAAATTTAAAAAAAAATATTATTACTAGTTGTCTACCAGTGCTCGAAATTCGACCATAAAGCATTAAATTTTTTATTTGATCGTGAATAAAGTTCTTCTTTCAAAGAATATGTCTCAAGATTCCATATACAGCGGAACCTACTAAACTGACCACCTAAGACCATCTGTCTATAGTGACCACTTCTGTACAATTTTACTTTAAAACCACCACACTTTTCTGTGAAGACCGTGTTTTTGTAAAGACTGTCATATTTTGCTAAATGCAAAGGCAGCTCCAGCGAGTGGGTCACAGGGGGTCATCTCCCACTACCAAACTCGGATTTAACTCATTACTGTACGATTTCACACATTCAGTTTGCATTTTGAACAATTTAGGCTAATCTAAAAAAGTCTACTGGTCCACTCCGAAAATTCAGCCTAGAGCCGTCCTCGGCTAAACTCCATTGTGTTCGGAGTTATAAAATCTTAAACCGTCGAATGATTGAACTCTACTTGCTGAGGCGTACCACTTACCATGTATAAAATCTTGCTGCCTCAATAAATTTGCTCTTTTATCGAATGACTGTCCTTGAGATTTATTTACCATCATCGCAAATGCAGGTATATTTGGAAATTGAGTTTTTTGAAAGGATATCTTAAAATAGTGTCAAAATATTTTGTAACGGGAATTAAAATTTGTTTATTGCCTGTGTGGCGTTGATTTCGTCGGTTTACGAACCAACAGTTTGCGAGCTGACAACCAGCGAGTCAGTTTGCGAACACACCCAGAGCGGAAAGTTCTGCGAATCCACGAAGGGGGAAATTGACCTTCACCAGTCTCTCCGGAGTAGACGGTTAGCAAGTATATAAACACACAGCTGTGAATGAAACTGCTAGTAGCAGCACTATGTTCTATAAGTCGACTAATCATTTTGTTATGTTAATTGTAATCTTTAAAGCTTATTCATTTTTATTATTGATCAATAAATATGTTAGTTGTTGAGCTGCTGTATCATGACTCATTTTGAAGTAAGCACTTTTAGTGCACAACGTAAGGAGGTGTATAATCTTCACCCCTCTACACCTGCGGTTCCAGTTCAAACTTCGCAATCAATAGCATTACGATATATAAACTTGATGCGCATTCTTGTTCCATTGACTAATGCTTCCTTTTTAAGTTTCTGATTAGTATAACGATGCAATTAACTTTCAGTACTAACTAATGTGGTGGCAAACTATGGTATTTTTCGGTTAGCCAGGCGCAAATCCCGCTAACTGTTTTTTCAGGGAAATGTTATAAAGACCACTTCTGAAACACTGTCGTTCCCCAAAACAAGACATTTTACTCCGTTTAGAAATAGCATTCATGTACAGAATTCAATATATACAAAAATATCAATATACTAAAAAGAAAAGTGTATGCTTATTGGTTACATAATGTGGAACTGGATAAGACGTGTGGAATTAAAATATTAAATCAAATTAAACTTCCTAAATATGGAAAGGGATAAACAACTATGTACTGGAAATCGCTTTCGGTTTGAGCATTTGGAGCAGATCACAATTGTTTGGCAATTTTTCACTTGCTCCCGGTTAAACGAAAAGGAAAAAAAAAACTACTCATAGTCAAATAATTTAAAAACTCAACTGAACAGTTATTGATTTCATTGTCATCATAGCAAATTATTTTATCGTAGCTATGGTGATATGTTATCTCTTCATCAGATATTCGATTAAGTCAGCATTAATAGAAACTCAATCATCATTTTTAGGTTCTATTATAAATGACTTCAATATCTGAGAGTAGGTTTCAAATTGGTGCGTTTCTATGGAGTGCCTCTTGGATTGCAACCTGCCCTGTTCAGTTAGTTTTCCCACAGCTTTAAAACATGGAGTTTAATTCCGCACTTATTGACCGACTAAAGTCGCCATGCACAGGTTTGAAGCACATTTTAGTCATTGACGTTTCACCAAACTGGGGAATAATTTCACTTTTTGCAAATTTTATTGTAATACTACAATCCTATAGTACTGCTGAAACTTTATTATTTCAAAATTGACGCAGCAATGAAACCATCACCCGACTTGGCGCGAAATACTGCGTGCCAAATTGAAAGAATCTGAAATTTGTTGAATTTGCTCTTTTTTTTGTGTGTGAATAACTGGCTACATACAGCATCGGCTTCTTTTGGCCTAAGCAAAGATTTGAAACTTTAATGACAAATTTTGCAAATCGGTTTGTTCTTTTTTCATCCAAGAAAACATCCACAATGGTTCCAGAATATTTAATTCTCGCACTTTTATATTTTTTCATAATTCTGAATTGAGAAACATCTTTCAAAATTATGGGTCTGCATAATCGGCAGATGTTACTGGTGAATTGTGCTTTATTAAAAATTCTGTAAATGAGCACTCTATATTTAACTGATGTGTCAAAAACAGTTGATAGGTAATTTTAAATTTTACTACCAACTTGCTTTTTTAGTACTTTTACTTTAGACTTGATGCTTAAGAAATCAGCAGATTTGTATTAGGGCTGCTTGATGCCACCAGCCTGGCGTATGCATATGTCAGCTACTGCCGGATGTGCAAAAGAATGAGTAAATTGGGGGAGTGGAAGAAAAAATGGAAAGTGGAGCTCTTTCTCTCAAAAGCTCCAACTTAGGGGCAAGATAAGGAAGGAGAGCTACAGTTTAGACAGGCTGTGTTCAAAATGAGACATTAATTGAAATCTTCACACTTCTTGCTTTAAAAACATCCTATTTGTTTTTGTTTTTTATTTTAACAGTATGTATGAGAAAATGGCAGCAAAGTTTTTAAAAAATGGGAAGATTTAATCTATCTGCAGGCAAACAGAAGAAAAGCTCAAAATCAGGAAGTCCTCCTGGAAAACAGGATGAGTTAGCACCTATGAATACTACTATATGATAATTACAAGTAAACACGACAAAATAACGTTTTTTGATTGCCTTGACAAAATTTCTTAAAAACGTAAAAAAAAAAAAAAAGAATTTTTTCAAAATTTCCATGTGTTTTGGGGCAAATTGAGGCACTAGTCAATTCAACTTTCGGGTCTAGTCAACTTTTAAATTTCTTTTGTAAACTAAAGTATCTACACAGGAATCTTTTCCTGCTCTATCCATCATCGTAAACAGAAAAAAAAATTATCACTTTGCCGAAACTCCTGTAAATTTTTGGCAAATCAAGGAAATAGCCCTATAAACATCGAATTTTTTATGTGAACTGAGTGCATCTAGTGGCATCTTTTCCACACTACTCCTCATGCAAAACAAACAAAATAAACATATTTTTACCATCCTAATGCCCATACGTATGGCACTCTATGTTACATAAAACTTTAAACTCGTTGAAGCAGTTTGTTGGTTAAGTGGAAAATTTCTAATTTTTTGTGATTTTTTTTTTATAACCAAAATGAAGATAACATTTAAAGAGCATCAACCGAATTCCAAAGTTGATTTTTTTTTTCAATCACCCTACAACAGGTATGGAGAACCTTTGAAAAGTTGCGGGCCGAACCTCAGGGTGTTAGCGAAGTCTCGTGCCGTATAATTGGGATTTATATGGGAGTTTGAATGGTTTATATGGGTTTTATACGGGGTTTAGATATGTTCCGCGGGCCGGATCAAAAGCCGTGCCACATCCTGCCCGCGGGCCTGCGGTTGCCCATATGTGCCCTACAATTTCATCTTATAGTGTAGACATCAAGAAAAATATCAGTGAAAATGAAAACTGCTAGAATTCAAAACTTCAAACAGAAGAAGAATAAATGTGCAATTGACCGTCTTACGAAGGAAAAAGAAAAAAGTTAATAAAACAAATAAATGAAAAGTTGCGAAATTTGGGCAATTAAAGGTATAATTTACTTATAACCCATTCAAATAAAAGTGATCACTTTTCAGATCAGTTTAAAGAATTATATATCATCGAGAGCAGCTTTTGTGTTCCTGACGCTCCGAGAAAAGCAGCAGTCGCATGCTTCAGACTGATGACAAAGCATGATTGTTTAAGGTTCCATCTCTTCAGTATCGACATTGCGATTCATCGGAAAGTACTCTGTACGACTCTCGTCAGCATATGATAGCCGATCGTCTGGACGTGTGCCCTGCACCAAGTGGTTTTAATTGTGCTGTAGAAAATTACTGAAAAGCTCGTATTGACATAGGAATCAACTGCTAAATTATTTTTAATGTAGTTAATCCTTGATAATGGAACCAAAGAAAATGTCTTTTAGCCGTACATTTTATAGTTGAAAAATTGTCAGTTTTTAGTGTTCTAAAATATTTTAATGTGTGGCTTGGGGTATTTGACTGATTTTCAGAATAGTGTTACATTAGGAAAATGTATTTTCCCACTGCAGTGCTAAAAATCACGAATAGTATTGACCAAGGGTAACACATGCACCCAAGGAAGAAAAAAATTAACCAACCAGAAGATTTAACAAGATTACAAAAAAAAAAAAAAAAAAGGTAGTATGGAATTGCAGAATAAAGCATTCTTTAATTTCTATGGCGTGCAAATCACAGAACATTTTTTTTTTTTTTTTGTGTGTAATTTGACAGTGGAGCTTTTCATTTGTGGTTATTGACATTTCGTCCATTAAGAAACCTAAATCTTTTAATATTCTTTTATAATCTTTCTTTTAATAATCCTTTAAATGTTTCCTTTTAGAGTGTTCTGTTTTATATAATTCCTTGTACGAAATTTTTCATGGGGGGGGGGGGGTTACGACTACTACAACTCTCATATATGTATACGTGGGTGTGACAATGTAGTGAAGAATATACATTTTGTATGGCAAAAAATTCCTCATGAGGAGGGGTTATGACCCCCCTAACCCCCACCCTTGGCTACGCCCCTGCCTTGTACGAAATATAATAAAGTAATGTGATCGCGAAAAATTTCGGAATCTAGATTTTGACGAAAAACTACTGGAGAGATAATTTACAGGACCACCCAATAGAATTTCAATACATTAATGTCTATGGACATCTTCGATTCATCATGTGTGCTTCCAGTCATTGTTTAAGCTATGCCCAAAATCTCGTCAACTATCATTAACCTTGGCGAGTTTTTCCGAAATATCGCCAAATTTGAAACCAAAAATAATTACGTATTCCGTATATCTCTAAATATATTTACCGTAGAATGTTGAGACTTTTTATAGTCCAGTCATTTGGTCAAAAAAAAAAGGGGGTTACCTGGAAAGTTTTCCGGGAGTTTTGAAAATGGGCAATTTTATAGATTTCGATGTGCTCTTTCCGTATTTCAACTTTGCCCCCTCGTATCTTTGCCGCTCGCGCCACTATATTCGAAAAATGGCGCCCAAAAGCAGTTTTTTGGCAATATCTTCTATACGACTCATTTCACGGAAAAAAAAAACAATTACAAAAAAGGAAACTAGAGAAAATTTACTACAATTTATGTAATTAACTTTTTTTTCGTAAAATCAATAGTTTTGGCGTACGAGCGCCGCAAAGTGTAGTTCAGTATGCGTTTTGGCCAAAAAACGTATTTCCACACCACCTTGTGAGGTAGAGTAAGCGGCGTTTTTTTTTTTTTTTTTTTTTTTTTCCCGTGGTATCCCCAGTAGGCCTAATCCACATGCATTTAAATCAGGTATGTTCAAACTACGGCCCGCGGGCCAAATACGTCCCGCCGGAAGGTTTTATCCGGCTCGCAGATAGAATTTTGCAGGATGTGTTTTTGAGCGAGTTTGGCAGCTGAAAACGACATTGTATTGTTCTTCCATGAGAGAGTGTTCTGCGGAGTGCGAAATGTAAGAAGATACAGAATGGCTTTCGGACTTAGCATTTTTCACAGATCTTCTTTGTCGTATGAGCAACTTGAATGTCAAGATGCAAGGGAAAAATCAATGTATCGACGATATCTGGGCCCATCTCAAAGCTTTTAAACTAAAACCTAATCTGTTTGCTGGGTAGCTAGCTAAGAACGACTTGTCTCATTCCTCGAGGTTAAATTCAATACTCTCAATAAATGAAGAGAAGTTTAAGAATAATGAAGATGGCTTGAAAAAATTGCATTTTGAGTTCGAACGCACATTTCAAGATTTCAGTGCCATTCAAACACAATTGTATATTTTTACCATGCCTTTGAACTTAAATTGTGAAGCAGTGAGGACAGATTTGCAGCTTGAATTAATTGAGTTGCAATCTAACGATCATCTCACTCAAGCAGTTGTTTTTAAATATTCCAGAGTTTTACAAATGATTATCGTTTACCAAATTTAATATATCACGCCCAGAAAATCAGTGCTATGTTTGCTTCATCTTATATATGTGAACAAGTGTTTTCAACTATGAACCTTAGAAAGAATTCTTTCAGAAGTAGACTGGCAGATGAGCATTTAGCCTCGTTCCTTAGAATGAGTACATCTCACTTCGAACCTCAATATAAGGAACTTTTAAAAATGAAATAGCAATTTCAATCTCATTAACATATTTAAATTGTAATAGTTGTATATTAGGCAGGTTGGAGTTTTTAGGCTGATTATTTTGCCAACTATGCGAAAAATTCCAGAGCTGGGGGGTCGAACACAGGCCTACCGCTTTACGTGCGGGTGCTCTACCACTGAGCTACTCTGGGACGATTCCCAGATGAAATTTCTCGCTTTAGAACCGTTGGCATTTATCATCTTCCTCTGCAAACCACAGATGGAACAGATGAAACAATTAAATCGCGACAACTCCATTACGCCGCGGAAGTTATACATATTTTTTAGAAAGTGAAAATTTTCGCTTTAGAACCTTTGGCATTTATCATCTTCCTCTGCAAACCACAGATGGAACAGATGACACTGTCTGTCACAGATGACTGGGGATACAATCACTTTCTAAAAAATATGTATAGTTGTATATTGTTTTTAAAATTTTAGAAAAAATTATCTTGGCCGCCAAACTTTTTTTTTCGATTTTTGGCCCGCGACCGAAAAAGATTGTTCATCCCTGATTTAACTAATCCAAAATTTAGCGCATTCTCCTTCGCTTCGCTGTTCTTGATGGACCAGGTGTTGCAAGTTCATTGTCTCTAGTACCGATCGAAAAGTCACAGCCCGAAATTTCTTCCACGTCAGCCGCGATTGGATTATCAGTTTCATCGCAATCTTCTTTTCTCGATTTCATCATACGTTTGCTCGAAAATAGTCTCCGATTTTTCCTCTTCATCACTATCTTGTAATGGAACTTGCGAGTTATCGCAAGTTCCATTACAAGATCCATTACAGGTACCATTGCAATTCGTGCATATATCCAACACCTCCTAGATATAGAAAGCCTAACAACTGGTACGTCCCCAAGCTTTCACATCATCAGTAGGCCTTCAAGAATGACGGTATCACAATTTAACTCTCATAAAGTAAAACTATTTAAAATTTGTGAATTTACTCACGCACAACAGCATTTTACTGATTTGAGATAGAAAATTTTAATTTTACGGCAAAAGGCAAGTTTTTAACTGTAACTAATTGCGTAGTGTAATAAGGAAATAGATCATAATGAATTGTTTTGTATCGCTAAGTTATTACTTCCTTGTACGTAGTATAAGGAAGTAATGTGATCCCGAAAAATTTTGGGGGCCAAATTTCGACAAAAAAAAAACGATTTTGACTACCTCTAAATTTAATTTTAAGAATTTTTTCGATGCATCTCATCGTAGGCTAGCATGCACGATCATATTAACGTGCCTGCAACTCATTTTGACCAGCGGCGAGTCTATTGTGGTCAGTTTTTCCATGCCGTCTGTACGTACGTACGTATGTTCGTACGTACGTACGTACGTATGTATGTAACTCGCATATCTCAAAAACTATTGGTCGTAGAATGTTGAGATTTGATATTTAGGATTGTTCTATGATCTAGTTGTGCACCTCCCCTTTTGGTCGCAATCGAATGGATAGTTTATGTACAGGACCGCCCAAAAGATTCGAAATACATTACGCTCTATGGGCCAAATTCATTAAACTCGCCTAACTCAAAAGCTATTAGGCGTAGAATGTCGAAACTTCATATTTTGGATAGTTGTAACATCTAGTTGTGCACCTCCCCTATTGGTTTCATTCGACTGGATAGTTTATCTACAGGATCGCCCAAAACATTCGAAATACATTACGCTCAATGGGCCGGAATTCATTAAACTCGCATATCTCAAAAACTATTAGGCGTAGAATGTTGAAACTTTATATTTAGGATTGTTGTAACATCTAGTTGTGCACCTCCCCTTTCGGTTCTATTCGACTGGATAGTTTATCTACAGAACCGCCTAAAAGATTCGAAATACATTACGCTCTATGGGCCGACATTCATCAATTCGTTTTTTAAGGTTTTGAGCTATTTCAAACGACTCAGGAGTGATATATGCTGTAAAGAGTTAGAAAATGAATTTCTCCATTAAAAAAAGTGTCTTTATCATTTACAGTTCTGCTACAGGAACACTCAAAAGATTTCCAATACATTACGGTCAATGGCAATTTTAGGGGCATTCATCCATTTCAAGCACAATACCGTCCTACCACATAAGTTAGGTAATGGTCCGACCACGGTCACGTGCCTCCCTCAAGAACTATGCCAAAAGTCGCCAAGCTTGGCGACTTTTGGTGTACGTGTGTGCATATTTAACTCTCAAATCTCAAAAACTATTATGAAATTTCATATGTAAGATTGTTGTAACATCTAGTTGTGCATCTCGATTTTTGGTTCCAATCTGCTGGAGTTTCTTTACAGGACCACCAAAAAGAATTTCAGTACTTTAATGTCTATGGACATCTTCAATATAATACAATTGTAGTCAGTCATTGTTTGGTACATGCCCAAAATCTCGCCGTCTGTCCTCGACCTTGGCGAGTTTTTCCGAAATGTCGCCAAATTTGGCGATAGTCAGTCATTTGGTCCATGCCCAAAGTATCGCCATTTGTCATCGTTCTTGGCGAGTTTTGGCGAAATATCGCCAAATTTGGCGATAATCTGTCATTGTTGGTCCATGCTTAAAATCTCGCCAAATGTCGTCGACATTGACGAGTTTCGCCGAAATATCGCCAAATTTGGCGCCAAAAATTATTTCGTATTTTGTATAACTCTAAAACTTTAACCCGTACAATTTTGAACTTTTGTATTTAGAACTATATTATAATATCGAACTGTTTTCAATATCGTTTTTGACAGCAATCGACTGGGAATTAATTTACAGGGTGAGCCAAATGACTTTAAATACATTAAGGTGTATGGATGCATTCAATTCATTGAAAGTCAGAGGTCAATGACTACTTTGGCTATCCCCAAAATCTCGCAAACTATCTCAAGTTTGTCGGCTTTTGGTGAAATATCGCCAAATAAAGTGTCAGAAGGAAATCTTTCAAATTGAACTCAGCTTGGCGATATCGAAATATTTGGCTAGAAATCGCTATACCTTACTATTATTGATATTTTATCTCTTTCAAACAAATAAGTTTAGAGGAAGTGCGTAAAAAACATTTTTGAATTAATAGACGTGCAAGGAAGTCATGTGTTGGACACATCAGATTTTTTTATTTTTTATCTTAGAATTAGATTAGAAAATAACTTATTTTCTAATATTTGTAGCATTCACCAGAAAATTTAAATAGTTTTGCTTTATGAAAGTAAAACTGTGATGGCGTCACTCTTGAAAGCCTAGTGATGACGTCAAAGCTTCAGTTGTTAGGCTTTCTATATGTAGGAGGTGTTAATATAACGGAGCACTTTAACCCAGGCTTTCTGATATCTCTTTCTGCGTTTGCAAGAAATAAGTTTTAACAAGCTTTCAGGAGCTGGGGACTCGAGTGTGGTGACAGGCATTAGTCCGTCCTTGTTTCTTTTCCATTGTCATTGCTCTACATTTTGTTCATTCCCATACCACTGCTGAACCTGATGATAGGTTCGGAGCGAATGTTGTCTTGTTCCTTCTGTTGGTGGTAGCGACGCAATACTAAATTTACTTTTATATGCCGACATTGGGAAGCATGCATATCAATAGTTATTTAAAGACATACTTTTCTTACTTTTCACATTACTGTCACTGTATAATTCAAGAAGGAAGCGTTCTCCAGCTTTAGCAATGCTCTCTGGATCAGCATTCGGATTTTTGAATACCTGGATAGCCACGTTTAAATCTGGATTTTTTCGGAGTACATCAATAAATTTCATTTGTCCTTGATTAAATAATGCTGATGTTGTATCACAGCCGCTGAAGGCATGCAAGAATAAAATATGATATGCGGCTGGTTTATCTATGATACTTTTTGTTGAATATATTTGTTGCGAAATTTTTCCTTTTCCTGGTTTGAGAATACATATGATTTAACGGGTAGAACAGTCGTCAAAAGAATAAGAAGATCAACATCTTCGCCAACAACTAATGGGGCCTATACTGGGGATACCACGAAAGAAAAAAAAAAAAGAAAAAGAAAAAAAAAACGCCGCTTACTCTACCCCACAAGGTGGTGTGGAAATGCGTTATTTGGCCAAAACGCATACTGAATTACACTTTGCGGCGCTTGTGCGCCAAAACTATTGATTTTACGAAAAAAGGTAATTACATAAATTGTAGGAAATTTTCTCTAGTTTCCTTTTTTGTAATTGTTTTTTTCGTGAAATGAGTCGGAAAGGAGATATTGCCAAAAAACTGCTTTTGGGCGCCATTTTTCGAATATAGCAGCGCGAGCGGCAAAGATACAAGGGGGCAAAGTTGAAATTTCGAAAGAGCACATCGAAATCTATAAAATTGCCCATTTTCAAAACTCCCGGAAAACTTTCCAGGTAAAACTACCAAATGACTGGACTATTAGTATTTAGATTGTATTGTATTATACAACTCTTTTTTGGATGCAATCGACTGGGAAATTTATTTACAGGGTCAACCAAAAGACTTTAAATACATAAAGGTATATGGATAAATTCAATTCATCAAAAGTCTGTGATCAAATACTACTTTGGCTATCCACATGATCTCTCAAATTATCTCAAGCTTGTCTGCTTTTTGAGAAATATCGTCAAATTAAGTGTGAAAAACAAATCTTTCAAACTTAACTCTTTGGCGATATGTCAAATATTTAGCTAGAAATCGCTAAGCCTTAGTATTATTGCAGTATTTTATCTCTTTCAAGCAAAATAAGTTTAGATGAAGTGCACCGAAAATATTTAGGATTTAATAGACGTACAAGTCATGTAGTGCAAACATAAGATTTTTTAAATCCATAAATAGACTAAATGTGACTAAATGATTTAAGGTGACTCCAGCACAAGCAGATTTTTCTAAAAGAAGGGCATTTCATCAGAAATACTTCATTACTTTAAAAAGAATCTTGATTTTAACTGGTTTGCTGTTATCGTTACTAAGACACAACGGTGGAGACTTTCATTCTATGTCCAGCGTTGCTTCACCGTAGTACAGATAATCGGATGCCAAAATTCACACTATTCACTTAAATTAAACTTTGAATGTCACCTTCAGCGCTGGGGAAAAAACACGTAATTTTGGTATATAAATACAAAAAAGAAAACTAATTATCTCAAGCACTTCACAATTTTTAGGATGTAGGTTCACAAGCTGTACTAGACACCCGAATAAACGAAAATTTTTTGCAGAATGGCCACTCTTAGAAATATTTTGCTGTGCAGTTCCACATTTAAGATTTTTTTCTGAAAGTTTCATGAAAGTTTTCGAATTTATTGCAGTGTGTAGTGCAACTTGTAAAGAATTATCCTGAATTTTTTCGAATCCTTGGTGCAGTTAGTTTATTTTAATTTGTGTACCAAAACCGTGAGACAGATATCGTTTCTTCGATCTATACCCTCAGATATTGGATATTTTATGTGGAGCTAAAATGATTATTTGTATTACCCATTTCCCACTGGTAAAAATGTGCCCGAAAAGTCAAATGATTGAGTAGTTACGAGCAAGGAAGCAAATAATAATAGGAAAAGATTGAAGGGTAGTTGGAAAAGATTCCATAAAGTTGGAAAGTGTATCGTTATTCATGAGTGTGCCGTATTTTTCTTCCTTGTGCCATAAAAACCCATCCTCGGAATCGAAATCTATCTTAAAATCACCTACTAAAACTATTTTACAATCTTAGCCAAGTACTCCCCTTTAAAATAAATTGTCGCGTTTTGGCACCAAACTTAGCGATCCTTTATCAAAAATTACAAATCTTGTGCGACTTTTAACATTTTATTAACCCCCCCACCACCACGACCACGGACTTTTAGGGCACCCACAGAAATTTTGTAAAGTCGGCGCCTCTGATGAGCCTAACTAGTTATAAATATGCTCAAAAACTACTGAACAAATGTTGGAATTGTGAGTTTTTTTTTTTTTTGAATGATCCAATTCCAAGTGTTAAAATTGCTGTTTGTTCATGTTTAATAGCAACTTGAACATTTTTAACTCGAGCTTTTTAATAAATATTCCCTAAGCACTTCTCATGTGTAGTCTAAAAAACAAATTTGGTTACTATCTGGTCAACCGTTTTAGAGGCAGAATCCTGTTTATAGGGGACGTTTAATCATATCGAATATAATTTTCCATCTGTGACGAAGTTCACATATTTTTCGTCTTTCTAAATCAAAATTTCGTTTTCCGTATTAATCTCTCTCTCCACTTTGTTTTTCGGCTCGATAAAATGCTCTTTCTTTTCGCGACGGTATGTGTGGGATTTTTCTAGGGATGGACGCGAGACGAAAAATAAGCGTCTCGCGTCTCGCAAAATAGCCTAAAAGCCTGTCTCGTCTCGCAAAAATCTCTATATCGTAATGTTAAGAATGTGTGTCTCGTCTCGCAAAAAAGCTGTAAATCTCTGTCTCGTCTCGCAAAAAAGTCGTCTCGCGTCCATCCCTAGATTTTTCGGGGTTTCCCTTCTAAGTTAATTTCGCTTTAGCATATGCTGTGTAAATTCTTGGTGCCTCCCGGTAGGGATGTACGCGAGACGTGCGAGACGAGAATCGGGGCTGTCTCGTCTCGTCTCGCAGTGGTAAACCTCTGTCGCGTCTCCTCTCGTCTCGCAAACACTGTGTCTCGTCTCGCGTCTCGCAAAGAAATTGCTGTCTCGTCTCGCGCGAGACGCGAGACGTCTCGCGAGTCTCGCAAAATTAAGGACTGCGATTTCGTTACCATTTTATACTAACTTATTATTGGGATTTTATTGAAAATTAATATTAATAATAACAATTACTTACATATAGCCACATTAGTAGATATATTAATAACTATATCAGCATATAGTATATCGGCATTTGAAGTAAAATAAATTGAGATTTAATCCGTATATATAATGTCACACCGAAAATATAGTATTTATTTTTATTTACTAGCTGCGTGCCCCGTTCTTCGCACTGTAGTAAACGAAAATTTTCCTAACATGAGTAATTTCAATTAATTCCAGTGATGTGGAATCTAAAATAAAAGCAAAATTATTTGACTCTTGATGTAAAGTTTGCGTCATGAGTATTAACCTGGCATCATTGCAATATAATGACTCAAAAAACTACGTCAGTGTCATTCGCGATCAGAAAAGTGAAAAGCTTAGCGGTTTGCAGAGAACTCCCAACTTTCAAAATGTGTTATTTCTACATCATACTGTAGTTCTACATCATACTGTTCAAGTTGTAGCATTAAATACCTCAGACACTACATGAAATGGACAACCGTTTCTTTTAAAATAGCTGCGCACCCGCTCTTCATACGAGAAGTAGCGAATATTTTACTAAAATCATATCTGCATGTGACAAAACAGATTTTTTTTTTTTAAAGTTCAAGTAATCTCCTCTGTTGAAATTACTGCGGGATATATTAACGCAAATTAGAATTACTTATCGTTCAGTTGGTTGTAAGATAACCCTTGAAAAATTATAAACAGAACACTTTTAGTCTTTATTAAATCTCTACTATTTACTTTAACGTCAATTTCAAGTCTCTAAAATATGTGTAATTTTTATATTAATGAAAACAAGATTATATTAACGATAATTATAATTATTTGCCTAATATTTCCAATAACATTACCGTGTGTGCATTTTTAGATTTCATTATAGTATCTCAATTGGTTAATAGACGTCTTATTTTTTGTTTATATTTTAAATTACTGAACAGTTAATTTGTTGACGACTATCCGTTTGTACTTTTCCACAATAATTTTTAGCGATAGTACTACAGTCGTTATGGTCGCCCTGTTTACAGAAAAATTAAACCATAATCCCCCTAATGTATATCCAGTGTGATTTTTTAAAAAATGAAAAGACATCTAACAGGCAAAGATAATTTTTGAATAGGAACCCAACTGCAAGACAAAATGATGGGGAGGAAAAAAATTTATAAAAGTTTTGCAAGCCGAAGGAAGGGAAAACATGATAATATAAACGAAAAGAGAAATAGTTTTTAAAAAAAATTGCTTGCATTTCTTTCCGTCCGATATTAATATATAAGAATAAAAAATGTCATTTTAATCTCTTTAAAATAGGCCAACAATAGGGATTTAACCGCCCCTAGAAAGTTGTTACCAGGGTGGGCGCCCCCCCCCCTACGCACGCCGCAACGTGCGGGAAAGTTTGAGGATAATATCAGTACAAGGATATTTCAACCAAGGCTATTCAACCATATTTCAACCTACTCAGTCTAAGCATCAATGCGAATGCAAGTTGCTCTACTTCTAATCTCTCTCTGATATACCCGAAACCCGATTATCACAGGGGCAAGGGGGTGCGGTAGTCCGGTGCCCCTGAAGAAAAAGGGGGCCCATATATATCCCGATTATCTAAATTATAAATTCATATGTACTGAAATAGTAATTGTGGGGAAAAAACTGAATTTCCTCTATAATATAGGTATTACCTAATTGTCTATCACTAGATCAAGTTAGAGATATTTTTTTGGGGTGATAAATACGATTTGATTAAAGAACAAAAACTACAGTTAACTGAAAATTTTCGAGTACAACAGCGGTCAAAACTGGGTTAAAATGCTTAAAAATGGGGGGCTCAGTAAAGGGGCTTAATGCGTAAAAAAGGGGATAGTAAGGGGAGGGGGGCAAACTTAATGCCCCGGGCCCCGTCTAAAAGTGGTCAGATTTGAACATACCGTACCGCTTTTCCTATTTACTTATTATTTTTCTTTCAACTCTTCTCTGTTTTCTTTTTTTTTCCGCCTCTTTCTTTATCCTCTCCTTTGTGTGTTTTGTATATGTCTCGTCTGTTCTAATTTTAAAAGTTACGTGTTTGTGCGTATTGTAGAGTGCTGATAGTATACCAGGACCGAAAACGAAGGAGACGCAAGTTAAACGGTAGAGGCTTCAGGCAAATTGTCGCTTTTCAGATCGTATTTATGCGAGACGGAAAAAAATGCGAGAATTCTCGCGAGAAATCTCGCGCGAGACAAGACTCTGTCTCGTCGCCCAAAATATTTTCTTTTTCGTCTCGCGTCTGGTCTCGCAAAAAAATGCCTGTCTCGTCTCGCGAGACAATGCGAGAATTCTCGCGTCTTGCGTCCATCCCTACCTCCCGGTCTTCCGCCTTTGCTTTCTCACGGAGTTGTAGACTTATGTATTGGCATTCGCCAAATTCTAGCACTACTGTCTTGGCGATAATCATTTAATCCGTTTGTTTGAAATTTTTGTATTGTTTACGCTTACCGGACGGTGGTTGTCACGTGGGGCAGCGGCTTATGAGTGCTCATATTTTACTCGCCAACCTGTTAAGAGCTGGCAGTTTTGTAGGAAGATTTTAGTACACTTCTTGTTAGCTCTCCGTCAGAGGAGGTTGTGTTCGTTTTTTTATGGAACTCCGGCATGCCGTGTGGCCGGAACGATTAGAAATATGTTCTTGGTGTTATTTTCTACAAAAGCAATGTACTGTACGTAAATTGAAGTTGCTTACTTTAAGACTGTTTTGCTGATACCTCCAATAAACGTAGCTTTTTCTGAATTCGAGTCGTCTTCCTGTTCTAACTCCTCAGCGTACTTCATGGATATTTCTAATACACTATACGTCATGTAAGCGGCCGAGGGAACGTTCTCTTAATCCACCTCCGTCAACTCCCTCATACCATCCTGTCCCATGCATATTATAAATAGAACTTTAGTAGTATACAGACGGATATCCCGCGGTATTTTGGATACTAAAAAATCAACCGGATAGGCCGGATACCAGATACTTGCCGGACATCCGTTACATCGCTATTAACTACTAGTCCTATTATTTTCTTGCATACCAGTAAATAATCCACATTTTCTCATAAATTTACAATTCATCGATATATTTTTAGCATCTCCTTTCCTTTAACGGCATAGCTGGATTAAGCTTGAGGCTATGAAATTTCTGAGGCCCCTTCTACAAAACTGTCTAGTATTAAAGTCCTGATGTTAAGTTCTTCCCAAAACCTTTTATGCTCATAACAGGTACCTAAAGCAATGTGACACTAGACATAATTTCATAATTGTTAGCCTATGAGTGTTCACACTCTACTATACAATGCTATAGTAAAATAGAAGTTCCTTTCCTATTTCGGTAAAATGCATTTGAATGAGCATCCTTAATAAAAATATTGGTACTGTACTTATTATTTACGCAGCACCTTCAAGGGCATAGCATTTCGATTTTAAAATGTTGGTTTTTTTCTTAAAATTAAAAGAACTCTTTATGTTTGAGAAGAGTTTTCTCTCATTTGATTTACCGTATTTCTTCTACTGGGCTCCCACAGTATCGTAGAGCCCGAGTTTTTTGGGGTCCGTAGTAAGGCCCTGAAGCTGTTTTTCATAATAATAATAATTTTAATTGAATATATTTTAATCTCTGAAAATTTATATCTTACAAGAACATTTCTGAAGAATAACTTTATATCAACCCTTCGACGGCTTTATGAAAGGGTTGGCCCCTCCTCCCACCCAAAAAATCTTACGCTGCAACAACCAGAAAACAGAATAATGTCATATTCTCAATGTTTATAGTTATAATTTTTCACGACAATTTTACTGTATGCAGATTATTTGTAAATATATTTTTATACAAACTTCAAATTACTAAGTCAAGCTGAAATTTAAAAATTTAATTACAAGTCCCTAAAAACTATAATATTACGTAAATGTTCACTTTGAAAATATTCATTTTGGAGTATGTAAGTGTGTGAGAGGGAGAGGGTGGTGGGGGCATGAAAATAAGGCATCAAGGGGACCCAGAATTAAAATTGGTACTGGTCCCGTTACGAATACTCTGTGCATAAAAAATAACCTAAAAGTAAATGTTGTTATACCGCAAGAACATCCGTAGTACGAATCAGTTATCCGGTACGTCCAAGTAGCGAATCGAGGCTCCGAATAGGTGGCTTCAGCGCCCCCAGAAAGACATGACTTTAGGATAAACAAAGGAACATTTATTTTATTGTACAGTTCATTTAAGTAATCTACTTTTTTTAATTAACCCCCCACCCCACCCCAAAAACAGATTCTGTATCCGCTGCTGGATAATCAATGATTTACCATTAGACACTAAAAGTTGAAAAGATTGTTGTGTGTCAGTGCAGTGGAGGCTCGTGCGTTATTTAAATTTAGGTTCACAAAATAAATTTCGAAAATTAAATATGCAAGTACGACACACCTTACAAGTTATTTCGTTTCCAGCAGTTAAAAGAAAATAATTTATGCAACTGAAAGAAAACAAGTAATCTTTGGTCTTACATTTCGTCACCAAGATAAGTTTTAGCAAAAGTGTTGTGTTGATTTTTTATTTCAATATTTTTCAAAGGATAATATTGAAAAATGTCATTGCTTTAGCTCCGAAAACTTATTTTACTCAGATCTTAATTATTTACAATAGTTCGTAAAAAATACTGTAGTGAAAAATAATAAAAATAAAGAAAATAACAAGAAAATGAAAAAAAAAATGGATTAACTAACCAAACATAACAAACCAAGGGAGAATCCGGAAGAGATAGCGGAAAAAAAAAAAAAAAAAAAAAAAAAAACGTTCATGAGCACACTAAAAATGTGCAAACGGAGTGATATCTGCAGCGCCTTACTTCTCCCGAAACTCTCTCCACGTTTTTACTTAGAGAGCGGTTCAGAAGACCATTTGGCCGATCGCACGTGCGCGCGACGAAATACTATGCTGTAGCGCAGTGACCTACGATACAGTGCGTTAACTATATATAAAAAGCGCATTTAATAATAATGGGGATGGGAGAGAGTAAAACCCACGTTTTAAATTCGCAAAAGTCTAGAAGGGAACTTAATTTTTTTTTAAATTTAATTTTCCAATGCGTTTATTTTTTAGTTTTTCCTCTGGGGGTTCACGCGCTCATGTGCTCAAATGGAGGAGCCCTCTCTGTGTCAGTGTTATCCCCACCTATTTTCATAGAAATTAAGAGCTTTCTTGCTTGGGAGAGCTTGGTTAGCCCCAACCCACTAACCGCCAATGCTAATGTAGAGAAGATTACCATTTGTCAGGTACATTTATAATATAGTTGCGTATTGTTAGTCTATCATTGCGTAAGTAGATTTTATCAAAATATGTAATTAATTTTACACTAAAAAATTATTTTTAATAGACATTATTCATATTATAATGCTTTAAAGCATGAAAAGGGATGGGGTTCATCCCTTTTCATGCTTAACAGGCGAATGAGTACAATCTTACATTTAAAAAAAAAGTCGGGTATTTTTCTTGTTAGTGAAAATGAGAAAGGCATTTGAAATTATTTGCAATATCTTTTAGGATCTGAACAATATTAGTTTTTAATTTATATCTACAGATGGCGGCACACACTTACATCAAGCTGAAACAATTTCGGATAAAAAAGAATAATAATCGGTAATTTGTTGAAAAGAAAAGATAAAATGCAGGGACGTGCCAACGTCTTGGAAAATGGGGGGGGGGGCGGCTAACGATTTTTTCCGACATCAGGAGCGGGGGGGGGCAGTCATTTCACCCCCCCGTCCACCAACAATTTTTTTAAAAATAAAAGGTGTCAACCTTGGTACCAGAAAAGTTTTTGTTTGTACTTCTATAGCTCAATAACAATAATCATTCTCTTCAGGGACGGGGCAGCTCCCCCCCCCGCCAATTTTTATAAATAATAGGCTTCAATCTTTTTTAACCTCGTCTGTACACCCTCTCAAAAAAGTATTCGAGTGTAAGCCAAATTTCCTGTATCAGTTTCATGTAAACTAATTAATTTCCCGAATTTATTTTTTATTTTTTTGGTATCTCAATAGTTTGTTTAAAATGACAGTTTTCTTCGTGCAGAAGGGGATGGATGGTGGCAGCTATTTCGCCCCCCCCCCTTCCGTTTGAGCTAGCAAAATTTTCGTTTATGCCTCATTAGTTTGTTTAAATAACCCTAGTAGCAATAACCCATCGGTCGATGAGAGGCGGGTGAGTTAAATCCGAGGAGAAGGAGCAATGGCCGATCACGGCTTTTCATCCAAAAAAGGGGAAATTTCATCGGCAACTGGTACAAAATGTCCGCTCGGGGGGGCCATAAAGCCGATCATCGTTTCCCGATGACTCCGATGAAATAACGAAAAGAAACCGATAAACTGTTTAAAATATATTTGTTAATAAAAAATAAACGACTGGCAGCAAAATTTTCAAAAAATGTCCGTTCTGTTTATTATGTTTTCGTCTTTTGTATGCTAAATTTTCGTTTTTCTAAAAAAAAAAAAAAAATTCTTCCTACCCCAGGCCCGAACTTGAGCGTACTGATTACGAGATGAGCGCGCTACCCCTAGACCATCGAATCTTGTCATGTATAAGTCAAAGTGTGAAGTACCGGTTATTTTAGTCTCAGATTGGGACTTTGAGTGAAATTTTGACAAAGTGTTGTTCAGCTGTTATTAATAATAGTCAAAACATTCGATTGGTAAGAAATTAATTTCACTTTTTCCAAATGTATGTAAGTAGTAACAACATTCATAATTAATAATTAAGAAACAACATTGCCAATTGTATGGAATTTTAGTGTGATTTTAACTTTCATATTTCTTGGATAACTTTTAAAAATTAACTGATTTCTCTTCTTGCTGTTTACATTAAAGAGGTTTCAAAAGAGTTGCTCATTGTAATGAAGTTTCCGTTTTTCTTATAATGCAGCTGACGCTCAAATAGATTTTCTTTTCTTTTTTTTAAACACATTTTTAAAAAATTATTTAAATATTACAAACCATTTTTATATAATAAACACTTACATTTTTTTGTAAATATTTCTTTTCAAATTTAATTTTTTTGGGAGGGAGCAAAGGGGGGGGGATACCACCCCCTGCCCCTCCCAACCCTAATAGAAGAAATTTGAAGTAAATTATGTGATTAATTCAAGAATTTTTCAAAATTTCCCTTAGATTATGCAAAGGCACATCTAAATTACGCAAATATTTATAGGAATTTGGGTAAAGTGTAAACCACTGGGGACACCTGCGAGGCCGATGACTATAGAACTGCAGTTTCGGATAAGATATTGTTTTTCGGTTTCCCATCGGCGAAACTGCTCGTCTAGATCACTTCTATCCATGAATAAAAATTCATCTATTGCAGATAAACAAAAGTGCACTTGCCGATGACTGAATTCGATGAGTCGATGAGTTAACGATGAGTCGATGAACGACCGAGCAGAAAACAAGCAGTCATTGCTACTAGGAACCATTTTCTTGAGGGGAAGGGCTGGAAAAATTGCTTCCCCCCATCCTGAAGAAGAAAACTATTGTAAGCAAGCTATTGAGGGGGGGGGGTAAAATACAGAGGGGGCGAATTATATAGTTCGCCCCTTCTACTCATTTACCGAGGGGGCGATAAACCCCCCTGCCCCCCCTATTGCCACGTGCCTGATAAAATGTGCTTCAAATTTAATTAAAAAAATACAGATGATCTCTTAAGATTGAATTTTTTAGAGAAAAGTTAAATATTGCAACTCAAAATTCAATAGAAACTTAAAAAAATTAATTTTGTATTCAGTTTGTGGTAGAAATAAATTTTCGACATTCGATTACCTTTTATAAATTGTAATACTTTTTCTCAGTAAACAGCTTTTGTGATAAAAGAATAAAATCTAATTTCTTAAATACTCCATCTTTCAGAAATCACTAAAGACATTCAAAACATGAATAATAACAGCAATAATAATAATAAAATAAACTGTTATAATAAAACCTCTGCCAATTTAAAATTAGCTACCTACAGAGAATATTTCCCAGACAGCACAGCAAACTTGCATCAAACTTGCAGCAAGCTTGATTTATCAAGTCAATAAGCTTGAATTAAGCTTGAAAATTACAAGCATGTAAGCTTAATGCAAGCTTGAATCAAGTGTTCTAGTTTACACTAGCCCAGCTTGCATTAAGCTTGACATTTCAAGCTTGAATCAAGCTTGACATAGCAAGATTAAAAAATTTTCCCCCAAAAAAATTTCCTAAATACACGGGACGCCGGTCGGCGAACTCGTCTCACATATTTTACTTTGCCACGCATTTTCCCCTATACGCTGAAATTTCAATTTAATTTAATCTGTTTCCATCGAGTGTCCGTGGCTAGAATAGAACCCGGGACCTTTCGGTTCGAAGCCGAGCGCGTTATCCGTTCAGCTACCAAGCTTCGATGGAGTTATGACTAAAGTTTGAAGTGAATTATCAAGCGGTTTTCTGGCCAGATTGATAAGTGAGCGATATGTTATTTGTTTTTTTTTAATTTTTCCATGGGATGCATCAAAATTAAAATAATGTTATGTGTGATTTAGAGACTCTACTAATAGGGAAATAAACATAATATAAACTTAAGAGCAGCACACGTTTTAAAACTTTCGCAACACTCATGAGCAATACTGCTGGCCAAAATCGAGACAAACGACTGATTTTGAAATCAATTTCGTAGTATAATTGTATTTTATTTTGAACAATTTCCATATTTGGAAATATAGAATGGGTTTACTTACTTAACACAAATTTTGTGTTAAGTAATCTGAAATCAAAGAAACAGATAGTTAAACGTTACTTCGAAATGCCATATCACAGTTGCTAACATAACATGTATGGAATACAAACACTTTAGTCATTTTTGTAAATATTTCTTATAATAACAAATAATTGAAAAATTTTGCTATTTTTTAACGCTTTTTAACGCTATTTTTTAACGCTAAAAATTCTCTTTACAAATGTGGTTAGTTATTTTCCTACATATTGGTATGCTATATCGATATAAAGCATTTCGAAGAATTAAAAATAAGTTTAAATTAATTTATACAAATGTAAATTTGAATTATTTTCATTGTTCATACTTTATAATTAAAAAAAATTATTTAACTTCTAATTTTTTTTTTTATCCTGTGTAATTTTATTTTAAAACTACAAAAGTGTAAGATGTAAGATTTTTGGGCCCTAAAATCTGTAGGCCCTGGGCAGTTGCCCCGTTTTCCCTGCCGGTAATATGGCACTGGTAATAAAATAAAACACATCTTTTACGAACTTTCAGCAAATTTGAGGACGCTAGACAATTAATGTCCATTCTCTTTCACAGATGGCGCCATCAACGCTCCTTTAAAAAGGAAAAATCAAGCGAGTATCAATTGTCAAGCTTAAATCAAGCTGCATTTAAGCTTGACAATTCAACTTGACTCCTGTAAGCTTGCTGCCAGCTTAGAATGAGTTGAACTGTCAAGCTTGCATTAATGCGTCAAATTCAAAGAAATGTCAAGCTTGATTTAAGCTTATGTGCTGTCTGGGTTACAAATAAAATTTGTCACACATTTTGCGGACTTTTCTTTCAACAAAGAACGAGAAAATTAATATTCCTTCGCCAAAAATTACTGTCATTGCTGTCTAAATATTTTGTTTCATCATGAATTGCGCAAAAATTCACAAAAATTTTCTGAACACGCCAAACTTTAGAAAACCACAACCCAACTTAAGAATAGTACATTTCAGTTTTGAGACACCTTGAAAACTATCGAAGCTTCTCCAGACCTTTATTTACTGTCTGAAATAAACCAGATACATTGCTGCACTCCCTCCAACGGCTGCCCGTAAGATTGTTTATGCCGGGGCGGTGGGGGCAGGCAAGTTAAGGGTTTTGTCCCAGAATATCTTAGTATTGAACTACTTCTCTGTTATACCGATACGTAAATCGATAACATGAGGACTATAAGGGGGACATGGCCACCTCCCTACGCATACATATGGCGGCACATGGATTCAAGTCAATCCCACACGGCATCGGCATGATGAACATTTTTATACCACGCTGCAATTTTTTGTGTAATTTCAGTATTAAAGTATTTAAAATCTTGAAATGAGCACAATAAAGTAACCAACAATAATGACTTCTCATGGCCGCCTATTAAGAGGGGCAAGGTATAGGGCACTTGCCTGCCCACCCCTAGATTTTTAGTAAGTGTCATATGATACAAACAAAACTGCATCACTAAGCAAAGTAAGAACTGATATTGTTTGAGACTTACCCCCATTGGCGCAAACTGGCAACATGTATCATTGAGGGGGCAAAATGTTTCCTATTATAGAAAATACCACTTTCAAACAGGTTACAGCTAAATTTTCTTGAATTTTAGGGGTTCTAATTGCTCCCTTTTGCCCTTAGTAAACTACGTCTATGCTTGCCCCTTCCCTAGAAAAATTTCTGTGGGCACCCAAGGCCCTCCTTCCTGAGAGTAGTAAACACATTACACCGGATATTTGTCCTCTTTCCGCTGTCCACACAGCTACACTCTCTGACGCTTACTTCTCATTCAATGTACTTATACCTGCTAGCTGTGGAATTTTACCTCTCGCGAGGCCGAAGGGCTTCTTTCTACAGGAGATTATAAATACAGTATGAGAAATTATATGCTATATTATGATGTAAGCAGGTAAAATTAGACTTTTATAAGCTTTTTACGTTGCTAACGATGGCAGATTTTGTACTACGAACATTACAAGTCTAACGGCCTCATTCATCAAACACTTGACACGCGAATTTATCCAAACACGCGTGTTAAAGCAATGGGTAAGATATCTTACCGATGACTTTAACATGCGAGTTGGGATTAATTCCCGTATCAAGTGCTTGGTGCCGTAAGCAGAATACATTTGATGGGATGGAAAATGTGTCCCTTCCCTGTTAATTAACAAAGATATATGTTCAACATATAAAATTAAATATCTTCTCAAAATTCAAACTTTCTATTAGCTCACTTCAAAATTCTATAGGGGCGTAACAACTTTCATTTTCAAACAAAGGATTTGTGTCGGGATCTAAGCGCAAACACCGCTGACAGAGCGGTTTTTTCGTGACCTCTGTTGCCATGGAAATCTGTGTAAAACTTTTGATTACTTAAAGGTGGCTCGCCAGAGGCGGCCCGAGGGCCCCAGGCGAAGCGCAAGAGCGGCACTTCTTCTCTATCATGTCTTATGCGATAGCAATAAAATGGCCCAAGAGCGGGGCCTCTATAAGCGCGGGGCCTTAGGCGATCGCCTACATTCGCACCCCCCTTGGGCCGGCCCTGGGCTCGCTTTTGATTATTTAAAGAAATCAAAAGCGAACCACCGACCGATCGCCTGCCCCTGCCCAGCAGCCTGTTTTACACACACACACACACACACACACACTTATATATCTATATATGTAAGGGTTAGACGAACGTTGTAGAGGATTTTTCGTAGTCGGGCCGGCGATGTTGAGCAGAAAGACGGCATTTGTAGTTTCATCTTCGGGTTAAGCTCAGTACCGGGGTCTCGCTGTCGGACCGGGGTCTCGCAGGACGGTTTACTCGGGCTGGGGCTGTGTTGTACGGAAAAACACTCCGAGATTACGATGACATATTTTTTATTTGATTTCACATAGTTTTACATGGTAAGTGAAGTCAGGGAAGAATCTATGCTCCGAGCTGCGTTTCAACTTATATAACCAATCTTCTAATATATATATATATATATATTGGAAGAAAGTAATCATTTTAAAAATCATGTAAAGTCTGCTCTAGAGACAGGCTTAGTTTCATTCAATAATCTATAAACATAAAATGTTGGATGAAAAGCCATTTAAAATTACAATAATTAGGGATCGATAAACCAATTTTTCATCCTAAATATCACTTATAAATAACTTAGCTGTACATTCAGCGTACATGCATGCTAAATCTGTGGAGTCGTAGTTTTCTCGCTGGGTAGGTCTGTAGGGGCAGAGAAGTGCGAATTCGCGAATGGCTCTCTTTCTGGCAAGGATTCTGATCCTTGGCAATGATCCTTAAATTGTAGAGAAGACCTAACTTTTACGAGCTGGAGACCCCCCCCCCCCCGAGGCTGACGAAATAGCTTTAAAGAGGTTCAGCCAAGCTATCAGTCTTTCACAATAAAATAAAATACGTACTTTTTGTAATTTCAGGAGGAAATTATTAGGCTTGTTCTGCCTACCTTGTAAAAAATATCGGAGGAGCTGAAGAGCGTAATTTTTCGTGACTTCACTTGCTATGTAACTGTGTGAGAAAACTAAATAAAATTATTTCTTCATAATCCCGGAGTGTTTTTCCGTACAACAGCCCCATCCCGAGTAAACTGTCCTACATCTGCGCCCGGCGGTCCTTCGACCGCGAGACCCCGGTGCTGAGCTTAACCCGATGACGAAAAACCACTACAACGTTTGTCTAACACTACACACACACACACACACATATATATATACAGAATAAAATAGCCAAACTTACGAATCAAAGAATTCAATCTCTCTTCTAATTAAAGTAATCAAAAATTAACACGAAAGGATAAATCGTAACCGAAATAGAGCAATATCAGATAGATATTCAATAAATCACCAGCATATAATAAAGCAAAATGTAGCTGAGCAAATTGTAGCAGATCCGTAGAGACAATAAAATAATGATGATAAAATGATAGAAATATACAAAGATAGTGAGAAACGATTATGCTCCTCAGTCCCCACAAACTGAATGCTACTACCATCAGGGTGCAAACTGACGGGGGACCATGGCTAAAGAATTTAATATCCCTTCCTAGAGAAATATTAATTTATCCGCCAGGGATACTATTTATGCCCTGCTGGAGAAATGTTAAATTAAATCTTTGTTCCTACAAGTTCAAGAATACCTAACGATTTTAAGTAATGCGAATAGAAATTCTTATTTTGTTTACTAGGCAAAGGAGCAAGTTACAAACATCCCTTTGAAATAGAGATACACATACCTGATTCCACTTCTCATTCTGTAACTGGGGTCAGGTTTCAAAGTAAGACTATGAAAGAAAGAACAAGCACTGCTCTGCCGCGAGCCGAATTTAAGGGTAGACGTAGAATCGACATAGAAAATCGGTGGGGGGGGGGTATACGCGTATAAAATATATGCGCATAGAAGGCGATGTTTAAACAAGAATATATGCGCATGGAAAATCGGGGGTTGACTTTTGCTTGAATTTAAGTCACTTCTCAGACATGTTGGCGACTACATTTGTCATGTAATACCTAATGTATTATGTGAGTGGAGGATTTACACCTTCCCTCCCTTTCTTTTTTTTTCAAATGTACCCTCCTGGAGAATGTTTTCTTTCAAATGTCTACCCCCACCCCTACCCCCCTGGAGAAAATGTTCAATTCGCACCCTGAATGCCAAAATAAAGACAAAATAACAGGATTTAAATGTAGTTACTTAGCAGAAAAAAAGGCTAAATATGCAACTACGGGGGGTAGGGTATCCTGTTAGCAAAATCAAAATTGAGGCAAAATGGCCAATAGCTTGAAGACAGAGTGAAGAATATCCAAAATGCTGACAATAGAAGATAGAAAAAATACCATTGCCAGATTTCGAAAATTTAAAAATAGGCAAAATAATTATTATAAAATAAGATTGAAAAAAAGAAAAAGAAAATTATACAATATAGCATATAATAATTAGATTTATACATCTAACTACAACTGAACATCACTATTATTGTTAAGTAACTAAGGGTTATGGTTTATATTAGTAGAGAATAAAAATTATAATTTATAATTTTGATACACCAATGATCCATTTTTTTATAAATTAATAAACAAGTACTTAAAAGAACCCATAATTAATTAATTAATTTTTTAAATAGATTTTAAGATATTTTTATAAAGCCAGTAACCAAACCCCAACCTCTCATATATATTAGGGGAGAGCGAGGTACAGTGGGTCATTGAAGATATTTTTGGTTCAGTGAACAGTTTTCAAACGAGAAAATCAAATATTTTAAATAAAGCTTGAATACTTTCATATTTGATTTTAGAGTGCAGCATGTAAAAACATTTTTTTTTTCTTTTTAAGTGCATCTTCTTCCTGAATATTTACAAGATTAGCTAATGAAAGAAAAAAATAGCTAAAATACATATGTTTTCAAGCTACATACAAAGCTAAAATATATTATGCTAGAAAAAACTTCTTTTTCTCCTTTTATGAATACAAGTTCAAGTATTTTAAACTGAATTACAGATTTAATTGCAAAATGATTTTGGACTATCTTTTAAAAACATATTGGGCATGTGGCAATATATGTATATTTTTAAGGAGAGAGGGGTACAGTTGATCATTGAAGATATTTATGGTTCAGTTAATAGTTTTCAAGGGAAAAAATTATTTAAAGTAGGTATCAAACAATAGCCATTTTGTTTTCTGATCATCTGCATGAAATTTCATGAAAGTAAGACTTTATGTTATTACACTTGAAATTTGTCGAGTAAATATAAGTAATGTGGTACGTTTATAAGGTCTAAATTACCTTCTTTTCTATTATGTTGTATTTAAATGAATATTTTAACGATTTGGAATTTTGAGGTGAAAAATAATACATTGATTCACATGGGGCACAGTGGGTCAGTGACCCATTTTGTCCCCATTTATATATTTATTGCCTTTCTATAAGTTCCTTACTTTTTAATGTTTGAATGTTCTAAATTTATTTAAATAAGTCTTCCACGCCAGTCACAGAATGCTTTTCAAGAAAATAATGTAAAACAAAAAATGACACCAGAGACGGTAAAAGCCTTTTCTTAACTTTGATACAAAAAAGAAAAACTGAGAGGCAACGTAAAAAAACAAACAAACAAAAAAACAGAATATTACAGATAAACCTGTGAAAATCACAATCGAAAATGAGATGATTGGAAAAAAAAAAAAGAATGAAAGACCTAATGATATGAAGAAGAGAAAAAAAAAATTACAAGCTATTACAAGAATAGCTCAACTGAAAAAGAGGAAGAATGAAAAGAATTTTCTAGTGAATCTGACTTTGAGGATTTGGAAATTGAAGATGTAGAAGATTTTAGTGTTGACGGTGGAGATTTCGTATTATCCAAGGTCTACAGCAATAAAAAATGCAGTTTTAAAACCTATGTTACTGAAGTTGTAGGCAAAAAGGAAAAGGAAATTGAAGTGCACTGCCTGAAAGGAATTCAGCCAGGTTATGCACTTAACCTTTCACGAGGCAGACATTTGTACAGCAGACAGTAAAGATATTGTGAGAAGTTGCCAAAAATAAATGTATTACAAGGAACTAAGAAAACAGTGAAAAGTTGACTTTTGCTGTAGATTTTCAGTTATATAATGTCCAATAGTTATTGTAAAATAACTGTTTTTTGATGTAATGCCTTAAAAATAACTGTAAAACTAAAATTTTGTAAACTTGATTGGACTCAAAGTGATATTATCTAACTGAAACCTTTTTATTTAATTTTATTAGCAAATTTAGTGTGTGCATACTTTAGACCCCAAAAATTAACATTTATCTTATAAACTTTGAGCTACTTTAATGTCTAACTTAATACTAAATATTGTCAGGCAATAAAAAAGTTTAAATTACTCACTATAGAGAGAAAGAAATGTTTTTTATTGTGTTTCTCGTTAGCTGACCCACTGTACCCCATTTCTTGACCCAGTGTACCCCTTGGTCAACAAAAAGTACTTAAGAAAAATGGATTTTTACTGTACAAAAACTTTTGTTTTAGAATTGAACTAAAATTAATTAGGATAGCCAATAAATCAGAAAACATAATACATTAGTTTGATATTCTGTTCTTAAAATATTTTTAGAATTATGTTTAAAAATCTAATAAGTTGACCCACTGTACCCCCCCCCCGTCTGCCCTATATATATATATATACGGGGGAAAAAGAGAGAGAGAGAGAGAGACCTTTGGGGAACTCAAGTGCTGGGCCTGTAGTGTGCCTACTATTCCAGTGGTGCGCAAACTATTTTCACCTGCGACCCCCTAATTTGTGTAAAATTTTGTGGCGACCCCCTATTTTGAGTATAATTTTGTCGCGACCCCTGGATATACTGTAGACATTTTCTTTAATTGAAAACGAAGTTACATTGAAATTCTTTCTGAGAGTTGCTCTTACAGGGTGTTTTTAAAAGAGTGTCGTGACGTCATCGATTGAAATAACACGTTTTTAAAATAGCGCACCAAACTTATAAACCACCATAAAAATGTAATAAAAGTTGTAACATCATAAAAATCAGTTAATGAATCAACACATAATTTTAGTAAACAATGCTTTATTTATGCATATAGATATAAATATTTTTTAATGAAAAATACTTAAAAAAAACTTTACATCATAAAAAGTCAATGTGAAATTTGTGCTTGCAAAGAGCTCATGATTGTTTCTATGTTCGGATCTGTATTGGAAATCGCAAGTCGTAAGTCATCCTCTAGATCCAATCGAGATTGATGTTTTGTTTTAATGGAAAATAATTTTGAAGATCACTATGCATGATCAATTTGCAGATCACTATACATGATAACGTGGTTTTGAAGCCCCATGATAGCGATCGCGAATATCGCGCTCGTATAATAATAATTGTCAGTTTCTTCTCTTGTATTATTTCAGTTCTTTGAAATGAATAATTGCAGGTTTTTCATAAATTTGAATCTCTTTGAATTTGGCGACCCCCCAAAATTATCTCGCGACCCCTCCGGGGGTCCCGACCCCCGGTTTGCGCACCGCTGTACTATTCACACATATGCTACATATTATGATTGTTTTGTCTTATATTGCAGCTTTTTATAAGGTCATGCTTGTTTAAATTGCTGTGAAAGGTAATTTTTTTTAATTTCTCTCAGTGCTTCCACAATTTCAGTCTCTTTAGTGAGTTTTGAGCTTCATTCTTTGATTGTCTGCATTACAACCCTGTCAACCCAGGCAAGTTATTCACCAATATGATGAATATTTTCCAGGAAAAATTATCAACTGACTGTTTATTAAACTGATGTCGAAAATTTATTCACCACTCCAGGCATCTGTTAAAAAAAAAAAAAAAAGAAAAGAAAATACGGAAAAATGTGATGGAAATGCTCGCGCCGTAACGGGTTAATAAAGGGTTAAGCGGGTTTCTAAATAAATTTGAATATTTATTTGTATGAATCTATCTTTACTATTGCTCTGAGAGAAGTTACAGCTTCTGCACAATTGTAAACTAAGGAGAGAAAAATACAGGGGAAAAAAATAAAAATAACTGGCGGAATTTCCCTCGTAAAGATTAGTACAAATGAGAAGGATGCAACGTTAAGGCAGAATTTACCAATGGAAAGAGACCATCAATTTTGTAAACGACAAGATAGGATTAATCCTCTTTAAAATTGGCGCCGCTCTTATTGTCGCAGCTAGAGATTCCTTCATGCGCTGCGCAATCTTTGGCTTAATCACCGTTGCTAGGGAAGAGCCCATAGAAACGGGAGGGTCGAGGGTAGAGCAACAACTACGGTATTTAAATCGCCAAGCAGCTGAACCACTCTCCCTTTTTCGTGTTTGTGTTATCACCGTAGAGTAGTCACACCGCCTGTCCGTCTTCGTACAAACCGTTTCAAACAGATTCACTGACCTTTAAAAAGCATGTCTTCTAATAAAGTTCTTAATTTTGCCCCCGGTCCCGCCAAAGTTCCTGAAGAGGTACAGTATTGAAAAAGTATTTGTATGTGATGTTTTTATTTAAGATGGCCACCGTGATAACGCTTCAAGATATTGCATATATACGAGTCAGACATTTCATTAATGTTAAAATTATAAATTCTGCATCTCTCTAATCATTTGAGACTTTATCTGCTTTCTAAAACACCATGCTTCTAAATGCATGCATTTAAGATGTACATTCATGTATTGTAATTATCTTTTACACTTGTAAAATCTGGCACGTATTGATTTATTGCTTCTTAAAAATGTGTTATGGCATAGTGTTTTTTTCTTAGCTTATTCTTCATGTAATTATTTTATTTAACTGCGAATAAGTAAACTTTTTAATATGATGGCAATTTGGAAGCATTTAAATTTTTTTTTAAGAATCGAGTTTTAACTGTGGTAGAAAGTGTATTTAATATAGATAAAGATTTCTGCAATGGTTTTAAGTATCAAAAAGTAGAATCAGAGTTTTAACATTGCTTCAACCATAGTTCATTCATTAGCAAATTTTACAATATATGTATGAAAATTTATGATCGAAATTAGAAAAACTGCACGAGTTTTTAAAATCTAATATTGCAAATCTATTATCTGCTGTTTCTCTCAAAATTATCGACTAAAAGTTATGAAACTATTTTAAGATATGTGTTCGTCATCACATTTTTGTGTAATGTAGATTAAGCTATGATGGCAGATTTTGATGATAGAAGTATGCTTTACAAAATAAACCAGCAAGATATGAAGGGTAGTTTTTATTCCCATAATACTAAATAATTACAGCAATTGCTTTAAATTAATTCTGTACTCGAAATGTAACAACTAATTTTCTTGAGTTTAGCTTTAATATTTAAGTTTATACCGCACTATGTACTACCATTCAATTTATACAGTTTTAAATAATGATTCAAATTATCACTCCAGGGCCGTACCCAGGGAGGGGGGTGGACCAGGGGGTTTGTTCCCCTTCCACCGAAATTTAAAATTTGGATAACAAAATAATGAAGCCTTTTTGTGAAAAATTCAGCCTTTTTCACCATTTGGTCCCCCTCCGAAATTTTTGGACCCTCCCCCGAAATTTTTTTCTGGGTACGACCCTGTAACAATCAAACGTAAAATTTAAACCTCTCATGCACACCGATTTGAACTGATACATTAATTCATACACACAGATGAAAATTTTCAAATCTGTAAAGTAAAGTACGACTAGTAGGATTTGACAAGGCTTGGAAAATAACAGCGCATAAAAACTCAAATGGTTCAAAAACTAAATTATGATATGCACAGAGACGGTGGGGGGGGGGGGGGAAGAAATATGGAGGGACACAACTTTTTTGTCTCCTTTCAAATCAATTTGAATTTACAAAATAAAACAATCTTCTATAGGCTGGGAAGGGTAGGGCGGGGGACATGGGCCCCTGTGTCCACTCCACCTGTGGATTCGCCAGTGGGTATGCAACTAATTCAATCTATATGAAAGCTCTATATTGCTGCATTCGCAAAGGAAAAATAAAATCCATTTGTATGAAATACGTTAGTAAAAAAATTAATTAAAATACGTAAATTAAATTCTTTTTCTTCTCCTTACAGATTATTTTTATTTATATTTTGTATTCATTTATATTTCACAGGATATAAGCTCTGAAAGTATCTACTAATTATTGCAACATGCGAGTAAAGGATACATTGCATCAAGCATAGACTTATTCTGCATAAAAATGACTATATGTGTGCGATATAGTGCACCTTCCCCCCTCCAATAGGGGAAAAAAAAAAAAAACCTATGCGGTGCATTTAATTTCATGATCTAGTTTATTGTCTATGCTGATAAATTAGATAGAAATGCAACTTAAAAACTATGACTTCGTCTAATATAAGACACTTTTAATTTTATAAGTGCTTTTTTTCTGAATAATTTACAGAACTATTAAGTAGCTTCGTGGGTATACTCAATTTAATATTTAAATTTAAAATAATGCTTATGCATATTATTTTTTTTAAATTCCCTTTTCGGTAGTCAATATTTATATGCGAGATGGCACTGTCAGTAGTTTAAATGTCAAATTGTGGTGACCGTAATTAATGTGAAATGGCAATTTCAGTGCTTGACATAATTTTTACATGTTTTTATAGTGTCATTAATTAAAATTATGTCAAAAATTTTAAGGAATTTTATTGGCTTTCATATTCTCTTGGAAAATAATTAGATTATTAAAATATCGACATTTACAGTAACTAGCAAATAAAATTGGTATGAAAGATTTAAAAAAAATCACATTAAATGTTTTTAGTTTTAAAAACAGCGTAAATATATTTATTGAATAAATGTGAGAGTTTCATTTGATCATATAGATAAAAGAATAAATTGAGTATACTATTAATTTTTGTCTTTCTTTAATTTAGGTTCTTCTACAAGCTCATAGAGAATTTTTAAATTACAACAATGAAGGTTTAAGTGTTGTGGGTAAGAGTTTTTATATGAATGAATATTTTATTACTACCATGATATTTCTCATTTAAAGTAATGAAACTCAAATTAACGAATCAAGCGCTCTAAAATTTATAACTTTTACTAAAATATTAAATTTTGATGATGGAAACGGTAATTTCTCAAACTTTTTCAAACTTTTATTTGGTTGGTACATCAAGGGCACGATCTAAAGGAAACTAGCTACGTCAGAAACTATTAATTTCTTTTTTAACATAGACTGCATTCTACACTTCTACTAATTAAAACTTACTATAGTTATTTCGTAGCAGAAAGAAACTTGCAGCCAAGAGGCCAAAAAAAAAAAAAAAAAAAAAAAAAAATCACAAAATTTTGTTGAAACGCAGTAGTACTTAAAACTTGCCTTTAGTATTGTTATTGTGATATTTTTCTGAATGTTTCATTACTTCCATATAAGCTTATCGTTTATAAGTATGGCTTGTAACATTCTAAAAATTTTAAAGTATTACATATTTTATTAATTATTTTACCCTTGTTTTAAACGATTTTTAAAACTGCTTCAAAAGAGATTCTTCAGAAAAACATAAAATTTTAAATAGCGTTATTTAAAATGGAAAAATATAAGATTGAAAATTCTTAGTCTGTCTTTTCACATACTAAGAATTATAGCATACTGTAAAAACACAGCCTTGAAATTTCTCAAACTAATTTCTCAAGAGGCTGATGTCATATAAAACACGATTTTTTAAACGCATGTTAAGAAGCAAAATGACATATGGTACTATAAAGTTTCACGATACAATCTGAGGTCTTTTTTAAGAGATGATAATTAAGTTAAATAAAAGTAATCATCTCTCTTTCTATATATATATACAGTACAATTTGTGAACATATTCTAAAACTTAGTTTTTATCTTTAGCTGTTTCCCACCCTTTTTTTAAGCCGTGTGCATAAACCATACAACGTAAATTAATTCATAAGATTAATCTAAATCCATTTCAGATATTTAACTTCAGTTTATTTTATATTCTAATGTGAATAAAGTACTTTTCAAAAACTGCAATCAGATTTAAGTCCCTCTCTTTGTAAACGTTGCCCTTTCAAAAAGTAAAAATTTCATAAGATATCTATAAGATATCTGGAAACATGCACATTGTTTCATATACAACCCTTCTCAAGTATTGAATCGGAACTATATATATATATATATATATATATATATATATATATATATATATATATATATATATATATATGAGACGTCAGATATTTCAGTAAAATTCCAGAGTTAAGGCAGGTAAAACGGTTTATTAAACATTATCTTTAAGTTACAATATAGAGTGAGAAGAGGAGAGGGGGAGGCGGGTACAAAAATCAGCATGGACAAACTAAGCAGTTCCAGTGGCAGAAGTCTCTCGATTTTCGATGTGCGGGAGTATTTACGTTCATCATACCACGTGGGCTGGTATGACATAACTCCACCTCTCTCTTATCTCTAATCGAACCATACACATTTACCAACATGACCCGCATCCGGGGCTACAAGGGCGTGGAAACACGTGTACATCTAAAGAACTCAGAATCGACGGCCTGATGTTTGACAAATAACAAAATAAATAAAACATAGCTCCAGAGCGCGCGCGGCAAGTATGACAGGAAAGCAAAACTTACAGTAAAAGTACCCGCTTGAACAATACCCAAACTATAGTAAAACCCAAATTACCTTTTTATGCATTACAATATCCCCCCCGGCAAAAGAAGTCTGACGAGCAATATCATGAGGTGGCCAGTCTCTCACTTGCAAGTCAGACGCCCTTGCAACCTAATCTTAAAACTGCGAACTAATCTAATTTTCAAGTTTAGACACCTTAAATTTTTCTGACTAGAATTCTTTAATCATCTCTCATTTGTCAACAAATGAGTTATGTTGTACAACACTTGAGAGGCAGGATGCAGTTTCTAAAATTTGACAAAACATAATGATGCAATAGTACGAAAATCTTACAATAAAAATAAAACAATGAGTGCGCACAATTTTTTTTCAAAATATCACAAGTAAAATATTTACAACCTAGGTGGGATACAATAATACTGTACAACAATATAGTAATATAATTAAACAAAATGCAATAAACATGGCTGACATTCATTTTCTTTGGCAAATACTTATGGCTTTGGCTTGCATGGCATAAAGTGAATGGAATGAAAATAACTTGGCAAAATAGTTGGCAAAATGGAGTAAATTTATTTAGTGTAAAGGCAATGTAAAAAAGTGCGTAGTGAGTAGAAAATTTCGAAAACCATAGCTGTGAAACAGCAGTATTAATAGGAACGCTTGCTAGAAGAATTTTTCAAGGTAATACATTAAATGATAGCCTGCATGAGGTACTGCATTTATGTGACCTAACAATTTTTTATTTCTAGCAATGGCTTATTGTGCTTTCTTAATTGGTTATTACTAGTGCTTCTTAACAATCTGAGGGCGAATACTCTCCTCAGAGGTTTTATTACTAGTTACCCGTCTAGGCAAAGTTAAATTTTATTAAATGAAAAAAAAAAATGGTTGGCATCATTATTCAATAAAGGAAATAATATACGACCATTTTGGCACACAAAAATTTTATACAGTAAATATTCAAAATAAAACATCTACATTTAAGCAAACCTAATATAATGCAAGAATTTTTTTTATTTACATTGACACAATAAGTATTTGTTGTTTTCATTTAAGTTATCGTACCCGGGTGCATGAATTTGTCAAAATTTTCAAGTGACTTTTCAGTGAATAAAATGACATAATCTCAAGTAAATTAGAATTTGTGTCAAGTTGAGAGTCCCAATCGGTAAGTCATTTCAGGTAAATAATCAATGAATCTAAACTACGTCATAGTATGCAAATAACAAAAATTCAAATTTCAAATCTTCAGGAAATATAGGTAATGTAGTAGTAATTTAAGCATTAATTTAATAATATAAGACCCGTATAAAACTTCAATTGAAATAAAATATTTAATAACACAATTCAATTGTAAACTTACCTTAATGAAAAATACTATATTAATTAAAACAAGCGCAGATATATCAATACAAATTTTTTTTTCTTTCTTTCTTTTTTTTTTATCAACATTAAAATAGCACTTTTAAAATAACACACACACAATTAATAACCATTTAAATATAATACTCTAATGTTCACTTCAACTCTGAAAATATAATTTGCTTACTTCACTTAATCAATATCCACAAGTTGAAATCGTTATTCTTCAACGATAAACAAAACACAAACAAAAAAAATATCTTCTCTCACAAGTTCAATGCAGGCAGGAGGAGTTTCGGTCAACCTAAGTTGTACGCACAAAAACAAAAATATTCGGCACGGAGAAAAGGGAGAAATAATTCACCAGTTGCACACACTTCTCGTGGGGGCCTGTTTTGGGTGCAATGAAGGCAGTGAAACTCCGTCGATTTCCATCGGATTTTCAAAATAACAGTGGACGTGTGAAGAAAAAAAAATAAATAAGGAGGCACAGATTTCTGGATGGTAAACACGGTACAGAAAGATGATATCAGATAACGGAGGGCAGGCACTTCTTTAATTTACGTGTTGGCATCAGCGTCGTTAGTCGCTATGGAAAACTCAGGAGCGCAAATTTTTCGATGGGCTTCATGGGAGGATTCGATGGGAGGTCAGGCGAAAGTAGTTTCATCAAAGCAGGGAATGAGAAGTCCAGATATCTGCAGTAGGCGAAGAGGCAAGTCGGGTATCTCTGATCGGCAGGCAGTCGGCATAGCGCCGCATCTCCGGCGTACTCCGCATTTTCGGGTAAGCAGTGTACCCCGTCTCCCGACTATTGAGCGTTAATTTTTTACAATTTAAAATTTTTAATTGGCACACAGGCAGTCATCCTGTCGACTATTTGAGACGTCAGATATTTCAGTAAAATCCAGAGTTAAGGCAGGTAAAATGGTTTATTAAACATTATCTTTAAGTTACAATATAGAGTGAGAAGAGGAGAGGGGGAGACGGGTACAAAAATCAGCGTGGACAAATTAAGCAGTTCCAGTGGCAGAAGTCTCTCGATTTTCGATGTGCGGGAGTATTTACGTTCATCATACCACGTGGGCTGGTATGACATAACTCCGCCTCTCTCTTATCTCTAATCGAACCATACACATTTACCAACATGACCCGCATCCGGGGCTACAAGGGCGTGGGGACACGTGTACATCTAAAGAACTCGGAATCGACGGCCTGATGCTTGACAAATAACAAAATAAATAAAACATAGCTCCAGAGCCCGCGTGGCAAGTATGACAGGAAAGCAAAACTTACTGTAAAAGTACCCGCTTGAACAATACCCAAACTATAGTAAAACCCAAATTACCTTTATATATATATATATATATATATATATATAGTTCTATCTTATTCATAAAGTAAATTATATTTATTTTTTTAACATTCATAATTTTAAGCTGTCAAATTTAACTGTAGAAAGCTCATTTGTCGACTCATATTTCGCTGTATCTTCAACTATGAGTTTCTGAAACAACGTTTTTTCTTCATATTTTGAATTTTGTAACTTACCTTTCCTATCGGTTCGTCTTTAAATCATCATCTGAAGTATTATCTCTGGTATGCATATCTCTGTGTGATAGGCTTTGACTCATAGATAACAGCTTTGTAAACAAAGTCTATTTCTCTGACCTTCATAATTAAAGGCGGGTTGAATCTGATTGCGTCAGCCTTCAGTTCAGCTTTTAATATTTTGAAGAATATCCGAAAGAGATATATATTATGAGCTTTGAATTAATTTTTGAAGTACCTTACTTTTGTGAAAGTGGGGAGGTCTGCTTTGAGGTTTTGAATTAAATTTTGATATCAGCCCGAGTCATACGGCATGGCTAAGGAGAATCATTATATATACTTCATTTTTGTGAGATTTTCGTAATATTTTTAATTATATTTACGGAGTGATGTTATTTAAAAAGTTTTTGCACAGTGTGGTTTTACAGACCATAAAAGTAATTCAAACTTTAATCCCATTTCAGGGTCGAACTGGTTCCTTTGGAGGCCCTCTGTTAGAGATTGAAAAAGGGGCTTTAACTATGGAATTTTCAGGGAATAGAAATTGGAATATGCAATACTTGAAGATTAGGCTCACTTGCCTAAAAACCATATTTAACTATTTTAAAGCTGTTGGGGCCCTTGACTCTTCGGGGGCCGCGGGGTCTATACCCGCGGCTCCTCTGAGTCCTGTAGTCCTCCGCAGCATCCCTGTGCAAAGATTTCCCGGAAATGAAGAATCAAATTACTCTTATATATTACTTTTAGGCAATGTACACTACAAATGCCCTAAGATATTGGGTCCATTTTATTATGTTGGCTCCCAGTGGGCGGCAGCGTTACTTCCTATATGAAGGGACGGTCAAGTTAACCCTTTAACGCGCAGTGTTCCCGCTCTGGGAACACCAAACTCCGACGCTTTGACTCTTGCAGTCACGAAGAATAGATTGGATTTTTATAAAAATAGTTGCGGATGACATAGCTCCACGAGAACCCTTTACTTTTTAGCACGTCATTTTCCGTCAAAAAATTGCACGATTATTTTTAACAGCACTGACATCTGCTGAAAAATGGAAGAATGCGAGAACAGCTGGATAGATTGCCCAATGCTGTAAAAAGGGCAGCCGTTGCCATCGCTCGACTTAACTAGCAGCAAGATGGCGGACGATCGAAACGTTCACCGCGTGCCACAGATGTAGAGACCCTTTTTTGACGACAGCTGGCTTTGCGGCACAGCCAGCTTCCGGCAAAAAGGGGTCTCTAGATCTGTGGCACGCGGTGAACGTTTCGATCGTCCGCCATCTTGCTGCTAGTTAAGTCGAGCGATGGCAACGGCTGCCCTTTTTTGAGAATTGGGGAAAAGGTTGCGCCTCAAAGGGTTAACATCTATGCCCAAGCCGGAATTGACCTGTATATATATATATATATTACTCTGATATATGCCAAATTACTCTAAAGCAGTATACCCATTTTTGGGAGGCCTCTCGGGACCCCTTTGGGCTGGGGGCCCTCGACAATCGCCGACCATCCGACCTGCCCTGTCCCATTTAGACCAGAATAAGGTTTTCATAATGATTGTTTTCAAATGAGCTTTTATAAACGATCAGATACTTACAAAAATGGATACATTTGTGAAATATGGGTAGGCTGGTTTTTCAAACTGTAATCTCTTCCGAACAGGTGGCTTCTTTCCATCTCTCAAATACGTAAAATATCTGCAAAATAATTTTTTGATTTACTATGTTTGAACAAATTTAAAGGTGGGGGATAGATGTTAATATAATATATACTTATATAAAGTGCGATTTTGAAGCAAGACAGTCTTAAAAGTTTTACCGACATGACACTTTGCTCCTCATAATGGCAATATTAAAAACAACGCTTACTCATTTTGCGTGCAGTGGAGAGATTTCTGGGAAGTAGAAATTTTTTGAGTTATCAAAAGTATTTTATTATAACTGGAAACGGGAGCTAGAATGTCTCCGCGTTATTCATTGGCTCCGATTATCATATGGCTTTTTGTTCTTTAATACAATAATCTCCTCTGTAACTGCAAAGAGTTTTTGTTAATTGCGTGATTTTCAGAATATATTGCTTTTCGAAAGTAAATTTAAATGCTGCTTGCAAAAGACAAAAAAAAAAAAAAAAAGTTTTTTTTTTTTTTTTTTTTTTTTTACTATCTCTGACCGCGTAAGGATATTCGTGTCTCCAGTTACGGGTTAATTATATTAATTGAGGCTACGTAATTCCAGTTTTATTGAATGCGGGAAAGTTTTTATAGAAGGAATATATTTTTAAAATCCCGTTTAAATTAAATCTCTGTCACTATCATACCCCTTCAAAATGATCTAGATACATTTTTAGTTTAGACACCTTTGAAATTTAAAACTTACAAGACATTTAATAAAAGTTAAAACTAATAATGTTTTGGATTCGTGATTGTAATTATGACTATTTCTACAAAGTAATTTAAGAATTTTATTTTCTTAAAATATTTAAAGAGAATATTTAGTCTAAACTAATACTAATAATAAGTTTAGTTTAAACTAATTTTTATTGTTCATCCTGAAAATATTTTTCTAGGACATATCAATGAAATGTCCCTGGAACATTTTAAATATGGATAATTACGACGCAAAGTAATATTTAAATAATCAGAAAAAAGTTGGATTTGCAATCATATTTAAAACCTTAGTATATGTATTTCTCACTATACTCGTATAGAGGGCAATGTGTTTTTCTTCTCCCCCCCCCTTATTATTACCTCCACTTTTTCAACAGAAGCAATGATCGTTTTATGATACTTCTATACAGATCAGTTTAATTTTCAGAACTATTCTGAAAGTAGATTGTCAGATTAAATTACTACAGATCGTATTAGCAATGAAATACTTTTAGAAATGGATCAGTAGGAGATAAATTAGAAAAAAAAACTTTTTCTAACTCACTCAGAAACGAATGATTCGGAGTATTTAATTACCTAGAAATTTTCAGAGTAAATTATTAAAAAAATTCTTCGGCGTTATTCATCCACTTAAGATTGTTTTTTTTTTTTTTTCATTTGGAACAATCAATGAATTATTAAAGCCGTAACAAAGAAACTAAATAACATGAAATGTTGTGGGATATATTAACGTAGGATTACCCAGTTTTGTTAGTTGTAAGGCGCACGTTGAAGAATGTTGAAAATAACTGTTTTAATATGCACGGAATATTTATTAACGATATATTGTTCTTTAAACTATATTACCGTATCTACTTTCTATTTTTAAAATTCTTAAAAAAATAATATTAATAAACCGATCTTATTTTTAAAATTCATAATCTTATGCTACCATCCCATTTAAATAATTAAATTCTTCGTCGTTCAGCAGAAGAAAATATTTATTTTAATCTCGTACAATTTGTGAAACTGTGTAATCCCGAATAGTTATGCACAAATTGCGAAATTATTTTGATATGAAGGAAATTTTTCGAAAGAGTTTAATCTCGCGCAATTTTTAATTTATGACACGGTTTGACTGCTAAAAAGAAATCCCAGTTTATTTACTTTTGTACTCATTGTTACACTTCGTGATGTTAGTGTCTCTTAGTACCACGGAGTAATATAACTTACGAAGTTGGGCGGGGGAATTAAAAAAAAAAAAAAAAAAAAGAATTCTTTAGATAGGATTTTTATGGAGGTACGTAATCCTACGCTAAAAAATAAATTTGTAGCATCTATAAAAACGTCAAAAGATTATTCTTTTAAAATAGTATGAGAGAGTACTACGAGAGAGAGAGGGAGAAAATAAAAACGTTAACATACGTTATGGTTCTCGACGTTGCTTTACTGCGCATATACAATGCAGGCAGTGTAACTTAATTTACAGATAAATTACCAGTGACGCTGTGGTGACATCAACGCGTTGTATGATATACTGAAATAAAACACGCATCAATTTTATTATTATTTTTATTATTGATGTCTCTCGTGACAGTTTTAATTTGGCAACGTTTTCTAAAAATTAGCGCGCTTCTAAATATGCAGTCGTAAAATTTATTATGCTTTTGTAGCAAGTAAAATAAATGAGTTTTGAGCCAGTATTTGTAGACTCTTATAAGTTACTTTTACATGTTCCGACTTCCCTAACTTGGAAGTCAGACATTGGAGACCCTCCCCCCCTTTTTTTTTTTAAATCAAGAAGATGATTACTGATGGAATGGAGTCGAATTAAACCCCCATTTTGGACTATGATACTATAAAGATTACTTTTACGTGTTCCGACTTCCCGAACTTGTGACCGGGAGTCCGACAACGCTGATAACGTCAAGAAACACCGGATTTGTATTTAAGGGGTTTAAAGTGTCACCAATTTGTCGAGTAAAAATGGTGGCTTAAATCATTAGGTTTTAAAAATATGAATATTATTTATGAAGACACTTTTAATATTTGCCGCTCTTAAGGGACTTTTGAATGTACGAATATTATGCAATAATTAAACCAGTTTTTGCCGTTTGAAGCAAGAATCGACCGGAGCGCTGCTTTTCCAGCAACCACAATGGAGAAGTCGTCTAAATTCCAAAGTTTGATCAAACCGATATCGGAAAAGAATAACTTTTTTTACTTACCTCACTGACCATTCCAATACATCCGGCGGATTTGTGCGAATGGCAGCTTTAGCATAATCCTTAAGAATAAATGGGAACTCTTCAGGAATAGTTATCTGATCGTCCAAGAATAAATGCTCCATATTGTATGTTAATATTTTGATTTAAAAACCTTTACTATTTAACAATAATGAACTAAGCATGCTTTTCCCCCCCTTTTTGGTAATTGATGCCACCTAATGCATAAATGTAGAGAAAATCAAATCCTGACTAAATATTTCTTAAGATTACATTTGCGTTTTACGCAACTAGATTTTAGTTGACTGGCACAGCGGTTCAGGATAACAACCCAGCACATTGTTTTCAAATCGCAAGCGAAATCGGCGTCATTTTGATGTCCCGAGTTCATTATTGCATTGATTCAATTAGTCAAATAGATTCTATTAAAACTGCGTCACAAACGAAGTAGTTCTGGCAATTTTGAAATTCTGATTCGCTCGAAGATCCCAGTGGTAATTTTCAAATCGCAATTACGTTAAAGCTCGGCCTTGTAGTTTTGATTTAGTTTTGAAGTACTATTTACCCATGAAACTTAAATTGTGAAATTATTTTGAATATGGGGAATTTTAGCTTGCCAATCTAACATTAGGAGGAAGAATATTCATAGCAAAGTGGAACCTTAAATTATCCGCAGTTGTTTTATTTCTGACGTATTTTTTGCATAACTAGGGGGTCAGCCCCCGAGAATAGCTTTTGCCATTCTTTTGGAAGAACTGCATGATCTCGGCTCACTTCTCACTCCTCGTTATAAAATTTTATTTTTCCTAGTTGATATGTGCAATGCTTGGAGCAATGCATGGGAGAGAATTGCATAGCTAATGCAATGGCGTGTTTAGCGGGGGGGGGGACTAATTTTATATCAGCAAAAATATTTTTTAAATAAAATATTAATTCATATTTTCAAAATAAAATCTTGGGAATAGCACCATGGATTAATCTTCCCAGATCAGTGGCACGTTATCGCTCATTTCTATAGGATCGTGTTTAAAACGATCATTCAGAATTTTCTAAATCTCGACTTTGACAATTTCGATGTATTAAAGGAACTGCTCGAGTTAAACGCATTCTAGAAACTTTCAAAATAATTCCTCAACAATTATCATTATACTTGTGCACTGTGTACTCACTATCTTTAATCATTACTTGCCCTTTGGAGGTACCCAGGTAGCACACATACGTTGGGGCAACGTATGAATGCATACGTTGGGGCAACGTTGAAATGACACGTTGGCTTACGGTTATCCAACGGTTGGCAACTGGTTATTTCTTACGTTGGGCCAACGTATGCTCTAACGTTTTGCCAACATATTTCCAACCATTGGGCTAACGTATGAATGCATACGTTGGGCTAACGTATAAATACATACGTTGGGCTAACGTATTAATGCATACGTTGGGCTAACGTATTAATGCATACATTATGTTAACGTATAAATGCATACGTTGGGTTAACGTGTAAATGTATACATTGGGACACCGTAAAATCTGTATGTTGTCACTCTATTATCCAACTGTTGGAAATTGGTTATTTTTAACATTTAGCTATCATAATTGTTAACCATTACATTTATAAGTTAGTTTCATATTTTAGGCCAATGCAGAAACCTAATGTTGGATAATTATATTTGACGAATACTTGACAAATTGATGTGCTATTTCATAACATTTCTATAGATATATGAAAAACTGTGAAATTTGAAATTAAAGTTTTTAATTATTTTACTAACAGCAAATGCAGTGACAGATTCAGATAAGTTTTAAGGGACGGCAGATATGTAGAACGAAGCATATTATCAAATAGTCACATTTTTTTCTTTCATCAAATATGGTTTCACTTCAACAGTGGGTTTCTGTGCGCTTAGGAGGAGGACGAGCGGACATCCCACCCCCCCTAAAAAGTACTTTTGTCGACAAAATCGTCAGTTGCCAAAGGACTGTCAGCAAATTTCAGCTTTAATCACCAATCTGTAAAATGCTCAGTGTATAAATTACCAGTTCTGCCAACAGTTTATTATAAGTTATACTATATAATGAACATAGTCTTGTTACAATTTTCCTTTTAGTGATTTTTGTGCCAGTAAACAAGTCCCTTTTGTCCCCTCAAGCCAACTTCATTCCAGATCATGTAATGTAGTGTGTATTTAAGGCAAACATGCTCATTAAGTATCTGCCTAGGGTGGGGGGTGCCTCGGGTGAAGGACTTTTAGGGGATTTAATGCGTATTCACGCTACATCTAGAGGAAACCGCCCAAGAGGCCAGATAATCGGTGTATATTTTTGAAAGCATATTGGTATATATCGTCAGAAAATTTTGTCTTTACACCCCCCCTCCCAACATTTTTGCTTAAAACTGACTCTAGTCCCGTCACTAACAGAAATGTGTTATTTTCAAATAGTAAACGATCTGTCAAGTTACAAACATATATTAATCTGTAGAAAACTAACCTATTTTGCACTATGAGGTATTTATACTATACTGTACTATATATTTTGCACCTATTGTACTATATATTTTGCACCTATTAATATTGCAGGTGCAACTTATGAACTGTTAAAAAAAAGGGAGGGGGGAGAGATCGGAAGCAGGAAAATATTTAGAAGGTCCTTTCAGAAGCTATCCTTTACAGTTTTAGAGAACCAGGACGGCAGGCAAACCAAAATCATAAAAACTTTTCGAATTAATTAAAAGAAAAAAACATATAACGTTAAAGGAAAGAATGCTTATTTTTTGAAATATGATTCATATCCCTCCTTCTCCTTTGACAGTTACTTTTGTAAAGTGTCTCTCAAAACGTCTGAAAATTTACTCAATTGAAACTTTTGTAAGGAGGCTTAATCTTTTTTTTTTTTTTTTTTTAATATTCATGTGGGGAAATCCAATAGGAGTATAAAGTCCAAGGGCGGCTCCAGTGAGGGGGCCATAGGGGCCATGGCCCCCTCCGAAATTTTGTTTTACAACTTTAGATTCGCATACTTCACGATTTCACACGTTCAATTTGCATTTTGAACAATTTATAGACCTAAGTAAAAAGTTCGATGGCCCCTCCGAGAATTCAGTCTGGAGCCGCCATTGATAAAGTCACTGAAGAATGTCACAGAAATCATTCTTTACTAAAATATTTATTTTTATTTTTTACATTTATTTCAATTTACTTAATTTTTTAGATTCTTAATTTTTAGTTTGCCCGAATAAAATTGGTATGGAATACAATGACATTTCGTAGTTCTATTTTTATTTTCAGTTAACTGTAGATATTGACTGCAAAGTAAAAGAAAAAAAAAAATTGCATGCGTAATGCATATGCATATGCATGCAATATCGACGCATGCAAGTATCAACACACGGGTGCATCTATATTATCTGACTATGAGAAAGATATCAGTACAACAGAATGTATTAGTGATGCTGCTTACACGCTATAGCACATAAAATGAAAAAAGTCGTTGATGGTACACAAAAAAAAGTTACAAAGCGTCCCGCATAATTACCATTGCACAAAATTTTGAAAAAAAAAAAAAGAGAGAGAGAGAGAGAACTTTTTTTTTTCCATAGCACATCCTTTCTCTAATGCAAAAAATAGAATGTCTGAAGAAAAGTTTTAAAAAATCAGTATTGATTTCAGTTCATGGATCTGAACTCTCAGTCACAGCATTTTACTTAAAGAGCTACTGATATTTTTCATTCAACTAAAATACGCAGTAGAAGAGACTTGTCAAAGCAATAAAAATGTTTTTTCTTCCAGTACTCTCAAAGAGTATTTGATTGCATATAGATTATGTATTTTTCTCCATAAAATTTGAGTCCTGTAGCATATAACAGGTGTAGATACAAAAATCTCTTCTAAAATAATAAATAAATAACAAAATGAAGTTGGTAAATATAGGTATATATATGAACTGTAAAGTACTATAACACATTTGTAAAATATTAAAATAACTGAATTCTTAAAACTGTAAAATATTTTATACATACCTTTAACAACAAAACAATTTTGATGCACAAATTTAAATCCTTATTGTTGATTAACCACTGTGAACCAACGAGATTTCAAAATTGAAGTAGTGTTAGTTTAATAACTACTTCTAAATCTGAAATCTCATTAGTCATTATAATCTTGCAAAATATAAGCACGGCTCAAGTTGATTTTTTTTTCAGAATAATTAGGAGAAAACAATTGTGTCCAATTTTACCTTCTCGACTGTTGTACAACTATGAGCAAATAAAACTTTATTTTTAAGCTGTCTAGCATTGTTTAGTAATCCAAAACGCATCTTTTAATAAGCACTGTGCAATTATTATATATTTATTACCATAGCTCCATAGTAAGTTGTTTGTTTACATACTTTGAAGATCGTTAGGCTTATGGACAATCGAACTATAATCAATGCATCAATAATAATAGTTATCGTGATTCAAATTACTACGAACCTATGCAACGAATAAAATTCACAGAAATATAGCTGAAAAGATAAATATTCGTTTCAGATTTCAACTATCAATCACTTTATAAAAGTGTATCAACACATCATAACAAGCAATGGCGGAAACGGAACGGCGAACGGACATGAATCTATCGCTTCCCGGTTTCCTGAATGTGTGTCTCTGCGCATGCGCAATGATACGGTTGCCCAACACAACATTCAGCCATCCGATGGCCAACGGTTGTTTTACCTACGGTTGCCCAACACAACATTCAGCCATCCGATGGCCAACGGTTGTTTACCAACGGTTGCCCAACACAACATTCAGCCATCCGATGGCCAACGGTTGTTTACCAACGGTTGCCCAACACAACATTCAGCCATCCGATGGCCAACGGTTGTTTACCAACGGTTGCCCAACACAACCTTTAGCCAACAGAATACCAACATTTCCATATGGACATCCAACGTTTGCCCAACGTAACAACCTTGTGCCAACCACGTGCCATCAATAACCCAACGTATGTGTGCTAGTTGGGTAACTGCTTCAAACATCCCCCTTTTTATATAATATTTAATATCTAACCGGTAATACCTACTCGAGTTAAAGGCCTAGTGCCAGGGCACTCCTACAAGAATCATCCATCAGTCAGTCATCAGTCAACAATTCCCCTTAGCTAAATATAAACGTGTGCAAAACCTCTCTGTTCATAACGTTGCTAAATGAATTTATGGTGAACATATTTTAAAATTTTTATTTAATCTTTGGAATATACATTGTTTCATTTCTATTTTTTAATAAAACTCATTCAGAATAACTACACACTTGTGTGTTCTCCATTTACTTTTCATCATGTTAATTATCACTCATGTCCTCTTTATCTACTCTTGTCCGCCCACTTTTTTTATGTTGAAAGGTTTATCATAATTCATGCATGGGCCGTATTTGTCTTTCTCCCTTCATTGTATTGAAAAGTGTATCATAATCCATCTGTCCAAATTCCACTTTATTGGATACAGTAAAAGTTATAATGGTACTTTTGATTTTGGGGTACCCTTTAAAGCCAGGACCCAAGTTGAAGCCATCCACTGCGTCCCCCTCCCCCCCTCACCACTGTGACCAGCCCTGGTTCTGTTCTTTTCCAAAAAAGCTGTGAATCAGACTTGGTGCTCCCTGAAAATATGTAAACAAACTTGGCTCTTTGTAAAAAAGTACTTTTATTTTTATGTCTGGGTCAAATCTTGTAATTAACTTTTTGGTTAACTTCCCCAAGGGAAAGAGGGGAGGGGGGGGGTCTATTCCCAGCAAATTAAAATTTGGGAAGATACTGGAAATACCTTAATCGGAGGAATTCCTTTCACATCATATTTTTGCATGTGTCTTCTGCGCAATATTAACAGAATTCTGCAAATTCCCTGTGGCTGGTAACTGATGTAATTCAGATGTTTAGTCTAGCAATTCAAAATTATATAAAGTTTCTGAATTATTTTTATCATAACAAGTGATATTCTAAATTAATATTAAAACTTTTTCAATTCAGTCCATTCAATGACTAAAATGACCATTTTTCCTGAACCGAAAATTCGGACATTTCTAAATTCCAGAGTCGGGAGGGGTAAAAATCAATCCTGAACCCCCAACAATATTTTTTTTCTACACATAATCTGATTTTCTACTTTATGAGAAAAATGAGTTGAAAAAAATGTAGCACATATACAACTAAAATAGGCCTATTATGTAAAGTTAATTTTTAAATAATTTTATATAGTTAATTTTTGAAGACCTTTCCAAAATAGTTGGCTTTAAATATGAACTATAGAATCACCATCCATTGATTATAGGCATGTATTAATATATATATTATAAAACAGTCATTTTCATCAATAAAAAAGCTGGTGTTAAATACAAGTAACAAAAAACTTTGTAAATAACACAATCATTTTCAAGTTAATTTATTCCCAATTTATTTTTCATAAAGTAGGACTTTGGCGGGGCAGGAATGGAAAAGCGGGACATTTTAGGGTTCTGTGGGGACAGCAGGACATATAGGTAAAAAACGGGACCAAATGGTTGGACAAAATTGTCCTACCAAAAGCAGGACGTCTGGTCACTTTATCATTGGTTGTACATGTTAAAAGTGGAAGGGCGTACGTCCTCTCGCTAGGTTGGTCAGAAGATGGGAAAGGGCTGTAAAGGAAGGAATGCCACTTTCTGGTGATTAAATCATAGGGAGTAATAAACCTTCATACTTCCCTTCTTTTTACAGCGGCTGGCATACGTAGCTTCAAAGCAGTCCAGTACAGCAACACAGTCAATCTTCAGCTGTAAGATATTTGGTAATAAAAAGTTCATGAAGAAGCTTCAGAAAAAGGAAAAGTGATTGGATTATGGCAATGTATATGCAGTATTTACTTTTACGAAACTATCAGAAACTACCTGAAATTTTAATATTTTATTCCATTTAATATCCCAGCTCTAGGGGGGGGGAATATTTATAGGACATTACTTCTTGGTTCCTCTTTGTATCCCTAGGCTCCCATATATTTATACATTGCAGAGCATAAATTACAGTTCTAACCTAGAATGCAGATTGAAACATGCATTTAACATAGGTAAAATGATATGGACTAAAGAAAATTATTTTGTTTTTAGAATTAACCCACAGAGGAGCAACATTTGCCAAAATAAATGCTGAAGCCGAAGCATCTCTCAGGGAACTTTAGTAAGTGTAGCTTTTTTTACTTTAATATTTTTCATCTTATTTTATTTATCCAAGGTGGATAAAAATCAAAATTTATATTAACATTTTTTTTTAAAACACCTTTGGCCACAATGTTTTTATAAATAAGTGTATTCATATAAAATATTTTATACTTATGTGCTTATAAGTGTTCTTAATAAATTTGTTATTTTTTCTTCATAACAGTAATATACCAAGCAATTATAAAGTGATCTTCATGCAAGGGGGTGGCACAGGGCAGTTCAGTGCCGTTCCTCTAAATTTGTGCTCTTCCCCGGATGATGTAGCTGACTACATTGTGACTGGTGCATGGTCATCTAAAGCAGCAAAAGAAGCAGAGAAGTACTGTAAAGTAAACAGAGTTCTCCCAAAAGTTAGTGTATACACAGGTTAGTGAAATTTTGCAAGTTTAAAATTTAACTTTTTTTTCTTTATTGAAGGAAATTGTATGAATTCACCTACACAAACATGTAGCTCCTGAAAAGTTTAGAATAAAGTGAACAATTGTATTAAAAAAATATTTATTTTCCTTCTCAGGCTAATGCAGACTTTTTCAATGCCTAAACCTTAACTTTCAAACTTGTTTTCCATGTTTTAAAAATGATTTTTTACTTTTCATAATTAGTAATTATTTGCATTCAGGGAAAATGAACCTTGGTAGGAAATTTCTCCTTAACTAGGAAATTAGGAAAAAAAGGGGGAAGGGGGGGAGTACTTTAATCCTTCATTCTGGAATCTTATTTTGCATTAATATGTTAGTTTGATGAAGCGCCAAAGCCAAATTTTATTAAATCAACATATTTCATCCAATTTTGAAAGTGGCCAGGAATTACTCTGGATTTGGGCAATTATGGGTCACGATTTTTTTTTTATAGTAATGCATTTCAAAAGTAAAAAAAAATGTACCAAATTATAATTATTTAGCACACACAGATTTTTTATTTATCTAATGAATTGTATTTAAGAAAAAAAATTAATTTAAATAATAAGATTATTTTTGATGAAAGAATTGGGTACACATCAACATTGTGTCCCCAATTCTGAAACAAAAATTCAGGACATTTTATAAATTCAATGCTCTTCTCAAAATAGTTTCTATTTATTCAACTAGAGCATTATTAACATTCATAAAATAAAGGAAACATGATTGATTTCTTTTTTAATTTGGGAAGAAATAACTTTTAATTAAAATTTCGTCCCCAATTGTTTTACATTTTGAGGACAAACTGAAAAAGTTCAAAAATTGGGGACGTTTGGTTACCTTAATCATAATACACAGGAAAATATTTCTGTTCTTCACATATAGTAAAAATTCCTTGTAGCATCTTAGAATCTTATAAATAATTTTTTTTTCTTTATTGCAGCTTCTATTTTCATTATACAGTTCTTTAACACTAAAGATTGTGAAATTAGTTTGTTTTGCATTTGGGAGCCTGTCTATATCTTATAGTATAATATATTACAGTAGTAAAGTATAAGTTATAGTAAATGCTAATATTATTTACACAAAGAGAAATAAAAATACATCTAAAATATCCAAAAATATTACTGACTAAGAATTACCCCAGTAAACTGGGGGATAAATCAGCATATTTTAAAATTAATTTTAAAAATGACGAAGAAAAAGTATATGTGTGTACGAAAAGCTTAGACCATCTGCAAGTAAAAAAAAAAATGTTTCACCAACATGAAACTTTGCAAATCATGTTTATTTATTTATTTTTTTTTTTTTTAGAGAGAATCCCTTTTGAAGACATTTTTATAGTAGTGTAAAGTCTCTCTTCCCCCCCCCCTCTTATTTGCTTCATAGTTACATTGTTTTTGAATTTGATATAAGGAAATGGAATGTATAAGGATGAATTGGCATTAAAAAAAAAAAAAAAATTTAATGCTATAGTGACCATTATTTACCCTGGAAAAAGAGTGACCTGTAATTCCCCCATATGGCCCTCTTTTAGATTAATTTTAAGTTTTAAACTTTTTATTTAAAATTCTACTTTATTTACCTACCAAAATGACTTGAGTTATTTTTATTTGCACCCTCTATGAATGAGAAAAATGCTAGGTCGCACAATTTTAGTCCTTTTGATTATTTTTTGTTGGATTTCAATATCACTATGACAACTGGAAAGAAAAAACTAAGCTAATTTACCTGCATCAAAATTTAAATGACTTGACATTGTGCATTAAGGATTATTTCTTGCTAAAATTTCTGAGACTTTAAAAAGAGTATTCTTACAAATTCAAAACTAAATGTTCATTGTATTGATGAAATATTGATAAAATAATTGAAGGCTTAAGCAGAGTCAAAGGAGTTTGTAAAATATAGGCTGTAAACAAAATGCTTTTATTAATGTGTTTGCTTCATTGTAATTATTATACCAAAAAATTATTCTTTTAGGTATCCCTGATCCTTCAGAATGGAAACTAAGTAACAATGCAAAATATGTTTACTATTGTGCAAATGAAACAATTCATGGTATATCTTCTTCATCTATTTTTTAAAAATAGTACACTTCTCAACTTTTGTCTACCTATTTAATAATTTCAAGTTTTAGTTACTCAGATAATATATATATATATATATATATATATTTTTAGGAATAGAATTTGATTTTATTCCTGAGGCTAATGGTGTGCCTTTAGTTTGTGACATGTCCTCTAATGTATTGACGAGACCAGTAGATGTAAAAAAGGTAACTATTTGTACATGTGCATTATAAAATATGTACTGTTAATAAACCTTAGAGAGATTCGGTGCCTCTTCCCAACCTCTTTCACTACTTCATAAGTTCAACATATTTGACTATGAGCAATAAAAAAATGCTCAGTTTATTTTAAACATCTTTTAAGAATGAACAAATCTTCTCTTTTAAATTCATGTATATTAACTTAACTAGAGAAAAAAAATTCTGTAAAGTATGAGTTGTCATATTATGCTCATTTTATTAAAAAGGCCAATTATACATAAAATTTTCCAGTAAATTTATGAATCTATGATTTGAACATTAATGTTTGAAACCTAAATCTAGTGAATAAAAAGGTATCTTACAGGAGTTAAGGAAATCTTACAAGAGTAGGGAGATATTGTTATGCTGATTTTATTTTTGAGTAAAATTTTATCAATTGTGAGAGGCTTACCAGGTAAAAATTTGATCCCCCTTTTCCTTTGTGTGGAGGAAGTTTTTCTAATTAGTTTTTATTTTTTTTATGAAGCTTCCTACCTTAATAAGGAATGTATATTCCAAATGTGTTGGCATTCATAATTCTAATCAGTCTGTATAAATCAGCAGAATTTTTAATGCACAAAAATGTTCTCTTATGTTTAGAAAGTGACTCCATCAACCCTTCAAGTATATTAGGCAAATTGGATTGTTTAGGCTGATTAATTTTTATTTTTTACCAACTATGGAAAAAATTCCAGAGCCGGGGATCAAACCCAAGACTGGGGTTCGATCCCCAGCTCTGGGATTACTTTCTAAAATATGTATATATTCCGTGGCATAACGGAGTTGTCGCGAATTGATTGTTTCATCTGTTCCATCTGTGGTTTGCAGAAGAAGATGATAAATGCCAACGGTTCTAATGCGAGAAATTTCATCTGGAAATCGTCCCAGAGTAGCTCAGTGGTAGAGCACCCGCACGTTAAGTGGCAGTCCTGGGTTCGATCCCCAGGTGTGGAATTTTTCGCATAGTTGGTAAAAAATAAAAATTAACCAGCCTAAACAATCCAACTTGCTTAATGTTCTCTTATGTTTTCTTTTCACTAATTCATGTAGCAATTGGCATTTTCAGAAAATAATTTCAAATTGATCTTAATAAAATAGAATTTATAAAGCTGCATCTAAAAAAATCATTAATTTCAAATAGAATTTATTACTGCTTTCACTTTTCTGTAGAGCAACATACTTTTTTGGCAATTAATTTTGTATGTAAATCTGAAATTGAAATTCTAAATGATATTTATGTTTCTAATGAAAGTAAATGTAATTTTATAAAATTTTCAGTTTGGTGTTATTTTCGCGGGTGCCCAAAAAAATGCTGGTATCCCTGGTGTTACTTTTGTTATTGTTCGAGAAGATCTTTTAGGAAATCCCTCACCTGTGTGTCCAGTTATACTTGACTACAAAATAACGGCTGATAACAAATCTTTATACAACACACCTCCTACATTTAGGCAAGTATAACATTTCTTCTTTGAAGTTAATCTTTGTTGGTAGTTCACAAAGCAAAATAATAATAAAATGTATACATCAACTTTTTAATTACAAATATGTATGTATATATGTCTGTGTATAATTGCAAGAATTTTTATTTTTTCAAACTTTCAGCATCTATGTTCTGGGACTTGTTTTTAAATGGGTACTTCAAAATGGAGGAGTTTTAGCAATGGATGGCTTGAGTTCCGTTAAATCAAGTCTAGTCTATCAAGTGTTCGATGCTTCAAATGGATTTTATCAGTAATATAATCTTTCATATTTTTCTTTCACACATACTTAATATGTTCTCAGAATAACTGTTTTACTTCTAATACAGCTAGTTTAGTAGCCTATAATTCACTCAAATTACAAAGAATCATTAATTTCATTTTGTACACCCATCATAAAGAGTACATTATATTTACATTTCATAGAGTTAATATACTAACAATCATCCAATGCTATGTAATGTATGAAGATTGTAATGCTTTAAACTACTAGGGGCCAAGGCCCCTAGACTCGCTTTTTGTATGGGCATTCCAGGCCCCTGCTGGCCCGGGAGGGCAAGGGGACGTGTCCCCCTGCACCCTCTGCTTGAGGCACCCTTTGCACCTTAAGCCAACGAAAGAATTACATTTTCGTGTACAAGAAATTAATGTTGAAAATTTGTTTTAAACTAAAATATTTCCCCCCCCTTGAATGCAAGGGCGGATTTGAGGGGATGGGGTGGAGGCGGAGACTGCCCCCTCCCCCGAGAGGAAAGAAATTAATGTAAAAGATCTTATTTTACTACCATAAAATCGATGATATGCATATGTCAATCTTGTAATTAACCACCCCCCCCCCCCTCTCCGACAAAATTGCATTAATCCACCACTGCTCGAGTGTTCTAGTTTTTAAAACACAAAAATATAGATTTACTACGCTACTACGAAGAAGAATGAAATGTACAAAAAGTTTAACATTTTAAATATCTATTAACTGTCATATTCCCTTACTCGATTTCCACCTGCATGAAGGACTAACAGTCTATGATTTTTGAATGGCATCGACCCTCACTCTGCTTTTACTTATATCAGTTAGTGAAATTTTTCGGTTGTCGAGGGTAAAATATGATGTTTAAAAAATATTTGCGACATTTTATGCTGATATTGTAATTAGTTTGTGAAAAACAAAGTCGTAACTAGGTGTCATGAGGGCCCAGTGACGTATTATTGCAATTAGTTGGAAGATTCACACACATTTATTTTATGGAAGTAAAATAGGATATTTTACATTTTCTTTCGGGAGGCGCGATTTCCCCCTCTACCCCCTTTAATCCTTCCTTGTGAGGGCCATTGTCAAGATTTGAATTTTGTATCTCTAAGACTTCTTACTAACTGTTATGCAGGAAAAGACTACCAAGTGCATCCTTCTGAGGCTTGCGCCCCTGGCACCTTCTAACCTGGCCAACTCCTAACTATGGCACTGATTTTGCAAATTAATATTATGAAAAGTCTCCCCCTTCCAAATAAAATAAAATAAAGTGGAAATGTCATTTTCCCAGAAACTTGAAAGCAATGGCGTTGCTAGGGGGGGGGGGGCAGCAGTTGCTCCCCTTAAGTCTTTGATTTGCTGATAGGCACAGTGGTATACAACGCGAACATTTTTTTTTACTCCTATACAAAAATAAATAACTTATTAAGCCTTATAATTTTTTAACCTTCAAAAAGAGGTAGTGTTCCTTTCTAAAGACAGCTTTGTTAGTCGAGCTCTTTAAAAAAAAAAAAAAAAAAAAAAAAAAAAAAAACCTTTCTAGTAATATTATCATTTAACAAGCTTTACAAGTTAGTAATTTTTTCAAAGTAATTTTAAAGACGTGTAACGAAACACAAACACACCTATTTTATCCCAGACTCATAATTTTACACTCCTTTCGTGTTTCCATATGATAAGATCATAGCGTCAAGCAGAGAAAACATATATGTTCCTTGAAAAACCATGCTCAGTAACAAGATTTCTAAGCACCCTTTTTCTCTTCCCCTACATTTTGTGCTCTTTCAGGCAACAAAACGAGATGATTTCCATCCATCTGGGTCGGATCGCAATCTGTAAACGCCCCCCCCCCCCGATCTGTCCATAGAAATATATATCTGTATAGTGCGAATGTTTCAGATGTATGTGTCGTGTACAAGTGTTCAGAAAAAAGAAAAAATTCCAACTCTTACTAAAAGTCTAGAATTCACTATAGTATGGCAGTAAAAGAGGGGGCTGTGGGTCTTCTCTATAAACGAAAAACCAGCCCTTTAGCTCGAGGACTAACAGATGATAAGCAAGGACAGGACTTGTAGGGGGTACACAGACACAAGGAACATATTGTTTCCTATTACAACTTCCTGGTTTACACCATTCCAGAAAATTACTGAGAAAGCAATGAAAAGGAATTAAAAAAAAAAAAAACTCCAAGGACACCCCTCAAACATACAATGAATTCTTCTTTTTTGTTGGTTTATCAGTCATTTTCTAAATCTGTGCTAAACCATGAACTGCACACTCATTTTCGTTTATTATTGTCTTTTCTTTAGGTGTTACGTTTAAGTTTCATTTTAACTAGATTAGTGTGACTTGTAATTAATTTTGTGAACTGTGTACATAAGTTTCTGTGCAGAGTTGGGCAAAATACATAAAAAGTGTATTTTCAATACAAAATACAAATTTACATTTCTTCAAACACAAAAAATTACAAAATACTTTCAAAATTGGAAAAAATACAAAAAACATGTATTTTCAAAATACACACAAAATACAAAATACGTCTAAAACTTTAATCAAGAATAAGTAAAATTTTCTACAAAAAATTCTAGTTTATTTTATTCAATGTATTTTTTGATGAACAAAAAATGTAGTAGTAACTATTTGTTTTTTTAATATACATGAATGTTTTCTGGAATAAATTGTATCTTAAAAGGCATGAAAGCAAAATTGTGTTTGACAAGTATTTATTGAATGTTATTTTTTTAGTGATAATGAATGGAATTAAAATATAAAATTAAATATACTTCTAAATGAAGATGAATTAAATTATACTTCTACTTTAAGGTGCATTCATATATTACTACAAAAAAAAGTGTGCCATTGTATTAATTTACTTATGTGTATTAAGTATGCAATTTAATTTAGAAATTATGAAAGGGACTTTTAAAAGATGGTATAATTATTCTAAACACTATGATTTAGAAAATGAATTATTTGCTTTAAAAAAAACTAGTTTTTCATACTGATTATCACTTAGTAAATTTTTTTTTGGAGCATTTATGATGCCTGGAAAGGAAAAAGTCTTTCGACAGGAACACTAGTCTGCAAACTTGTGTTAAATTTCATTAAATGTTCTTTTACTGTTGGATATGACTTTAGAACTTTCAAATCTGTTGATTTTTCGGAAAGAAACTGCAGCAATTAAAGTTCAACCGCCTTTTGAGAATTTGTGGTATATGGTTCGGAGTTATTAAATTCAAACCCGTCATCATCATCCATAGTAGTTTTATCTTCAACCTCTCTTGCTTCACTCTAAAATTACTTCATTTTGATAAGGACAACATTAAAAATTGAAAAGCTAGCTGAAATGTTTCATTTATTTCATCCAAGCTAATAAAATAAAATCTTAAATTATGATAAGAAGCATAAATTTAGGGTTCAAGCTCTTAAAGCGAATTCAAACCCATATCTAATATTTTTTAATAGAGACATCAATGGCGAGGTTTAAATTTCTGAGAACCCGAACACGATCCATCCATGATTCTAAATATAGAATGTGAAAAAAATGAGTAAATGATGAACAATTAAAATTAATAAGGGAAACTTAAGGTTTACTTAAATTTCCAAACAAGACAAGAATCTTTAAAAAAAAATATATATGTATACTGTTTCTCTCTCTTACTTTTTTAAAAAGTAAGACAAGCATGCTTTGATGGAAGGAGAAGTAAATATAACTTGCAGAGCATCCAATTAAAAAAGTTTTGGGGGAAAAAAAAGGTGTTGAAAAGCTAGTATATTAATATTTATGACTTATTGAATTCAGTTACCCATTTGAACAAAAGAACTCAGCTTAGTCAATTTTATGATAAGATTGAAGTTTTACCTTTAAGCGAGAGTTTTAAAATTTGTAGTGGTTTTGAATGCTCCACTTACGATAGACCTTTTGGGTTGGTAAAGCTGCCACTGTGCCTTACTTTCTCATTTGCATCTACAAATAAAATTTGAAATTTTTTTCCACTGAGAATTACACAACGACTCACAAATTCATCTAAATTGGAAGCTTGATCCATCTCGTGATATAATTTCAGAAATACTGACTGGCTTATTTTTCTGTAACTTGGTAATACATTTGGAATTACTTATAAATTCTTTTACAGAAATCCAGTGAATATTACTCAAACATGTTTTTCTCCTTTTTCAGCTTCATGCACATTTGTGAATCAGTTATCAGTAATACAAAAAGCCTCCTAGACCAGGGATGGGCAAACTTTTTCGGTCACGGGCCAAAAAAAAAAAAAAAAAAAAAGTTTGGCAGGCCAAGATAAATTTTTCTAAAATATCAAGAACAATATACAAGTATTACAATTTAAATATGTTAATGAGATGAATGAAATTGCGATTTCATTTTTAAAAGTTCCTTATATTGAGGTTCAAAGTGAGATGCACTGATTCTAAGGAACGAGGCTAAATGCTTTTCTGTCAGTCTACTTCTGAAAGATTTCTCTCTAAGGTTCGTAGTTGAAAACACTTGTTCTCATATATAAGATGAAGCAAACATAGCACTGATTTTCTGGGCGTGAGATATTAAATTTGGGAAACTTACTTTTGATAATGATTGCTAAAACTATAACTGTGGCATATTTAGAAACAACTGCTTGAGATGATTGTTAGATTGCAATTCAATTCATTCAAGCTGCAAATCTGACCTCACTGCTTCACAATTTGCATTGAAGGCATGGTAAAAATATCCAATTCTGTTTGAATGGCACTGAAATCTTGAAATCTGCATTCGAACTCAAAATGCACTTTTTTCAAGCCATCTTCATAATTCTTAATATGGATATATAATATATAAATATATATATTCTTTCAATTTCCGTTGGACCGGCTAATTAAAGTTCCACCCGCAGGCCAGATAAAACCTTCCGGCGAGCCGGATTTGGCCCGCGGGCCGTAGTTTGCCCATCCCTGTCCTAGACCAACTATCATTAAAGTAATCTAAATAGGCGTGTGAGATTTCCTCCCTCCGTCTTGCTTAATATAACTTAAGCGTCTCAAAAAACTCTAACACCTCTTTAGTTACCATTTATAACACTAAAATAGAGCAGATGCAACAGAATTGTTTGTCATGAACTGGGAAAAAATTAATGCCAGCTGTCCTATTATTTTTGTTTAATTTTCCCAAACCAAGCTAATTTTGATGTTAGATTAATTTAACTTCAGAATGAAAAATTATTTTTGGTATTTTGAAAATACAAACTACTTTAAAAATGTATTAAAAAATAAATTTTCAAAATACCCTGCTTTTTCTTGTGAAAATATAAAATACAAATGTATTTTGAAAATAGTATTTCAAATACATGTATTTGCGATATGATTATGAAAGCGCTACGAGCGTCAATAGAATATTTTCCCCGGTGTGTGAGTGTGTGTGGGGGATTGGCAACGATTATTTCGCCATACCATTACTATGATGGAAAGATAGAAAAGAAGAAAAAAAATAAAATAAAATAAAACAGGGACAAAAAGAACATTCAAAATTCAGGGAGGGACAAGTGCTCTCCCCCCCCCCCTTGTTCTATGTTGCCGACGCCTATGGAAAGCGCCCTCATCATCCTTTGTCCACCACCCTCTCAAGGCACCCAGCACGGGCCTGGGGCATTCAGCCCTTAATAAGGCTTGCTCATGAAAAAGCATAATCTCCACAATCAAAACCCGCTCAGATAGTGTTACCAAGCCACACATTGCTTAATTCTTGCATGTTCCTTGGAGCATAAAAATTTAAACTTTGCAACATTTTTAAATAGGTAAAACCTGGAACAACTTGCATATTTGCCATCCATGTAGTTTTTCCATAGTTTGGCGACTTACATATGTGTAGTCAATTTAAGTTGGCAAGTAAAACAGTACTTCATGTTTTCTTTACTTAAAAATTATGGAACACAGCTAGGATATCTTTCCACCAACAGCAACTTTTATTTTGAAATTTACACATGCACAGAATTGATAATAATTTCCCATAAATGGTTACCATTAAAACAACTCCCCATATATTCTTATGAATAATCCTTTTTAGAATGGCATACTTAGCACCTCACAATAGTTCATCTTGTCATAGAGGCAAATATCAAAGTTACGCCAAAACTGCTTTAACACTGCCAAATATTTAAACTCAGTAACAGGCAGCAAAATATTGGGCCCAGTTTTTTTAAGAAATGCCATTTGGATATGAAAATTAGAAATTGCATCAAACCATTAAAAGCTACAGCAAGCATTTGTTCCTTGGAGCATAAAAATTTAAACTTCTATGTATATCTAATTATGTAAAATCTTTGAAGCACCTTGCTATTTGCCACCCATCATGGTTTAAAAAAAAAAAAAAAAAAAAAAAAAAAGCAGTGCAAAGCTACCAAACAACTAGGATATCCTTCTATCAATGATGACTTTTCATTATTTAGCAATTTACACATGCGCATAATTGATAATCATTTCCCAAGTAAAGTTGCTATGAAAACAGTTCTACATATATTTACATATTTTAATCTTTTACAGAATAGAATATTTAGCACAGCAAAATCTATCTCGCCATGATGGCAAATATCCAAGTTGTAATAAAATTGCTATAATGGCATAATTAACACCACCAAATATTCCTACTCATTACTTTAAATTGGTTACAATTAGTTACTTTGTATTGGAAAAATGAATAACATGTAATTTTAAACTCCTATTATCTAAAAGAACTTCTTTCTATTTGCAAATTGTGAGTTTTGTGTAACACCCTTTGACTTTATTTTTCATACTTGTTAATTTTGCGTAAAATTGGAGTAATTCTACTTCATATTTCCAATTTCACGCCATTATGCATACTTCAAATGGCTTTTTTGCTTTGTTGCAAAAGCATGAATGATTTTACGTTGGTGAAAATTGCCAAACTTGGTAACCACGATGATCATTTTTCATTTTTCAGATTTTTATCAATATATTCTAAAATAATTAAAAAAAAAATTAAGTCGGCAAAGTGGCTTCCCCAGAATTTTTTGAATATGTGGACAACTTCGTTGAAACTAAAACTCCCCAAGATTTCAGAGAAGATAGTGTGACAAGTTTTTGATGGCAGTGAGAATTACTTTTTTTTTAGAATAGAGAAAACATTACAATCTTTATAGCTTCATCATTTTTTAAACATGGTTTTATTACTGGAGTTTTCTTATTAACAAATAAAAATTAGATTATTAGTAAAATTTCAATATTTACACATTTTAAAATGTTAAATTTCTTTTTTTTCCCCCTCAGTTCTGTTATAGACAAGAAAAACAGAAGTCGCATGAACATTCCATTTAGAATTGGTGGCCCTAGTGGTAATGATTCTCTTGAACAGAAATTTTTAGAAGAAGCAAAATCACAAAACATGTTAAATTTGAAAGGTCATAGGTGAGTTTTTAACTTTTGTAACAGCATTTTGTCCTAATTGGTTTTCTTTTTAAAATTATTTTTCTATTTTTTGCAAAGATTCTGGCTTCTTATATTTCAAGAAACTGATGTTAAAATTTCAACTAAGAAAAAGCTGTAAACTTTGATTTACGGCAAGTAAACATTCATTTATGTGTATATACATATTAACAGTGCACCCGTTTTTTGTACGGAATGACACCGATAATTTTATAACACATGCGGCTAAAATTTATTCAACCAAAGCAAAACTATCAAATCGTTTTGTTCGTAACCTGATATTGCAATCCTACTAATATTATAAATTTCGATGGTTGTATGTATGTTTGTTACTCTTTCATGCTGAAACAGTTTGACGGATTTGGATAAAATTTGGAATAAAGACAGATTAACAAACAGGCTATTTTTTATCGCAAGAAAAAAAAACACTGTTCCTATAATGTACAAAAAAACTATCTTTTATCCAAAAGAAAAGAATACAATTGAGCTTTTTTTTTTTTTTTTTACAAAGCCATTGATAGATGGCGCAACTAATAGAATATGCAGTTTTTAATAAATAAATCACCTGAATAAATTTTTCTTTCTGACATGGATTTATAAGCGGGCTATGGTCCAAGCAGACAAATCTGAAATAAATGTTACACAAACAAACCAAAAAATGTTTTTGAAACTTTCATTCAGTTTGAATTGTGCATTTTTCTGTGCATCTTTTCCCCCTTCTATTTCTAATGTATTACATCCAGAAAAAGGATGGTAGAAATATCAATATCAATTTAGTTTAATCACAGTCATGAATAATGATGTACTTTCCTACTTAATAAGGAAAGAAAATAGGGGAGACACATGGATATGAAACGCTTTTAATATATAGCACTTTAGTGTGTATTTAAAATCTGAAAGTGTTTCTGATTTTCTTACTTTTTTTTTTCCTTTCCATTTTTTGATAACGGCTGGCTGATATGTCTAGAAGCTCTTCAGAATTAATATAGGACAAAAATAATTTGTACCTTTTTGTAGGTTTTTATCATTTAACCATCTTACTTTTGTAACCAGGGGTGGCCTGACACGATAAGCAAGGTAAGCATAGCATCGAGGTGCCAGCTTCAAAGGGGCATCATTTCGAACTCAAAAACTAAGTAGAACATAAAAGGGGGTGTCTTTTTTACGTTAGCAGGGGGCACCACTTACCCTAGGGCTGCCCCTGTTAGTAACCATCTTAATTTGAAATTCCATTCAGAATCAGAGATATTTCAGTGCCAAGAAAGCTGGTGAGAAACACAAGATTTATTAAGATGGCGAACCAACTAGTCACTGGAGGTGGCTAGTAGTTATATGAACATTTGCTTTGTGGAAATTCGTAATACTTTGTTTCTCTGACGGTTTAGAGTTGTACACACTAAAAATAAAATTATTTATGTATTAGCTTATCAACCATTTACCTATATTTTTCACCCCAAACTCTGGATTAAGTATCAGTAAAAATTTCATTGATTGCCAGATTAGAGAGAATAAAATGAAAATAAAACATAATTTTCAGCATTAGATATCTTGCAGCCGATATTTTGGTGTTCCCCGATGATAAACTTCCGAGAGATTAAATATTTTTGAAACTTTTTTTTTGCACCAAAAAACATTTTTTTTTCTTAAATTTAAAAGTGAATTATTTTTAATCATGAATTAATATTGAAAGATAAGTATATCTACAAAGCTATAGCTCTTGGAACGGTTCCAATTTTTCTGATAGTAACCTACCTCTGAAAGGGTAAAACATGTATGCAGTTCTGAATGATCTACCAGAATTTTTCTAATGGTATGTTGCCATACATGTGAAAGAAATAAAATTCAAAATAGAATCGAATCAAAAATCAGTCCTTTTATAAAACACAATCAAGTTAATGTTCTATTTATTTTGTTTTCACAAGTTTTTATTTTCAGTCTAACTCCAAGAGTATGTATTTTCAGCAAATCTGAATTTGGAATCCAATAAGATTCTGCAAATGACATTACAGAAAGAATTAACTTCAGAATGTATCTTGTATAGTATCGGATTTTGTTATTCCTTACCTAGCCGCAATATCAACAAAATTCTACATACACTCGAATTCCAATTTTCTGCAAATAACTGCCTTGATCCCCTGAGAACCTGAGAAAGATGATCAATGAATGATTCAATTTCAATGAGATATACAAAGCTGACTGAAATCATAAAATTTACGAAATTATCTTGCTTGTGACATAATTTTTTTTTTTATATTACTAATTGAAGTTGATATTTAATGAGATTTTTTATACTCATGCAAAAAAGTCTCCCATTCTGATGTTATTCTCAATCCTTAGTTTTTATATCTACTCGAGATTCTAATGCATTTTCCGACTCATTGCATTAAAATGACAACAGTTTTGCTTACTATATCTAATTATTGAAAGGAAATAAGTTAATTTCACATTTTTTGCCGATCTACTTTTATTGGATATTGACACCTTTCATATGTAGATGCTGAGTCACATGACTCTAAATTACAAAAATTTGATATTACAATTATGCAAATTCTTGTCATTTAAGTGGAAAACATTTTTGTGAAAAAGTGCCTTAGTCTTCAATACACATGCATATTGTCATACAATGTTGCTGCATAGCTTAAAATCTTCCTCACTAAACAGCCTATCTAATGCAAACAGAATTTTTGAATTTGAGCTGGTATTTCTGAGCTCTGAGATTAACATGTTCAGACAGACCCAAACAAATAGATGCGACATGAGGACTTATTATTTTGGTTTTTTGTTGTTGATAACTCTACAATTTTGTGATTTCTAAAAAAGCAAATATAAATTTTATCTAACTTAAGAGGAATTGATAGAAAAGATTAGAGCTCAAGGACTTAAAAGTTGTATTTTATGAATGTAAAATCAAATTAACTTTATCCTCATGAAGAATGGTTTACTAAATCACTTGAAAAATCTTTAAGCTTTACGTGTTACTAACACCAATCTTGTGTACTTCTATTTTTTAAGTCTAAGCTAATAATTCTCGTTTCCCATCAAACCAACAAAAAATCCAATGAAACTTTTTCAAATAAAATGGTTCAAAATAATTCACATTTCTTCCTCCTAAACTAATAATTTTTTTTTTATAAATAAATTTGGGCAGTAGGAATTTTAAAGTGGGATAGTTTAAGATGAAATAAAAATTTACTCTTTGAGTAATTTACACTTACCTAATGTTATTTAAATTAATATTTTCTTATTTTTTAGATCTGTTGGTGGTATCAGAATTTCATTATTTAATGCTATAACTTTGGAAGAAACGCAACAGCTCGTTGAATTCTTGAAGAAATTCCAAGAAGAAAATCTGTCTTAATGTATTCTTTAAAGAATTGCTTTTGGCTTTTCACAAAGTGTTTATATCTTTGCATGTTACAGTTTTTAAATCTTATCTTTGCTTTTATACATTCCATTTATTTTCATTCATATTAGAAATTATGGAACAATTTAATCAGCATTTCTGAAAATGTAAACATTGGCTACAAATTAACAAACTAATTCGGATGCTTCCGTTTTCCTCTAACATAATCTGTTGCATTTATGAAACGAAAAAGCATTACAAGCATGTAAACCCACTTTCTAAGCAAAAAAAAAAAAAAAAAAAAAAAAAAAAAAGAAAATTTCAAATTTAAAAAATTGTTCAATTATCAATCTTTAAAAAAAAAAAACTTTCATAATTCTTATATTTATTCATTAAAAATGCATTCTGTTTTATACAACTAACATTCTTAGTTTGTTGTTGATTGTATTTAAGCGCATTTTAAGCATGTAAACCCACTATCTATGCAAAACACTGTTCAAATTTTATAAATTGTTAACTGCTTTTTGAAATGACAAATAAAATATTCTTGTTAAATATTGATCAGATTGTTTTTAATTGATAAAACATATCTACACAAAAGTTTATATTCATCATTAATGTGCAGCTAGAATTTCTAGACTAGATAATAGACATAAGACTAAACCCAGCATTTAAATTTTAATTTTCAGGCAAATGGCTTGAAAATTAAAATGTAAAGATTGTAAGCAGTTATTTTGTACAGCAATTTTAAAAGTAGTAGATTAATTCCATGTGGTAAATTGATACGTTCAACATTCAAATTGGCAATTCAATATACAACTACTTGGCAGAAATAATTTTTGATTTTTGCCAAAAAATAAATGAATTTTACTAATTAGCATACAAATAATATTTTAATGCTTTTCATTAAATATTCAAGACACTTAAGTTTTATCAATTTGCATAGTTTAAAAAGCACAAAATATTAAAATTTATAGGGAGGGGAGGGAACCATCAAGTCAGTAATCTTAAAAAAAAACTGTGGAAAAATAATTTTTAACTATAAATTTTAAATTATTCTTTAAATGCAGGTCATGATTTTATTAAAATTAAAAAACCTTTTAAAATTCATTAAAAAGCATAAAAAAATGGGAGTTGCACACAAAATCTGTGAAGTATAAACTTTACACCAAAGGCATAAAAGTTAGCAAGCATGAAATGCCTTTGTACAGTTCAAATGAATTAACATAATCTTGAATCAAAAGTCCTTTTTCTCCAATTTTGTGAGCTTTGGTGTTGTCAATTGTACTTTCACAGTTATTGAAGAAAAATAGTAATGTACCGTATATCCTGGCGTATAAAACGTTCTGGCATATAGCACACATTAGTAAATTTAGGATAAGTCAATACATTCATTTTATATTCAAAGTATAACACAAGAAAATGAAGTAATATTTTAAAGCTGAAAGTGCGTGTTATACGCAGAGATATACAGAACTTCTCCCAGGGATTGAATTAGCAGCATATGTTTGGTGTGTGTGTTCAGAAATGAGCAAAGTTAAATATTTTGGGTCCTTTGCTGAACTTTGAACTCAGCAATAAACAAGAGTAAATTGAAACAATATTGACTAACAGACTTAATTTGTACAAAAAACAATAGATTGATTTGAAGAAAAAAAAAACTTTTTTACAATTTATATAATTTTAATCACACAGGCTTGTATTGTGGCAAATGCAATTCTCATGTGAATGATTGAAAAGGCTCAAGGATTCACTAGTTTGAAATAAATGGAGCCTTTTTCAGGATCAATACACAGTTGTATGTCAATAGAACGTCTGCATTTATTTCCAACACATGAGCAATTAAATAACCAGATTTTAAGTGAAAAGTGCCACACTTTTGTTATGATTTGTCAGCTTACTTTTAATGTGATTAATTAAAATGCAGTTTTAATGTATTTTATCAATAACACTTTCCAATAAAGTTAGAAAAATTGAATTCAAATATTTTTTTATTCTCTAACTGCTGTAAATATGGATTGATTTCAACACATTTATGCTATGGATATTACCATACCCTAAAAATTGTATGTAGCATTTAATGGCTCTCTTACAAACACAAATTCATTACATTATGAGTAGTATTTGGTTTAAGTGCATTTTAGAGACTGTGCATTCTAAAAAACACAAAATTGGTATATACTATTGACGTCTATAACAGAATGCTCTCAGTTGAAAATTGTGAACACAGCATACTTGGATCTTACTAGGAAAACACAAAACAAGTATGAATTTTTTTAAAAAAGAAATTTGACCTTGTATTACTTCACCATGACAAAAAGTTATTTCCATTGTAAAATAGTAGGGTTTGGCATTTCTTGCCAAACATTAAAGATATTGCAAAGCTGGATTCAGTTTAACCCTCTGAGCATCTTGGAAATGGGCAAATAATGTGAAGTTGTTTTCACTGCAAAATTTTCATTCAGCTTTAAAATTATTTAAAAAATAAAATTTTGATAGGAAGATTTGTAATTATTAAAACATTAACTCCTAAAATACCCATAAGCTTTAATATCGAAATATATTTTATGATGCCTCGGTTTTATAAATAATTTAAATTATAGATGCATTGCAGTGGAAACTGGAATGAAGTGAACGGGATTTTACGTCTCAGCCGCTTGGAGGGTTAAGGAACTCCTTTTTTTTTTATGCTAAATTTAAATCATCAAAAGTAGCCAATCTTGGTGACTTTTAGCTACCAGACTACTGACAGACGATGGTTTAAAGCATTCCCCCCCCCCCTCTATTTTTCTAGATGAAAATATTTTCAGAACATAATATTAATATGGGGTCACACAAAGTATTATCTTTTGAATTTAAAAAAAATATCGAAATCAGCCTACATGTTAAAAAATGATTCCTGAAGATACACAAATACACACACAAAAATTTTGATGAATTGACAACCTTCTTTTTGATGCCTGTTAATACCTATGGCAGAACTAGCTTGATTTGTTCTATGAAAGACAGGAAACCCATTTTTTTAAATCTTTGAACTTATGTTAACATATATTAATTCTCATCAAACTAAAATATGTTAAACATTTAGTACTGAATAAAATGCATTTCATGGTAGTCTTTTTTCCAAGGCCAAAAGGATTCCTATACATTAGTTTTGAAATATCCTTGAAATAGTTACAATAGCATGTCACTAATTGGAATAAATGACATGCTTTGTATCCAAACTTATTCAGAGTCATACAAAAAATCCTGTATAGTAAGGTCTATGGCCAATGGTATTTTGATGACAATAAAATACAACACATTTGTATTGGTATTCGGCAGGATGAAAATGATAAAACGCAACAGATATTTTAGTAAGACTTCTCCAGATTGTAGAAATGTGAGGTTAGTTTGTCTATTTGTTTACCTGTGTACCAATGCTCTTTTTACATAAAATAAATGTGACAGAACTTATTACATATATTTACTGACAATTATTTGAGAGAAATGTGCATAGCATTTAGGACCAGTTAATAGTCTTATTGTATAGGAAATAAATGTGACAAAATTTATGTTACAGGCATTTACTAATGATATTAGAGAGAAGTAAGCATAGCATTTAAGGCCCCTTGACTGCCTTATTGTATATTTTGTCTTATAGAATGAATCTTATAAAATTAAATGTAATGTATAAAAACAGCAAAATGTAAATCTTATGTTTGAATGAAATTAATAAAAATTCACGTGCCCATTTGCCTTTCCTTTTAGATGATCAATAAAATGTCCAAGTAGGAACTTTATATTCACACACACACACACAAATAATTAACAAAGTTTTACATGTAGCAGATTTGAAATCGATTCATCAATGATAAATTTAATATTAAAAAAAAAAGTGGGCAGGGAGGGGGGATTTAAAACATTTAATTGTTTAATTTATTTTTTTGACTGTTCCCAAATATCAGTTTCGAGATTTACTTTTTGCATTTTACTTTTTTTAAAGACCTCTTTCTTAACCCTTTGAGGTGCAACCCTTTCCCAATGCTGAAAAAAAGGCAGCCGTTGCCATCGCTCGACTTAACTACCAGCAAGAGGGCGGACGATCGAAACGTTCATCGCGTGTCACAGATCTAGAGACCCTTTTTTGATGACAGCTGGCTGTGCCCACAGCCAGTCAAAAAAGGGTCTCTAGATCTGTGGCACGAGATGAATGTTTCGATCGTCCGCCCTCTTGCTGGTAGTTAAGTCGAGCGATGGCAACGGCTGCCCCCTTTTCAGCATTGGGCAATCTATCCAGCTGTTCTCGCATTCTTCCATTTTTCAGCAGATGTCAGTGCTGTTAAAAAGAATCGTGACCATTTTTTAACGGGAAATGACGTGCTAAAAAGTAAAGGATTCTCGTGGAGCTAGGTCAACCGCAACTATTTTTATAGAAATCAAGTCTATTCTTCATGACTGGCAACTGACAAAACGTCAGAGTTGGGTGTTCCCAGAGCGGGATCACTGCGCATTAAAGGGTTAATCATATGAGTTTTAAAGTTGAGCTAACACATTTTTCAAGTAGAATGCAACTTTCAGAAGTTTTTGTAGCTAAGCAAAAACGGAGGAATAAAAAAGTCCTTTTAACAACCTCAAATGATTTAATTTGAGTTAATATATCATTAGATGTTAGAGTGCTTATATCTATTCTATAAAACGTGATGGCCGTTGCCGCTGTCAGAAGCTTGCTCTATCTCCTCTGAAACTGTGGGGACTTATGAGTTTCGACGAAGGAGTTCAGCGATTCTGAAAATTCTGGGGACCCTGATAAGCTGACTTAAAATTCAAAAATCGAATTATTTTAGAAGATATTAATAAAAAACTGAAATAACATAATGGATGCCAGATTTGGCATCTATTATGCATTTGGCATCCATTATGCCATTAGCATAAAATCATTCATGCCTTTGCAACAAATCAATTCCAAGTATGTAGAATTGCGTGAACCAATTTTACACCAAATTAATAAGCATATGAAATAAATAACTCAAAGTGTGTTACACAAAGTTGACAATTTTCAACTAGTAAGTTCTCCTAGACAACAAGAGTTTAGAATTAGCAATTATACGTTTTTCAAAAACAGAATAACTAAATGTAACTGATTTAAAAAGCACCATCTTGGCATTAGGTACGATCTGGCAAAATGGTATCTCTCCAAACAGGCTAATCTAAACCGAGAGTTTCAAAATGTTAGAACCCAGTATCTTGAAAATGAAAAATAATTAAAATGCAGATTATTTTAAAGTTGGTTCTGTTCAGCTTGGGTATTTTGCTACCAGCAAATATATTTGGCGGTGTTAACTATGCCATTATAGCAGTTATAGTACAGATTGGATATTTGCCAGCGTGAGGAGATGATATATTTTGTGGTGCTAAATGCGCCAATCTGCAAAGAATTATGTATATGAATATATGTATAATGATTTTCCCGGTAACCTTTCATGAGCAGTAATATCAATTATGTGCATGTGTAAATCGGCAAATAATGAAGAGTTGCCATAAGTGGCAAGCAAGTAGCCATTAGTAGCAGTTCCGTAGTTTTTATCAAAGAAATCATATGAACTACTGTTTTCTAAGAGCTAATTATTAATGATACATATACGTAAGTTGCCAAATTATGAAAAATCGCCATGGGTGGCAAATATGGAAGGCGTTCCATAGGTTTTACAAAATTCAAAATAGTGTGAAGTCTAAATTTTTATGCCCAAAGGAAAATGCAATAACCAAGTAATGTGCAGCTCGGTAACATTTTATCTGATCCAATCTTTGGGCTTTATTGATTGAAATTATGTCTTTTTTATGAATAAGAATTATTAAGGGCTGAATACCTCATAGGAAAAGCGAGTCTAGGGGCCTTGGCCCCTAGTAATGGAAACGAAACAAACAAACAAAAAATTATCACAAATTTTACTATGTAAAAGGTTAAACCATTTTTAAAACATAAAAAAATGAAATAAAGGTTTTCATTTAGGACTGAAGTTGCCATGTCCTGCACAATATCTTTATGTAAAGAAATATCCATAGAATATTAAACAGGCCCTTCCATATGTTACGAATTAGTACATTCCCACGAATTAGTACATTATATTTAGAGCTATGACTATTAGATTTTTCTTTTTTTACTTGTATAGAAAGTTTAACAGCACATAAAATTACAAGAAAACTAGAAATAAGGGAGAACTTAAAAATGGCACATCTTTTATTAAAAAAACTATGATTTAATGTCCAATAATTACATACTTTGTATAAAAATGCAATCACAGAAATATAATTTGTGTCCTTTTAAAAGCTCATACCTAAGAAAATGCATAATTTAAAAAGCTCTAAAATATGTTGCTATAGGAAGCACCTACATTACAGTGCTTGCTCTCTCTTTTAAGTACAAATCTAAATGGCTTATTTTCAAACACAAATTTGTCTTGTAAAATTTTGTACTTCATTTATGAAATTATTAAGCACAAGCTGTTCTGTTATGAAACAAATTACTTTAAGACAATAATGCAATTTTTTTTTTTTTAAACAATCCTCTCAAAGATAAAATAAAATACAAAAATCACACATTAAAGCCTTCAGATCTTACATAAACTATCAACAATAATAAGCTTATTGCTTGTTTAATTTATAAAAAGAGTTGACTAGTATAACACACCAAAGTAATAAGATATACATACATTATTTTTCTAAGGGAGAAAAAACACACACACATACTTAACTTGGTGCAACAGATACACAGAACAAACATAAAATAGTTGTACTTTAAATTACTTAGAAACAAACAACAAGTACTGAAAACTTAAAAGCACAAAATCATTTGTTAACCAGTTTAAAATAAAAAATTTGTAAACCTTTAATTGTAAGCGATTTCACAAATTGCAATTTTCAGATACTTAAGTCATTGCAATATTGAATTTGATTTTAACAACAGGTACAAACATAAAATTACAAATTAAAGAAAGAACTTACAATTTTATGAAACTAATATTTTTATATGAATAATTAAGCTACAATTTCATCCTTTCATAATTAAGACACATATACTATTAACATAAACATAAGGATGTAATCTACCTAGATTTTAAACATAATTTAAAATATCGTTCATGAAATAGTTGTATTAAGATATAAAATTTAAAAGCTCGGTAATAAATAAATCTTAAATGAAAATTTGTTTTTACTATAACATGCTTAACTGAAGTATGAGCATTATGCACCACTCTTCACAACAAACATTACATTTTAAAATACCACTGAATGAATAAATCCGGATGAAAGAGATTAACACATAATTTTTTCGCCTCCATTTTTCTTATAACTTAATATGATTAAGCAAATACAGCAAACTTTGATCAAAACAATTCAAATATTAACAGACTCAATGGGCAAAACATGATTTATAATACACAGGAAGAAACTTTCTCCTTGAACATAATCACTGATTAGTTAGAATAATGATAAATATTTTGGTAGTTTTATTCACAGACTTGGAGCATAAGAATAGAACACATTATAGAAAAAATTGTATGTTACAGACAGGGGGTTGAAAAAGGAAATATTTTTAAAAATGGAAAACTGGTGATACAATCAACACATGGTAGAATTAAAAGTAAACTATAAAAGTATATACATATACGACTGTCACAATTTTTAAATTATAAATGTTTATATAAAAGAATGAGCAGTATCAGGTATTTAAATAATATATACTTTCATATCTGTAAAAATAAAATATAGTTAGAATATATATATATATTGCTGTACACACATTTGTGCAATCGCCGAAAAATTTATACATAATTTTTTTAATCAGCACTTATTAAACAAGATCTTCCTTTATAATTGGATTGTCATAGCTTGTATATGTGTTCCTGTTGGCATCACCAGCAGAATATGTATTACTTAAATCTTCAGTAGGAATTGACGATAAGCCTTTTGCTCGACGGAGTTCTTGTGCAATTATGACTTCATTTGTAATAAAATTTTCGTGCCTTATTCTCTCCATTAATTTTTTAGGAATATCAGGTATTAGCCAACGCATCAATGTTGTAATCATTAAAATGAGATTCTAAAGAAAAATATAAAAAATAAGTTGTGCATAAATATTCTTTTCACATGTTCAAATTTTGTATAAATTAAATTGTTGAATTTATTGATTAAATTTATAAAAAAAATTCATATTCTCTACTTCATGGAGACAATTGTGATCTAATGATTAATAAAATGTGATTGAAACAGAAAAAACTTAAGTAATTCCAAACTTGTATTATGTGTCCACAATAATTAAAGTTTGAAATAGTTTACTTAAACTTATTTCACACATTTATTATTATTTTATTCTAAAATATGAAACAATATAGTAAAGTATGTTTTTTTTTATTTTTATATAAAAAATGTTTAACATGTCCAGAAACAATATTAATAAAAGCCTTTTTCTTTACCTTTTCATCTTTAAGTGGCTTTTTCAAAACTGTCCAGCATTATCATTGGTGTTATCAAGTGTTTCAATTTAGATTAAATATCAAAATTTGAAAATAAAATTTTGATGTAGAAATAATAAAAAATTGATTAAAACTTTTAAGAACCGAGCAATACAACCTAACCTTGGTTAGTCATCTAAACAAAGAAATGCCACAAAAAAGAAATGTTAAGTATTTAATGAATAATGATTAAACCCCGTCTATTTAATAGCATAAAATCTCAGAGTGTAAAGAAAATGATCTTGTAAAATTTGAAAACTGAAGTTGTGGCATAAATATGACTGCATGTTTTCATTTAACTGAAAACCCCTGTAAATATTAAACTCTAACTTGTTAATTAATCCTTAACATATTAAAATAACTTTGGCTTGGTCTGGCCTAAGTTGGTTGTAATTAAAAATATAAAATAAGTATTCTATGTTCATAAAAATATTTCAACTAATCAACATGACTGCCAGGACCACGTGGAAGCATTCCAATCGTACGTCAATAATCACAAAATGCAATCTTCTATTTCGCCTGCTGTTTTCTCCCTCCAACCGTGGAGATGTGTGCTATGAACCAGCTCGGCGGCGCTCCTCTGATGATATGACGACTTTCCCCTGTGGCACCTCTCTAACCCTATCACATACTGACGCTGCTTGGCGTGCTCTAGGAGTGGGGGTTGCTGGAAAGGGGATATAAAAAGTTTGCACATTTTTTCCTGACACACACACCCGACTTTGCATTTCACTACTGCCTAGTACTATGAAACTTTTCTTTTAGGTGCTTCGGCGTTGGTCCTCTTTTTCGTTTGGGTCCTGGAGTCCCCCGTTGATTAGTCCCATCCACGTTATTTGACAGACTCAAAAAATCCAACTTGATCTGGTCACGATTTAACTAAAATGAATTAAATATTACCTTTTAAGCATTACGATTTAGTAAACTAGAATTACATATTTATTTTCGGAGATGGAGATCTCTAGCACTAAGTAGACAAAATAATTTGTAATTGATGATTGTGTAAAAATATAAAGTTTTCAATGAAAGTCCGAGTCACATGTCCTCTTTATTGTTTCTGAGAGTGAGTTTCTGACGGATTTCAGCATATGAGTGTTCCACCCGTATGGAGTAAGTCTTTTATACTTCGTTCTTATTTTTTCCTTGTCATTATCTGATCAAATCTTTTAAATTTTGTCTGCTTTATTCTGTTCTGCATTAATGCATTCCCAAAGTTAATTCACTTTTAGCACACAATGCAGTGAACTTCCACTTTACATATCCGGGCTGCACGTGATAATTCCGTTTGCCGAATTTCACATTACAAGAGTTAATTAAGTTTTGTCTTATACTTACTGAAATTTATGTAACAACATAGCACAGCACAATAAATACAACAAAAGAATGCTCAGATGCTTTAATATTAATTTCTGATTAGAATTTGGACCAAGCCTTATACTTCTTTCCATCAAATATTTGTGTATTTTATTCCAACAAATGAATTAATTTAAAAAATAAAAGGAAGAATGAAATGTAATTGTATTAAGTAAAGCAAAATTATGGGTAATATTAAATGATTACTTACTTCAAAAATAAGAACAAATGCAAATCGAATAGCAAGTAAATGCCAATATTCTTCTGTAAATTTATATTTATATTCATCCCAAGGTGGATTTCTATAATCGCTATACCTATAGGCAATCACATAGAAATTAGAAATTCATATAGTTAAAAATATGAAACACAATCATGAAACTGTAAACGGCAAACACGTAGATTGATGTTATTTCAATTATTTATGGCACTTTATTTAAGTCATTTTCATACACCTTTCTTTAAATGAACACCTCATATTAAATAAGTTGTTAGAATGTGAAATTCTGGTAAAGTGGCACAATATCTTTAAATACAAATTTCATATCACGGATAAGAAATTCCATGAGGTTTTTCACTTTTGATTTTACAGGAAGCATAGAATTAGAATTCACATCCTAGATAATCCTCACAATAGTTAAACATTTATTTACACATAATCAGTTGTGCTCTCACTAATTACAACAGCAATATTCCATTATACATAATCAAAATTTTCAACAAAAATTTTGGAATTTTAAGAACCCTTTTTCTGCTGTAACTTTTAAAAGTTATATTTTTAATTATTATATAAAACTGTTTTTATAATTAATCACACCAAATAATTTTATTTTGGCAATTTATATAATACACCTATTATGTTACTAATAGTAAGTGCTTTCCTTGTGGGGGGGGGGTATTTTCAGTTGCAAAATGTTAAGAATATGAGTAACCTAGTATTCCTATTAAAAGGCCGGGGGGGGGGGGGTGGTGGAAGACGAGACAAAGAATAAGCACTGCTCTCAGGTATTATAGTTACAGACCAGTTGTCATGAAAGATACTTTTTATTAGCCAAGCTACAAAGAAAAGATATGTACATTTGAAGAGCAAGAAAGAAATAAAAAGCTGCTCAAAAAAGGAAAGCTTAAAATTTTTTAGAAAATCCAAAAAATAAATTTGCAGAGAAACAATGTATTCATTCTAGTCCTTTGAAGTAGAATTCTGAATTTTAATAGACAAGCATGAAAATTATTTTTGATAATTAGTAATACCTTGAAATGAGTAAGAAGCTACATCTCTATTTATTCTGGGCATACCATAAGCCTCCTGCAACCTGTGCACTGCGGGGGGAACTTCGGCTGAACAGGAGTCCCCACAAATGAATTATTTGGAAAATGAAATGAAATACTTAGAGATATAAAATTTCACTTTTTGTTTTTTTAAGGTAACAGCAGAGTATAAGAGAAAAACTTTGTTTTATAACACCTTACAAAGAACTGGCAGAAAAACATACATATAGAAGGCATCCAAAAATTTACAAAGTGATTTTTCCTAGCACTTAATTCTTTGAATCTGTTGAACTCCCGGTAACCCCCTTACATTTAATAAGGACAACACAATATCCTTTGTTTTATTTTTATCACCTATTAAAATAGAGCTGTAAAAATTAGTAAATGCGACTTTTCTGTAATACTTTTAATTTTCACAAAATTAAGTATGCTATTTCTAACATATTAATAAGACAATGCTCAAAAGCAGTAGTGGAGTCCTAAGGAAAAAATGGGGGACTGCTAATTTTTTATATTTATTATAAATATTCTCATAAATTCAAAGTACCTAATTACTTCTAAATAAATAAATAAATTAAATTAGTTTTTGATTACTTATTAACTAAGTACTATTTATCACATTTCTGTATAATTTATTGGCTGTTAACCATGTGATTTTGACCAAAAGCATCTTTAAACTTAAATTTTCTATATACGATCTTGTCCAATCAATGCCAAATTGACAGAAATATTCTTTCAGATTTGTACTGAAACCCACAATAGTCAGCTTTTTCCCTTTTTTTGACCTTCCAGAAAGAAACACTTTGACAAAGACTGCAAAATTACTGTATTCTTTTCTTATTCAAATTCGAAATTACTGTATTCTTTTTTGAAGGATTGAGTAATCACTTTGCATTAACAATGAGACTTTAAGTGAGTTGAAGGCTAGTTTTGATTTCTTTTTGATGCAGTATCACAATATGAAAGTCTTAGTACTTAAAAAAAGTATTTAAAGTATTTGTAGAGTAAAATAATAAGCAGGGGGATGCCATCACTTCCCGACTAAACCACTGACTGAAAGTAAAGTAACAGCTGTATGAAATTTAGAGCACTTGTGTTCCACAACTCACCAATATGTCCCTGAAGTGGTCTGGATGCTAAACTCTGGTTTCATAGGAACAGGGCAAGTGAAGCATTCAGCTTGGCCAGTGCTTGGGAGGATCAACTTCCTCTTGGCTTGAATGCTGTGGGACTGTGTACGCTAATGGGAGCTGGTGCACATAAAATCCGTCGTGGCTCCAATGTCCTCCAAGTTGTTAAATGATACCCCTGGGGGTCCGATTTCAGGGAATTGGTCCCTCCTCTGGAATTGGTTCAAAATTAGGGGACCCCGAGCTGAGTCGGACTTCTTACCACTGGGGCTCATTAAAATGGAAGCTGCTCTCTGCCCATCGCCTGCCTATATGGGAGATCTGGCACCATCCCGCGGCTGCCAGAAGGCATTAGCAACAACAACAACTAACCAATATCTTGTCCAAGCAAAATAACCTTTGTTTCGTCCCATGCATTTGCCTTTTGGATCGTTCGAACTGAAGCTTAGGTTCTGTCAAAGCCGTACTCAAATGTATGCTCACGTAACCCTACCCTCTAAGAAATGTTGACTTTAGTTATCAAAATGATAGTGATTAAGTCTTTTAGTGAAAAATTCTGCCTCTTCAATCCTTTGGAAAAAATTATTTCTTTCAGACAGCCCTGGGTCCTCAGCATAAGAAACCATCTCTCTAAGCCTAAGTAATTCAAATTAAGGGTTATTCATGCTTATTGATATCGATTTTTTGCAATGTTTTCCTAAAGGAATCAAAGTATCAAGGACCCTCTCTCCAATTTTGAGGTCAATATCATTCCCAATCAGAATCAAATGTTCTCATGCCAACTTTTTGAATGAAACTTTCAAACATGTTTTAAAGCATAAAATCAGTATTTACAGTATGTCAATGAGAGCTAACAGACCCCCACCCCCCACCCTGCAGATAATTCCAACTATTTTTCCCACCAGCTCACAACTTACTGGCACCTGTTTATTGAGAAAAAGAAATCGAATCTTGTTTTGGAAGAATGAACGACCAGTCGGTTTGTAAATAACAGCCACGAAACAATTGTTAGAATGAAAAGATATCTCTCATCACCATAATAAAGAGTTACAATTAAGTATTGGTGAAAACTGACGAAAATATCGGGAACAGATACTTTAAAATATGAAAGTACCGATACCTAAAAAAGTGAGGTATCGGTTCATTCTTAATAATTAGTTAAGCTACAGTAAATAATAAAAGTAACTGGAAATGAATTGTCAGTTGACCAAATCAATAGATGAAGGCCTGCTGAAAATATGCTCTGGTAGAGAAATTCTGATTTGGCTGACAATCATGCTACACCTAAAAAACTATGAAAATCTAAGACAGAAAGGATATTCAACATTTATAAGTTTAAACCCAAAAATTTTACTTAAAAATATTTTATAACAATATATTTTAAATATATGCATTGATTTCTAATAACAATAGATATTTTATACAAAAAAATCTAAGTGCTTTCATCAATTTACTCATTAAAATAAATAAATAAAAAATATATGACTGACCTGCACATAGAAATATTTACAGCTTCCTTTGAGCCAGACAAAATAAATGGTTGTGGCATATCATCTTCTTTAAACTCACTTGTATTGAAATATGATAAACTGTGATTTACAAAACCATGAAGGGTAGTTTGATGTGAAACACCATATTTATATACCAGGCGAGGAATTAAATCAGAAGTGAATGCTATAATAATTCCCTAAAATAAAAAATGTTAGTTTAACTAATTTATTGAGAATTATTAACTAAGAATATTTTTAATCGAATAAAATGCATTTCTTACAAACTGTAGATTTTTTTCATGTAAAAGAAGGCACTTACATTGGTCAATACAGCTAATTTTCCAATGGAGTCTAATATACGATACCAGATACCTGGGGGGAAAATAATTAAATAAAACAATCTTCCAAGAAATAAAATAGCCCAAATGAAAACAAAATATCAAAATACAAATACAGCTGATTTATAATAATTACAACTTATGTAGTTTAATATTCCCCTTTTTTGAGAAGCCATCTTTCTTAGTAACAACCTTTATACATTTTTGCATTATAATTCAGAGATATAAAGGTAGCATAGCCACAAGCTAGAACACATCATAAAGTATGTGACTATAATGATCATTTCATCAAAGGACAAAGTTTTGACAAAAACAGTTATTTGCAATCACTAAAGCTGCAACATGTGTAGAATATTACACTTGGTAACAAGCACTGCCTGGCTAACCAGTCTTATAAATATTTTAAAAGCTTTAAAAAATTACATACGGTCAATACCCAAAAGTATAAATAAATATCAAAGTTTCCATAAATTTTTATAATAATAATAATGATAGAAGTTAATGTGCTTTTAGTGTGACTTAGTAAAAGTTATACTAAAAGCACATTGTTTTACAGTAACTTGGTTAAAATTCATTTTTAACTATACATTAATTTAATAATCTTGAAAATAATTTGACCAAAATGAACTCGAACACACAAATGTTAGATCAATAATGTAACTGATGTTTTTGATAAAATTCAATTTTTCAATTTATAAATAAAGCAATGCATAATTGAAAAATAATTATAATCAGAAACTGAACACTACAAAATAAAATTAATTTTTAAGAGTAAAAATATTCAAATATACTAACCAATATTCTGAACTCTTACACCAACAGGTCTTCTGTAGGAGCAAACAAGTTTTCGAGCATCCAGTCTTATTTCTAAAATATTATTAAGCAAGGCAAAGAGGGGTGCCAAAGGAAATGCAGCAACAAAAATAGTCACAAATCCAAATTGTAAAACTGAAAAAAAAAAAAAAAATATATATATATATATAATTTTTTTGAATTGTATTTGAACATTACTTTTCATATTTACGAATAAGCAAACCATTTAATATACACTAAATATTAAAAGCAACTAAACACTATTCAATATATAAAAATTAAACAGTGCATAGGTAATGACACTGCATTTCAGTATTCAGATATGTAAGCAATGATGGATAAATTATACAACTACTGTTAAGTGTAAATGTTTCAACATCTTTTTATTAATTTTATCAATTATAACAAAAAAAAAAAAAAAAATGAAATTCTAAAAACTCATTAAATCAAAAATAAGGATTTAAAGAAATTACAATATTTCAATGCTTCACCAAAAAACGTATTTAGTTTCAAATTAAATTTTATCATTTATGATTTGAAGAACATGTTGTTACATGTAATATGATGAATATTTCAAGGATGACCCAGTTCAAATGAACCATTCATTAGACAGATCTGTAAGGAGCAGTTCTGATTTATGAAAAAATAATATGGCAGGAATTTCCAATGGGATAACACATAAGTACCGACAGAATCATGAAATTCAAGTGATTAATGTTGAAACTGAAGGATGAGGATTCGTTTCACTAAAAACTAAGAAACATCAAAACTATTGTCGATATATTGAAATTATTTCTTACTCATTTCAAGGTATTCGAAAAATAAATGAGTAGGCCCCCATTCAGCAAGAGCATAATCATCCTCCCACCGTCTAGAGACATGTGGGACTCCAGTATGTTGTCTACGTTTTCTTAACTGCCACCATTGATAGAGCCAAGTTAACCATCTACAAAAAATTTATAAAAAGAGATATAAGCAATTTTGATAATGTGCTATAACATAACCAGGCCCTGACTATCACAAGGGCACTTGGGGCATGTGCCCTGAACACACATACACAAGTAGGCCAAAAAATTGAGTTTAAAGCTATTGTACAGGGGCACAAAAATTGAGCCAGCTATATACAGTGGTATAAAATTTGAAAGTGCCCTTGGGAACAAAAATGTAATAGTCAGGCCCTGAACATGACAAGATCTTAATTTAAATAAGTACTAAATATATGTACTATATCAACATGGCTGGACTGTATAGAAATAAGCTCAAATTATTGAAGATCAACCACAGGCGTACCATAGCGACTGATCGGGTCTATTGAAGGAAGCTAAATGAGATGGCCTTGGTCAGCAATAGGCTGTAGCAGAGGAAAAGAAGATACATATTACATGCTTATGATTTTGAAGCAATGCGAATTATCCTAACTATTCTGATCTGCCAAATTTCTCACTTAATCTTTCCAACAAATTCTACTGATTTTGTCCCAATTTGTCTGATTTGTCCTTGAGTGATTTATTATGCAAGCAAGCGTTTTCTACATTTCTCTTCTGGAAGTAAAAACAGATACAGATTTTTATGGTCCAGAACATGGATGGCAGTACTAGGCTAGTGAGAAGTGGAGTAATGGTGATCAAAGATATTTTGGGGTCAAGTATGAGGACAAGAAAAATTTTCAGTTAAAAGTTATCTATCAAAAAAGAGCAATGAAAGGAAAAATGTTATGAGAATTTTATGATAAAAGAAAGTTATTAATATGCATACATAAATTAAGTTAATTATAAAAAATTCAGTATTTCGGGTCCCTTACTGTACTGAACTAACATCTGTTTTTTAGTTTGGCTTCCAATGTTATTTAACAGCAATGTGAAAAATTAGACAAGAGCATAAATATGTTATTACTTTTAAGACAAATGCAAATGCATACACTGTCTATAATGTATTATATATGTATAAATATGCAGGTTTTAATTAATTTGGCTCCTGGCTCACCTGGAACCTGGATTTGGTTCCTGGTCTGTTGGAAAGTTCATGCTGGGTAATAAGACGAATGGTCAATAAGTCAAAATTATTTGACAGCACGCCTATGACCTCATTAAACATTTCTTTAGAAAAAATGGCACATTGATCCATAAAGGTTCGCCACCCCTGCTATAGGCTAAGAGGCGATACAATTTTAAACCAATTATCAGAATGGCTTTATCAATAACAAGACATTAAATATTTAGTGATGTTGATATTTAAACAAATGGTTAGGGCACCGCCCTGCAGGGATGTTAACTCCAACACTCGATTTGGGAGCACCCCGGGAGCAGAAAAAATTTCATTTGGGAGCACCTCGGAAGCAGAAAAATTCCATTTGGGAGCAGAAAAATTCTATTTGGGAGCAGAAAAATTCCATTTGGGAGCACCTCGGGAGCACAAAAAAATAGTTTCCGAGAGGAAAATTAAGATTCGAGATCAGAATTAACATGATTTTGGAGCATAAAATTGAAGATTTAGGAACACAATAAATGCATACAAGAAAAGCAAAGTTTGCAAGCAATCACCATTTGCTAAAAGCAAAACACTATTTGAAAGCACTTTAGGAAAGCTCTGGAAAAAAAAGGGTGTATACAGGCTATGCTATCAGCAACTTGGTAAACACAATACATGGATTTACATGGACGGAAGGAATTTTTTTTGTGTGTGTGTGTGAAACTGCTCTTTTTAATGGTTTTCATATAAATGCTAAATGGAAAGAGAGTGGGAGGGAAGTATTTCTTATATGCAATGGTACTTTTAATGCATGTTCGAAGGTTGTAAAAATACTAATATTTAAATGGTAGAATTAACATTTCTGCCGTTTATATCATTCTAGAATTATGTATTCAAAATTTAGTCTATTTTAAAATAAAGATTTTAATTACGGATCTATAAATGAAATTCGTAACACATTCTGAAAAATTTGCGGATGCACTTTGGCTGAACACGAGCCCAGGGGCGAAGCCCCGTCTGCCCGCCCACCCCGTCTGCCCCTCTCGTAGAGCCTGCACACACACAAAAAGAAAAAAAGTGGTGTAGTTTTAAGAAAAAAGGTTTAGGAACACTCGCAACTGAAGACTCAAAAATCATGCGTCCATGATGAAAAGTGAAGAACGCTTACTTTTGCTGACATAAGCTCGAATGAAAAAGTAGTGAGACGGCATCTCCCCGCTCATGATCTTCACGGGCCGAAAATGTCTAGGCCGTCCCGGCATTTAATCAAAATAAAAAATTCAGACCCGGTCCAGCTCGTATATTAATCATGATTTAAGGAAGGGGGGGAATCACAAGCCAATCGTTTGGTCTTGTCCAAATTTTAGGAGAGCAAAAATTTCCGGAAAGGCTCGATTTTGCAAGCGCAGAGGACCGTCTTTAAGAGTATACGCTTGTTCCGGTCCATTCTAGAAAATGCTGAGGTCAGCCCGTGCCTTGAATGAATCGTGCTGCAAAAGCCGGGCCCGCACAGATCTCTACCCCCCGCGACTACACCACTGGCAGCGGATTTCCGGATTATTTTGAAATGAAATATTCTATTAATTCAGACAGCCTAGATTCGGATTTCTAAACCGGTCATGCTTCCAATTTTCATTCTTGCTACGGGCCGGGTCATAAACCGTGATTTTTTAGGGGCTGGGATGTCACCGTAATATACTGTTTTCTTTACGGACCGGTCTGGTTTAGATCAGGGGCGGCCCTGCGGTACATGACACCCACTCCACCCTGCAAACGTAGAAAAAGACTTCCCTTTTACTTTTTTCAAAATGGCTTTTATGATTTTAAGTTGGAAATCGTGCCCCTTCATAAACAAAAAACGGTGCCCGTTGCGATGATTACTTGTTTGCCTATCTGGCCGGCCCTGATTGAGGTGACTAACAAAGCCCGACTGGTCCGACCCGGGGCGGGTAGAATGGCTTCGGAATGCAGCTTTCGTACGCAGTTTGAATCTTGCTTTACTGCTAACTAGCTTTCCATACACGCTTTAAAAGATAAATGAGCGTGGCAAAAATTTAACAAAGAGTCAAAATGACGTATTCGGCGCAGACCGGCGCAAAAATCGGCTAAAAGCGCAGTTCGGCGCAATATTTGTGTTTCGGTGCACCCTGAAAGAGTCAAAATGACGTATTCGGCGCAGACCGGCGCACAAATCGGCTAAAAGCGCAGTTCGGCGCAAGAATTTGTGTTTCGGCGCAGAATTAACATCCCTGGCCCTGCCATCCCACAGGTCCGGGGTTCGAATACCGGGCTGGGCAAGGTTGACTCAGCCTTTCATCCCTTGGGTGGGTCAATAAAATGAGGACCAAGCTCACTTGAGGGTCAAACACTGGGGGCTTCATGTCAGGCTGACCACCTGGCCGAGGCATATGCATCCGCACCCCAGAGCCTGTGGTCACAAAGGCGCGGTTGGGCAGCGCAGGCCTTGGCCCCGCAGAGGGGCTGTTGTGCCAATGTTTGATTTGATATTTAAACAATGAATCCAGGGTGAGCCTTCAAACATTTGAAATTACTTTTTTTTCTCATTAAGAAAAAAAAAAAAAAAGTTTATATTTTAGGAAGTGACAGAAACTAATTCCTGAACTTTGAGAAAGATGTGATGATTTCAAGCCATAATATTTGATGATCCTTAAATCACATGCAAATAATCTTTAGATTCTACCTATCTTTACACAGATTTCTAGTAAATTAAGAGTTAAAAAGTTAAATTTTATCATAAAACTCATGCTAGAGCAATGCCCCCTTTTTCCCCGAAATAAGACAATTAATACAACATGAATAAATCTAAGCACGAAATCATTAATGCAGGGATTCACCCTAATCCTTTATTCCATCTTGCTAGCTTTCCAGCAATTTAGTACTTTAGGAGGAGAAGAGAATGAATTTTGCTCAAGATGAATGTAAAGAGCAGAAGCACTGATATAGCTGTACCATGATACAAGACATGATTTAAGCCACTGTGTATTGGGAACTTATTAGCTTTGTTTTAAAACAGAATGTACACATCTCTTTGAGTTAAGAATTCTAACCTGCTGCTTAAAAATGTTTTTATTTTATTTTTTCCCAGTATGCTTGGAACTCACAATTATCTCTTGCTGTTAAAATGACAATTTTCTAACTAATTCATATAATAACTACAGATAGTACTTAGCATATTTCATAACAAATTTTTGATAACAACCTTAAAAATTTTAACTTTATTTGTACGTTATATTTAACATTACACAAGCACAGGTAATAGACATGCTTTTAGAATAAACACGCACACACCAAAGCAAATAAAGCAAGAATATATACATACATGATTATTTTACAAAATTCTAAAGTAATTAGAAAACCTTTTTTAAATAACGTATTCTTACACAAGAAATATAAAGTACTAGTTATTTAGAATAGTAGATTTATATTTTGTTTTAAAGCAAACGAGAGAGGAAGAAAGTTTTCCAAATTAGGGCACCCTAAACGCGACATAACAATTTTAATCAGGATACAGAAGCAATTTGTGTTAATAGCTACTTGGCAGTTATGAGCATTCTGATACCTTGTACATACCTGGGACAAAGTTTGTTAAACACAGAACTGGGATTGTCACAATACAATATTGCTAAGTTTGTTAATAGGTGTGTATAAATGACAAAGTACTGCAATGTTCTCAAGGTAAAAAATGCTGGGATACAGCCCTATGTGTGTTGCTCAATGCGTACAAAGCATTACAAAAACAAATTTTGAAACAACTCGTAGGGAAAAAAATAATTTGGTGAAGGAGTTTTATAAAAGCTTTCTATTATGCAAAAATAAGCAGTTTTAAAATCCCCCCCCCCCACATAACCAATCTTTACACTTGTCGTCAGGGCCCATATGAGTGAAAAGGTTGGTCAGGTGAAAAAAGGAAAAGAAAAAAGAATTCAAAACTCATTACTGGTGGTTACTTATTGCTTAGAACTATGTATTTAAGCTAACTTTTAAAACTTTTGCTTGTGTGTATGTACAGTATGCACATTAAAGTAGATTGCCACCTTCTTAACTTTGGAATGGCTGCTGATATATTCATAAATTGGTGTCTAGGTATAGTAAAGTAGCCATGCGCTACTGAATGAAACTGCCTACAGCACCACCTGGTGAAAAACTACAGAGTTAGTGTTCCTATCTTGAAAACAGAATGAGATAGGGAAAATATTCTTTGCAGTAATGTCCAAAGTGTCTTTTTATACTAAATCTATGATGCTCTATAATTTTGTAAATCACTTTTTTCAATACCTTGTTCCATTTTTGAGACAGGAATGCTAACTTCCACAGTTTTCACCAGTTGGCACCATAGGCAGTTTCATCCAGTAGTGCATGGCTACTTTACTATAGCTAGCCATCACTTTTATAAATATGGCAGCAGCTGTTCTGAAGTTAAAAGGGTAGTAAGGGGCTTCAGTAGGCATACTGTATATGAATATTTGATTGGAGTCCCAAGCTGTTTACCAATAACTTAAGAAGCTTTACACTTATGCTCATCATTTTACAATAATCAGAGTACTTAGAATGAAATTCTAATGAATAATTTCTGAAATAAGTAAAAAAAAAACTAAACATCCATGCATAGTAGAAGAAATAAGCTATAAGGAGTGAACAACAGAGGGAGGAATTCAAACTACATTATTGTTCAGTGATTAATAATGATTATTTTCCCATATGCAAATATCTGACATTTGAGAAGCTTCATTACCTGACCATAAAATTTATACAACTTGTTGCACTAAAGCATACAGAAGAAGCAGATTTAACTGATGTAGATGAATACACAGGGGGAACATGCCATGCATCAGAAAAACTGTAAGGAAAATAGCAGTGATGTGTTGTAAACATTAACTAGTGAATGCTGGAGTTAATTTTAATCTTAACTACGCATCTTTTTAACTGTACAGATAATAAGTAAACATAGCTGTCAATAGAAACACTAACTCAGAAATCAGCAATTTAGGGGGGGGAAAAAAATAATTTCTTTTTAATTTTGTATGCTTAGACTATATTTACTCAGTATATTTTTCCCCCCCCGCAAAAGAAAACAATAAAAAGAAATTTCAATTCATGATTTTTTTTATATATATATATATATATCAGCAAAAACAAAATCGCACATCAAAACAGTACTTCACATATTACGACACGAAAATTGAGTAAAAAAATGCAACTAAAAGTAACTTTTTTTTTTTTTTTTTAAACATAGCATGCACATAATTTTGCATTTCTTAACCACAAATGTTTGAGGAATTAGCAAAACAAAAATTTATACAATAAATGCATGCTAATGATTAACTAAACCTGTAAACATTAAAAACTTAAATTGACTGACATGGAAGTAAAGTAGAATTGGTAATACTTACGGTAAAAGAACTTCCATCAAATTATTTAGAGCCTGTTTCCCGACCATTATTATTGCTAGTTGAATGGCAAGTTCCATTAAGCATCCTCCAGTTCCACACTAAATGGGAAGATACAAGGTAAAAGTATGTTTCAATGAATAATCAAGCTTCATAAAACTTACAAAAATTAACAAACTTGAAAATATACACATAAAATGAGAAATTCTGATTTTTAATAAAATTTTAATTTAAATAAAACAGAATGAGTCGTATTTTGGAAATTATAAAGAAATACAGGTAAGAAAGCAACTTTAAATAGCTATTCCAAATAATTTCATATATTTTAGACATTTTTAGAATTTTTGTTTTCAGAATATATTATGATTAACACATCCAAATTAATAGTGATTTTGTTGAAAATTTGACTTAAGTAATTTCCCTAGATGTATATTATAAATTTGATAAATTTAAATATCCCCACAACTTTCTCTCTCTTTTTTTTTAACTAATCAATATCTACCTACAACTTGAGAAATCATAATACAACCCTCCTTTGTCTAAATAAAAATAAATATGCAAAAAATATTTTATACACACTTTATCCTCTTTTTCATTTAGTGAATCAAGCATATACACATTACATTTTGTAATCCAAAATTGTTTACTTGAGATAAATACAGTCTTTTTATGGAGTGGTTCATAGATAGCAAGCCAGGATACCGGCTAACATTTAATAATTATGTGTCTTATCAGCCAAGATAATCATAATATATTCAAACAGTACAATAAATTTTTTACACAAATTTTTCATTACAGTGCATATCTTTAATTTTTTTGTTCTCACATGACTTGAAGAAATAGAAAAACTCAAACATTTCATAGATATTCCTTTTAATTTTAAACAGTATTAGAGTGAAACCTCTCCGTGTGGCCACCCTTGTATAGCAGTCACCCCTCTAAACGGCCAATTTTTCATGGCACGGATTTTTTGGCTCATAGACCTAATGTTAAAATAACCTCTATCAGCGGCCACCCGACACCCTCTAAATGGCCACCGAGTGGGATCGCTGATCTCATTTTTTTTAGGAAATTCTACTCACTCCATGCTTTAATTTTGAGCAGAAAAACTCAAGGTCAGGTTTATGGTGGAATATAAGACCCAGGAATAACTGGAATTGAATCTGTTATCTTTTTTGTATTCTCTCCACACCCTTAAGATAGGGAATCCCTTGGACAATCAGGCATTGAAGGTGTCCTACAAAGGAATTTTTTACAAATAAATTTTTGTCCCTTTCAGGCACTAATTCCGTCCCTGATGAGGAATTTCCTGATGTTTGTAATGGCTAGCAAGCTAAACTTTCGACACAAGCGACTTTAGGGAAAATCAATGAAATTATCGAAAATTCTGAAGCAGTAGAGATTTGCTACAAACTAGAGATCTGTTTTTTGCTTAGAGATCTGTTGCTTGCTTAGAGATCTGTTTTTTAAGGCAAAAAGCGAACTAGAAAAAATAGTTGTTTCAGAGAAAAGTAAAATCTTGAAACAGACACAAATTGTATTCTTTTTTCAAAAAATTTAAGAAAGCATTAAATAAAGTAATATTTTCTCTTTAGATAAGTTTTAAATTTCATTTTAAATGAGGAATAGGTGTCAGACTTCTTTATATTGTGCATTATAGCAATTATCTTATAATAGTAACTAAAACCCTTGAGAGCGGCCAAATATTCTCGGTACGGTGGGGTGGCCGCTCAGAGAACTTTCACTGTATTCTGAAAACTGTGCAGCAAAAACTTTTGAGCACAGATTTTATTGAAAATACACTTTTAATTAACTAACTTTTAAAGCTAGCTAATTAAAAGTGTATTTTCAAACCTTTTTCAGTATTAACAGATTTTTAAAATGTTTAAAGAAGCATTTTATGCATTCTTTAAACTTTAAAAAAAGTTTCTCTGTTTCAGTTGTTTTAAAAGATTTTTTCTCATAGAAAAAAAATTGACATTCTGAAATGTTCATTTATTTTGCATAGCTATAAATTATATGTAAAAAAAGGAAAAGAAAAGAAATCCAATCTTACTTCTTCTTGGCGATAACCAAACAATAAATTATAATCACCAGGATGTCCAATCAATCTAGAAAGAAACATTTAAAAACTAATTAAAAAAACCTTATTTTTAGATAGGTAAGTGTTTGGCAATGTAATACACTACTTACTTCAGATGTAAATTTTAAAATTATGATTAAAAACTTTTTTTTTTAATGAATAAAATACCTAACAAGGAAATTGTGTTAGAACAGCTAAAAAAATTAAAGAAAAAGAATGTTAAGTTAGAAATGCTTAATTTTTGGGCGTTAACAGAAGACATCTGATAAATTTTTCCTTTGCAAATATGAGACTGAATATAACATCTAAAAATATTAATAATAATTAGAAAGCTAAATTACTCTTCTTATAATTTTTTTAATTTTAATAAACGACTAACTTACTTTCCTTTGAAGAAAGCAATGTAGAATATTGAAGAGTAATAGTTAACAAATTGCAAAAGGAACATCTTTAAGGTGAGACTGTCATCGAATTCAGTTTGTGTACGATGAAGTTCTGAAATAATACATTTAACACAATTCAATTAAAAGATAAATTGTATTTTATATATATATATATATATATATAATATGTATATATAAAATACATATATAATTTATTTTTTCATGTGGGGTATGTCATATTTTCAGTATATATTTTGTGTTTTACTTATTACTTACACATATAATTTTTTTTCCTTTTACAAGAAATCCCATATTTTAGGGGGGAAAATTGGATAAAAACTCAAGCAGTAAAATTACTGAAAATAAATAATATTTATAGAGAAATTTTAAAAGTTTTCTGACATTGTGAAATTTCCAAAATATAATTTGATTGTAATATCATAATTAATGAGAACCCCTTTTCAAATGACTTGTTTCCTAAATAAATATTTAAACTACCGTATATACTTGTGTATAAGCCCACCCCCCCAGTTTTCTCCCAAAAATCTTTCAAAATTGGCTGACCCGTGTATAAGCCCACCCTCCCAACTTTAAAAATGGACGCGTCCATGAAATACTCCTCCTACCAGAATTCGACTCTAATATCCATTCCAAAGGATATTATAGTGAAATCGTTCAAGAAGTGCTGCATTAGCAATTCTATGGACGGGTGCGAAGACTCATTAATTGAGTCGTCGGAAGAATCCGACTCCGGCGAAGAAGAAGATGATGATTTTGTTGACATTTAGGATGATGAAATCAGGACTGAAAGTGACTTTAAAGAACTTTTCGGATGCTCCGATGAAGAATGATGTGATATGTATAATATTTGTATTTTTGTTCTTTTTTTCTTGTAATTTGTAACATTTTGTCTTAAAATACAAAAACTTAATGCGTTAGATCTTACTTTTGTTTCCATAAAGTTAAATTGGTTGCCCCAAATGCATGGGCACCGGAAGGGGGGGGGGAATTGACATGTCAATTTCCGGGACCATGGTTTTCTCATGTTCATAGTATACATATTTGCGCTTATGTGTGTAGATGTTTACTGCTCCCTGAACATTGAATTTCCGATGAACAAGTTTTGAAAATTTTTTTGACCCGTGTATAAGCCCACCCCCCCACTTTAAATCCAAATTTTTGTCCCAAAAATGTGGGCTTATACACGAGTATATACGGTGTATGTTTCTTCATTGGATTTTTCTTCTAATAAATAAAACATCAAAATTTTTAAAGTCAGAGCATACTTATCTAATTTTATTTATTGTTTTCCAAATGATACATAATTGGTATTTATTGCAAAGGCATAAAATTCACTGTTTTGCAAGTATGTAAAAATAGCTAGTATACTACAACTTTCACAGATAAAGTCTTTTCATTAAAAAGAAGGCAATATAATTTTATACATAAAATTCTAAAACACATATTTTTGTCCGCAATTTTTATTAGCATAGTGTCATATTTCCATTATTTATGTGATAATGATAATAAACATTCTTTTAAATACTGTTTACAATAAAATAAATGATATATTGCAAGTATGGGAAAAGTACTTACCAAGCTCTGTCAAGTATGTAGCCATGCAAGTATAAAACTGAAAATATATTAATACAATTAAACTAATAATACTTAATTCATAATAACATACAAAAATAGGAAAAATATCAATATTCTTAATATACCTGGTTAAAAACCATAATGCAAACTAAATTGAGAAGAGCTGCTGTTGTAGAAGTGATTATGCTTGCAAATGTAGTTAAAGTTTTATCCCGACTGAGTAATAATGCAGCATTAACAGATATGCGATACAATATAACACCAACAACAGCGGCAACAGCAACTGTTACCTGAAAGTAGCAGGAGAAAAATTTGTAGCAGAAATATCTTTTACAAAACAATATTATTTCTAAAAAAAAAAAAATAAATAAATAAATAAGAATACAAGCTTGAAAAAAAGAAAATGCACACAGCTTACTAATAAGAGGACAACTGAAGTTGACATAATAGTATATGGCAAACGTTTTCTCCAAAATGGCACATGGGGTTCATACATCTAAAAAAGAAAATTGCTGAAATTTAATTATAGAATGCAGTAATAAAAAAGAAAGGCTAGGAAATAAACAGTGTCTCACCAAATAAATACATCACGATAATTTTACAAATATAAATTATAATACATATATATATATGTAATTTAATATAATACATATTAAATTACATATATATATATATATGTATAATTTATATTTGTAATATAATACATATATATATATGTAATTATAATACATATATATATATATATATATATGTAAGTTTTCCGTTATACGAAAATCCAGTAATAACTATAAAACTTTTAGAAAAACTTTCCTTGTTTTCTCTAAACCAACTTGTTAAGTCTTTCTCCTCTTTTGCAGTTGAAATCAATCTTTTTCTATTGCACTCGGATAAATGTATCCAAGTTTCATCAATTGTAACTGCATATTTCCATTTTTCACCCACCAAATAATTTTCATACAACAATCTATACATAGTCTTGCGCTGAGAAACATGTTTCGGCGTTAGGCGATGAACATTGTGTTTTTTTGCTTTGATTAACTTTAAATCAGTTCCTACAGAGATATTTAAAGATTTTGCGATAGTTCTTTGGGTAGTTGGATTTTCCTTTAAAACATGAGATGTGACTTTAGATTTAATAAGATGTGTACATACCTTTGTTGGGTATGCATTTTTTGTCTTTTCCCCAGTGAAATATAAACTTTGACGTTTCTTTCCTTTTATATTAATTATGTCACTTATTTTTAAAACCATGATTTTGATATCTTTTTTTAATAACTGATTACGAGTCTTTCTCTTCGGATAGCGCAAAAATATAGCTTTTGATCTATTGTCTATTTTTTAGCGACATTTTAAAGCAAAGAATATTTTTAATGCTGCAGATGATAAATAAGCTTCATTACAATTTGATTCCAATCACATTTTTATTTTCAATTTAATATTTAACTTCATGGAGAAAATCAAAATCGTTACAAAAATGTGTGAACACCCTCTGTATTTCTCATGTCTTGTTTCTTCTGTTAGACTACAGAATTGGGTTTTAAAAGAACTACCCATTACAGGTTTAAAAACTAACACTTCTGCAATCTAACATTTAGCAGAGTAAAAGCATTGGCAGTGTAAATTCCTGCATTTAAACAGACAAGTTTTAGATAAAAGCCTTTTTATATTAAAATAATTGATAAATAAATCAAAAGGGGAGCAACTGCTCCTCACAAGACAGTCCACACAACTGTTTGCAACAACAGGCATCAGAAAAAGCCAAGACCGTCGGTCACATCTTCCTTTTAAACATATAAAATTTACATACTCCATGTTCGGAAATGAAAGATGAATGCTAAAAGGAACCAAGGAGAAAAACGAACGCACCAAACCGGCAGTTACCGAACGTTTGCCATGACGCAAGCGTGACGCCAAGCATTTCAGCCAATGAGAGTAGAAGGTGCGTACAGGCGGCAGACACAAGTCAGCAACTTGCCGATACGAAAGTAAACAATATTAAAAGTACATGTCAAAAGATTAACGACGTAGCGAGACAGGTATAACTTTAATTGATACAGCTACTTTCCTAACAATGGCCCGCCTCTCGCTTTGTGGTATATTTAAAGAATTTGAATTATTAACAATTTTAGGCTTTTAAACTTTTGCTTTAAAGTTAACGTAAAAAAATTTAAATACTTTTCCAAAATTCATTACAGTACAAGTTTCCTCTAAAGGAAACTTTACATACAAGGCTAAATTTATAAGCATTCATCTATCTTACAAAAGCAATTTTTGATCATGGATTTATACTTACATTACACAATAAAACAATAAAAATAAAGTCATCTTGACAAACAAAACTTAACGATCTTTCAGTCCTCATTCCCTTTAAGGATTATTTCATGTAACAATGAAGTTACACAAATTCAGTTCTTTCATCATATTCATTTTGAAATAGAAAAACCTTGTCAAGAACCGATAAACGGATACTGACAAAACTAATGCTTATAGCGTTAGTTAGAAAAATGCCAGAAATCAAATGATATCTGGACTTTGAAATTTTGTTATGTATTTATAGTTTTAAATCGTTTAGTATGTATGTCGTTTAAATTTTGTCTTGTTAAAGGTTTCGTGAAACTGTCGGCTAAATTGTTTTTAGAAGGTATGTATTTAAGTTGAAAAAGTTTATCGTTTAATAAATTTCGTACGAAGTGATATTTTACATCAATGTGTTTGGTCCTGTGATTCTCAATGGGAGACTTCGCGAAATTGATTGCAGCTATATTGTCCTACCATAAAGTTTGATCATCTATTTCTAAAGGAATAAGTTTTTCACTGCATTCTTGCAAGATACGCATTATCCATATTAACTCTTTACTTGCTTCAGTCAAAGAAATGAACTCGTTTTCCATCGACGAAAGTGATACACCTTTTTGCTTAAAGGATCGCCAGAGTACGGGCGATTTATCAATTAATGCTATTACACCGTCTATGGATACTCAAAGTTTTTATATTTGAAAGGTTTAATATTAAATTTCGTGTTGAATTTACATAGCCTAGAAGTTTTAAAAGGTAATCCCAGTGCATTTTCCCTGGGTTATTTTGGAACTGAGATAGTATATTTACTGCAAATGTCAAATCGGGTCTTGTGCGACCGGCTAAATAGAATAAGCATCCGAGAATGCTTCTGTATGGTAGCTTATTCATTTCCTCTACTTCTTCCTCAGTTTGAGGGCACTGTAGTTTTGAGAAAATTACGACTTTTGAGATTGGTAAAGATGAAATAGGGGCTTTAAAACGTTCAAACCTTTTTAAAATTTTATTTATATAATCTCTTTGATGTATGAATAAATCACCCCCTTCCCTTTCAAATTGAACTCCCAATAACTTTCTGGTTTCACCTAATACTTTTATATCAAATTTACTTTTAATTTTATTAACTGCTTCTGTAATGTATTCATTAGTTTGACTTAGCAAAACTATATCATCCACGTACAGCAATAAAATTACTTTATTTTTATATGTATAGACACAATTTGTCCAAGAAAAAGCTTCAAAGTTAAGAGTTTCTAAAACAGAATGAATCTCTAAAAACCACTCCCGTGCACTCTGATGCAGTCCGTACAGAGCACATTTGAGTAGGCACACATGATTTGGCTTTTTCTTCTTAACAAAGCCTTCTGGTTGATTCATAAAAATTGTTTCGGAGAGGGGAGTATACAAGTATGCATTTTTGATGTCTAGCTGGCAATCTTTCCATTTCAAAAGACCAACAAAAATACTATAAAAAATTCTAATTATTGAAAAATTAACCACCGGGCTAAAAACTTCATCGCACGAATCACCCTTTTTCTGGCAAAAACCCTGGGCAACTAAACGTGCTTTATAGCGCACAACTTTATTATTAGAGTCCTTTTTCGTGGTAAAAACCCACCTACTGCCTAGTACTTCCGAGTTGCTTGGTTTGGGTGTTAATTGCCACACGTTTCTTTCCTCCATTACTTTTATTTCTTCTTTCATTGCGTTCAGCCAGTTTTCACTTTCGGGAGTCTGCAATGCTTGTTTGTAATTTAACGGGTTTTCCACATCTAGTCATGCAGATGCGCTTTGAGCAGTATTATCCTTAGATTTACTAGAAGACTTAATACAAAAATTAAAGTTAGATTTATCAAATTTTATTCCGTTAGATGGACAGTATTTTTCAATATGTTTGAGAGATTTGAATCTGCCCTTTTTAGAGCCCAATATTTTGTAATATATGTCAGTTCGAGATCCATCCTTACGTGGAACTGCTTGACGAACCCATGTTACTTCACGAGGGGTGTCAGACGACTCCTCCCCACTACTCTCGGGTGATTCATCCTCACTTATTTCACTGTCACCATCTTCTCTTGAAGTTTCATATTCCGTTTCAGAATCGTCTTCATTACAACGGAAAACAACCTTTGTTTTTACAGTTTCTTCTTTGCAGTTAGGGTCCAGTACGCTGCCACTTGCGTTTTTATTTGGAAATCTAACATTAATCATTTCGATTAATTTCCTTTCCTCGGGGATCCATATCCGGTAGCTGTGAGTTTTCATCGCATACCCAACTACAACCCCTTTCTGGGCCTTGTTCTGAAGCTAATTTCTAAGTTGCTTAGGCAAAACTACATATACTTCGGTACCAAAAGGTTTTAAATGTTTTATCGAAGGTTTTCTGCCTCCGTACAGCTCAAATAGAGTTTTCATTTGACCTTCACGACAAATTCTGTTTTTTGTATAAGTAAAATAAAGGAGGGCTTCTGCCCAAAAACCTTCACCGAGTCCGGAGTCTGCTAATAAAGCTTTTACAGCATCCATTGCTGTAAGATTATATCTTTCAGAAACACCATTCTGTTGGGATGTATACGCGTTTGTCCGTTCGTGCTTTATGCCAATGTCGTCTAGATAATGCCCAAATTCAGAACTACGGAATTCCATTCCATTGTCCGTTCTGATATTTAGAATTTTTAAGTTAAGAAAACGTTCAGCTCTCACTTGATACCGCTTAAAAGCGTCAAAAACTTCATTTTTATGTTTCAGTGGAAAAGTTACCTTTCGAGAGAAGTCATCCGTGACAGCTAAAAAGTATAAATGTCCTTCTCGTGATGCTTTGGGGAGGGGACCACACAGATCCATGTGGAGTAATTCTAAAGGTCTTTCAGACCTGATTTTTGAAAGAGGTTTATGTGATATTCTTCTACTTTTTGATAATTTACATGGTTCGCATGAAATTTCTGCATTTGTCAATTTCGGTAAACCTGTTACACAATTTTTCCTACTTGTTTCAACAATTTGTTTAAAATTTATGTGAGCAAACTTTCTATGCCATGTATTTGGATTGTTACTTTTAATCGTCAAAGCTTCATGTTTATTTTGTAGATGTGGATACTTAGGGTATATAAAATAAAGTCCATTCTTTAAAGAAGATATGAATTGAATTTTATCGTTATTATCTTTAACAATTATTTTTCCCTTTCCCCCTAAAAATGTGAACCCTGCAGAGTCTAGTTCACAGCCAGATATTAAATTTCTTTTAAGTTTAGGAGAATACAATACATTTTTTAAAACAATATCTTTAAAAGATTTGTTAACAGAAAATCGTATTTCTCCCTTTCCCTCTACCGGAAATGAAGTTCCGTCGACAGCAACTGTCATAGAGGTATCATTTACAGGTTCAAATTTAGTGAAAATGTCCTTGTTACAAGAAAAATGAGCACTAGCTCCGGTATCGAAAATCCAGTCCTTTTTACAGGAAGAAAAGTTATCCACATTGTTACTAATCTGTACAAGATGATTTCCTGTCTGTTTAAAATTTTTATTTTTGAAAGATTTACGTGCTTGAGGCAGTTTTACGCGACATTGAGCAACTAAGTGACCAATTTTCCCACATCTAAAGCATTTGCGTTTTTCCTTTTGTATTGAATTACCCTACAAATTTGTGTTATGTGCATGTGTATATGTACTTTTAGTGGTATTGTAAGTTTCAATTTGGTTATCGCGGTAGCTTTGCTTTAACCGTGCCTCTTCAGCAATTAATTCAGTCAAAATTTTAGATGGTTTAAACTCTGCGTCTTCCCAGCGATAAATTGCTTGTACAATAGGAAAAAATTAGGGAGGAAGTTTTCTTATTAATTGAAAGGCATGATGCCATTCGTCAGGCCTTTTTTCCGGCATCTTCCAGTTGCTTCACAATACCTTGGAGACGAGCTCCAAAAAGACCTATATCCTCACCAGGTTCTATTCGATACTGAAAAAATAAGTCTGTTAAGCCGATAATTCTTGCTCTTGAGTCAGGTCTAAAATGATTTTTCAAAGTATCCCATGCTATTTTCGGATCATCTATATCACTTATTAAACTTTTATACTCATCACTTACATTTAAATAAATAATGCTAAATGCTTTGTTTTTACGGGATTTAAAAGATCTCACCTCAGCTGGGTCAGGTGCTTTATTCTCAGTTGCCACTGGAGCCATTTCTCCGCCATTTACAATTTCCCAGGCATCTTTATCCATCAAAAGGACCTTGACGTTACGACACCACTTGTCATAATTATTTGGCCCCAAAGCTTCGATTTTCACTTGAAACTCCATATTGAAAACAATGTCCCAGAGTTCAAAAAATGTCCCCAATAACTCGAAACACTTGTAAAAGATTCACACAGGAAGTTAACTGGAAGGCTAATTTCACTTTGGTACTAATCTGGAGAAAACCATCGGTCACTGGAACAGCAGCACTTAGAGGAATGGCCCGCAGTCTTAGACGTCACCTTGTTTTCAGGAGAATCGGAGACAAGCATAAGAGGAACCGCTTGGATACTTCAGAGAAAAAGGGCTTCAACACTAGAACATCAGTAGAGACACAGGAAAGGCCCGCCGTCTTGAACATCAGTAGAATCGGTGGTCAATAGTTAAAGGTCGGCAAAGATAGTCACCGGCAGCCATCAAAACACCAGGACACATCACTCAAGCCTTTTCGCAGGACAGGATTAAAGGGCACGCTGCGGCCCATAACCCATCTTCTGTTAGACTACAGAATTGGGTTTTAAAAGAACTACCCATTACAGGTTTAAAAACTAACACTTCTGCAATCTAACATTTAGCAGAGTAAAAGCATTGGCAGTGTAAATTCCTGCATTTAAACAGACAAGTTTTAGATAAAAGCCTTTTTATTAAAATAATTGATAAATAAATCAAAAGGGGAGCAACTGCTCCTCACAGGACAGTCCACACAACTGTTTGCAACAACAGACATCAGAAAAAGCCAAGACCGTCGGTCACATCTTCCTTTTAAACATATAAAATTTACATACCCCGTGTTCGGAAATGAAAGATGAATGCTAAAAGGAACCAAGGAGAAAAACGAACGCACCAAACCGGCGGTTACCGAACGTTTGCCATGACGCAAGCGTGACGCCAAGCATTTCAGCCAATGAGAGTAGAAGGTGCGTACAGGCGGCAGAAACAAGTCAGCAACTTGCTGATACAAAAGTAAACAATATTAAAAGTACATGTCAAAAGATTAACGACGCAGCGAGACAGGTATAACTTTAATTGATACAGCTACTTCCCTAACATTGTTTGACAATGTATTCAACTAATTACGTTTGAGAGTAACGCCTTTGCGATCGTGCTGCACCCTGCCGACAGGTGTAGTAACTAGGGGCATTTAAGCAACAGCAAGGAAATATCGGGAGCTTTGAGCATTTAGCTTTTTAGGAGCTTTGAGAGACTGCAATTTAAAAAGAAAAGATAGCCACGGAATTAAAAGGTCGCCAGCCTGACTCCTGTCCTCTCTCCAAACTTGGAAATAAAACTATTCAACATAGAAAACTGGTATGTGGTGTCGATCATTTTAATAAAAGGATGGCATAAGGCCATTCTTTACAAAAGGAAAATCCCTTAAATACTCCCCTAGTCACTACATCTGTTGGCAGGGTGCAGCACGATCGCAAAGGCGTTACTCTCAAATGTAATTAGTTGACTACATTGTCAATCAAGACATGAGAAATATTTGCTTAGTTAGGACTTCCAAAAGGGCACAGCACAACCACAGAAAATTGCAGATACTGTTAATTCAACAATTTTACTCCTTATCGAACTCCCAAAAATTGTCTCTGAACGTAATATTTGTATGGCCAAGAAACGAACTTTACAGTAAGAATAACAGAGATTAAAGGTTTTTTCGGATGACATTAAATTAGAAAAGTTTATTTTATTATTACACACACACACACACACATATATATATGTGTGTGTGTAATAATAAAATGCTTTTAAAAACTGCAATTACAACACGGTCCCTTGCAATTTCTTTGTAATTTTGTAGACGGTCCCCACGTCCAGTCAATCTGACGTCTTAAAAGCCCTAATAAACCTTGAAAAACCGCTGCCCAGATTTTTGAGATCGGCCAATAATTGCGACGTGCAGGGATCATGTGACACGACCTCAAAAGTTAATAAAAGGGGCTATTGCAGCCTAGCAGCGATTTTTCTGCCTGACTGAAACTGCCAAGGAAAGATGTATCAAATCACCAATAAATTAATATAACCGCAGTTTGATTCATTCTTTCCCCGGCGGCCATAGCGGCTCAAGGATTTTCACAACTAGCTCCAGTGTTTGCTAGCCAGCAAAGACCGGCCAGGAGGCCTCAACAGCCTCGCTTCCTTCGGCCCATGACTACAACCTTCCAGTAGCCATTCCTGGTTGCAGAAACCGTGCGACACCCGTCGCAGATTCTTCAGAAGGTCTGCAGACTATTTCAAGAGTTCATATCGAACGATATCGTCGACTGCATCCAGTGATTTAATGTCAAATCTTTTCCCAGCCTTTTTGTGAATAGTCATATTTTTGTTTGATGCAAGCCATTATATGCTAACTTTTGTAACAACAGTTAAAATGATTGTTTAGCCAATATATTTCTTAATCTTTTGGGTGAGCTTTTATCTTTCAACCAAGTTTTGAAATTCTGTTGAATTAATACATAAAACGGGTTTATAAAATTCATTAAAATGCTATTTAAAAAAAGTGAATTGGCAAAAGAGATTTGTTTGCCAGTACTTCACAGAAAATATTACGAAAAAGGGGGGGGGGGTAATTCTAAAACTGGTTATCAAAATTATGCTACTGAACAAGAAAATTTACACAACTTGAATGCTCAAAATTGAATAAATGCTGTGTATTTGACATATAAGATAAATGCGCTGCTTTAATATGCATTTTATGGCTAACTTGACACGTACCAGCAGTTTACCTTGCAGACTATTTTTGTGTTTTTAAATCTGCATTGCAGACTGGTACAGAAAATTCTGCAACTGGGTAGCCATTTAATGACTGACACACACACACACACACACACACACATATATATATATATATATATATATATACATATATTTTCAATTCAAGAGTTATGCAGCTTAAAATTAAACTCTTATTACATAAAAAAATTAAAATCTTCAAATAAAAATTTAAAAAGTTTTGCTCTGAAAAGAGATTATTCCTTTCAAAAATTGCTTTTTTAATATTTCAAAATATCTTTTAAAAACCAATTATTTTTAAATTACAATCATTTTTAAAGCTTTCAAACAAAATTAATAAAATATCTTTTTCACTTAGGAGAAAAGTTTTTTCTAGCATAATTAAGAAGACATACCCGGGTTATGTAGTTTAGCTTCTTTTTTCTTTCATTAGCTAACCTTGCTAAATATTCTGGACGAGGATGTTCCTAAAAAGAAAAAAAAAATGTTTTTACATGTTGCACTCTGAAATCAAGTATGAAAGTATTTATACTTAATTTGAAACATTTATTTCCAAAAGGAATCATAAAAATTTAAGATCGGTAACAAATTTAACTGACTTTTAAACTCAAACAATTGATGCATATTAAATTACACAAGATTTAAAAAAAAAAAAAAAAAAGGTATGGAAGTAAACAAGATCATCAATATCACCACTGCTTTTAAAATAACATTTTATTTTTAAAAGACTACTAAAAGTAGCACAATTCAAATAAGGTAAGTGCTCCAGTGGTGGGCCATGTACCAGTAGTCGGGCATTTGAAATTTTAAGTGGAAAAACAAGAAATTCTAACTATCCATTGCAATAAGAGATCAATCTCTGATTGCCTGAAACCCTTATCAATTAAATTCAAAAGTCTTCATTTCCCGTTTAAGTTAGGTACAAGAAAGTTTGTAACTGAAGTTGATTTCTTAGAGAAGCATTTTTAGCATATTCTTAGTGATTTCCTTATGAGACAAGTCTTCAAATAAATTTTTAACACAGATTCTATTTGTTTTTAAAATCAGTTCTTATTGATATTATTTGATTACATACTGAATGTATTATAAACCATCATTGAATGAATTATAATAATAATTTATGGATAGTGATAGGCAGCCCACTTTTAGATCAATAGTTTAGTCAATGCTACAGAAGTGGGCCGAAGGGGCACAGTACTGGAGCATATGCTTTTGGTTTTCTAATAGTGCACTACTGGTGTACTCATGTAGGGCTGCACAACCTTTATAAGAGAAGAGTCACTCACAGACTGGACCACACCTCTAGTTTAGTTTCAAAGCGAAATAGCTTCAACATAAAATTGTGTTGGCAATTTTTTACAATACAAATGCTTGTTTTTAAACCATGATTTTTGTAAAAAAGCCAAAATATTGAAATAAAAAGTTTATAATAAAAATGCATAGTCATTGGACAATCATAAAAAAATTCTGGTGGGCAGACAACAATCGGTGAATCAGTTGGGCTCTATAACAAGGCAAAGAATGACGACTATCCCATTGCCAGGAGATTAAAAAACATTCCATCACCATTTAAGAGGTGATGGCCACAGAAGGCAGATAATAATAATAATAATAAAAAAACATGGGAAACGTGCTGTGGTTACTTCACCAATAATGATTGTGTATTATAAGAGGAAAGAAGATTCTAAAAATGCAAATGCTGCTGAAAAAGAAAAGAGGAAAATGGAGAATTAACAGAAAAAAATCATGCACACATAAAGAACCAGAAAATCTTCATCAAAGTCTTCAACTTCACTTGATGATTCTAGCATGAATGAATTGGCTGACTTTGATTGTGATGACAGTGAAGAAAAAGGGATTGCCTATCTCTGACAAATTAGAGCTGAAAGAAGGTCAATTTGTTCTTGCATCCCTCATGGGAGGTAAAAGAAAAGCACAAAAATATGTGTACTTGTGCATTATCCAGGAAATAAAGGAGCAATATATGTTCAGGAATTAAAATATACGAAAAACAAAACAAAAAAAGGACTTTGTAATAGTTGAAAACAATTTATTCAGGATAACATATTAAGATTTAATATCCATAATACCCCAATGAGAACTTACAATGAAAGATAGAGAATTAGCACATACCTTGACTTTAATAAAAAATTGGCTGTTTATGAAAAAAATGTAAAAAAATCTTATGTGACTAGAATCTATAAACAAATCATTTTATCTGCCATTTTTTTATAGTCTATAATATTAATGTATTGTTGTTATATAACAACTTCATTCTATTTTCCTAGGCCATTTGACACATCCAGGTGGCCCACTTTTGGTATGTCCACTACTGGTACATCAAAATTTTGCTATGCATACATCCGGTATATAGAAGCGAGCTAAGCTTCATTTATTTTTTTTTAATTATAGCACAATTATTTTGATATTTTAAATGATCATTACTTTAGATATGAGTTTAAAAAATATAGATTAACAAAACTTCTTTAAAGTTAAAATGATATTAAAAGATTAAAATGAAGCATAAAAGAAAACTTAACACAATTAATAATAGACAAAAACAAAAATTAAAATTAACAACAGCTATTCCATTTTGCAGAGGCATCGCTAACAAAATTTTGAATTCCACAATAAAGAAAAATATAAGAATCCCAATTAAATCTAACCAAACTATATTCCAATGTGTAAGATCTGAAAAAGACAAGATTAACCCTATTAAAACTGCCAGAATTTACAAAATTAACTTAATTCATAATGAAACAAATACTAAAGGATGCTATATAGGGGTAATTAAAAGAAAAATCAAAGACTGTAAAAATGAACATATTAACGACATTAAATCTAATAAACAGAGCACCACCTTATCACGCTTAGCAATAAAAGAACTGATTACAATAGACTTAGAAGGAATCAAGAAAATTTCAACAATAGATCATTTGCTTGTATCCGTGAATCATTAGAAATATCAACTACAGAGGGCAGCATCAACAACATGGAGCACACAGGCATTGACGACAGATGGGATGACGTCATACAGTGGAAGATTCGACAGGAGGAAAGAGAATGATGAGGTAGGACGCCATTGCCGAAGAACATAACTGAAGATGACCGTGGTGATGCAGTCAAAATATATTTCTTTGAGGGGAAATAGGTATTTATCAATGTTGTAACTATGTAAAGATGATATTTGAGGAAATATCCTCAATTCAAGCGCGTAGCCAGGAAGAGATATGAACTTATATGTGTATAAATAGACGGAATTTCATCACTAATCCAAAATTTTCATGTGTGTGTGTGTGTGGGGGATGTATCCCGATATCCCCACGCCCCTGCCTCAAGTGGCCCATTACTGGAGTATTTACCTTAATACACTGAGTACTAGAAATAATATATGATTTTTACTTTCCGAACATGCACCATGTAAGGAAAGTATTGTAATCATGAAAAAATTCGACTTCGAGATTTTGGTGTTTTTACACATTTTGAGGGCTTCTGAATCCATTTATGCTATTTTTACGAGATGTATGTATGTATGTGTGTGAACACGATAGCTCCTGAACGGAGCATTCGATTGAGCTCAAATTGGATATATATGTCATAAACCACCGTCGCAAGACCGGTATTGATTTTGGTGTGCATAGGACTTATAGTTTTTCTACAGGGCTACGACAAAGATTTCTCTTACATTATGGCCTATGGGGGGGAAATTCTTGAAAGTGCGCTAGCGTTTAAACGGTACCTTCGATTGAGCAGAAATTGGGTATATATGCTATAAATCACCATCTTAAGACCGGTATTGATTTTGGTGTGTATAAGACTTATAGTTTTTCTACAGGGCTACGACAAAAATTTCTTGAAAGTGCGCAAGCGTTTAAACGGTGCATTTGATCGAGTTTCAATTTGATATATATGTTTGAATTATTCATCGATTAAAATTTATTTAAATGCTTGGTAATGATCTTAATCGTAAGTGTTCGGAAAGTCGAGTGGAGTCACTCCAGATTTTAGTTTTACTATAAAAACATCAAGTAATTTAAATATAGAAAGGCATGCCTTGTACAACATATTCATTACACAATGAAGACCAGATTGAGTAATTTCTACTATTTGAGTAGATTTAGTATTAGGGTGGTGTGAAAAACAATTTTTTTTTTGAAATGTCACCTTGTGCAATAGTTGCAATTTTGATAGTAAAATTAAATCCTGAAATTTGGATGAAATTGTTTAACATCTTAGGCCTCCTCAAGATCTGCAAATTTTGGAAATTATAGGAAAAAATGCTTTAAAATCAACTACTCTTTTCATTAAAAAAATAATAAAAATATGAAATGTCATCAGGTTATTTATTTGCCCTTTTGAGTATATAAACATTTGTAAAAAGCTAGCCAATGTAAAATTAATTCTTAGGCCTTTCCAAATTCCTTGAAGTTGAGCGTTTTTCACTGAAAATGGTACGCAAAGATATGTAAATAGAGAAGATACTAGTCTTACCTTTTCATGTAAGGAGTAGGCTATTTCACTCAGAAATTAGACTTTTTTTCAAAACATGGCATTAGCTTCCTATCGAAAGTTTTTGCTCGGATGAATCCATTTCTTTTATGAAGGCCACACACATGAAGGGCAGATTCTGTCACAATCCTGATCATCCTCTCAACTGCTTGGGAATGGCAGGGTATTTTTAGAAATTTATCACAAGGATTTGGAAGTTTATCTGACTTCAGTAATTCCTGTAACACACTATTTATCCATTTCTTTGTGATGAGAGGCTCAGTCACAACACATTCTTGCCAATGGATAAGGTCAATGCAGTCATTGCAATCGAAATTCACTTTTGGAATCTTCAAATGCTCATTGTTTGTTCCGAAGATTTTCTGGCCTTTATGATATGCTGAATGGCAAGCTGATGGACAGATATTCTGTTGGCAAATAACATTGCAGTGAGTACATTTTTTGCATGAGCAAAATACGCGTTCTTTTGAACAACTATTTTTATTATACCCTTTAAATTATCTAGGAGATAATGAAATCGAGATATAAAATATTGCAAATTCTTTGGGCCATCCTGAAAGGCACTGTTACACTTGATTCTGAACCACGTTGGCGCATGTACTTTCATTGCGAATGTGGCTAATACAATAAGTTGTGGTGCTGGATAAGATGTTCCAAAATACAAATGCAAAATGAGTTTTGCGAATGACAGCCATCGAGAACGAGAAAGTTTTCCAGGGTCTCTATTTGCTAGATCTTGGGGGCAATAACCAGAGGAAACAGCCTTACAAATTTTCCACAAACAACGTTGATCCGTGCTAAGATCTCCAAAGTCAATATCGGACTGAAACAAAATTCAATTTCCTGGAACTTAATGATAGGAAGGTTAGTGCATGTCTTCAGGGACTTACCAATCAATCCACTGAATGCGCTTGGTTTGCACGTGCATTTACACCGGTATTAGTCACGTCCCCATCACTTCCAATAAAGGATAATTCTGATAAATCAAAAACTTTCTCATTTAATAAGCTGAAGATACCACCGGGAATGTCCTTTGAACTCTTACTCTTCGGTGCAAAATGTCCCAAATAGACAGAACCGGGTTCTTCAACTAGTGTAATATGCTCCTCCCATACTTTTCTCTTTTGCCACTTGCTATCATCCATTTTCATAATTGCAAGAGTTTCATCCCTTTTTCTGTCAAAAAAGAAAGCTATGACCTTGTGACCAGACAGTGGCGGATTAATGCAAGTTTGTCCGGGGGTGCGGTTAGTTTATCGACGGGGCAGTTAGTTAGGAGATTGACATATACATCCATTTTATGGAAGTAAAATAGGATCGTTTACATTAATTTCTTTTTTCTATGGGGGGGGGGGTCGCCCCTTCACCCCCTCTTTAATACCCCTTGTGACCAGAGGTATTACCTCATCTTGAATTGCTTGAAGTGCCTTTATCCTTTCTCTCCGAATTTTATAATGATCAATAACAGGTGTACAGTATCTTTCATCTGTTCTTGTATAGGTTCACTTACATTATGAAGCAAAGCTGACGCAAGATCAGCTGCAGTTCGATCACTGACACTACGCTTATCACACTTTCTGGAAAAAACAGATAATTTTATTTGAGACATAGATTTCAAAGTCAGCTGAGAGCGCAGTGGAGTGAAATGAGGATCTTCCTGGGATAGAATGGGGAGGGGAGGAGTAATAATATATGTAAGAATGTAAGCTGAAAATCAGGACGATGTCTATAAAAAGTATGTGAGAGGGTGAGATTTGTTAATATTAAGCTCATGTTGTTAATGAAGTGGATGTAGACGAGTTTGTTTATCCAATTCATCGAGCTATTTTTGGAGTAAAAATGGCAAGCTTTAAGGGATTCGGAGAGGCCTAAGAATTAATTATACATCGGCTAGCTTTTTACAAATGTTTATATACTCAAAAGTGCAAATAAATAACCTGGTGATATTTCATAATTTTTTTTTCTTTAATGAAAACAGCAGTTGATTTCAAAGCATTTTTTCATATAATTTCTAAAATTCGTGGAACTTGAGGAGGCCTAAGATATTAAACAATTTCATCCAAATTTCTGGGTTTACTTTTACTATCAAAATCGCAACTATTGCACATGGTGACGTTTCGAATTAAAAAAAAAAAAAAAATTGTTTTTCGCACCATCCTATTTAGTATACTTGAAAATGCAATCTACTACACTTTCTGCTGGACCTCAAAATTTCATTTAAAATCTACTCAAATAGTAGAAATCTACTCAATCTGGTCACACTAGTGAAGATCCAAATCTGCTAGGTCAAATGTAGTCTAGGTAGATGAAGACTTGACTCTAGAAAAATATCTGAAGTTTGTAGAGTAACTAAAGCTGCATAAGTGATCAAGAAATTATGACAGACCTAAGTACTGTAGAGTCCCGCTATTCTGAACCCAACTATTATGAAAATCTACCTATTCCATATGGAATTCAGAAAAAACACTGATTTTTTAAAACTTGAAACCAGGAGAAATTAAAAGGACATTTGTGAAAAAATGTACATTTATTTACAGCTGAAACCAAATTGGAATGAAAGCTGGTTACTTACAATACATGTTGGCTCCATTTATACAATTCTGCCGATCAACGCTGTATAGAGTTGACACTAGCAGATGTCCCCGTCCCCACACTTAATTTATGCCTTAACAAGTCAATATGTTGATATTATTCGTGAAATCTACCTATCTTGAATTCTCACTAAAGTGAACAGTGTTCGGTCCCAATTAGTTTGGAATCCTGTGTTAGGACTTATGAGCAGCTCTATTAATAAAATTTTTAGATCACCCTATAATAAAAAAAGATAATCATAATACAATTCCAAATCCAAGTGTAATAACTAAATGAGCTGTTCCAGCCATTACTATACACATAGGTGGCTCGTAAGGCAAAGGGGGCAAATGACCCCTCACTTCAATAAGTAAAGAGGCTTTGCTGCCCCGCTTTTCAGTGTTCAAAAGTAATGATTCACAAAAAATGATGGATGGAAAATCCAGTACATAAACTGAGAGAAGATAAGGAGTACAAAATAGCAAGAGTTTTGCTTCTGAAGATCATTCAGTCAATAATTAGCGGTAATTTAATCCGGAATTACGCTAAAATCCAGCAACAAAGTCCAATTTAAAAAACAGCTTATTTTCTAAGCATCTCTTTTGAACACCCACATTTTTGGTGCACCAGGCGTCTACAATTATACAACAAATGTTTAAGATATTAAAACAATATTTTTATCTTTTAAATTTCCGTAGCTTTATTTTTCACCCCCCCCTTTTTTTTATTTCTTTCATCTGGTAGAAAATTGAATAATTTTCTTATTATGATCCCAAATCCACAAAATTCAAAATTTTTTTTTTAAAGTTTGGTCCCAAAGAGTGCAGATTTCTGGTCTTCCACTGAACACAACTTCAATAAATTAACTCTTTTATATACTTTCATATAACCAGGGGCGTAGCCGGAAATTTTTCATGGGGGGGTGTTACGACTACTACAACTCATATATATGTATACGTGTGTGTGATAATGTAGTGAAGAATATGCATTTTGTATGGCAAAAATTTCTCATGGGGGGGGGGGGTTATGACCCCCTAACCCCCCCCCTTGGCTACGCCCCTGATATAACCTATCAAGACTTTTCAGAATGTATAGACATAAAATGAATTGAAAAATTAAACTTTTACAAGAAGAAAATCTTACTTCTGATGTGTCAAAGCCAGTTAAGTCCCACCTATGAGTAATATCTGCTGAATACCTTTTCCACATTTCTAAAAACACTGCTCCTAAAATAAAAATAAATGTAAAATAAATAAAAACTTCACTGATGTACATACAGGATGACCCAAAAAAAAGCGGTAACATGCTTTAATTCTTTATCCATTAAATATGTGGACTGTGTAAGTTTAAAAAATGTTCAAAATAAGGTAGGAAAAAGGGTTTAAAAAATTCCTCTCATTACTTTTCAAAAAAAGATACATTTTTAATTTGTATATGACTCCTGCACAAAAAATTTCCCAGTTAGTAAAGTATGCCCTATACACTAGTGAGGTGATGTACAAAATGTCAGTTTTCATCATAAAATGTCTTAAATATATCTTTAAACAAAGATGGTCAAGGGATGTACGGCAATTCTACTATAATGTAGAATCCATTCAGAGCACTTTTTTTGAAAATTATACAAAACGTAACAAGTAAAGATGTTTTTGATAAGAATGCACTATATAATCATGAAAACAAGGGGAAAAATTAAAATATTTTCATAACATTGCAAGAAATAGGGAATTTTGAGCATAAATTATGCAAAATTTAATTTTTATGGCAACAGCTCTAAAACCATTTCCGTTATTTTTATCACAATTTCCTTTATACAGCATACTCTTATGACACTTGTCTGTGCAATGAACTAAAAGTTTTAAAATATTTTAAAATTTCTTTGAAATATGCTAAATTGCATGGAAAAACTAGTAATTTCCAACAAAAATCTTATGGACATGTGACTACTAAATGACCAATTCTTTACAGAAAGCTTAGATTTTAGGTCAAAACACAACTTGATATATATGAAAGACTGCAAAAAATTTCAACTCAATATCTATGGTAGTCACCAAAAAACAGATTCTTCAGAAATTGCAATTAAAGATTCAACTTTAGAGTCACTTTTCATTACTTCAAGTGCACTCTTGTCTGGAACTTGGCTTCTAATTATTGTAATGGCAAAAATAAACCATTTTTGGAAACCTAAAAAAACTACTCTTTAAAACAACAGTAAATATGAAAAAAAAACACCCATTTTTTTAAAAAATGGGTCATTTTAGGGTAGGCAGTACCCTTTAAGCACAATCACATCAACGAAAGACATGCTTTCGTAACCTATACTAATAATTACTACTTTTGAATTGGGAAAAAAAAAAAAAAAGAAAAAAGATATGATTTTAAAAGTGTCATTTTGGCAACTGTAAGTTTGCAAAGAATGCAGCTTTATAACACATTTTCCAAAATGATAGCCCAGTATCTTAAAAGTGTAAAATAATTCAAATTAAGATTATGTAATACACAATTATACATATTTTTAAAAATTGCCTTTATTGTGAAAAAACAAGGAGCATTGTTTTATCAACAACCTTAATGGGAATTATTGCATGCAAGTGTAATTTGCCAAATTATGGAACAGCTTGGATATTTGCTACCTCAGCAAAATAAAATATTTCACAATACTAAATGCAGCAATCTGCTATAGATTAGGCATGAAAATGAGAATTGCTTTAAATCCAGCCTCGATGGGAAATGATTATCACTTATGTGCATCCCCAAATGGCCAAATAATCACCAGAGAATTCAAAGTCGAGAATATCAAATGCAAATCAAAAATAAATCAACAAAGATCTTAGGATATATATTATGTAGGAGATTGATCTTATGATCATGTGCAAAATAAAAGCAGTTACAAAGAATGCAAAATACAAGGTGAAATTAATTGTATTTTTCATTTGTTCAATCTTTCCAGATAAGGGATTCCGATGTGCTTGAAATGCATCTCTAGAGATGACTTTTGCTTTTCATATTTATGTATTTCCATTTTATGAGACTGAAAACTCTAGAAATGACTTCAACTTTTGTTTGAATATTCAATTTGACAACTTAAGTAGCAGCAATAAATTCTGTTATTATTGCATTTATGTTAAAACAGAATATGAAATCAGTTATTTATTAAATAAAAATTGCAGGTAGTAATCGACTACAGTTTTGTGTAATGAGTTTGAAATTGCATTAGGAGCTCACTTTGGTATCACCATGTTGCAATCATCTCAGAATCGGTAGATAGCTGAAGTGTGAAAGTTCTGAATTCTGGTCTATTGCAGGACTACCGATCAAACAAAGTTTTGGGCAGTTATCTCCAGATGTAACATGAAAGCATGCCAGAACTGCTTATAAAGTTCTCTGTCCAAGACTCCCTCCCTATTCCCCACTAGGCAGATAGTGTAGCTTTGACGAAACCAAAACTATTCCATTTTGGGTTTGTACTCATGACGTTGAGTCAAATAATGTTGCAATTTTTTTTCAGAAAATTAGAAATGATTCAAATTACACGAGTAAGAAAAATATTCATTTCCTACCGTGAGAAGAATCTTTTCTTGAATTTTATCTGATTTATAAAAAAAACATAGTGTTTTAAATGTACTATTAACAGGGTGGCTACAGAAATTAAGAAACAAAGTTCCCTGATTTTTCCCTGACATTGGAGGGATATGTAACATTGGAGGGGGAGGGGAGGGGGGGGGGGGCAAAATGTTGCTTATTGTAGAAAATACCATTTTCAAATAGGTTTTATCTGAATTTTCTTGAATTTTAGGGAGTCAATTGCTCCCTCTTGCCCGTAGTAAGTTATGCCTATATCTATAGATTCGTATGTCTAGTTTTCTTGTATGATCCATATCTCTTAGTACGAGTCTGAACACCTGCGATTTTGGACTCATATAGTGCCTCATCACTTGAGTCTTGGATTCGTAATGTGTCTGCATCACTTAAGTATTTGAATGATCCAGAACGATGCTATGACTTGCGAGTTAGATGCTGATCCACAACTAAAATCGTTCATTCTCGTTCACCAGGCGAAAATAAAAGTTCCCTGATCTTTGGATTTTTTTTTACTAAATTCCCTGATATGTCCATGATTTTTCCTGATGGATCAAGTACCCTGATTTTTCCATGATCTGTCGCCACCTGTTTAACGATTAATGTTTCAATTGTTTCATATTCATGCGTTTATTTATATTTTCTGAATCTTAAAAATGTTTTTAATTACTTCAGTTTTTCTTTGGGTGTCGCATTAAAAAACTTAAGTAAGAAGAATGGATACTGTTTCTACAGTAACTAAATGATAATGTTTAAATTGGACACGAAATTAACTACTCTCTGACATTGCTTTTATGTAATGAATTTAAAAGTGAATTAGTTAACTTAAATGCTAGCAAACTTCAAAAAAATAAAAAAAACATCATGATCAAGATAGTTTCATGAATCAGAAATATGGAACCAAAGACATAAATTATTTATGAGACGATAATTTGCAGAGACAAACACATAAATACATAATTTTATTCATATTAGTTTTAACAATCTCCATTCCCGTGCGAAGAATGGATACTGCAGATAGTAAAGATATTAAAAGAGAATATTTGATTTAACTAAATACGAGGGTAAGTTGAAAAATAAGTTTCCCCTGTCGACTGTGGTCAGAGTTGTGTATGAAAGTCAAAAATAGAATGAGACATTAAAGATATGACATACCTTTATTTTTCCACATAGGTACCAAGTACATTAAGACATTTGTCATATCGCTTTAATAAGCTTCAAAAAGCCCTCCAGGAAAAAATCAGGGCTTTGCATATGGAAGAAGCGTTGAACGGCTTGTTTCACTTCAGTATTGCTTCCAAAGCGCCTTCCCCCGAGATTTTTCTTCAAAGCCGGAAACAGATGGAAGTCGCTTGGTGCGAGATCAGGACTGTATGGCGGATGGTGTATGCGCTCCCAACCAAGAGTTGCAATATGGTTTTGCGTTGCCGTCTCCGAATGTGGTCTGGCATTGTCATCCAACAGCAGAACGCCAGATGTGAGAAGGCCAGGCCGCTTTTTCCGAATCGCCTCTTTCAATTTCGACAGGGTGTCACAGTAGCGCGTAGCATTGAGGGTTCCAACCTCCAAAAAGTCCAGCAACAAAACTCCTTGGGCGTCCCAGAAAACTGTGAGGAGCACTTTACCTGCAGAGGGAGTTGTCTTGAACTTCTTTCGGACAGGTGATGACCAGGGACTGACAAAAGTTGTAAAATCTTAGGAGCCAGGAAATATTTTTAGGAGCCACATGTCAAAATATTTCCTTGACTTGAATGCATTTTATGCATGGGCTAGTCATAATCTTACAAAGCTATTTTTTTTAATTAATGATTTTAACTATTCATAATTTTGCAGGGAATTAGAGATAAAAATGTTTTAAGTAAGAAAGCTTGGTATTTTTCCATTTTGCCGGAGGAAATCTCGCCAAGCAGGCTTTATTTGCGACAACACAGATACACATTAAAAAAAATAATAATAAATGTTAGTTCTAAGAATTGTTTACTCTTTTCAAGAAAATACACTTTTAAATTGCAATTATAATACATAAATAGAGCTATGCAATTAAAAACTATAGCAGTGGATCAAATAATATTCTTACCTTTAAATACTCCTTAAGACATATCTCCTTAAATCTCACACACACACACACCAAAAGAAAGGGGAAAAAAAAAAAACTTCCAGCCCAGTTTGAAATTTTTTAAAGCAGCTCAGTTTAAAGGCAAAAGAAATGTTCTTAAACTACATACATTATTATGCAAAATAAACAATAACTATATACACTAGCAATGTCTCTGAGTTTTTGCTTTGAAGTACCATTTATCAATGGCCTTTTCAGGGTTGAATTCCTTTAAAGGAGGTCCATTTAAATTAATAAACATCAAATTGTTTAGGGACTCTTGTCTTAAATTTGAACGCAGTTTGTTTTTAATGGTGTTCATTGTACTAAAACCTCTTTCACAACTAGATGTTGAAACAGGTGTCAACACAACAGACAAAAGTTTTGTTAAGTATGGGAATCTCTCCCTCATTGATAAGCACCTTTCATAAAGACATTGGAGTGATAAACCTTTCCCAAAAACTTTAAATTCATACCACTCATCTAGTACTTTAAGGATACCATCTTTTTCATTAATGGCAAGACAAGTGGCAAAATGTTGTGAAAGCAGCTTTATTTCTTCTTCTCCAAAATTTTGCATTTCTTTGCCTTCAGGTCAACTTAAAGTATCAAAGATACCAGTTGCTGCAATTATTTCTGTTTCATTTTCGATGAATCTCTCTTTCAAATACTTCACACCTGCTTCAATTAAATTATTCTTATCAACGGAAAATTTCTTGTTGGTGACATCTGATAACTGGACATCATGAAACATTCCACTTAATGATACATTATTTACAAAATTTTTTTCATGTTCTGCAGGAGTGCTTTTAAGATTTTCCAATCTGTAAACTGCTTGCTCAAGATGAACTTTAGTTTGACTAAGCAAACAGTTTGATCTCTGGAAAAACAGAGAGAGTTGTTTGAAAATCATTAAGTAGTCACACAAAAAGTGCATGGTTATTAAAAATCTAAAATCTTTAAGCTTTTTAAGCAGACCTTTAGCTGCATTGCCATCTGTATTCTTTGATTGAGTGGTACTTTCCAAATGAAAAACTAGAGACTTCCAATCTCTAATTACAGCCTTGATTGTGCCAACTTTGCTGGCAACCCATCTTATTTTATGGACATACATGAGCTTTACAAATTTTAGTTCTAGGGCTTCTGAAACTACCTTTAATTCTCTTAAACGTTTAGGAGAATTCATATAAAACTTGTAAAGATTTATGAGAGTTGCATCTAATTCATCAATTATTTTCAAATCTTTACAAGATTGCAAAACACTCAATTGCAATTTATGGGCAGCACAATGAATTGTTACTAAATGATTGATTTGTTTTGATAGCTTTGTTGCTACCCCTTTGTGTATCCCTATCATTGTTGCAGCTCCGTCAGTAGCTAGTCCTACTAAATTATTGGAAGACAAGAGCTTCTCCAAGCCTAATCTTGAGAGTTCTTCTGTAATGGCTTGGATGTAGCCATCAGCTGAACAATTGTTCAGAGGCACCATAGTTAAAAATGACTCATTTACTTCTGCATTAAAAATGTAACGCATGTATATTATTAATTGTTCCTCTTCAGATTTGTCTGTTGAAGAGTCTATTAAAATGCTTACATAGTTACAATCATTTAATTTGGAAATAAATTCCTCTCGCATATGCTCAGCAATTTCAGAAACGAATTCTTGACATCTTTTTTCATTACAGTACTTGTCAGAGTCTGTTACATCCAATTTAGATAGCAGCATCAGTAACTCTTTGAAATCACTAAATGGTCGGTTATTTTTAGCCAAGTAATACGATGCATTGAATAATGCAGTTAGGTGATCAAATGTTTTTTTATCCATAGTTTTTATGCATTTAGCTATGGGCGTGTCACATGGCTTTTCTTTTGCCAGTTTTGCTTCCTCACAACGAAGATGGCGATCAGAAGCACTGTGTTTTTTTAAAGTTTCCAATTTAAAATTGGACGAGTAGCCTTGAACTACTCTTGAGGTACTGTCACTCAACTTAGGAAATAAGTTGCAAACCTTGCATTTTGCAATTCCATCTTCATATTGCAGCCAATCAAAATCTTGCAGTCAAGACAGTTGGAATTTTCTTTTTCCTAAACTTTTATGCCCAGCTTCAGTTTTATTTTCGTTTGTGCTCATTTTAAAAGTTTCATGCACCTCCATCATAGTTTGACTTTGTTGCATTTCTGAAGCTGCCTTTCCATTATCAATTTTATCCGAGATAAAAAATCCGTCTATTTTCTTTTGCTTACACGGCAAAGAATTCTGCTTCGCACTTCTCTTCATTTTTATTTTGATTATAAGAATTCAGAATTTTTTTTTAACTAAAGCCGCTTGCTTAACTGAAAAAAACTTAACGCTCGCAACACAGTGAACTAACTGCACATGTTCATAGGCTTATCTCCGTCAACCATGCTGTCAACTAAAAACACTAAAAATGTGAGTGGAAGTAGAATTGTGTTTGAAGAAATTACCTCTGCAAATCGCATGCAGCGAAATACTTGCGTACGGAGATACAATAAATTTGCGAGTGCAAGGGTCAGTTCTAGGGAGTTAAATGTGTGTTAAGGGGAAGAAAGGGAAGGAAAAATGAACATGCTTGTAGCGCGTGACGTCACACTTCATCTTGGTAGGCGTATTCTACGGGGCGTCTAGTAGGTGCAAGTAACCAATAGGCTCAACTCTACGTGACATCACTGAGCTATTTCTTAGAACTACCCTGAGCATCCCGTGATCCTGAGATAGCTTTAGCTTGCAATTCCAGGTGAGTGAGATGAGAGCTCGATTCACTGACTTGGTGGGGATTTAGTTTGGTAAACATTACCGTGGAGTATGGAGGGAGAAAAACAGTGAAAATTCACCTAATTAAAAAAAACATAAGTGCTTGGGATGACGGTATTTTCTTTTCCAGTCAGGAAAATCTAGTCGCCAAAAGATTTTTTGTAGTCGCCCAGGCGACTGGGCGCCCGGTGTTTGTCGGACCCTGGTGATGACGGATATTTCCACTCCAAAGATGCGGCCTTCGATTCTGGCGTGAAATGGTGGACCCACGTTTCATCCCCCGTCACAATCCGAAACAGAAAGTCATTGCCATCTTCATGGTAATGCACGAGATGTTCCAGGCTGACCCCCATGCGCTGTTCCTTGTGTGTCGAGGTCAATTGTCAGGGCACCCATCGTGCTGACACTTTTCTGTATCGAAGAATGTCGTGGACGATGTTTTGAGCTCACTCATGTGAGATTCCAAGTTCTTCCGCTACTTCATCGATGGTGATATGCCGGTTCGCTCTAATCATGTCATCCACCTTCCTGACATTTGCATCTGTAGTGGCCGTGCGCGTCCGTCCAGCTCTCTGTATGTCCTCCACTTGCTGACGTCCATCACTGAATTTGCGATACCATCTCCGCACCATTTGCTTCGACATCACACCTGGCCCATAGACTTCCACGAGGCGGTTATGAATTTCTGTTCCTGATACTCCACGTGTCCATTCATAGCAGATAACCGCTCTCACTTCCTCCTTTGACCACGAATTCAAAACGCACCTTCTCTCCATACCTACCGGGGCTCAAATGAGAGGCTGGTCTCCGCTTTGTGCAGGCACTGAAACAGCGCCATCTGCTTGATTTGCAGCGACCTCTACCCAATGGTGTATCGGTGACTTGCGCGTTTTCTTGCTGTGTCGCCTTTCGCCCATAGCCGTTCAACGCTTCTTCCATATGCAAAGCCCTGAATTTTTCTTGGAGGACTTTTTGAAGCTTATCAAGCGATATGACAAATGTCTCAACCAGTGGCGGCCCGTGGTCAAAACTGTTAGTGCAGCCGGAAGCATATGAGCCCCCCCCCCCACTCCATTCTTCCGGACAGGATTGGAAAATCTTTGTTACTGAATTCGAAAGCTGGCAGATTAAGCCCTCACCGAGGGGAAAAAAAAAAATAGAAATTACATAAAAAATGTAAGAGATCCTATTTTACTTCCATAAAATGGACATAAATTTCAACCAGCCGCTCTTATCCTCAAGAATGCATTAATCCGTGTCTGATTCGAAGTTTCCTTAGAATTTTCTTTTGTAACGATAACTTGAGAAGAAAAGAAAAAAAAAAGAAAACTTACTTATTTTTTATAAGTCAAATCAATCATCCTTTCTTTTAAACATGCAAATCGGTCAGTGATGTACCCATAAAAAGGCGTTGTTTTAATTCAGATATCAATAATTTTAAACGCTCTTTAAAATTTCCCATGTTTAAAGAATTTTCTCGCTCGCCATGTCCTCTCAATGCCAGTTCTTGCTTACTTAAAAACAATACTGCTTTGATGGGTAATTGTCCATTCATAAGCGTCTATTCAGGCTTACCTTCTTGATAAATTCAGCAATATAAAGTCGTAGTCGAGAGTTTCCCAAACATATATTCTCCTTACCTCCTCCCTCACTTCTTGTCTGAGCCAATCAGTTAGTCGAGTTCTCAAGTTCAGCCGCCTCTAAAAATTCTTTCATCGGCTGTATCAGCTGCATACTCCCTATGCCGGAGAGGCTGCTTACGTAGTCGTTGTCATGGCAACGGTGCTGCCAATTTTCTTTTCAGCGCTCTGGGCTGAGCCAAAGATTTTCCCAATTGAATTGCGGGAAGATTAAAGTGCTTTTTTTCGGAATGAGCGATCCGGCCACAATACGTTTTTTTCTGTTTGGTTTTTTTAGAGATTTTTTAATTTACCGTAGAAATTCCACAATTCTAATCTGAATTTAGGAAAATTAGTAGAATAAATTATTTTAAAGTATGTGCTGATAATTTCAAGTGCAGCCCGGCTGTACTTGCTGTATCCCACGAGCCGCCACTGGTCTCAACGTACTCGTACGAGAATAATAAAATAAAGGTATGTCATATCTTTAATGTCTCATTCTATTTTTTGACTTTCATACACAACTCTGACCACAGTCGACAGGGGAAACTTATTTTTCAACTTACCCTCGTAATACTAAGCATAATAGACAACTTTTTATTGTTTTATGAGGATACACTATGTGTAAATAAATAAATAATAAAATAACATACCCCACAGTGACATGAAAATAGCAAAGAAAACAGTAGCAGCATTGTCCACTAAATATGTCATTTTAGCTGCATTGCACATTTCCTTTAAATACCAATAGTGGCACTCTTTGTCACATCTTGGACACATAACAAAATCACTGTTGCAAATTTCATTACTGAAAAATGACAAATAAGAATTAATGGATTTAAACACAAAAGACTTGACAAAAAGACTGAACTGTGCACATAATGCAAAACGAAATTAACCATATATTTAACACATTTCTTACTTTTATTACCTTACATATATTCATGTTTCAATATTTACAAACAATGAATACAGGAATTTAGGTAAAAATTTATGAATATACCAATTTTCTCTTTATTCACAATTAAAATAAGTACTAAATCTCATAAATTTATGTTGATAACTGAAACTTCATAAGCAAATTTGTCCCTGAAATTTTCTCATAATGACATTAATATACAAGCTTGTTAAAAATAATTATTGTAGGGTCCCTATTCCCACTATGGCAGAATCACAAAATTAGTTGCTTTAGTAGTTATTAAGACTACACTAAATAGTAGCCCCTTTAAATTATTAACAGATAAACAAATATGAAAATAAGAAGGAAAAAAAATCAGGCAGTCTCTTTAGTTGAAACTACTGTAGGATATATTAAACACCTGGATTACTTATGTAGTTAGTTGTAAGGCACCCATTGGAAAATGATGAATCTAACATTTTAAATTTAATATACATGAAATATTTATTATTATATTTTTACAGCATATAGAACTTAAATCCATATTATCACACTTATTCTTTATAAACTGTTTTGATTTCACAAATTCATACTCTAATGTTGCCAACACATAACAAAATCAATTAAAAGATCATGCTTATATCTTTTTAAAAATAGTGCAAATGCTCAATTTAAATATTTAAATCTACAGATCAGTAGACGGAAAATAGTTGATTTTAATCTCATAAAACATGTCAAACTGTATAATCTCAAGAAATTTTTCATTTATTATGTCATTTATATATCATTTTTATGTCATTATTATATCATATTTTTAACTATAGTAAAAAAAAAAAAAAAAAAAAAAAAGAAAAACCCTAGTTAATTTTTAATAGAGTAATACTAAGACTTACAACAATGGTGAAAAAAAAAAATTTCTTTACATAAGATTGTTATGGAGAAACATAATCCTACATTAAAACCAAGTAAATTATTAAACTAAGAGAGAAAAAATGTTATCTCTTCTATTTTTGGTAATTGGATTAAAAACAAATTCAGAGTGAATTATTGTCACTTCGCGCTAGCAGCATTTTACTTTTATTTTTATTTCAAGAAATCAAGTTTCGAAAAGACAGTTCTTACATGGCTGAAAAAATTAATAGAGGGAGTAATAGTGGTTGCCGAAACCTTACATTTCAGGTAACAACAGTCATGTAGAACAACAATAGAGTTCTAAAACAGATATGAAGTTTGGGAGGACTATCAGCAGAGCAGGGAGCTCAGCACAGAGTATATTATCAAGTCAAAATATGCATAGTAGAGATGGGGAAAGAATGAACATACTATTCTTTTGAACCTGTTCTCAAGAAAGAACGGGAACACCCTGTTCAGTGATCACGGCAAAAACATGTTCTCAGTTCATTAAGGTCCGACACTTCAAAATTTTATGGCAGGCAAGATCGTTGTAAAAATAAATTTTGGAAAATGCCTTACAGGTGAAATTTCTCATTAGAAGGCGTGATTAATAATTTTTTTGCTAAGAAAAATTTAAATTCTGGGGACCAGAACCCTCCCCCCCCTCTTACCCCCTCTCCTGTTCACACCTTGGCTACGTAACTGATGGTGGGGACAGAAGTTCACAATTTTAGCATTATCAAATTCTAAGTAATTGCAGAATCTTAGCTATTTTGAGAAATAATGATAACGATGATGATTATCTGGGGGGGGGGGATAGAATTTTTAGCCCAACCTACCATAATTTTAGAGTGGACCCGGGCTAAGAATAAGAAACTTTCTTATATGTTCAATACGAAATGCACTCACAGGAAAACAATTCGTCAATTTTTATTATTCCAGCCAAACAACTCAATTTCAATCAAAGTAAAAAATTCAATAATAAAGAAAATGATAGTCTGAAACACAAATAAATCGAAAACAATTATTTTATCAATGTCAAACAGTAATACAAGCATTTCACTATCTCCATATAAAACGCGCCTTCCTTCATACGCTCTCAGCCATCTCCTTTTGGCAGAAAAAGAACCTGTTCCGAGGAGACCTCTCCTATTAGCTGAAAAAGAACCAGTTCTTTGATCACGGCTAGAGAGCTGGAACACCTAGTTCAGCGTTCTTTTGCGGAACGGAGAAAGAACGGAGAGCTAGGTGTTTTTTCGAAGAACGGAGAGAGCTGGTGTTCTTTTGGGAACGTAGTAAACGAAGTGTTCTCTGGTGAACGGGGTGAAAGATTTTCTTTTGATCTGCTCTTTTGCTTTAATTCCGTTCTGAGCTGAATACAGGGTCTAAGTTATAGACTTGGAGTCAGAAGTAAGGCCGTACTTAGAAAGGGGGGGGTCCTATGGGTTTGGACGTCTCTCCCTCGACGTTATTACATTATATGTATATGATGTATTTATACAGGCACGTAGCCAGATTTTTTTTTTTTTTGTGGGGGGGTTGGGGGGGGATGGTGAGGGGTATGAATTGCAGTGATGTATAGATGAACGAAATGTTTTCGCAATAGTTAAAAAAAAATTAAAAATCTTGCTACATAAGTTGAAAATTGGGTGTGGGGGATATATCCTGAAATTTTTGTCTGGGTATGGCCCAGGTCTGAAGCCATTTAAGCTGGATTTTCGGAGCCATGTAATTTTATATGCCAAAGACGTATTCATTTTCTTAAATCGGAGTCGGAGCAATACTGATCCTGATACTTACAGCTTTTTAAACGGAATGTCTTTAATTTTTAAGCTGGAGCATGTACTTTTAAAGCTGAAACTGTACATTATTTTTCTTTTTTAAGCTCTAAGAGCGTATCGACTATTTTGTGGGCTCCCCCCATTGGAAATGAGCAGGTCCACGCCGTGTATTTTTAACCTGAAGGCAACACAAGGATTTATTTATTTATTTATTTATTTATTCATTTTTTTTAAACTTGAGATGGACTTATTTAATATTTTGAATTAGAGCTAAAAATGTTTGTCGTTGGTACAAAAGCCATATCTTTTAAGCTGGAGCCCGATACATATATTTTTAGTTGTAGTTGTAGCCAAAGAAGGAATTTTTTTTTTTAAACCCGAGCCAGATCCATAACCTCTTGGAGCTAGACCTGGAACAATATATATTTTTTAAGAGGCGGAGCGAACGGTGAAAAATGCTAAATTTTTCAGCAAACGACTTCATCATTATTATTTTGTTAACAACATTTTAAATTGGGGGGGGGAGCAGACTTTCTGATTCACCCCCTTGGGTACGGTCTTGCAACAGTGCATAGATAGGGGACAAGGGGTCAGGGCCGTATCCAGAAAAAATTTATCCAGACAAAAATTTCGGAGGGGACCAAACGAAAGAAAAAGGCTGAATTTTTCCACAAAGACTTCAACTTTATTATTTTGTTAACAAAATTTTAAATTTCGGGGGGAGGGGGGGACCAGACCCCCTGGGTACGACCTTGAAGAGGGTGCTCTCTCTCCAGCGTTCGTTATAGTGAACACTCTTATAGTATTTTGAGTTTTTTTATCATAAGTGTTTGAAAGTCCGAATTGATTATTGAATATTAAAGTGTTTGAAAGTCCGAAAAACTTTTTCTAAACTCCTCCCCCTCCCATTCATCCAAGAGTTACGACTATAGGGTCAAAGCTTGCGTTACTTAGGTGCATTGTGATAATGTGGATATTATGTGCCCGAGGTAACGTACTTCCCGACGACCCCTGGCACATTATCCAGGGTCAAAGTCTTGCGTTACTTTCGCTTTATCATGAAATTTATGGTGTGGACTGGGAATATAAGGCTAGGAAAGGAGGGGGTGGAGGATTTCATTGCAGATTTTCAGCTTCAGCGGTCGCTCCTCTTGTGCGTCAGCTCTTTTACTGCAGTGAAGAAGTAAAAACTAAAACATAAGGGTATGCAGTCACATGGCATATTGAATCAGACCGTTCAAGGATTAGTTGAATCAGATCATTCCTTTGCGCTGTTACTGGTACAACTCTTAGTTATGCTTATGTCTGGATAGTTTTTCCTCATGAATAGAAAAAGTATCTTTTGTTTGGACGGATTTTAAAGTTATTGATTCTGCTGCTTCCAAAGCTTTGTGCAATATAGTCTAATCAAAATAAACAGTTATGAATATTATGTCATTTTAGGAGCTGTCAGACTCAAATATTGTTTACTCATGTAAGCAATATTGTATCACTCAGGTAATAATCGAAAATTAGGCCTGGCCTAAATAATTCTCTCTAGAATTGAAGTTTTTCCATTTCTTTTTACATACATGCTGTGAGTAAGGATAACAAAAGTTAATGAAAAGCACAGAAAAAATTTTGATTTTTGAAATATGTGCATATTTAACATTATATTATAGAACGTTAATATAATTAAAATATTTTTACCAAAAATTACTGTTAATATACTTGATTAAAGAAAGCCAGTATGTTGGTTGAAAAGTTTTTTTAAACATTTTGCAATTGTATTAAAGCATAATACATGTTAAAAAGTACGTATATTTTCATTTTTAAATTGAATAAAATAGTCATAATAAAGCTACGATAAATCAAAGAACCTGTTCTCATAAGAACAGGAAAAAGAACTGTTCTTTAAAAAAGAACGGGAACAGTGAACAACTGTTCTTTGAAAATAACGCTTTTCCCCATCTCTAATGCATAGAAAGTGACGACTCGGTCCCAGCCAAGACATTTGTTCAGAACTAGTTTGCTAGCAAATTAAGAGCTCTACCACTGGACTGTATTTAAAGCAACATAATCTTACATAGTTGTGATTTGACAGGGCATTAGGGTGAAACTGAGTGAGTCACTTATTCTGAAGGATTTTTTCCCACTAAACAGGATTTGATAGTTAGTTTTGTTCACTCAATGTTTTATTTTGTCGCTTTGGTAAAGGTACGATTTTGATTATGGAATAGAAAAAGATGCAATGCATCTAAAACTGGCTGAAAGAACAAGATATTAGATTCTAATACACATAATTTACACGAGATGCCAGTCCTCAATCAGACTTTTCAGTAGTAATTGTGGATATTTTCAGTAGTTTTTTATGTTTGTTAGTAATAAGTCACATAGGCAAAGTTTTATTTTATTTTTTTCTAAACAATGAAAAAAAGTTTAATTATACCATATTAAAAATTGATCTTAATTAAAAATAAATAGAGATTTACCAGAATGGAATCTATTCACAGTTAGCGCAGCTTAGAAACAAAAACAGAAGAGAGAAAATTGCAAAGCCTGAACATTACAGAAGAAATCAATTTATATTAAAATTTCTGTAAAAATACATTCTGTAGTCCACTTTTCAAAAAAAAAAAAAAAAATTGCATAGAAACTATGGAGAATCTGTAGTAGTAGGCATCTCTGATTTACTGATTGTAATTTCATTACATACATATTATTCATCAAGAGGAAAAATCTTTTTAATTCAATTTATTTTTTATCGACTTCAAAAAAGGAGGATGTACTATGTTCAACACATTTTTTTTTATGTATGTATGTATAGCAATAATTTTTTACTGCGTGGATAGATTTCAAAACTTCTTTTTTTACTTCTTTGTAAGGAGTATAAGGAAGTAATGTGATCCCGAAAATTTTCAGGGACCAAATTTACATGAAAAAACCGATTTTGTCTATCCATAAATTTACTTTTAAGAATTTTTTCCGATGCATCTCATTGTACGCTAGCCTGTGCATTCATATAAATGCGTCTGCAACTCATTTTGACCAACGGTGAGTCTATTTTGACCAGTTTTTTCATGTCGTCTGTACGTAGGTACGTATGTATGTATGTATGTATCTCGCATATCTCAAAAACTATTGGTTGTAGAATGTTGAAAGTTTATATTTAGGATTGTGCTAACATGTAGCTGTGCTCCCCTTGTAGTCCCAATCGCCTAGATAGTTTATCTACAGGACCGCGCACAAAAGATTCGAAATACATTACGCTCTGTGGGCCGAAATTCACTTAACTCGCATATCTCAAAAACTATTGCTCATAGAATGTTGAAACTTTATACGACTTCAAAAAAGGAGGATGTACTATGTTCAACACATTTTTTTTTATGTATGTATGTATAGCAATAATTTTTTACTGCGTGGATAGATTTCAAAACTTCTTTTTTTACTTCTTTGTAAGGAGTATAAGGAAGTAATGTGATCCCGAAAATTTTCAGGGACCAAATTTACATGAAAAAACCGATTTTGTCTATCCATAAATTTACTTTTAAGAATTTTTTCCGATGCATCTCATTGTACGCTAGCCTGTGCATTCATATAAATGCGTCTGCAACTCATTTTGACCAACGGTGAGTCTATTTTGACCAGTTTTTTCATGTCGTCTGTACGTAGGTATGTATGTATGTATCTCGCATATCTCAAAAACTATTGGTTGTAGAATGTTGAAAGTTTATATTTAGGATTGTGCTAACATGTAGCTGTGCTCCCCTTGTAGTCCCAATCGCCTAGATAGTTTATCTACAGGACCGCGCACAAAAGATTCAAAATACATTACGCTCTGTGGGCCGAAATTCACTTAACTCGCATATCTCAAAAACTATTGCTCATAGAATGTTGAAACTTTATATTTAGGATTGTTGTAACATCTAGTTGTGCACCTCCCCTTTCGGTTGCATTCGACTGGAGAGTTTATCTACAGGGCCACCCAAAGGATTCTAAATACCTTACGCTATATGGGCCAAAATTCATTAAAGCATATTTTAGAGGTACAGTCGAGCACCAAAAATCCGCAAACATGCGAAATCCGCACACCTTCTTTGAAGTAAATAATGAAATTTGCTGTCATCTACTAATGATGAAATTGTTGAAAAGTGTTTTAAATCCAGATAAATGTGATTCTGATGACAATGATGGGGGAAAAAAATACATTTGATGAAAGTTTAACGTTAGGAGAAGAATACCTTAAATTTTTAGAACAGTAAAGTTCTGTAGCAAAACAGTAATTAATGAAAATATACAATTTTTTAAAAATAAATAAACTGAAAGTAGAAAAAAAATGTCTTGGAACAAACCACCATAGAACGTACTTTCAAAATAAAAAAGAAGTAAATTTTGAAACCATGTGTTTTGCTAGTCTTCAAGTGATTGTTTTTTCTTTTTTCTCCTATGCTTTTGCATTTAATGTGAAAACATTAAAGAAATGCTTTTGACTGTGTTTTTAGTTCATTGTAGTTATATTCTGCTTTTTTAAAATAAAAATGTAACGATTTATCTTTTATGGCCTGAAATCTGTAAAATCCTGAAATCCGCACAAGCCATGGTCCCAACCTGTGCGAATTTCTGGCTCGCTACTCTATTAGGCTACTTCAAATGACACAGAAGTGATACATGCTGTTAAGGGTTACAAACAGGGAAGTAACGAATATTCGGCTGCTTAGCCGAGTATTCGGTAGGCCGACTATTCGGTAAGCCGAATACTGAACAGGTATTTGGCCAAATAGTTGTAGCCAAATATTTTTACATATTCAGCTGAATAATTTCAGAACAAAGAGAGAAAAATATTTTTTTAAATGCATTCACAAATAATGTTGCTTAATTATACATCAATATGTTAATCTCACAAAAAATATCCTAAGTCACTGAATTTTAAGCTGAATGAAACATAATCTAATGTATTTAATAATATTACAGAAATGCAGACTTCTACTTGGTGACACTACTTGACTTGATTTTCTAATTTCTTCACTGGGTGGAGGTAGGAGGAATTTTTTTCAGATCCTCAATTACAACCATAATTTTAAAAAGTTGCTAAATAAGTTTTGCTCAACGTAGCTGCAAATCCCAAAATAGGATGCGATTATGTGTAATTACCAGATTAATTACATTTACCATAGCATATTTATTAAATTATTAATATCTCAAAATATAATTGCGCTGTTATTAGTGTTTAACTTTGTGAAAGATATTTTTTCATGACCAAGATTTTTTAGTTTTACTGATAATATACTGTTGTGTGTTTTTAAGTACTTACATATAATATAAAATGAATTTCAATTAGTCTTTTTTAGTACTTAATTACAAAATTAAAAAGAGACATTTTATTTACAATTAAAATGGAATTTAAAATAAAATAATCGGCCGCCGAATATTTGGTATTCAGCCTGAGCTATTAGCCGAATATTGGGTATTCGGCCAAATCACTATTCGTAACATCTCTAGTTAACAAAATGAATTTCTCCATAAAAAAAATCTTGTGTCTTTATCATTTATAGTTCTGCCACAGGAACACTCAAAAGATTTCCAATACATTACAGTTAATGGCAATTTTAGGGACATTCATCCATTTCAAGTACAACACCATCCTACCATATATAGTTAGGTAATGGTCCGACCACGATCACGTACCTCCCTTAAGAATCATATTATGGGGGCATACGCATGTATGTATTTAACACTTAAATCTCAAAAACTATTAGTTGTAGAATGTAGGAATTTCATATAAAAGATTTTTGAAACATTTAATTGTGCATCATGATTCGTGGTTCCAATCTACTCGAGAGTTTATTTACAGGACCAGCCAAAAGAATTTTAATACATTAATGTCTATGGACATCTTCGATATATTACATCTGTAGACAGTCATTGTTTAGTCCATGCCTAAAATCTTGCCATTTGTTGTCGATCTTGGCGAGTTTTGGCAAAATATCACCAAATTTGGTGATAGTCAGTCATTTGGTCTATGACCAAAATATCACCATTTGTCATTGTTCTTGGCAAGTTTTGGCAAAATATCGTCAAACTTGGCGATAGTCAATCATTGTTTTGTCCATGCCTAAACTCTCGCCACTTGTCGTCGATCTTGGCGAGTTTTGCTGAAATATCACCAAATCTGGCACCAAAAATTATATCGTATTTTGCATATCTCTAAAACTTTTACACATAGAATTTTGAAATTTTGTATTTAGAACTATTGTAACATCTAACTATGCATCTCTTTTTTGATTGCAATCGAGTGGGTAATTTATTTACAAGGTCAGCCAAATGACTTAAAATAGATTAAGGTGTATGGATACATTCAATTCATTGAAAGTCTGTGGTCAATGACTACTTTGGCTATCATTAAAATTTTGCAAACTATCTCAAGTTTTCAACATTTGTTGAAATATTGCCAAATTGTCAGAAGGAAATCTTTCAAATTGAACCCAGTTTGGCAATATCGGAAATATTTAGCTAGAAATTGCTAAACCTTACTATTACTGCAGTATTTTATCTCTTTTAAACAAAATAAGTTTAGATGAAGTGGGCTGAATATATTTTTGATTTAATAGTCGTACAAGGAAGTCATTCACACCAGATTTTTATTGGAAAGGGGGATAGCTCAGGGTTTGTTCCATATTTGGTCACATTCAGATGATATTATATTATCATTCCGGAAATCGGAAAAAAACTGCGTTTTTAAACCATTGCTTAACGGGTTGCCAGTAATGAAGCTGGCCTTAATGTCAAAAGTCGCAAAGGTTGGCCACTTTAAAGATTTATCGCCAAGTTTGAATCACCAAAGCCTACTAATTTAGAATGGGAATAATTTTTTGTTAGTGAATTAATATGAAGTTGGTTTTCTTTTCTTTTTTTTTTTTAAATCATGTCAATATCTTCTCATTAATTAACATTTTCAAATTGATATAGCTTAAAATTTTGAAGTGGTGAGTGACATTTGCATAGAAGATGTCTTCAGTAAAGCATTTTTTTTAAGGAGGAAAAAAAATTTTTTGGTGTTTAAAAAAAAGATGAAAAGAAAAAAAACAGATGTGGGAAGCAGTTTGTGGACTTGCATATTTCTGAACTAACAAAGTTCTGCTTGCCAGCATATTCTATTTTCTGTCACAGCTGCACCAAAAGCATTCATGACTGTTCCTTGTCTCAGCTGGCAAATATTTTTTGAAGGGGGTTTGAAAAGTTCAGTTGTAAGGTATGACAAATATTTAAAGAAACAAACTGATTACATGGAAAAGCAAAGAAAAGTATGTTGAATCAAAAAATACATATATTTTTACAAACTTGCTTTTCTCTCAGGTTTTCAGGTACGTTATTTCAAAACTAAATGCTTGGAATTGTTATCCTGATACATCTGATTCATAGAACTCTAGTAATGAAAATTAGAAAATTTTGAATAAATGTCTAAATAAAACCCTGAAAATGTCAGGTCAAAAATGATGAAAACGAATGTAGCTTAGCACATCCAAAGTATTTAAATCAATATTTTTTTTTTCTAATGAGATGTGCCCAGAACAAAAAAAAAAAAAAAATTTTTTTTCATAAGTAATACAATATATTTAGTTTTGTATGTTGACAACAAAAGAGACTTACATCAATAGAACATAATTACCTAGGAACATTGGACTTCAATGTGAGACAACCATACATGAAACACAAAATACCAACAAGTGATGCAGGAATAAGCATATATGTATAAAAACCTAGCCATGCAAAATACAGTCCTATTTTAACACCAAAATAATGCCTGTAAAGTAACAAAAAAGACAACATAAAAATTTTGAATGTTATTTGTAATGTAAAACACTATTCAATACATACAAAAATATGATTAAAAAATGTAGCTTGATTTACTCTCACATGACAGTTGGCTGGTATTTAGTCTGTTTTTTTTCCCTACACTTTTCATTTCTGACCCCTCACTGCTATACAAAAAAATGCTTCTTTATACGTATTTTACCTACCCATAAAGTTTGGCTCATGAATTTGGAGACACCCTGTATATATATTCTTTGAGTTAAGTGAAATTTTATAAAAGTGGTCACTTTTCCAGGTATTCCTGTACAAGATAATAACAAGATTATAAGAATAAACTGGTGCTGAAAAGCACAATATTAGTTTTCATAAATTGTAGAAATGTTTTCTGTTATGCACGTACTATTGGATATAAATGCAGTGCTTTCATAATAACTTATTTTTATAATTAAAATGTATCACTGTCTGTATATTAAGAACATGAAAATCTATAAAATCTATAAGTGCATTTTTAGGTATGGCACAAAGCTAAACTACACTTTAAATCTGAATATTCTGTATAATTTTCTGGAATAATATTAAATTTTTTTCCCCTTTGACTGAAATGGCAGAACATTTAAAATTTTAGCTATAACAATCAAAGAAATAAGAAAATTAAGATCAGTTTTTAAATAGTAAAAATATTTTTCCTGCATAAGATAAATTTACTAGGTAATGAAAATGTCATCGCATAAAAAATCCTTTTGAAAAAATCTATACTATTAAAATCTGTGTGTGTGTGTGTAGCATCATCTCCTCCTAAATGGCTGGGAGTTGAGTTTCGAACGAGGTATCCGCGAATTCGGAAAATTTCGAGAAAGAACCTCCGCTAATTTAAATTTCGAATTAGTTTAGGAGATATTGATAAAAAACCTGTCAAAAACGCTAATTGTAGATCTCCGCAATTCCTCAATTGTAACCCCTGTAGTCAAAAAAGGGAGAAATAAGCATCGAGGTTGCCATGTTTGGCTATTTTATAAAATTATTTAGACTCCTGCAGTAAAAATAAAAGAATAATGATTTTTTTTCTGTTTAGATTATTTACAAAGTTATTTTTTAATTAAAATATTGCGTTCATGTGAAATCAGAGCAGGAATTCAATGTTTTTTATGTGTAAAAGAATAAGGGATTGCGAGATTTCCGAGACTAAAATGTATATTTTACAGTTTGTCGAAAAAAAAAATGGCTGATTTGGCGATTTTGAGAAAGTAGTAGGTTGTACCGATTTGTACTGTTTTGGGCTTGGCGCAAATTACTGAGAGCGTAACGAAATAGTATTTTTAATAACAAGTTTTACGGCGCTATACTTCGATTTTTCATATAGAAATAATGCAGTTATTAAGGCGATTTTAAACGATCTATAGAATTTTCACGAAATTAAGTAAACTGATTTAAGTTAGAGGAATTCAGCCAAATTTCAGAAAATTGAAATTCTCGCATTTTGTACATGGTAGTTAACGGTGATTAAAACCCGTTATAGTTAATAATAATTTAAATAACTGCTACTTATCAATAATATGCCTGCATTAAATTTTGGCGATGGAACCATATAAATGACAGATAACTATTTCCCATTTTGATTGCTGTAAAATCAAACCTTCGAATGATTCCCTGAAAACAAAAAGATCTAGCAAAATGGTGTATGTTGGCATTTTGGCGATTGAAGTACTACATGTGTATTAAATAATTGATTCTTATATGTTAAAGCAGCGCTAGGTTTCTTTTACTGGAAACCGTCAGAAATAGACATAATTAATACTGTCTAATATATTTTTTGTTTTACGAATTGAAATCTATGTTGATTCCTACTTTAGTTCATTTCTTAGCAAAGTAGGCGAAAATATTCAAATGTAGAGCAACTCTGTTCGTATTATTAATTCCATTCCACAATTGAGATGAGCCGATGTCACTAGCGTATGCATAGATATTTTATTTTTAAATTCTGCCAAACAGGGTATTGCGAATTGCCTTTAGTGTCAAGTTTAATTTGCGATTTGAGCTATTTGACATCGACTGGTGGCGTTAATGACGCCAATATGGCAGTTCTAGCAAAGTAAACATAAATAGCTCATTTCATGTTCTATTTTTAACACTGCTATAGTTTCCGTAGCAACGGAATCCATTGTTGCCACTGAAGTTGTTAAATTTAACAATTATAAGTGAAACAACTCATTTCTACAGCTTTTAAGACTCGTAAAAGTGAAAACGCATCAAATGTGAAACAAATAGAACTGTAAGAGACTTGCATTGCACTTTAAAAATAATCGAAGTTTTCATGCAATTCTACATACCTTTAATTTTACTTCCTTCGCGTGTGGGTGCCATTTTTATGTCAAATTTTGTTACCTTGCTGGTAGATTATCCGGAGCTGCACATAAGCACTAATGTACATGTTCCTTTGGACATAAACAAGAGCGTATGTCCGGCGCGTATTTGTGTAACCCCCAAGGCTGTACTCGGGGTGGGGGGACCAGGGGTCGGTCCCCCCCCCCCGAAATCTAAAACTTTGTTAACAAAACAATAATAATGAAACTTTTTGTGAAAAATTGGGCTTTTTCATATTTTGATCCCCCCCCTACCCCCGAAATTTTTATGTGGGTACGGCCCATGGTACCCCACTGTGTTAATCAGAGTTTTCTGGGGTCAGATTTTTTAGACCATTTTTTTTTCAATGGAGATCTCATCCTGAAGTATATTGATCACTGATACATGAAAAGAAAAATGATCAATTAGGAGCTAGCAGTGACGTAGCCAGAAATTTTTCATGTGGGTGTTACGACTACTGCAGCTCACACATATGTATGTATACGCGTGTGTGATAAGGGAGTGAAGAATATTCATTTTGTATGGCAATAAACTCCTCATGGGTGGTTATGACCCCCTGTCCCCTCCTTGGCTACGCCACTGCACGCAAGCATATGTTGTCATGTCATGAAAAACCGTCGTAGATGGTAAACACCGAAGTTGTTTCGAGGTTTATACAGAATTTAAAATTTTGTAAAGTTTACTTTTGATACAGTTCGGATATTTGCCACCAAGGCGAGATGAAATATTACTAAATACGGCAACCCAGAATTTTCTTTTGAATTTGACACTATGCAACTACAGTAGATTCCCTATAACACGGTAGATACGTTCCGTGTTATAGGAATCCGTGTTGTACGGGTCCTACGCTATACTCCACCTAGAGAGCGGACTGCGCGGAACAATCGCGGCAAAACTTATTTGCACTCCGTAGAAATGCATTAATGTTTGGGTTTTGCCATTCAAAAGTTATGTTAATTACAGGAGCTAAAAAGTCATAATATCAGAACACGTGTCTCATTTTACCGTGCTGTACGAGTCTCTTTTAACGTGTTACACGAAAATGATCACAATTTTTTCGCCGTGTTCTACGAATTCGTGTTTTAGACCCATGTTATGAAGGGGTCTACTGTAAATTGTTAAAAATAAAACATGATATTAGTTATTTATTTAGTGCGAGTTGACAGTGAGACCAACGTCAGTTTTATATAACAAGTGTGATACTGCATTAAGAGTTTAGTAAGTGATAAACTTTATCGCAGAAGTTACGTCACAAATGTTTTCATTTGAAATGCGACTTGATTTTCACGAAAACTGTGTGCAATTTTGACTTCTAACGTACGTGGTGCAACTATTATTTCATGTAATGTTTTGTTAATTTAGGTGAAATTCAATAAAGCCATCTGCAAAATAACTGCGCTAATGTATTTTCCACACTTTAGGAAATGCAAGATAAAATAAAATAGTTGTCAACATCATGTAATTTATTCATATGGCATTTATTAAATGCTATAATTAAGCCTAAAAAACAAAATTATATGATGTAGAAATCAGGTATTTTTCGAAAGAAAGAAGTTTCAGATGGATACCGTAAAGATCTTCTTTTTTCATCGCCAGTGACACTGACGAAGTTTTTGTGTCATCAGGTTGCAATCATCTCAGATTTGCACTCATGACGTCAACTTTTAGTCACGATTCAAGTATTTTTTACACGTTTTGAGATTCCGCATTACTGGGTTTAATTTGAATTATATGTTTAAGGAAAATATTCGTTTCCCACCGTGTGGAGAACGGGTAAGCAGCTAGTGTTAAATGAAAATTTGTAACTACGATTCAACATCCAAAAATACTTACTTAATTTCATCTAATGGTTGTTTTTTGAATATGCAAGCGTATGAAGCCCAATGTTTCAATAAAAACCTACGAGGATTACCTGGAGAGTTGTCATTCAGATCACCCTAAATTAATAACATATGTATCCATTTCAACAAATTCATGATTTGCACTTCCTTCAAAATTATAATAAACATGGTTAAAAAAACACACACACAAAGAAAATTAAGATAACATTTCTTTCACTGATATTAAGTGCCATAAAAAGCTAAAAACATTTGCATTTAATTTGAGGATAAATATATGATGTAGAATTATATGACAAAACCAGATTGACATTATATTGTTGCGGAATTACTCTGTTACTCCTGGGGTTCGTCGTTCTAAAGTCCAGTTGGTGTAAAAAGTTCAAGTAAAAAGTCACTTGTCAGGATGGAACACAAACTTTATTGCTTCTAGAACTTCGTAGAACAATCAGCTGTACACAATTCACAAGCACAATCTAGCAGTAACGTGCTTTTAACAATCCGCTTAGATCAGAAGCTCTCACAAATGCTGTATTTCTCACACAAAAATAAGTCACTTTCACAGGCAAAAATTCAGTGGAAATCTTCAAGGGATATCGTACACAATCCCTTAAGACACAGCAATGAAGAATTTACACACAGCACTTTAAAAACAGCTTCATAAAGCAAGCTAAAACACAGCTTCTATAGCACTTTCAATTCACAAAGCAAGCATACTCTCACTGAGCTCTTCACACATTGAGTGTTCAACTCGCACTGAACTTTCACAACTGGCACTGAACTGGGGCTTTAAAGGCACTTCTATTTATAGCCGCCGCAGGAGGTACAAGAAGCCTCTAGAAAAGCCTATTTCACGAAGATTCTAGATAAAGCGAGAACACTGATTACGTCATAGAAGAGAAATGTTAGGTTATTAAGTGTTTTTAATGCAACAAAAGCAGCTTTACAGGCCCCATAGGGAAAATTGTGCCAAATGACCAAAATGTGCCAAGCTAGGCGACTTTTGACAAAATATCGCCAAATTTGGCACCAAAATAAGTCCCCAAAAGTGAAGCGATCCAAGCCCTAGGACCAATATTTCTGGAGTTTTCTAGAAACCCCATATATTTGAATGGAAAACCAAAACCTCCGTATCTCCGGTTCTAATTGGCCGATTTTGATGCAACAAAAAGCAAAATTTATCTATTAAGTGTAGAATACGAATTTTAAACCATTTTAAGCCCCAGAGCAGCGAGTTGCCCCGAAAACTCGTAACAATATAGTACAAACATCAACACATTGATTATACAGATATACAGTCAAACTCGTTTATAACGAGCCCTGATTTAACAAGAATCTGGATTTAGAGAGGAAATCGGAAGTACTTGGTTGGTACAATATTAAGTATGTGGGAGCATAACTCGCTTTTAACGAGCTATCTAACGTTATAGAAAGTAATATATTTGTCATTCACATAATATTTCTATTAACTTCCAGTTGAGCTTGTCCATTCTTGGAAAAATTACTTTAACATAACAAGACAATGAAAGTGACAAACTTGATGAATTTCAACCTCAACATCCTCAGTGGCTTTTGAGTGCTCAGAAAAACTTTAAACTTTTTTTAAGGTCTGGAGTGTAAATGATAATATTTTTGAGCCATGAGTTTTCTCCAAAGAACAACTCGAGAAAAATAAATAAAAGAGTTCAAAGACAATTCACCAACTTCTTTTGTACTCTACAGAAATTGAAAAAAAAGTAAGAAAGTTAAGAAACATAGTAAGCATGTATGAATTTTTATGATTTTTTGGACCCTTCTTTTACGAGCACTCTGTTATAACGAACAAATATCGCAGGTCCCTTCATGCTTGTTATAAGGGAGTTCCACTGTTGTCCACTGATTACAGAATGACAATATACAGAATGTCCCCAAAAGATTGTAACACGCTTAGTCCAGTCATTTGGTCAAAAAAAAGGGGGTTACCTGGAAAGTATTCGGGGAGTTTTGAAAATGGGCAATTTTATAGATTTCGATGTGCTCTTTCCGAATTTCAACTTTGCCGCTCGCGCCGCTATATTCGAAAAATGGCGCCCAAAGGCAGTTTTTTTTTGGCAATATCTCCTTCTTGACTCATTTCACGAAAAAAACAATTACAAAAAAGGAAACTAGAGAAAATTTCCTACAATTTATGTAATTACCTTTTTTTCGTAAACTCAATAATTTTGGCGGACGAGCTTCGCAAAGTGTAGTTCAGTATGCGTTTTGGCCAAAAAACGTATTTCCACACCACCTAGTGAGGTAGAGTAAGCGGCTTTTTTTTTTTTTTGCTTTTGTTTTCCACGTGGTATCCCCAGTAGGCCTAATCCACATGCATTTAACTGAAGGTTGGGCAAACTATTGCCTGCGGGACAAATCCGACCCACAGATAGAATTTTGCAGGATGTGTTTTTGAGCGAGTTTGGCAGCTGAAAGACGATATTGTGTCGTTCTTCCATGAGAGACAATGTTCTGCGGAGTGCGAAATGTAAGAAGATACAGAATGGCTTTCGGATTTTGCAGTTTTCACAGATCTTCTTTGTCATATGAGCAACTGGAATGTCAAGATGCAAGGGAAAAATCAATGTATCGACGATATCTGGGCCCATCTCAAAGCTTTTAAACTAAAACCTAATCTGTTTGCTGGGTAGCTAGCTAAGAACGACTTGTCTCATTCCTCGAAAAATTCAATACTCTCAATAAATGAAGAGAAGCTTAAGAATTATGAAGATGGCTTGAAAATATTGCATTTTGACTTCGAACGCAGATTTCAATATTTCAGTGCCATTCAAACAGAATTGGATATTTTTACCATGATTTTGAACGTAAATTGTGAAGCAGTGAGGTCAGATTTGCAGCTTGAATTAATTAAGTTGCAATCTAACGATCATCTCAAGCAGTTGTTTCTAAATATGCTAAATTTAGAGTTTTACAAATCATTATCGTTTCCCAAATGTAATATCTCATGCTCAGAAAATCAGTGCTATGTTTGCTTAATATTATATATGTGAACAAGTGTTTTCAACTATGAAATTTAGAAAGAATTCTTTCAGAAGTAGACTGGCAGATGTGCATTTAGCCTAGTTCCTTAGAATGAGTACATCTCACTTCGAACCTCAATATAAGGAACTTTTAAAACTAAAATAGCAATTTCATTCATCTCATTAACATATTTAAATTGTAATACTTGTATATTGTTTTTAAAATTTTAGAAAAATTTATCTTGGCCAGCCAAACTATTTTTTTTTTCGATTTCTGGCCCACGACCAAAAGAGTTTGCCCATTCCTGATTTTACTAATCAAAAGCACATTCTCCTTTGCTTCGCTGCTCTTGGTGGACCAAGTGTTGCAAGTTCATTGTCTCTAGTACCGATCAAAATGTCACAGCCCGAAATTTCTTCCACATCAGCCGCGATGGGATTATCAGTTTCATGGCAATCTTCTTCGTTCTCGATTTCATCATACGTTTGCTCGAAAATAGTCTCCGATTCTTCCTCTTCATCACTATTTTGTAATGGAACTTGCGAGTTATCACAGGGTTACCATTGCAATTCGTGCATATAACCAACATCTCCTAGATATAGAAAGCCTAACAACTGGTACGTCCCCAAGGTTTCACATCATCAGTAGGCCTTCAAGAATGACGGCATCACAATTTAACTCTCATAAAGTAAAACTATTTAAAATTTCTGGTGAATTTACTCATGCACAACAGCATTTTACTGATTTGAGATAGAAAATTTTAATTTTACGGCAAAAGGCAAGTTTTTAACTGTAACTAATTGCATAGTGTAATAAGGAAATAGATCATAATGAATTGTTTTGTATCACAAAGGTATTTTATTTTTTATCTTAGAATTAGATTAGAAAATAACTTATTTTCTAATATTTGTAGCATTCACCAGAAAATTTAAATAGTTTTGCTTTATGAAAGTAAAACTGTGATGGCGTCACTCTTGAAAGCCTAGTGGTGACGTCAAAGCTTCAGTTGTTAGGCTTTCTATATGTAGGAGGTGTTGATATAATGGAGCACTTTAACCCAGGCTTTCTGATATCTCTTTCTGCGTTTGCAAGAAATAAGTTTTAACAAGCTTTCAGGAGCTGGGGACTCGAGTGTGGTGACAGGCATTAGTCCGTCCTTGTTTCTTTTCCACCCCCATTAATCTGCATTTTTTTCATTCCCATACCACTGCTGAACCTGATTATAGGTTCGGAGCGAATATTGTCTTGTTCCTTCTGTTGGTGGTAGCGACGCAATACTAAATTTACTTTTATATGCCGATATTGGGAAGCATGCATATCTATAGTTATTTAAAGACATACTTTTCTTACTTTTCATATTACTGTCACTGTATAATTCAAGAAGGAAGCGTTCTCCAGCTTTAGCAATGCTCTCTGGATCAGCATTCGGATTTTTGAATACCTGGATAACCACATTTAAATCTGGATTTTTTCGGAGTACATCAATAAATTTCATTTGTCCTTGATTAAATAATGCTGATGTTGTATCACAGCCGCTGAAGGCATGCAAGAATAAAATATGATCTGCGGCTGGTTTATCTATGATACTTTTTGTTGAATATATTTGTTGCGAAATTTTTCTTTTTCCTGGTTTGAGAATACATATGATTTAACGCGTAGAACAGCCGTCAAAAGAATAAGAAGATCAACATCTTCGCCAACAACTAATGGGACCTACTGGGGATACCACGAAAGTTAAAAAAAAAAAAAAAAAAAAAAGAAAAAAAAACGCCGCATACTCTACCCCACAAGGTGGTGTGGAAATGCGTTGTTTGGCCAAAACGCATACTGAATTACACTTTGCGGCACTTGTGCGCCAAAACTATTGATTTTACGAAAAAAGGTAATTACATAAATTGTAGGAAATTTTCTCGTTTCCTTTTACGTAATTGTTTTTTTCGTGAAATGAGTCAGAAAGGAGATATTGCCAAAAAACTGCTTATGGGCACCATTTTTCGAATATAGCAGCGCGAGCAGCAAAGATACAAGGGGGCAAAGTTGAAATTCGGAAAGAGCACATCAAAATCTATAAAATTGCCCATTTTCAAAACTCCCGGAAAACTTTCCAGGCAAAACTACCAAATGACTGGACTATTAGTATTTAGATTGTATTGTATTATACAACTCTTTTTTGGATGCAATCGACTGGGAAATTTATTTACAGGGTTCAACCAAAAGACTTTAAATACATAAAGGTATATGGATAAATTCAATTCATCAAAAGTCTGTGGTCAAATACTACTTTGGCTATCCACATGATCTCTCAAATTATCTCAAGCTTGTCGGCTTTTTGAGAAATATCGTCAAATTAAGTGTGAAAAACAAATCTTTCAAACTTAACTCTTTGGCGATATGTCAAATATTTAGCTAGAAATCGCTAAGCCTTAGTATTATTGCAGTATTTTATCTCTTTCAAGCAAAATAAGTTTAGATGAAGTGCACCGAAAATATTTAGGATTTAATAGACGTACAAGTCATGTAGTGCAAACATAAGATTTTTTAAATCCATAAATAGACTAAATGTGACTGTATTTCGTTTACACAGACAAATACTCTTTTTTTTCGTATATATATATATATATGTATATATATAACTACAGTTCAGTGGAAACAGCTTCATCATTTTCTCTTGGTTACACTGTTTTCCAGAATGTGAAACGGAATCGTCTCCTTTTTTTTTTTTCTGAATCCAAAAATTCGTATTTTTCTCCATATTCTTATTTTAAGACGCATTTACGGTATGTGCTCATGCATGAATCTGAACAACTCCTGATTTAAATTAAAATTAAAGTTATTTAAATAACGGAGTAGTGCAAAAGATATAGGCATTCGTGAAGGGCTTTTTGAAGAGAATCTGAATAATATTCCAATTACATCCAAAGAAAACTTACCGAAACATACATCTGCCAGTCTGAGTGACTGGATCTTATACATTAAGTAGTGTACAAAAATATTTATCTGCTGCTACATATCCTTTACAGTAATTAAAAATGTAACTTTTAAAAGAATTTTCAAAAATTAATTAATTTTAATGAATCAACCAAGTATTATACAACTCATTGTCAAAAGTATGCTGTAGAAATGTATTTTACAAAATGCAATTTTATTTGATAAAGTAAAGCCAATATGGCAAGTTTCTGGATGAAGAAGTAGAAAAAATAATATGGTAACTAAAGAACGAAAAAGTAATGTAAGCTATCTAAAATTACTCCACAACACGACAACTCTCTAATCTATTATTTAAAAGAAATCGAATGCATTTTTCAAAGTAATAGTGTTGAGAATAAACATGCTTTTTTTAATTTTAATCTCGGCTTAGTGCCAACATTATTAATTCCTAACGACATAACTTTTTTATTTTTATGCTAATACAATGCCTGAGTTAACTAAATTTATATAAGAACTGAAGAAAAGAAATGAAACCGTAATATGTGATCGACCTCCACACAAAATTTAACCAGTAACAAATTTCATAGATAGTCTATCAACAGAGCTTTGAATAACAATTGATCTAAGCCAGAGAGAGTGTAGGTTCAGAATCACGTTCTTCTTAACATTAAAAATACTCTTCTCCTTTAGTAGTAATTTTAGATTTCCGCTGCAATGTTAAATGTGAATATTTCATCAGGTTTGATTTCGAAATGAGAAATCGATATGTGCTGCCGTACAAGAAACTTTGAAAAGAGTTAAAATGAACATCCCTCCCACTGCAAAAATAAATAAAAATTAAAAAAACAAATAAATGTTTTTAATTATAGGTCTTTTTCACTTTATTTAGACTTCTGTTATATATATATATATATATATATATATATATATATATATATAATATACAGGACAGTCGGATAGGTCGTTACTAATCAATAGGCGCAATAGTACTGAATAAATAGATTTACAGATTTATTGCGTGGATCGATTTTGTTTTTGTCCTGCAGGAAGAGGGAAGCTGCCGTCACCGAATGTGCCGCCTATTCCTTCTTGAACCAAAAGGAGATTTCTTCTGCATTATGTATCTCGTCAGAAGACAAAGGAAATAGTGAATATTTATGACTCACAGAAACTTCAAATAACTACAGAGAGGACTTTTAGAATCATCATTCATAAATTAAATTTTGGTATACACGGACACAATATTCTCTAGAGTTTCCCGCAACTGAATTCCCCCCCCCCTCAGCCTACCTGATCGAATTTATTACGTGACTCAAAAGAATGATCAATCTGATCTAGAAAAAAATTAATTTAATTATTTTTTCTTCATGTCCAATAATTTAAATTTCTGAGTTAATCAAATTTGACAAGAAATTATATAAACTTACATTCGAAAAAATTCCCAGTCGAGAAAGAGATATAGGTAAGTGCTCGTGAACTGAACTCGCAACCTTCCGTTCAAGGAACCGACACCTTACCTCTGGACTACCGTTAGGATCCCTTAAAAAGACCTCCACGGAGGGCACCTCACCCATCGGCGTAGAGCCCACGTGTAAATAATTATTTGTAATCCAACAACAACAACAACAATACCTCTGGACCATCATAATTGTATAAACGCGTCCGCTGCTGGCAGGTATAAGCTTGGAAACCAAAGTTTACTTTGTTCACTAGTAGAGTGTCTTCTTTTTTAAATTTTTAGTCTTCTTTTCTGTAAGTTCTTCCTCATTTTTTACTTTTGTGATATCTTCGTACTGTGTCCTTCTTCCTGCTGTTTTATTTTATGTCTGTTTAAAGATTTCAATGTAACGGATCGAGTCGAAAAAACTGTAAAAATCTGATGTGGACAACACACGACTTCCTCGCACGTCTATTAAATCCAAAATATTTTCACCGCACTATATATAAATTTGTTTTGTTTGAAAGAGATAAAATACTGCAGTAATACTAAGGTTTCGCGATTTCTAGCCAAATATTTCCGATATCGCCATGCTGGATTCAATTTGAAAGATTTATTTTTGACACTTAAATTGGCGGTATTTCGCCAAAACCTGACAAGCTTGAGATAGTTTTCGAGATTTTGCAGATAGCCAAAGTAGTAACTGACCACAGACTTTCAATGAATTGAATATATCCATACACCTTACTGTATTTAAAGTCATTTGGGTGACCCTGTAAATAAATTACCCAGTCGACTACAATAAAAAAATCTGATGTGGACAACACATAACTTACTTGCATGTCTATTAAGTCAAAAATATTTTCGGCGCACTTCATCCAAACTTAGTTTGTTTGAAAGAGATAAAATATCAGTAATACTAAGGTTTAGTGATTTCTAGCCAAATATTTCGATATCGCCAAGCTGAGCTTTGAAAGATTTCCTTCGGACACTTTATTTGACGACATTTCACCAAAAGCCGACAGGCTTGAGATAGTTTGCGAGATTTGGGGGCTTGCAAAGTAGTAATTGACCACAGACTTTCAATGAATTGAATACATCCATACACCTTAATGTATTTAAAGTCATTTGGCTGACCCTGTAAATAAATTACCCAGTCGATTGCAGTTAAAACAGATATTGAAAACACTTGGATATTACAACAGTTCTAAATAAAGTTTAAAATTCTACGGCTTAAAGTTTTAAATCGTCAAGGTCGACGACAAATGGCGAGATTTTGCGCTTGGACCAAACAATAACAGACTATCGCCAAAACTCGCCAAGAACGATGATAAATGGCAATATTTTGGGCATGGACCAAATGACTGACTATCGCCAAATTTGGCGATATTTTGGACAAATCTCGCCAAGGTCGACGACAAACGGCGAGATTTTGGCCATGGACCAAATAATGACTGTCAACAATTGTATTATATTAAAGATGTCCATACACATTAAAGTATACAAATTCTTTTTGGTGGTCCTGTAAATAAACTCTCTCGTAGATTGGAACCAAAAATCGAGATGCACAACTAGGTGTTACAACAATCGTACATATGAAATTTCAACATTCTACGACTAATAGTTTGAGATTTGAGAGTTAAATACATACACACGTACGCCAAAAGTCGCCAAGCTTCGCGACTTTTGGCGTAGTTCTTGAGGGAGGCAGGTGACCGTGGTCGGACCGTTACCTAACTCATGTGGTAGGACGGTATTGTGCTTGAAATGGATGAATTCCCCTAAAATTGCCATTGACCGTAATGTATTGGAAATCTTTTGAGTGTTCCTGTAGCAGAACTATAAATGATAAAGACACTTCTTTTAATGAAGAAATTCATTTTGTAACTCTTAACAGCATATATCATTTCTGAGTCATTTGAAATAGCCCAATACCTCTGAAATAGGCTTTAATGAATTTCGGCCCATAGAGCGTAATGTATTTAGAATCTCTTGGGTGGCCCTGTAGATAAACTATCCAGTCAAATCAAACCGAAAGGGAAGCTGCACAAGTAGATGTTACAACAATCTTAAATATAAAGTTTCAACATTCTACGCCGAATAGTTTTCGAGATGTGCGAGATTAAGGAATTTCGGCCCATAGAGCGTAATGTATTTCGAATCTTTTGGGCAGTCCTGTAGATAAACTAACCAGTCGAATGGAACTGAAAGGGGAGCTGCACAAGTAGATGTTACAACAATCCTAAATATAAAGTTTTGACATTCTACTCCTAATAGTTTTTCAGATATGCGAGTTTAATGAATTTCAGCCCATAGAGTGTAATGTATTTTGAATCTTTTGGGCGGTCCTGTAGATAAACTATCCAGTCGAATGGAACCGAAAGGGGAGGTACACAACTAGATGTTACAACAATCCTAAATATAAATTTCAACATTCTATGCCTAATAGTTTTTGAGATATGCGAGTTTAATGAATTTCGGCCCATAGAGCATAATGTATTTCAAATCTTTTGGGCGGTCCTGTACATAAACTATCCATTCGATTGAGACTAAAAAAGGAGGTGCACAACTAGATCATAGAATAATCCTAAATATAAAATTTCAACATTCTACGACCAATAGCTTTTGAGATATGAGAGTTACATACATACATACATACGTACGTACAGACGGCATGGTAAAACTGGCCAAAATATACTCGCCGCTGGTCAAAAGAAGTTGCAGACGCGTTTATATGGTCGTGAATGCTAGCTTACGATGAGATGCATCGAATAAAAAGTGTTTGCGTGTAATCTTTACGCGTGATTGAAGTAAAACTTCTTTGACGTTTACGATAAATATCACTGAAATTATTAAACTTTAACTTAAAATAAATATATTATAATTTAATTATATTTATTACTAGCTGAAGTACCCGTTCTTCGCACGGGAATGAATGGACTTTTTGATATTACGATTTGTGGGGATTACTATTTATTGTAATAAAGAGATATAGCAAAATGGATATTGCTTTATATTGTGTTCAATAACCATGCATACCGAATTTCAAGGCAATCGTTTGTATGGTGCAGAAGGCCATGCGGCGTAGCGCAATCTAGTGGAGAGTTTTAGCAAAACGGATACGGCGGAAATATTCTTCGCATTCAGATATCGAATACGAAATTTCAGGACGATCGGCTGGACAGCCCTGACGACGCGACATCTAGTGGCAAATTATATAGGAAAATGGATAGCGCCTAACTCTTCCCCGTGTTCAAATATCTATGTATACCTATTTTCATAGTTGCACAGTCAAGAAGTGATACACTGCAGCGCGATCTAGTGGTTAATTAAAGTAATGATTTGCTACAGTGCTGTCAAGTGGCGAGTTATAGCAAAATGGATAACGCCAAAATATTCTCATTGTTCAAATAGTTATGTATACTGATTTTCATAGCGACCGTTTGAATGGTCAAGAATTTGGCCTGCTGCAGCGTCATCTAGTGGCGAGTTAAAATAATAATGCATTGCAGTGCCATCTAGTGGTGAGTAACATCAAAAGGAGCACAGTTAGAATATATTCTTCGTGCTGAAATGTGTAAGTATAAGAAATTTTATGCCGATTGGTCGAACGGTATAGAAGTTGATGTGTTGCAGCGCCATTTAGCGGCAAGTTACAGCAAAATGGATACTGAAAAATATTCTCCGTGTTCTAATATCCGCGTGTACCAAATTTCATCGAAATCGGTTGGACGATATTCGCATAGTAAACGGCTAAACGGAATAGAATTTGACGTTCTGCTGCGCCACCTAGTGGCAAGTTAGAGGAAAACGGATAGCATAAAAAGCTTCTCAATGATAAAAGACTTAGGTGAACCAAATTTCATGGTGCAACGGTGCTGGAGTTTTTCAACCTCATACACACATACCAACATTCATTTTTCTCTATAACCAGTATCATTATATATCCCAGTCTCAAATAAAATCCAGCTTCAAATCTAAGCCTCGCCAAAGTGCCAACATACGCCATTTTGCAAGAGTTTTTTGAAGTGGTGAGTGACATTTGCATAGAAGATGTCTTCAGTAAAGCATTTTTTTTAAGGAGGAAAAAAAAAATTTTGTGTTTAAAAAAAAGATGGGGGAAAAAAAAAAAAAAAAAAAAAAAAAAAAACCAGATGTGGGAAGCAGTTTGTGGACTTACATATTTCTGAACTAACAAAGTTCTGCTTGCCAGCATATTCTATTTTCTGTCACAGCTGCAATAAAAGCATTCATGACTGTTCCTTGTCTCAGCTGGCAAATATTTTTTGAAGGGGGTTTGAAAAGTTCAGTTGTAAGGTATGACAAATGTTTTAAGAAACAAACTGATTACATGGAAAAGCAAAGAAAAGTTACTCACGCACAACAGCATTTTACTGATTTGAGATAGAAAATTTTAATTTTATGGCAAAAGGCAAGTTTTTAACTGTAACTAATTACGTAGTGTAATAAGGAAATACATCATAATGAATTGTTTTGTATCACAAAGGTATTTTATTTTTTATCTTAGAATTAGATTAGAAAATAACTTATTTTCTAATATTTGTAGCATTCACCAGAAAATTTAAATAGTTTTGCTTTATGAAAGTAAAACTGTGATGGCGTCACTCTTGAAAGCCTAGTGGTGACGTCAAAGCTTCAGTTGTTAGGCTTTCTATATGTAGGAGGTGCTGATATAATGGAGCACTTTAACCCAGGCTTTCTGATATCTCTTTCTGCGTTTGCAAGAAATAAGTTTTAACAAGCTTTCAGGAGCTGGGGACTCGAGTGTGGTGACAGGCATTAGTCCGTCCTTGTTTCTTTTCCACCCCCATTAATCTGCATTTTTTTCATTCCCATACCACTGCTGAACCTGATTATAGGTTCGGAGCGAATATTGTCTTGTTCCTTCTGTTGGTGGTAGCGACGCAATACTAAATTTACTTTTATATGCCGATATTGGAAGCATGCATATCTATAGTTATTTAAAGACATACTTTTCACATTACTGTCACTGTATAATTCAAGAAGGAAGCGTTCTCCATCTTTAGCAATGCTCTCTGGATCAGCATTCGGATTTTTGAATACCTGGATAACCACGTTTAAATCTGTATTTTTTTCGGAGTACATCAATAAATTTCATTTTTCCTTGATTAAATAATACTGATGTTGTATCACATGCACTGAAGGAATGCAAGAATAAAATATGATCTGTGGCTGTTTTATCTATGATTCTTATAATGAATATATTTGTTGCGAAAATTTTCCTTTTCGTGGTTTGAGAATCTTATATATAATAAAATCCGAGAGTAAACATTGTATGTAACTATGTAGGTAGGTTTTTGACCACCGATCATCTTGCGCGCGTCTCTCGATCGCATTGCGCCGAGACGGTGAGTCGCAGACTTGCCGAATTTTGCATACGGCTTAACTAGGACAGATCCTAACATGCCTCGGAGCGATTTTTTCGAAATTCGAAGTAGAAAATGTTTTATTTTATGTTTTGTCCGATTTTTAGCGATTTTTCTCGCTTAATACGTAATAACGCCGGTCATTACACTCGCAAGAAAACGAAATTTACATCATCGGATAGAGGAGAAAATTTTCTTTTAAAAATTGTTTGTTCGGACTGTGTAACATAATTTTCAGATTTTTGGGAATTTTTCAAATAATATTAAATTGGACGCTGACTTTCGTAAAATATTTTTAAAATTGCTGCATCTTGAATTCTATCGGTCAAATTTTTTTTATATTTTGTCAAATGACGGAGCATACATTTCGCCCTCTTTTAAAAGAAAAACCAGAGGAAAATATAAATTAGGAGATTTTTTACGAATTTTTAAGTAAAGAAGGATTTTCATTTGAATCGCAGCAGCTTAAAATTTTCCGTATGATATCTTGCGGTTTGGTTGTCTTGGAGACAGTAACAATGATTAAAATTGCCAGTTGGAAAAAAAAAAAAAGTTATTTAAAAATAACCGATTTTTCACATGTGAAATGTGCGCCACTTTGACGTCACGAGTTTAAAACCCCTTTCTAAACTCAATTGCAGAATAACGGACTCGCAAGCAAAACATACGCCACGCATGAAATAATTCTATATTTTACTTTACGTTGCCACATAAATAATTGAATGCTGTTTTTTCACCAGTGAATTATCCAGCATTATTTTCGATTGAGATTTTAAACGGGTCACGTTTTCGAATAGCAGGAAATATATTGCGGTATTAAACAGGGCCTGATTATGACCAACAGGGGGCCCCGAGCATTGATGAATTTTGGGGCACCCCATGTATGAAATTTGTTTTATTTTTCATAAATTTTTTTTGTAAAAAGAGAACAACATTTGAAATTGAGGGCCATTTCGAGCAGGAGGCCCCTCGGCAAAGTCCCGATTTGCCCATGATATAATAGGGCCCTGGTGCTAAATACACCAATCTGACAAGAACTATGCGTAAAAATTTATGGAGAGCTGATTTAGTGGCAACCATAAACTGAAATGATTATAGTATGCTAATGCGTAAATTGCAAAGAATCACCAAAGAGTAAAAGACTACATTCGTGGCAAATATCCAAACCGTTTCTTTAAATTAAGCAATAATGGTTGCAAAACGACAGTATATTGTATTGGTATCAGTAAAGGATAGTATAATTAATAGTAAGTAGATATGATAAGGCAGTATTGATCAACCCACAATATACCGCATTAATAAATATTTTGTGAAACTAAGTCTTCTATTCCTTTTTAATAGCCGTATTACATCACAGCTAACGAAACATTAAGTAATTCTACGTCGCGTTAATATATCACATGGTAGTTTCAACAGAAAAGACTGTAACAGAACTTTCTTTTTTCTTGGAGATTCTGTTTTGTCACAAGTAGTTTTGATCACATTTTAGGAATATGTTCTTCTCTTGCCTTGCAAAGAGCGGGTACACAACTATTTAATTATAAAATAAAACGGTTCTCCATTTCATGTAGTATCTAAGGTATTAATGGCATAACTTAAATCTAAATAAGAGTATGATGCAGAAATGAAACATTTTGAAAAATAGGAATTTTCACTGAAAACCGTCACGCTTTTCTTTTCTGATCGTGAATGACACCGACATAGTTTTTTGCGTCATAATATTAACAATGGTCTCAGGTCAGTACTTACACTAACCTTAAAAATAACTAATGAGTAACTTTACGCCAAGAGTCAAATCATTTTGCTTATTTTTAGATCCCAAATCACTGGAATCAATTCGAACTAACTATACATGTAAGAAAAAGTTTCGTTCCCTACCGTGCGGAGAACGGGTACGCAGCTAGTATATATGATTTAACGAGTAGATACAGCTGTCAAAAGAATAAGATCTACATCTTCGCCAACAACTAATGGGGCCTACTGGGGATACCACAAAAAAAAAAAAAAAAAAAAAAAACGCCGCTTACTCTACCTTACAAGGTGGTGTGGAAATGCGTTGTTTGGCCAAAACACATACTGAACTACACTTTGCGGCGCTCGTACGCCAAAACTATTGATTTTATGAAAAAAATGTAATTACATAAATTGTAGGAAATTTTCTCAAGTTTCCTTTTTTGTAATTGTTTTTTTTTGGAAATGAGTCGGAAAGGAGCTATAGCCAAAGATACCAGTTTGCAAAGTTGAAATTCGGAAAGAGCACATCGAAATCTATAAAATTGCCCATTTTCAAAACTCCCGGAAAACTTTCCAGGTAAAACTACCAAATGACTGGACTAGCTTTAATTCTTTAAATATTAGAGATGAGTGGAAAATGTAGATGGAAAAAATTTTCAAAATTAAGTTAGGAAAAAAGACTATGTTAAGAAAAAATGGGTAACTTTTTAAAAATGTTACTTTTCAAAAAGTACCCATTTTAAATTTTATACAACTCCAATACAAAAAAAATTCCCAATTAGTAAAATGTGCTCCATACAATAATAAGGTGATGTACAAACTTTGAAAATCATATCCTAAAACTGTCACAAATATGAAGAAAAATTAGATAAGCGAGTGCTGACTTAAACCACATTTCAATGTCTCTAGAATGGAAAAACTCATGTTGAATCATCGTGTTTCAAGGATCATTCAGAAATCAGTAATAAAAATATTTTTTTATAAACCTTTACAACCAAATTCATGTATAGCCTAACCATCTATATTTAAAGATATCTCTGAGATGATTTATGATGAAAGCTTGAAATTTTGGCACCTTTCAAAGCTTCAGAAAGATATTCTAAGACAATAGCTATTTAAAAATGTTACCTTTAGATCTCAAGCAGTTAATAAACATTTAATTTTTTAAAAATAAACTAGGTTTCACAACAATAAAAAAATGACATACATATGAATGCATGTTTGCAAATGTAATAACAGAAAATTAATGATAAATTACATTTGTAACATACTAAAAGGTTAGAAGAAATGACAAATATTTCACATTTCTAATACACATCGTACTGATTAATTTTAATATCTAAAGAAAAAATGTATCAAATAAAAGCTACTTTAAGTTAGTATATATATATATTTCAAACTGTTGACTTTAACACATACTTCTAATTATAAAAAAATTTCTAATGAAACGTCGTTATTTTTAATGCGATAAATTTTATAAGAGGGCATATATTTAAAAATAGTTTTCAGGATGACTCTATATACAAAAAATTCAAGTTGCAAAGTTCTGCTTTTAAGAAGTCATTCACAAAACACAGCCCATTTGTAAATGTAATATTCACTAAGTTATTTAACACTAAAAATCTTAGCAATTACCAACAACGAGTAAGGGATAGTTCTTAAATTGAGAAAGTATAAATTAAGTGCAAAGTGACAGAAATATTTCCATTATTAAGGTCTGTGAAAGAATGAGTTAAGATAAATAACAAGGGAAATGTTTTGTTTCAGTTTCAATTTTTTTATAGTTTTACAGTTGTAAATTTTTTTATGATGTTATACTAACACTGCCTGTTGCAGCCTCTAAGAACTATGCCTGGCAATGCAAGCACCAAATTCTGGCAATTTCCTACACTTGTATAACTTCAAAAAATTTGTGTCGGATATGCTCTCGACTCTATCATGGCGGACCTATAGTGCGTTCGTCTATCTAAATTTGTAGAGCTATAGTGCACCTTAGTATTTTGTTGTAAATATTGTAATATATAATGTTTGTTTGGCCATTTAAGTTATTTTTAATTTTGTAAACCAGTGACCTGATTTTGATTAGTTTTTTCTCTCAATCTTTTCCATGGTCCGCTCGTAAAGTTAGTGCATAGTTCTTGATAGTAAAAATGGCCAATGCAATTGTGCAATTAAATAGAAAAAAGGGCTCATTGAAAACTCAGCTAACATGAATAGAAAATAGCATAGCAGACACCACTGTCACGTGGACTAAAATCAAAATACAAGCTAAGCTGAAATCCCTTGAAAAGATAGCTGTATCAGTCGATTCGCTTAGAACGGAATACTAGTCTACATTACCTGAAAAGGATGACATGACTGAAACAGAAACTGAGTTTCTGGACCTAGAAACATGCATAGAAGAGCTAGAGGTAAGTTTCAATGAATTATTAATTAGCTATACAGAAGTTGTGAATGAAACCGAAAATAAAAATAGCAGTTGTAAAATTAAATTACCAGATTCCGCTTCCTTAGTTTAGCGGGAGGTATGAAGATTGGAACTCATTTAAAATTGAATTCAACAATATTGTTTCCGCTAATGCCCAGTTAACGGAGGTTCAAAAATTGCATTACCTACATGCCGCTCTGAAAGGCGAAGCAAAACTCTTACAAACCTAGGAAGATACATTTAATTCCTTGTTTAAGGCCTTAGAAAACAGGTTCGAAAACAAACAAATTTTAGTTAATATTAATATTAAGGCTATTTTGGAATCTGAAAAAATTGTACAACAATTGTCGAAGGATTTAAGATGCCTTGTTGATACAATAAATAAAAACATTAGAGCCTTGAATAATTTAGGTTTCAAACAAAACAAATTTTCCAATATTTTAATCACTACAATCATTTTGAAAAAAATAGATAACGAATCCAGAAAGCAGTATGAACTTTCCGTTAATACTTCTGATGTTCCTAAGTTCGATGACTTAATTACATTTTTAGAAAAAAGAAATCAAACCCTTGAAAATATTCATAAGTGCCTGAAACCTAAACAAAAAGCCTCCTCGTCAACTCGAACAATGCGAAAAGAAATTGTGTAGTATGTTTTTCGTCCCACCTGCTTTTTAAATGTAGTAAGTTTCTTGATATGAACTTTAGTGAGAGGTTTGCAATCGTAAAAAAGCATAAATTGTGCCTTAACTGTTTATCCAGGCACCTCTTTTCACAATGTAAATTGTCGCACGTCTGCAAGTGTGATTCAAAACAATTCATTACTTCATAAGTATGAATCAGGGAATTTGAAACCCCTTTCAAGGCTTCTTTCAGAAAGCAAAGAAAAAGATGCATTCAACCAGGCCCCTCCTCCCGTTAATGAAGAAATAAAAACAACTCTAGTCAGCTGTTTATTGGCATCTAATAAAAATGTGATTTTGCCTGGCACGATTTTTTTGATAAAGTTTTCAACAGGAAAGTTTATCGAATGCAAAGCGCTTTTGAATTCCAGTTCATAAATAAATTGTGTTTCAGAGCATCTTTCCAAAAGGTTAGGTTTAAGAAAAACAAAGGTGTTCACACCACTTTCAGGACTAAATCGAACTGATATTACTTTGAATTATAAAATAAACACTTGTACTGCAAATACGGAACAGACATTCTGTAGGGAACTTGATTTTTTAATTGTTACGAAAATTACATAAATGACTCCATTGAAACCTATACACATAGAAAATCTGGACATTCCGAAAGGTATTTTGCATTTCCAATGACAGATTTAATAAACCGGATCATATAGACATACTTTTAGGTGCGGAATGCTTTTTTAACCTTCCTACCCTGTTGAAAAAAAGTTACGTTTTACCTGGATGGGTCTAATCGACCCAGTTCGTGTAGATTTATTCAAGTCTTTTACAATAGTTCCCGTTTGGCTCATTTTGGATGCTATTATTAGTTAATGATTAAGTATGTATATTTTACTTCATTTATACCTCTTTTTTACTGTTTCTCCCCCAGTTCGACCGATTCCTTGATTGCATATGTGGCTTGTTAAAATATTTAAACGCACGAAATAATTACTTACTATTTTACTTATTTCTACATATTTTACTTAACATATGAAATATTATTGCACATTACAATATTTACATATTAATACAATATTTACAATATTGTCAAGAGCATGCAATACACAAGTATTTGCATCCTCTTGACAAAGATATGACTGACAAGATCCACATCTTGTCTGAGTTTGTCTATCTTTCTTAGGGCCGCATTCTTTGCACCTTCCTCGTTTAGGTGTTTTCAAATTATCTGCATGGCCTTCTTTTACAGCTAGGAACTTCTTTTTTATAGCTACCAACACATTCGTTTTTTCCTGGCGATTTCTTTGAGAGTCTGTCAGCTGTTTTTCGATTTCTTTCAGAAAAAGTCGTCTTTTGAAAAGTTTGCGTTCATTATACGACGGATTTACGTGCATGAAAACAACAAAAGCATTAATTGCAGCTAGATCAATCATTTTATAAAACAAACAAACCGGCCATCTCCTTGTTCCTCTCTCACATGTATAGGTGGAAGCTTGTTTATCTGTTGTGCCCACTCCACTTTTAGTTTCATTATAAGATTAAATCTGGTTTCTTTTCATTTTTCTGTGACACTTTTGCGTCCTGATGCATAGTGCAAAGAAGAATCACTGACTTATTTATTTTTGGAACATACGGTACCAGAGTCTTATCCTGTTCAAATCCGAACACTGAGGAGAATACAGCCCTATCAGATAATACTTGAAATTCAGGACGAATAAACGTTTTATTTTTTCTGAGAGTCCCAAAAAGTGTTAATTTCTCTTTAACAATTCTTCTGCAAGATATAATTGGTTTAAAAAATTATCCACCGTTATGTTCCGAGCAGTGTCCTCAACTGCCTTTACCAGGCGCAAAACAACATTTATTCCTTGGTTTATATCACGCTCACGATGAAGATGCTTTCCAGTATACATTTCAGCGTTGTACCCGTATGCTGTTTTTACATCCGACATCAACCATAATTTAATTCCATACTTCCATCTTGGCTTTGTTGGTAAATATTGCCTAAATGGGCACTTACCTCGAAATGGCACGAGCTGTTAATCTATCGTCAAACATTCGTAAGGCACAAACATCTTCGGAAATTGTGCAACAAACATCTCAAATAATGATCTTATTGGTGCTAATTTATCCAGGCGTCGCGACTTGTTCTGCTTTCTTTGTTGTCAACCTAAGGAACTGCCTAATTATTCCAAAGCGTTGTAAAGACATAGTTGCACGAAAAATAGCTCGGCCATCATCTTCACTGCACAACTCTTTGAGAGATTCTCCTGCTGATTTATAAACACCAGCAAGTTTCACGGCTGTTATTGACTGCTCAGTGGTTCGCTGAATTCCATAACGCGTAGGATCAGGACTCAATTTCATAATGTTATGTTGCCTATACAGCAAAAAAATAATAAATAAATAATAATAATAAAATTTGTTAGGAATATCAGGATTTTTTAATAAACAAAATATTTTGTAAAAATAAAATGAAAAATAACTATAAATTGAAATTAGATTACTTACCGAACTTAGCATGAAGTAGGAGCGACTTTACACCATTCAGTTTTGTTTCTACTAACAAACGTAGACCGTGGCTGAATTCTTTCTTCAATATCTGTCGTATCTATCTCTTCATCAGAAATATCTTCATTCGATATGTGATCTGATTCATCTGTTTCAACACATTCATCTTCACCTATAGCAGATAGATCTGAAAGCTCTTGATCAGAAAACTCTTGTAAGAGTTTTCTGATCTCTTCTTCAGAAAGTTATGTTTGCGATTTGCCAAGTTATTGAACTAAAAAGGAAATGGCTAAGCATACCAGGCAGATAATAGATCATATTTATCCTTCAATATGATCCCGTCATCTATCGACCATACAATAAAATAAAGTCTATTCAAAATATGAATGGGTTTTCCATGTATTTCTACGCAAAATGATAACATGGGTCGATTCGACCCAGACAGGTAAAATGTCACTTTTTTTTCAGGGTGATTAAAAAACACTCTTACGACTCTCAAAAACTCACATATTAAATGGGTGCACATTTTTGAGGAATACATGAAGTTTGAAAGATCTAAATTAAAACCCGTGGAAGATATCGAAAGATCAATTTTAGAAATGGGTCGAATCGACCCAGACAGGGTAGAAAGGTTAAATTTCTGAAATCTGGTCAAATTCGCAGCGCATCGCAAGACTTACTGTTCCAGGAGACAGTTTTCAGATTCGTGGTTGGTGATGTCCATAATTTACCGCGTGAATCACAATTTTGTGGTTTACTTGAACAAAAGAGTAAAATTGAAGAATTATTGCAAAAATTCTGGGATGTTGAAAATACTAACTATCCAGATTCTGTACTTAGCGTTGAAGAGCAGTATTGCAAAAAACATTTTTGTGAGACCCATTATTGAATGCCTCAGGGACAATACCTTGTATGCATGCCCATGAAGGACTCTAGCTTGTTGGGTGAATCTAGAAATTTAGTAGAAAAAAGACAATCAAATTTGGCAATGTTTAGATCAGGATACTAACTTGAAACAGCTATATTCGGAATTCATGCTAGAATACAAAAGTGGGAATCATATGGAATTAGTTGAGTGATCCGAATCCAAAAATGACTCTTATTTTCTGTCACATTACGGGGTCTATAGACCTGAAAAAAGCAGCACAACTTTAAGAGTAGTTTTTTATGCTTCAACCCTAACAATGTCCTTAACTGATATTTTGCTGAAAGGTAAAATTCCTCAAAAGGAATTATTCTATATAATGGTTAGATTTAGAGAATATCGCTACACATTTATGGCAGATATACAGCAGATGTACCAAAATATTTTGGTTCATCCCCCACAGAGAGCCTTCCTCCAAATCTTGTGGAAAGCATAGATGCACCAATGTGGTGTGCAAACTTATAAACTTAGTAATGTCATGTACGGAACGTCAAACGCTCCTTACTTAGCCACTTGAACACTTAAGCAACTAGCTTTAGATGAATCTAAAAACTTACTTCTAGCATCTTCAGTCGCTCTTACAGATTTTTATATGGATGACCTTATAATGGGGACAAGTAACTTGGAATTGGCTAGACAGTTGATACTCCAGCTTGTCCAGTTGTTTGCAAGGGCAGGTATGACCTTGCATAAGTGGAGGAGTGTCTTCTCGAATGTATTACAAGCAAGGAACACTATTCATTTGTGGATTCAGAAAAAAGCAAATCCGTTAAAATTCTAGGAGTACTATGGAAACCCCAACTTGATTGCCTCTCATTTAAAGTTACAATTCAACACAGGGACACTTATACGAAACGTTCCGTTCTGTCAGAAATTGCAAGGATATTCGATCCTCTAGGACTAATTGGTCCTGTAGTGACAAGGGCAAAACTGTTCATGAAGGAACTTTGGCTCTTAAATTTACTGTGATGCTTCCCTACCAGTAATCCTTCTGGAAAGGTGGCTATAACTTGTGTCACTGCTACCAAAACTTGAAATTTTAGTCATTCCAAGACATTGTTGGAATGGGGATACTATCACTGTCCACGGGTTCGCAAATGCATCGAATGCCGCCTACGGTGTAGCTATTTATGCACAGTGTAGACAACCTGATGGCACTATTTCAGTTCATCTTCTGTGCAGCAAATCCAGAATTGCTCTGGTAAAATCAGTCACTATTCCTCGATTAGAACTTTATGGAGCATTGCTGCTGGCTAAACTCATGCAAAAGGTTAAGAAGGCCTTAACCATTAAGGACTGTGCCACAATTTTGTGGTCAGACTCCAATATCATTTTAGCTTGGATAAATAAATCATCTCGCGAACTTTAAACCTTTGTGAGCAATCAAGTAGCAGCCAAACAAGAGCTCTCTGTTAGCTGTCAGTGGCGACACGTGCCTTCGAAGGAGAACTCCGCAGATTTGATATCCAAAGGTTTATCTCCTGATGATATCCTAAATAGAGAACTGTGGTGGACTGGCCCATCATTTCTGAAGAAAACAACCAAAGTACTAGAGACTAGCATTCCAGAATCTGTTGTAGACAATAGCGACTACTTGTGGGAACTCAAACAGAACATTAATTTGACTATCGCATTAGAAAATTCAGTTTAGGGTCATATTCTTGAGATTACCAATAATTAAAACTAAAACTAAATAGAATATTGTTTTGTTTTCAGGTTTCTCAACAATTCATGAAGTAAGGTAAGTTTTCAAGGACCCATCTCAACAGACGAATATAAGGCCCCTGAATTAAGGTTAACAGCCTTGGTTCAATTACAAGAATTTGGGAAGAATATAAATTTTTAAAGGAGGGTAAACTCTCACAGGAAAGGGACTTTTAAGTTCGTTAAACCCCTATTGTGATACAAATGGTGTCATCTGGGTTGGGGATCGTCTTGGGAATTCGGATCTGGATTATGACGCAAAACACCAGATCATACTACCTGCAGGGGAATAAAATAACTTGCTTGATTATGGAGTATTTGCATAAAAAATATTTTCATATTGGTCCACTAACACTCTTGTTTACACACGGCAGAGGTTTTGGTCTATAAAGGGAAGAAACCTTGCCAAGAAAATTGTCCACAATTGCGCAATTTGTACAAAAAACAAACCTAGGGTAGTAGAGCAATTAATGGGAAATCCTCCCTCAGAGAGAGTTAGCGTAAATACTCCATTTATAAACACAGGTGTAGATTTGGCTGGACTTTCCTCATTAGGTATAGAAACTAATGAAGGGGTACATTTCATAAGGTTTATATTGCCATTTTTGTCTGTACGGCCACTAAGGCTGTTCCCGACGTAGCAAATGTAAGATCTTATTTTCAGACAATGGATCAAATTTCGTAGGTGCACATTCAGAACTCAAACTATTGCATAGATTAATCAGTTATCCAGATGACATACTAAGAAAGTTCCTTTCCTCTGAACAAATTAAATGGTCCTTTATCCCACCCGAAGCTCCGAATTTTGGAGGACTCTGGGAGGCAGGAGTTAAGTCTTTCAAGCACTATTTATACAGGGGGGCAGGAAATAAAAATTTCAATTATGAAGAATTTTTAACAATAATTACGGAAATCAAAGGAATCCTAAATTCGAGGCCACTGACCCCAATTTCGTCAAATATCAATAGCCTAGAGGCCTTAATGCCAAGTCATTTCTGAATTGGCCGGCCCATAACCACAAATTGTTGAACCAAATATTGTCGATGTTCCCATCAATCGTTTATCAAGGTGGAAACGAGTTGAGAAATTGACTCCGACTATTTTGGAGCGCTGGAGCTTAGAATATCTGAGCCATTTCAAAATCTCAATAAATAGAAATTTTTAAAGGGTAACGTTAGTTCAGGTACGTTAATAATTGTAAAGGAGCACAATCTTCCAATATGCAAATGGCTTCTTGGAAGAATAGTAGAAGTTTTTGTGGTAATGATAATTGTGTCAGAATGGTCAATGTATGAACTGCTCACGGAATTTTAAAAAGCCCCTTTTCAAAATTGTGTATACTCCCTATAAATATTGATTAGAATTATTACTGTATTTGAAAAATATTCTGGATAGTCATTACTGTAAATTTTTATTGCTTTATTATATTAATGTTTAGTTTTTGTTTTCATTTATAATTGAACCATGTTAATTGGATGGTATTGCTTACATATATTTATGTAATGTTTATTATTGCACTGGAAAATTGTAGTACCTTTTACTGTTTGCTTGTTGTTGAATGTTAAAACATTCCACGGGGTCTGGGATGTTGCAGCCTCTAAGAAGTATGCCTGGCGATGCAAGCGCCAAATTCTGGCAACCTCCTATACTTGTATAACTTTAAAAAATTTGCATCAGATATGCTCTCGACTAATGTGGCAGACCTATTGTGCATTCGTCTATCTAAATTTGTAGTGCTATAGTGCACCTTAGTATTTTGTTGTAAATATTGTAATATATTAAGTTTGTTTGGCCATTTAAGTGTTTTTTAATTTTGTAAACAAGCGACCTGATTTTCATTCGTTTTTTCTTGCAATCTTTTCCACTGCCTTTCTATGATTAAAATAAAAACCAACATACATATCTTGTTAGTCTTTAAAAGAATATTTGATTATGAGCAATAAGATAGGAAGAAATGATAGTAAATAAACAAGAGCTAAAATAAATAACTAAATAGTCATAAAACCAAATTGATAAAAGAATGATTAAAAAAAAATGTGGATACAAATATATTTATATATACCGTATTACCCGAATACAATGCGACCCCAAAATTTTTGATCAAGATTATTAAAAAATCCTATATTTAGACCTCAAATTTAGCACGAATCCTGTTTTCAACGAGAAATAATCAATCAAAACTATTGCATTATATTTGGGCAGATACGGTATATATATATATACACTTTAACATATAATAAAAAATACCCCCAGGCCAGCAATTGTTATTATAGAAATACTGCATAAAATGCAACGTCCCAATAGAGGGAAAATTGTGTTTAATACTTTGACATATAATAGAAAAACGTCCCCGTTGCATTTTATGCAGTATTTCTATAATAACAATGGCTTGCCTGGGGGGTGTTTTCTATTATATGTTAAAGTATTAAACACATTTTTCTATTTAGCGGCTTCCATAAGCACTATGTAGCATGTGTAATTGCTGTATTTTTATAATACTTTTAAATAAGTTTTAATTATATATATATATACACATGTATACATAGATATATCAGCATGGGACCTGGAGTTGCCCATGGAATGGAAGAGAAATGCCCATTGACCTTATATAGATTGTAAAGGGAAGGAATGTGAATCCTTCTGCTGCAATGATGAAAAAAGGACAAGGGATTTCCTGCTGCAATGAAAAAAAAGAAATAACACGGCACCCGATAGTGTACAGAGCTTACTGGAAATTGGACATGGCTAGGCTTCTCCACTTTTCTCTGTCTGTGTTGTAACAGTCATTTAGTGCTAATACCTGTACAACTACTAAAAACAAATAAAGTCCAGACATTGGAAGGAATATGAATCCTCCCACAGCAATGATAAAAAAAAAAGGACATGATCTTCCCACGGCAACAAAACGAAGAAATGAACAGGGGATTTGCCAACATACAAAAGTTACCAGGAACTGGACGTGGCTAGGCTTCCTTTCTTCTACTTGTTGTGTTCTAATTGTCATTTATCACTAATACCTGCACACCTCATAACCTAATTACTTTTTATTTCAAGTGCAGTAAGAAGCACTAGACTCAAATCCTTGGACATATATACAGTAAATAAAAATTTAAAATAATTATAGATGAATTAAAAATCTAGGCTTTTATAATTATTTTATTAAAAATCCAGGTTTGTTTACATGTAATGTTTGCAGTAGGTTTAATTTATAAATAAATTATAAATAAAATATTTATAAATAAATATTTTATGAGGTTCCAATTATTCAGTAACTATATTCTCAAGGAATTGATATTTTGCATAAAACACTCTCCGCGGTTTTGGCATGAAAAGGGGGGGGGGGCTGAATGACAGAATTTACTGCTTCATTTAAAATAAATATCACTGATAATTTCCATCTTTGATTTATTTTTTTTACAATTTTGCAACAAATTAGTATCTTTTAGTGTACAGTCATTGAGTGTATGCATAAAAATTGTTTTCTTCACCTTTTGACTTTAACATGCATTTGTCGTCTTCCAGTATTCATGGTTTTCTCCTGCACTCCTTATGGAAAACGATGGATCAAGGTTCTACTGTATGTACAGGGGAAATCACTGTAAAGTCATTATTTTTATTAAATACACGGGTCTTTATAGAATTCATGACCCAAAAATAACTGCATGTCACTAAAAAATATTTTTTCGAATTGGAAGTATAGTGCTGAAGTCAATAGTTTAAAAAGTGGCCCACTGATTATGCAGTTTAAAACATAACAGAAGAAAATTGCATTCTTAAAACACAAACCTCATGTAAAGGATATGCAGCAGTATAAATATCATCGGCTAGTAACTTCTTAATCCCTGAAAGGTGAACAGAGAAATGATCATAATTATAAACTTTTAATAATTAAAAATGTATCTGCTTTTTTTTTTAGAGAAAATTTCTCTATATAATGTGGTATTGTTTAAAAATATATATTACTGTTCAAAAACAGCAATCCAATTAGCCCTCACAACATTCTAACTCTTAATTAAAAACGATATAAATTACTAAAATACAAGGGTCGCCCAAATGAAAGTGGCATTGCTGAAATAACTCTGACATTTGAAAAGAAGTATGACTGTGCATGCCCCTATAGAGGTGAAGAGTGCTGAAAGTGCATGCGATATCATCAGCTCATGACAAATGGGTATGAGATATAATGTGAGCATATTAAAAGACATCGTTCGCATCATGGATGCCTCCAAATCACAGGCGGATCAAGCCTATTGGAGGCCCCTTAAGCCCCCCCCCAAAGGCCCATTTATAATTTAGTGTACTAAGGGCACTTTAGTTTTTTTTTTTTCATGAGGTGGAACATTGAACGATTTCACTCAATTGCTTTAACAATAAAATTAAACTCAACAAAAACTTGATAAAAGAATTTATAAAACTCACACTTAATCAAAAAAAAGAAACTTTACATAACTGCTTAAGAAAGTATTTTAAGTGAATTTGCATCTTGATTTATCTTTTGAAAATTCATCAATGATTTTTGTGATAAATCAAGAATTTTTGTGTCTTCCAAACTTTTCTGTTCTATGTGTAATAGAGCCAAATTCTTTAAAACAGAAAAAGAACTTTCATCTGAAGCATTTGATTTGGGTAGAGTTAAAAATATTTTTGAAGTTATTTTTACATTAGGAAAAGTTGACATTTCTTGTGCAGCCATGTAAATTTCATATGCATTTCTGTTAAGTTCATTCTTCCAAAAACAGCAAAATAATAATAATAATAATAATTCAGTACACCAACAAAATTTCAAATGTCTGTCATTTTTGTAAATATTTTTCAAGTTTTATTTATCAATTTTTTCTTTTCCTCTTTTGATAATTTCTCACTAAAAAAATGCATTAAAATGTTCTAAACTATTTTCATTTATTTCCATTCTTCTGAATTATTCGGATTTGGTATACTATCAAATACAGTGAAAACCTGTATATCTCAAAAACCTGCTTATCTCGAAATTTCTAAAATTCCCTACATTTACAATCACAATTCAATGTATTTTCTATGTTTATCTCAAAAAAATTTCCTTCAAAACATCTATATCTCAAATTTTAGTTAGTGTAAACTATAAAAATCAGCACTTAAACAACAACTTTTTTCAACAAAAGTTGTACAATGATGTGGCTAAAGAGACAAAAGAAGCAGAGAATATCGTACAACTCTGAATTTTTCTCAAGTCTCAGGTAAATTGGGATTCACAACTCTTGGTAACCTTAGACAGCTAGAAGAAACAAAGGAAGTTAGACATTGAAAGACTATTTTTATAGTTAAAGGTAAATATTTATATTTTTTAAAGTGTTATGGATGTATGTAAAATAAATCTACTGTCATATCGCTGTATTTTTCTACAGCAAAAGCAAATAAAATGTTTTAACTGACAGCATTTAAAACGTCTATAACTCAAAGCCTCTTTATCTTGAATTTTTCCCTTTTCCCATGAAATTTGAGATAGGCAGGCTCGACTGTATTAGAGTGAATTTAATAAAAAAATTTATCTTTCTCCTAATTCATAACCTGCATTGTTATTTTCATAGAAAAACACATTCCTTTTCTTGGAGTCTGGAACCCTGCTCACTGTCATTATTAAATGATAACAGATGCTTCTTTGACTTTCTAAAATTCACCTGCACATTAAAAAAAAAAAAATTGCAAGAGACTTTATAGGTCAAAGCCTTTTAATAACTTGATTTTCACCGACTGCAGAAATGTGCTGGTAGAATTCATTCAGCCCTGAATTCTGTTCCAAATAACTACTGCTACTACTATCACTACTACTTCTACTAGTAACAAATAACGATAATTTATAAAAATTAAAAAATAACAATAATCTTTTATAAATCAATTAAAACTTACCAATGGTCTAGACATAATATTTGTAGATATTGATGATTTTGGGTTTATTTGTGGTACTACCACACTAGATGAAAAATGCAAATTTTCAGATTTTTAAAACAATTTATTTCTGAGTTATGTTTGAAATTTTGAAAAAGTCAGAAATTTGGCATGGTATAGTAATTTTTAAGAGTCTGTCTATCAAGATCTATTTTACCTAGAGAGTTATGTCATTTTGTTCAGTGTTTTGAGGTCTTTGATAAACTATGTAACATGATCATATCACTTAAACAACTTTTATATTTGCTAATTAAAAAATCATAATTGAAAATTGAAAATTTTGGAAAAAAATCAATTTAATTAAGATATTTTAACTATTTGTATGACAAATTTGAAAATGGGAGTCTATGATATCATGAAAAAAAAAATTATCTGTGTATATGATTTATTTTCCGGGAGAGGGGTTTTGTTGAGCGTTAAAATAATAGGCTATTTAAAGTGTTCAGTTACACTTCTAGAGTGACCACCTCTGTTAAGAGACTACCTCCAACGACCAATTTTCTAGGGCACCAATTTTTCACCCTATCTATTTAACATTAAAAGATCCTCTAGAAGAGACCAGACAACCCTCTATAAATGACCGAACTCGATTCCTTGTCCAAAAAATTTCTACAATTTTTAAAAGTAAAGTAAACGAAAACCATATTCCAAATCAGTCTCTACTGTAAACAAACAACAAGTGTAAATACATGTACACATCACGTACAAATCTTGTGAGTTAAAAAGGGATATGTCTAAGAAATGAATGATTTCACCATTGGAACAGTGCGATGTGATCGAGTCACACGAGAAAGGAAATTCGGAGAGTAAGTTTATAGTTACTTTTGCATGTGAGAAAGCCCAAAATGAAAATTTAAAAGGAAGTAGATTTTATTATGGCAAATTAAGAATGCATGAAGTATATCAGGACAAATACTCTTTTGTCAGATGTAAAAAATAAAGTAGAGAGAGAAGTACTCTCTGAAACAAAACAGAATGAAACAATCCAAAATTTTTAAATACTTCATTAAAATTTAAATTTTCATAAATAACAAAACAAACAATATTTTTAGCATTATCTCCTCTTGGCTAGCAAATGTTTATACTTCCTTGAGTGACCACCTCCCTTAAAGACTAATTTTTGGAGGAACAGCAAGTGGACACTCCCAAGTAGTTTCACTGTAGTTATATTTTCTTCCTTCTTGGCAGTGAAGCTCTATGTATTATTGATGACTAACAATAAAAATCAATTATAAAGGTAATCATTTAGATAATAACTAGTTTATGTTATTAACTAGCTGATTTTTATTACTTTTGTTTATTGTTTAAAAATGTATAACTATAAAATATTAATAAAAAATTAGTAAAAAAAAATTCTTAAAATCAAACTGACATTTTCAAGTTTTTTAATTAAAATTTTTCTGCAGTAAAATTACTATTTAATAATTCTTAAGTTTGTGAACTCTCAAAGTATCAACAGCAAAAAATTTCTTGACATTTAATTATATTTTTACTTATTTTTTTATAACCAAAAGCAATTTTTTGAAATTTTTCAAAATATCAACGTCAAAGTTTTGCATTAAAAAAAAAAAAATAATAATAGTGACAGTAAAACTGTTTTTGTAACTTATTATAATTTCTTTTTTTTTAGTTTTTGAAATATCATAACATTACTCATTTTTAAATATGCATTTATGATATAAAAGAAGTCACAATGAGTAGTATTGCAAGGAGAGGCTGAGTTGGTGGTCCACCCCTCGGTAAATAACATTTGACAGTATGTAAAATTACAAAAAAAAAAAAAAAAAAAAAAAAAAGAAGCAAAATATATCTTATTTTTGAGGATTTACTTGTTCTATCTAAGAACTATAGTATAGCTTCTTAACATACAACTTAAAAAAACACGACACAACTTAAAAGAAAAAAAAAGAAGAAAATCTTAAACACTTTCAGATTTTAAATATGCAAAAAGTGCTATATATTAAAAGCACTAAACAACAGAACTATAACAGACCGAGTCATTGCCTAAAAAGCGATCTTGCCTCCCAATATCTCGCTTCCTCCGTTGAGCAGTGAAGTCAGCCCCACAAAGAGGCAGATGGTCCCTGTCCATTACTTTTCCAGAGCCGCAGAGTGGACAAGTGGGATCAGTAAAAATGCCCAAGCACTTCAGATGAGAGGCTAGAAAGTCATGTCCTGTTGTTAGATGGAAAGTGGCAACTGCATTTCATCTTGGTAAATCAGGAATAAGAGAAGGGCCTAAATTACTCCAGTGTTTTTGATCTATACGAGTCTGTAGATCTCGTGAGGCATTAGAAGCAAATAGATGTTTTAGAAACAGTTTAATCATCCAATACGTGATGGGTGTGGAAGGATGTTGTAGTAGGCCTGCACCTTTCTTTGCAAGTGAGTCTGCTTGCTCATTGCCCCATAAGTCACAATGGTCAGGCACCCACTGGAGAACAATTTGCTTCCCCTTCAAAGTGAGAATTCTCAGGAATTCTTGACATTGGTGAATTTCAGGTGTTTGTGGGTGTTCAACATAAGAGATTGACTGGATGTCTGCCTGAGAGTCAAAGGATAACTGCCCCTGAAAACTTACAATGAATAGCTGATAGTTGTTTTAAAGCTATGCATATCACTATAACTTCAGCGTCGAAGGTTTACCTTTGTTGCAACCTTTAGTTTTTTGTATTTTGTCTGGCCATTGGGAAAAAAAAAAAAAATCGCCTACTAAACCTATTTTACAATCTTTGCCAAGTATATTACAACTATACTTCACCGTTTTAAATAATGTTTCAAATGTGCACCATAATCCACGAGTGTGCCGTGTTTGTCTTTCTTGGGTTGATTCCTACTTTAATGCTCCAACTCTTGCCAAGGTGGCGATAATTATACATATGCAGTTACCATGACAATTTTTTGTATTTATGTGGCAATTGTAATTTAGAATTAAAAGCGATTCGAAACAACATGTAAGTATAGTATTCCGTTAAATTTTTATTTATTTTGGGTTTCCAATTAATGCAATTTTAATAATTAAGTGTCTTCAAATTCCTTAATTGGTACGTTTATCGCTAATTTGTTCACTTTAATTTTCATCTAGTTCTTTTGGAAGCATTGAAACTTGAGCATAAGTCCTAGAGACCCATGGCTGCAAAGCTTGCCAAAGTGCAGGGATTTTTTAGGTTGGTGAGAGTGGAGACGTTAAAATAGGAATCAACTTTTTCTAGTACCATAAAATACATCTTTGTAATCAAAATCAATCTTAAAATCGCCTACTGAAACTGTTCTACAATCTTTGCCAGGTATATTCGAACTAAAGGCATATTCCAACTATATCGTGTAGACACTTTAAATACTGTTTGAAATGGGCATCATAGTCCCTGAGTGTACCGTGTTTTCCTTCCTTGTTCCATAAAACACTTCTTCAGAATAGAAATCCATATTAAAATCGGCTACCAAAACTGTTTAACAATTTTTGCCAGGTATAGTCAAAATATACTTCACCTTTATAAATAGCATTTGGAAAGTATCAATCTATGAGTGTACCGTATTTGTCTTCTCTGTTCTATAAAACAGTTCTTCAGAATTAAAATTGCCTACTAAAACTAATTACAATATTTGCCAGGTGTTTTCTAACTATACTTGAAATATATTTATAATAAATTGCCGCGTTTTGGTACCAAATTTGGCAATCAATTATCAAAAATTACAAACTTTGTGGGACATTCAACATTTTATTAACACACCCCACTCCCCTTCCACGTTATCTGGCAAACACATTTGAAAATATCTTCACCGTGACAGTTCATAGCTACTAAACTTGTCAACAGGATTGCATAGACGAAATTCTCGTAATAAGCAAAATAGTACCCTAGTGCTAAAATAAAAGATGCAGCACATCTACTTAAATAATACGCTAATGTGTGCAGTACCAAAATCGATGATATTTCTACGTTGTGAACAGCAGCAGCTAGATGTAAACATTAGTGCAATAACAATGCAATAATGTATGTGCAAAAATCCAAATTAACAGTTCAATGGCATCAAATGAAGCAAGCATATTCGTTACTGGTTTCTTTTATTTAAGTCACGCAGTAGCGAGATTACAAAATAACAATAATGGATATGTGAAAATGCAAGATCTTTTGGATATTTTTACAGTTTTAATGGAATTTTCAATATTGGTGCATTTGTCGCACACATAACTGCCAACATATCTTGCCTTAAAACAGGAAGATTTTTCCAGTCAAGTTTAAACTGTACAAACGAAAACGAATCTGAAATCTGCTCATTTTTCTGAATAGCTAGTTACAAGCAGCATTGGCTTGTTTTGGCACAAGTAAGGATTTGCAGCTTAAAAGATTTGCAGAAAGGATTTGCAGCTTTTTAAATTTTTTCTGTTTTCATTGACAAAACCATCTACAATGATTCTAGAATATTTAATTCTTGCACAGTTATATTTTTTCATTATACTGAATTAGGGAACACCTCTCAAAATCATAAGCCTGCAAGATTGGCAGCGTTTACCAGTAAATGGTACTTAATTAAAAATTCTGTAAATAAGCACTCAGTATTTAAAATGTGTCACAAATATTCGAATTTAATTTTAAATTTTACTACCAACTTGCTTTTTTAGTATGTTAGACTTTTTTTATGCTTAACAAATCAGCAGATGTGTATTAGGGCTGCTTTATCCCATGAGCCTGTCATATACATAAGAATGAGCAAAGGAAAGAGTAAATTGGGGAGTGGAAGAAAAAATGGAAAGAAGAACTCTTTTTCTCAAAAGCAAGAAACCTAGGGGCAAGATAAGACAGCTGTGACAGTTCAAATGTGAAATTAATTGAAATCTCCACACTTCTTACTTTAAAAATATTTTATTCATTATTTTTTAAATTTTAGCAGTATGTAAGGGACAATGGCAGGAAAGTTACAAAAAGGGGAAGATTTCTTCTGTCTTCCTGCAGGAAGATCAGGAAGTCTTCCTGGAAAACAGGAAGAGTTGGTAGCTATGTGCACATAAAAAAAAGTCTCCATGCAGTGGGCTAAAGCACATTTTAGCCATTTTCTGTTTCTTTTATATTATTGTAACCATGGATACGTATTAAACCACACAAACAAACTATAAAAACACCGAGTTGCTAACTTTGGCACATCAACATTGGTGTTATTAAACTAGATAAAGTACCCATTAGTGAAATCATACAGAGGCATCACACTAAACAACAATTTGAGAAAGCCTGCAGCTTCTGCAATTAAGAAGTATTTCTCTAGGTATTCACACAATATGTTATCGTCCAATACAGTATTTGCATAATGATTTTATGAATGGAAATGTCACAAATTATGTTTTTTTATTCATTTTGCAATGTTAGTACTTGGCATTGCTACCATGGCCAACATCTGATTAGATTTATGGTGACACCCAAAATTTGTAGTAATCCTAACCTAAATAAATTTAGTGACAAATACTGTCAAAACAAAGAAACATGGTTTTCATTGAAATGAGTCTGATAATTTGGCCAGCACTGCCCTGAGTATATAGAACAGTAAGTTATGGAGCAGTGAAGCTGGCCTCCTTGGTGGCTAGTAACCTTAAAATCTGAATATTTTAAAGTTTCAGTTTGGTAATGTTCCGTTTATTTGACATGCATGCACTTTTATTTTCCAATTGGTAAGTTTCAGTTTAACATAAATGATTCTGTCCAATAAGATTGGATATTACCTTTGTTTACATTTATATGTTAAATTAAGCATTGCGTAGAAACAGTCAACCTATTACTATGGTTATATAATGTTGAAAATAAAAAAATAAAATCCGCTATTCCAGAGTTTAAAGTAAGCCAAGGTCCTGTTAAAAACAGAAAATGAAATTTATTACTCTTGACGCTATTATGCGATTAAAATTGAATTAGTAAGTTAAATGCTAACAAGATTGACAAAAGGAAAAAATTTACAATATAATCAAAATTGTTCGATCATGAAACATGGATCCAGATAGGAATATATAAATCATTGAAGACACTAAAATTTTGCTGTGACCAGCAGGTAAATATATAACCAAAATATATTTAATACTTATTTATTTATTTTCTATTTCTATCTGATTTAACAGTATCCATTCCGTGCAAAGAACGGGTACTTCAGCTAATACAATATAAAAAACTAGGTATAGTAGTGATTAGCGCTTTGAATTGGAGTGAATGAATAACTGAAAAACAAAAGGATCAGGAGAAAAGCAATGGACATCTGCATTATGTTGTTCGAATTACAAAGCTAGAAGTTTATCACAAATTTACGACATTTTAATGATCAGTTGGGATCTACTGATAAAAGCTAGCATGTGAAAAACACAAACCCAGCCCCCCACACAATGGAAAGAACAACAGCAGATGTTTTTTCCTGCCAGCATCCAATACACTGAATACCTTGTTCTGCGACAAGAAACATGGAAGTGACAGCCAGCCTTTAGACTAATCAAAAGCCCCTCTTTTTGGCTGGACTGAACAGTTCCATGGCCTAGAGAAGGAGAGTGCAGTTGCTTTATCTTGGGGGCCACTTTGTAGACAAGTAAGTTAATATTATGATTTGAAATAAGTAAAACTAACTTCTTAGGCCTAAGTTTTGTTACAAATAAATAAGTTGGTAAAAAACAATCTATGTTTGTAGGTAAATTAATTTTTCATATGAATGTTTTGTGTATTGTGTGAATTATTGTTTTTTAACTGAGTAACTTATCTTTTGGCAATTGTATTCTTTCACGGCACATTTTCCTGGTTCAGTGGCATTGTTTGAGACGCTTTTGCACGCAAGCACTGAAGTATGTTGCCAGATGGGAGAAACAAAACTTTTGGAATTAAGATGATATTGGTAATATTGTAATAGGACCAACTTTTTCCTTTTCTCAATGCCAAAAATTTTTTAATAACTTTTTATGTTAACCGACTTTTTTACTTTAAACCGACATCATAGTATGCTTTTTAATGTATGTGTAAAACTTTGAGTTTCGGCTTAAAAGTTTTTTTTAATGCTAATTTCCTTACCTTAAATATTTTTTTCTATTTCTCTTTTTTCTAAAATATCCTTTTCACTCCATCTATATTCTGATTTGATTGTATCAAATTTCAAAATGTGAAAACATTGATATCGGCAGAAGAACACAGCACTGCAAGAAGTCCACGTGTATTTCAAATCTAAGTTCTATAAAGTTGCTTTTACTGAATTAAATAATTAACATTTTACTAAATATTGTACAAAAATCTACAAGCCAGTAATTACTACTAAACAGACTACACAATAATGAGAAAATAAATTCACTGTCGAACTACTTCTGAGCGGAAGGATATGGGCGCTGTCCACCGTATGAAATAAAAGGGAGCAGCGATGTGAAAGGGGTTCTCTTTTTTTTCGACTCTCCTCTCCTTGATTTTTGGATGTTGACTGCTGTTTCGATCTACGACAGTGGCCTTTGGCAGAGAATACTGACGGCAAGGATGGACCAGGTGACAACTTGAGAAATGATCAAGTAAAGCAGAAATACAATGGGGGCCCCCTTTCTAAAAATGATGAGTTTTTTAAAATTCCTTTCTTTCCTTCCTATCTGTTTATTTATTTATTTTTTGTTGGCTATTGGTATAAGGGTTAAGATGCACATGCAGCTAAGAAAAAAATAATTTTTGTATTTTGTAGACAATGTTGGATCATTGTAGGGTTCAATTTTACTGATGCTTAATGTAATATTGTATTAGTATTCGGGGAACATTTTCAATCATATTAAAAAAAATTTTGTTACTTTTTAATCAGACTATTTCATTTATTTTCTTTCAATATGGTGGCCTTACGCCATTTTGTATTCTTTGTTTAGCAGATAGAACCTGGATGTTGACAATTTCTTTATGAAGAAATTAAATCACTTTACGATCTAGCCATTTGCCATTAATTTAAATGTTATTAGTAGAAAATGTTTAATTTTTTATAGTACATTTAACGAATTTTCTGATAGACCAGGGATTGCACTGAAGTCTGATAAAAGTGGATCACAAAGGCGCATTATCTTGAGAAATATGGGCATAAGCAAAACCCATTATGTGTGTAATTTTTTTGCATCACAGTCAACAAAATTTGAGTAAATTACTAAAAAATCTGAGTAAACGTGAACCCAGAGACAGTTTGAGATCACGGCATTAATGGAGTGCTGCACCTTTTAAAATTATTACATTTACATTTACAATTATTACATTTATAAGTTTTCCATTTTAGAAGTGGTATACATTGTATCATGAAAAAAATCAATAAATATAGCCCCAAGCAAATTTACATTTAAATTCATATAAATGAGACAAATTCACCCTATTACACTTTTCTACATTAAAAAAAGACAGCAATGAGATTGCTTGTTGAGATTCTCATTGCAGCTTGCAAGTTAATGACTGCCAAAGAGCATCTATATTTCCTCTTGTTGATCTTCAAGCAAGAAAAACTTTGCTCAGAAACATATGTAGACCCAACTACAGAAAATATTTTCCCAGTAAATTTCTTCATACATGAAAATTCTTCAGGTGACAATGATTTGTAAAATTGAACTAATGGTACAGCATTAAATATTTCTCTCATAGTATAATCTGATTGCAAGTCAATAAATTCAAGCAGCAGATCCTCAGGTCAGGTCAAGTATCCGCAGTGATGTGATGAGACAGCAAATTGAATTTAAGCTCTTTAAGTCCTGAAATCTTTTTCTGATCTCGTCCTGTAACCTCTACCGATAATCCCTATTCTTAACAAGAACACTTTTTTCTAAGTAGAAATAAAATTTTTTAGTCTTGGTAATAACTATTTTTTTTTTTTTCAGAAATCTTGGTTCAAGGGGTATTTTTTAGACTTTTGGCAGGCCATTAAAAAAAAAAAACTTAGTGAGACACTATTTGCCCAACCTTGGCCTAGAGCCTGGACAACAGGGAACAGAGTGGAAACAGCCCCTTCAGAGGATATGAAGACTGATTCCTTCTTATCAAGTTTGCGCTTATAATGTATTGCTTCAATTTTGAGCTTTCTTTCGAAGAATTTTCAAAGTCAGGGCTTCTAGTGGCAGTCGGGGCACTTGGTGCCCACCAGGCATTAGATCCACCACTGCTCCAAATGGCATCAATGCGCAGTCGTGCAAATTTTTAATAGAGGAAAATGTGAGTGCTTGTGAAATCTACCATCGAATTCAAAATATTTATGGCATCGAGTGTATGCCATGCAGATTGGTATTACGAAAATGTCTATGAGCAAAGGAAGTGTGTTCTGGGGAGAGGGGGTGTCATTCTCACCCCCCACCCCACCCCGGAGCTTGTTTGCACATAGAGAACAGGTCACATCACAGGATATGTCGCTTAGAGCCTCCTGAGACAGAGTTTCCTGCCACAATTTGGATCCTCATCAGAAGGTGGGGACTAATTGACATTTATTGGAAACTGCTAGCAACTGCCGAGAGGACTTTCTGAACCACATATTTAATGTGCACGTACATTGCATGTACACAATGCTCTTTTGTGATATGTCGGTATTGAACCTGCAGCCTTTTGGTTATGAGTCCAATGCCATGACCACTAGGCTACCACAGCCCCCCACCCCGGAGCTTCTTCACCCAGGGTATCCACCATCTCGCTGACAGATGGGATACTTGTTTCAACCTACAAGGTGACCTTGTCTAGCCTATCTGTTACATCTGTATTACTTCTTTATTCTGTATACTAATTTATATTAATATCATTAAACCATATCTCAAACTGCCAGTAGTGCCACTTTCATTTGGGTGACCCTTTTAAAATGTGTCTTTCAAATTTTCTTGTAACAACAACAAAAAATTGCCTAGAAAAACAGTTGTTTCAACTGTTTTTCTAGGCAATTTTTTGTTTTTATTATAACTAATTCATACACATATTGTTCACCATTTTTCTTCCCATTTTAATAAAATAGAGAGTGAACAGATGCTTGATGATTCCAGTCACAAAGTAAACATAATACTTTTAATGAGCATTAGTTGACAAAAATATCCATTTTGCTTAAAACCAAAATGATTGAGACAAGCATTTACAAATGAACCTACAGTAACACAATAAACAGGATAACTATAGTAAATCCTTGTCAGAATGTTCACATTTATCAATGCACTGCTTGAAGTTCTAAGATACATAAAAGAGCAGGAAAGGATTTCCAGATAAATTTATGTATTATAGTAATATAATAAAGAAACATGTAATTAGATAGAATAACTTTTAGTAACTTAAAAATTTATCCCCCAAAAAGCACAAGTTTTTTTAAAATTTAAACTCTTAATAATGGTGATCTGTAATAGATTAAACATGATTTAATTGGAAAAAAAGACACTAAAAATATTTTACAATGACTTCCAAAAAATAAAATAATAATAAAGCAAGTTAAAAAAAATATTAAAATGCTAAAACATACCAAAGCCAGAAATATCTGCATGATTGTTTGTGAAACTCTTTCGTTTTAAAATAAACTGGACAATTCTTGACCTCTGAGCAGGTGAAAAGAAGTCTTCCTTTCTATGAGGAATGTCAAATCTGTGAAAAGAGAACAATAAAGCTTTTATATAATTATACTTTTTTTAAGTTAATGTTAAGATCAGCAAATATTTTTTCTCAATGGATAACATTGTCAGTAACTATGTTTAACTTTTCAAATGTGGTAAAATACTGGAAGAGGGATAATCTAAAGCAGGATTCAGGAAAATATTACAAAAGAATAACTTGAAGTCAGCCAACCGGATGATTCAGAATAATCAACTTCCCATACTTTATGAAATAAAAATGCTTAAAAATATATATCTTAATATAAAAAATAAAATAAGCTGAAACTCTAGATTTGAAGAAATTAGTCATCATACATAATTAAAATATACAATCATACTAAACATTTTTTATGTGAACAATAAAAGGTAATAATAAATATTGATTCAGCAGATTTAATTTTATCATTTCTTTAAATACATTACACACAAAAGTGGAGTAGAAATACTTTTAAAATATTCAAAATGTTTCAGTTAAATTTATTAACATTTGTATAAAAAATTCAATACTTAAACATCTGCCATCAAAATTACATATTTTAATATTCATGATGTAAATGTTAAACACCGACTCAACTAACTAATGTCACACAAAAAAAATTTTTTTTTGCTTAATATCGTGAGCTTAAACTGGATAAACTAATAAGTTTTAGGCTAGAAATTTATATACTTACAAGTATTCTTTGTCCCTTGAATAAACAGTTGAAAAGCGATAATCTTTAAAATGCATTCCTTCTCGGTGAATAAGATCAGATACACTCTGAGCTAATCCAGTCATACGATTAAATAAGTTGTTAAAATAATATTTTGAGAAGTCAAAATCTGGTACCTATTTTATTTAACAAAGATAAAAAATAAAAAAAATTACACAAATATAAATACGCTTATCTAAGCACAAATAATTTCATTAAATTTTATATTAGATTATGATTAAATTTTAAGACAAAATAATACACTTTATTAAAGGAATTTTAAGAAGTGTAAAATAAAGATAAAAATAGCTGAAAACACATTGAGAAAACTTAAAAAATTAACTGTATTACATGGAATGATAACAAATAATTTATAATCAAAAAATAACTTTGTATCAATTAATTTTAATTTACATACATTATAGTAGCTACAGGTTGCAAAGTTAGTTGTCTATTTTTAATATTAAACTTTCATGAGTCTGGGAGCTCACTGCATGGATGTTTAAAAATACTCAACAGGTGGCCTATTCATAAAATTAAACAATCAATAGATATTTACATAAAGAAAAGTATTTACCTCAACTTTTCTATTTTACCCCCTTTTTTCCCCCATGGGCTTAGCATACATTTTATTTAATACTATATTCTATTGTACAATATCCTCTTGGTCAATAGCAATCAAATAACAAATTCAGTTCTACCTTTCTTCAAAAATTATAAAAAAATTCCAAATTTGTAACAACTAAGTTAAAAATTTATTTGGTGACAGCAAAACTCAGAAAATCTCTCTTTGTCTACAGACCAAAACTGGGACGACACTGAAATATTAGCACACTTACTTTGAATCTATAAAATGCATTACTAATTCACTTCACTTACTTTACATTTCAAGAAGGGGCGTAGCCAGAAATTTTTCATGAGGGGGGGTGTGTGTGTTACGACTACTACAACTTTATATATATATATATATATATATATATATATATATATATATACGTGTGTGTCATAATGTAATGAAGAATATACATTTTGTATGGCAAAAAATTTCTCATGGTGGTGGTGGGGGTTATGACCCCCCTAACCCCCCCCCCTTGGCTACGCCCCTGATTTCTAGCAACACTTTCTGGCAATGGCTGATAAGGAGAATGGGCTATGAAAATTCAGCCTGATCTTAAAGACTACTTATTAGTAAGATTTTGCTTCATTGCATATTTTGATTAAGCCAAATGGCCCCTTTTTTATATATATAAATTTTCCCCCACCCCCCCCAAAAAAAATTTATTGTTTAGACTAAGATTTTTGATTAATTTTACATATTATTTAAGTCAAATAGGCTTTTTTTTCTTAATTAGTCCTTCCTTGCAAAAATGTATCCGCCACTACTTTCCTGCACTAACGGGCATATGTGGGAATGAAATCCCTTAGCTGACCCTACGACGCTACTTGCTCTTGCAGATGGCAGTAGCTCTCGTAGCTCAGTGGCAGATGGCTCCAAGACGTGTGAGAGCAGACGTGCTCTCTGTCTCCCGATAATGTTTTTAAAACTACTGTATTTATTCATGTTATTTTGTTAAAACAAAATATTAAATCAAGACCAAACCGTGTGTCACACTGGCATCCCTGCAAAATTTGGGGGCTCTGACAGGATTTGAATTCGAATTTCGAAAAAAAAAAAAATTCTTTTCGATGCGACGGAACTTATGCTATTATGTTATGACGCAGTTGCATTTGGATGACGCAGTAGAACTTCTTTGTGCATGAAGCATTTTGTGGACTGACTTAACAGGCTTTGGTGGTATCAACGCTAGGCTATTCAGGTAGGCTTTACTACCTTTATAACTTTTTCTATCTGTTGAAATAAAACTTTATTCAAAAATGGTGATACTGAACGATATCCCACATATAGCAAATTTTTTGAAGACAGGCAGCACAGCCGCTGTAAAATTATTGAATAGTGTTGTTTTCGAAAATGCCGAATTTGATAGACATACTCGAGAGTGGTTGCGAAATTTTTCAGGATTTACCTCACAATCTCAATTTGCAAAACCAAAAGACTATGCAACGAAAAATTTAAAACTCCACCAACTTATCACTATATGTTCGTCTCTGAATCTAGACGCTTCCGGTAAAACTGATGAACTGTGCACTCGTATTTTTGAAGCGCTTTCAGATCTTGAGAAACTTAATAATGAAAGTACGTTTTCGATTCTACCAGATGACGAATTGAAGATTTCTGTTATCTCTTCTCCTGCTGGTAATAACTCCCCAAATCAAGCCTCCCATGAACGTAACCTACTTTTGCCTCAACCATGCAGTTTTGATACTTCTTTCCTCTTATTCAATGATATGCTTTAAAATCTAAGATCATTTAGTTGGTGCAGATAATTATTGCATAACGTCCTTTTTTAATGATGTTGAAGATAGTTTTAATATTTTGCCGGGTTTGACTGAGTCACATAAACTGATTGGAATTAAAAAATTATTACGTGGACCTGCTAAAATGTGCATCCAGTCACAGAGTGGATTATTTACTTTTAATGATATAAAAAGAGTGTTAATGGATGAATTTCGCGAGACATTCTCCTCTTAGATATTCATCGACAATTGCAAAACAGAAAATTCCGTTCCAATGAAAGTTTATTCGAATATTTTTTCGCTATGTGTGAAATCGCCAGTAAATCACAGTCAATAATAGATGATTCCTTATTAATCGAATACTGCATTCAAGGCCTTCTGGACTCTGAAAATAATAAAATTATTCTATATACATGTAAAAATCTTGCTGATTTCAAAGACAAATTAAATATTTATGAGAAAGTTTTTCACGTGAAACACAAATATAATACTTATGCTCATCATTCGGCTTTTGCAAATAGTTTCAAAAATATTAACAAGCCTACATTCACTCAAACGCAGTTCAAGACTGAAAACAAATTAAAAAATCGAGATATTTTGTGTTATAACTGTAAAGAGAAATCACATGTTTCTAGATCCTGTCCCTACTCACAGCTTGGACCTGAATGTAAAATTAGTTTAAACTTTGGTCATAAATCCTATCAATGTGATAAAAAACAAGTTCCCAAGATTGAAAAAGAAAATAATGTTTCCACTGTTAAACTATGTCAGCATAATTCCATGAATAAATCTATTTTTGTAAATAATGTTCCATTTATCTCCCTAGTGGATACAGGCATTGAAGTCACTGTTTTTAATATTGAAGCATATGAAAAACTTGGTTCACCTGTTCTTCAAAATTCCACAGCGACACTGATGTCATACGCTAATTCCAAGGTAACACCTTTAGGTTATTTTGAGGTTTCAATTGTCATTGATGATCAATGTGAAGTTCTCCTCCGGTGAGACTGAACTCCTCTACCCAAGGTCGAGGGGGAAAGCCCCTGCGTGGGTCATTTCTTGTTTTTATTTTATAATTTTCTCTCTTTGCTCCTGGACGTGGGAGGAAGAGAGGGGACTGACAAAGACTTGGAAGGGGACCAGCGAGTGAGGAGGTTGTCTGTTCCTCGGGTCCCGCTACGGATGTATTTTCAATTATTTTTTTGACATGATTGTATATATCTTTGTAAATAGATAATCAAGAGGTTCTGTATTAAATAAATTTCATATTTACTGTTATGCACTGTGCTGGAGTCTCTCTAACCACGAACCACCTGTGAAACAAAGGTAGGTTTCACAATCAACATTTTAATATACAAGCGGTTGTAGATATTGTACCTATGTCAGTAGATGTAATCTTAGGCACAGACATTCTCACCCAAGGCGACGTTCGTATTAGTAAGAATGGTATCTCTATTCATAAATTTGAGAATGTGGAAAATAATGACGCTGATCTTCACATTAACAGCATTTCCGTTAATGAGAATTGTGAACTAAATATTGGCTCTCATGTTTTGAAGGAACACATACAAGAAGTTCAAAATCTTGTTCAAAATTATATGCCAGTTAAGAAAAAAAAACATGCTAATATTGAACTGACCATCTAACTTAAAGATGATACCCCTGTCTTTCACCGACCTAGACATTTACCATTTGCAGAATGCGACATTGTGGACCAACAAGTTCAAGCATGGTTAGCTGATGGTATTGTTGAACCATCTTTATCTGAATATTCCAGCCCAGTGGTAGTCACAAGAAAGAAAGACGGCAGTTCCAGAGTTTGTATTGATTATCGTAAACTGAACAAGAAAATAGTAAAAAATAGATATCCCCTCCCTGTGATAGAAGATTTACTTGACAGACTGCAACATGTCAAAGTTTTCAGTTACCATAGATTTAAAAAATTGCTCTTTTCATGTAAATGTTCACTAAGACTCTCGCCGCTACACCTTGTTTGTTAACACATAATGGCCAATTTCAGTTTAGCGTTGCTCCTTTAGGTCTTCGTTTATCTCCTTCAGTGTTCCAAAAATATGTTACTACTATTAATTGTCTTAAAAATCTAATTTTGCAAAATCATGTTTTTCTGTACCTTGATGATTTCATAATACCTGCAAAAAATGATGATGAAGCTCTTTACCGATTGAAACAAGTATTCAATACTGCTTCCGACTATGGCTTGGAAATTAATTTTAAGAAATGTTCTTTTTTAAATAAAAGTATCGAATTCCTAGGCCACATCATCGAAAATGGCAAATTATACCCTTCACTCTCTAAGACGGCTGCTGCTATTCATTTTCCAGAACCAACTAATCATAAAGACTTACAATCTTTCCTTGGCCTCATAGGATATTTTCGTAAATTTATTCTCAACTTTTCGACAATCGCTCAACCACTTTCTGATTTATTGAAAAAGAACACAGACTTTCACTTTGATGAGCCACAAAAGAGAGCTTTTAATGATCTTAAAATGGTGCTTTGCTCGCAACCGGTCCTCCACATTTACAAACAGAATAGCGAAACAGAAATTCACACATATGCCAGCATCCACAGTTACGGTTGTGTTCTCCTGCAAAAATCGATCACCAACAACTCTTTTCACCCAGTTTATTACATGAGCAAAAAGACATCTGATGCAGAAAAGAAATACTGCAGCTATGAGTTAGTGTTAGCTATCATTCATGCCTTAAAAAAATTCTGCGTATACCTCTTAGGAAAACACTTTAAAATTAACACAGACTGCGATGCTTTTAAAATGACAATGAATAAACGTGAATTAAGCACCCGAATTGCTCGTTGGGCTCTACTGTTAGAGGATTTTGACTACGAGATAGAACACCGATCTGGTGTTTGTTTAGCTCACATTGACACCCTAAGTCGATTCCCAGTCATGGTAATTACTCAAGACATCCTTTTTAAAAAATTGAAATCTGCACAGGAGCAAGATGAGGAAATTTGTGCTATCAGAGAAATATTAAAAAGTCATCCCTATTAGGATTATTGCACTAGAGCAGATATACTCTACAAATTTGTCGACGGCATTGAGCTCTTAGTAGTACCACATTCTATGCAGTCAGATATAAAAGAAGCACACAATCGCGGTCCCATATCGTCTGCTAAAACCATAGACATCCTCAAGCAAACTTATCACATTCCAAAACTAAAAGAAAAAGTCGACCAATGTATTTCTAATTGTATTCGGTGTATCCTGATCAACAGAGAAACCGGCAAGCAAGAAGGTTTATTAAATCCCATACCTAAAGAAACAATTACACTGCACACATACCATGTTGATCATTTAGGACCATTAGAAACTACAAACAAAAAATATCAGTACCTATATTTTTGCAGTTATCAATTCTTTCACAAAATTTGTCTGGTTGTACCCCACCAAGTCTACTGATGCTAATGAAGTTATATCAAAATTAGAGTCTCAAAAATCTATTTTTGGAAATCTTTCACATATAATTTCAGACAGAGGCTCAGCATTTACCTCAAACATTTTCAAAGACTACTGTGCAAAGGAAAATATTCAGCATATCTCCATAATTACAGGACTTCCCAGGTCAGGGAAGCCAATGGTCAGGTGGAACGCCTAAACACAGTCATCATTTCAGTTTTGGCTAAACTTTCCATTGACAATCCGTCTAAATGGTATTTACATGTTTCGGACGAACAACGAGCTCTTAATTCCACTTTCCATAGAAGCATCCACACTTCCCCATTCGAGTTGATGTTCAGTACGAAGATGCGCTTTAACAATGACATAAAAATTCTTGATTTGATTAAAGCAGAGATTCAAGCTGAATTTAACGACTCCCGTGATACTTTGTGTGCAGAAGCCAAACAGCAAATTTTGAAAGTGCAGAATGAAAATAGAAGGACTTATAATCTCCATCGCAAGAAACTTACAGAATATTTCCTTTTGTGATGGACCTATAAAAACTTCTACTTGTGCCGAATTTATGAAGCTATGGATTGACTCCATTAACAGTATAACCTAACATGGACAATCTTTTCTTAGCTTCTCTCTTAATAGACAGACCTTCTGCATTTTATTTTTTCTTTTGTCTCTTTCATCTAACTTGTATTTAATCTTGTATTTTTGTATTTTTCAGGCATTAGCCAAGACACTCCTTACTGTATTTTTGAGTATTCAATTGAAGTTTGTATATTTTTATGTAATTTTTCTTCTTTAAATATGTGTTTTAATTTTTGCCTTCATCTGAGGCTAGATGATGTGGTCGGATGGCCGATTGTGGGAATGAAATCCCTTAGCTGACCCCACGGCGCTACTTGCTCTTGCAGAGGCCAATGGCTCTCATAGCTCAGTGGCAGATGGCTCCAAGACGTGTGTGAGAGCAGACGTGCTCTCTGTCTGCCGATAATGTTTTTAAAACTACTGTATTTAATCATGTTATTTTATTAAAATACAATATTAATCAAGACCGAACGGTGTGTCACAGTCTTGATTAATATTGTAATAATGATCCCCACACATACACTTATGGTAAATCTCTAAAGAACATCCTCCATACACACATCAACTAATTAATTACTCACAGCTTTTGTCAAACTGATAAAGATGCTGAAATCATAAACACCAGGTATATTGCTCAACAGATGTTTTCATATCATTTTATGTTTTAATATATTGATTTTGAAGGCATATAAAATCAAGGCTGTAGATAGATTTTTTTGGGGGGTGGGGCCAAATCCCCCCCCCTTGGCCACAGCATAACATAGAATTACTACTACACATATTCTTTTGACAAAAATAACTTATTACATCAAAACCTTAATATATACATGCACTTCATTTCTTTTAAATGATATAAACATGTAATAATAAAAAAGCATGCTTTCAATTATTTAATCTAAATAGAAAATTTCAAGGAAAAGTTGTACTTAAAACAAATAGCAATTATTTCAACATTTTATAAGAAATCTTACAATTTTCCGTACCAAACATTTCAATTTTATATATAGCTAAAATACATAAAACTTACCACTGGAATAAATGAGCAGATTTAATTATCACATTTCTAATCTCAAAAATATTAAATTGTACTGTGCACTGACAGACAATTAAGAATAAATTTTACATATAACAGAGGTGAAAACAACTACACAAACGAACATTTTCAAAATTTCTCGCTTCATCTTTAGAAAAATACAGGATAATAAGTTCTGTGTATTAAAAATAATACTAAATTAGCCTTTTTGCAAAAGATAGAAAATCTAACTGAGCACTCTATATCTGCTTTTAAAATTAAAAGAAAGTTTGAATTTTGCAGAAGAATGTGAGTCTGGGTAACAGAAATGTGATGTCTGGGTATGCAAAATGTCACAACACAAACATTCAAGTTTCGTACGTTTAAAAATAACTGAATTAAAATTGTTAAAATTTATCGAATAAAACCAACATTTATTCTAACCACTGGTTTTTATACTATTATGTAGAATAGTTGAAATTTTAAGCTTTAATAGACTTTGTGAGAGCACTATATTTCGATTAAGTCAATTTAATTGGGTAATGTACAAAGAAATATTAACAACTGACTATCAGATGGTATTTGGATTTTATATTTCTAGGATTCTTCATATTCTAAATGTGTACCACAAGAATTTAAAATCCAGTTTTTGTGTTTTAGTTCCCCATCTTAGCAGGATGGAAAACAGCAGGATATAGGGAAAAAAAGTGTACATATTAAAATAATTGTACATACATTTAAGAACAACTCTGAAATAAAAAGAAAGCAGGTTAGTAAATTTAACGTCAGAAATATTTGCAAAAACAGCATGCTTACACTGGGGAAGGATGTTTCAGGCATTTCAAACAAGCTCTATGAAGAAAAAAGAGCAATTAATTATTTGAATAATTAAAAGCTTTCCACAACAGAGCCAAATTAATATAGTTTTATTGTGCAGAAAATGAAAAAGACCAAATCTTTATTTTAAACCTGTAATATAAATTAAAATTTATCTACCGACCTTAAAATACACCACTTTTAAAAGACTTAAAAACTACTTTCACTGATATACAAATTAATTGCATTATACACAAAATAAAAAATAATTTGTTGAATTCTTTATAAATTTTGTGCATTAAAAAAAACCTAAATCTTATTTAATTATCTTATTTTTAGAACTATTTTAACAATTAAATTTAAGAAATATATTCACTGATATTTAAGAAATCCAATTACTTGAAAAAAGTGGTCAAAGGGTAATTCTTCTATAGATTATATTAACTAGCTGCCATACAGCCATTATATTTGTCTTCTAATACACAAATGTAATTAATAAAATAAATAATTGGTTATACTCTCTAATAATGTCATGCATTCCAAAAACCTCAACTCTTAACTAACTATTGGTTTAGCTGTTAAAACTATTTTAACAAATAAACCCTAATTCACTCATATTCAACAAATCAAATTATTTTGCTGTGACTAATTGCTATATGGATGGTTAAATAAGGCTACATATAAATTTAAAATAACTTCTAAAAATCAAACTACTTACTTGCATTAAACTAAATGAACAAATAATAATGAAAAAAAACTGGTTAGTTAAAAAAGGGATAGCACTCATATTAATATGATGCATTTAATGTTTTAGGGAATAATGTTAATTCCATATGGATTATAGTTTTCAAATTAACAAGCTTCCCTGACAATAAGCTTGTGTATAATTAAACTTATTTAAAAAATAATTCAACATGTTCTTGGCGGGTTATGCCAGCTGCTGTGACTTGCTCGCAGTAGTAATCTGGTTCTGGGCATAAAACAATGCTGTAAACTCAAGTAGGTCAGTCGTTTATGACCATTAATGTAAAAACGCTGAATGAATACACTAAATATATAGATATATCTTCCATAACTGTTTATGGTAATGGAATGTTAAAGGTTTTAAATAGAGTACCTGGGAATAAATAGTAAATTTCAATATTAATGTTGCAAAGGTATTGCAGATTTCAAATATATGAAGTGTGAAAAAAACTGAAAAAAAAAAAAAAAAATGTCATGATCAAAAAAAACTTTTGAAATATTAGATTTCATACCATCCATTGAAAATCCCCAAGAAAAAGACCATATTCTGTCATTTTTTTTAGGAAACTTTTAAACTAGAGATCATATTACTCTGTTTTAATGACACAGAAATATGTAATTTAATAAAAACAAAGTTCTTTTTTAAGAAAATAAAAATTAAAAAACACCATAGAAGGAGGGCACCATAAGTTAAAAACAACATAGATAGGAGGAATATTTAAAACATTACCCCCCCCCCCAAAAAATAAATAAATAAATAAAATAAAATAAAAATAATAAAAAAATTATAATGCTCATAGGATTTATTTTAACAGCAAGAATATTAAATATAATTTTTAAGTTATCCAGTTGTCATTTATTTTAGAACAACATGTCATACATGCATTAAAAGCAAACTTTTACAAAATGACTAGCAAGTAAAACACTTTCATGCTTTGAAATTATGACAGCTGGTGTAAAAATAATCAAAATTTGGAGACTAAAAATAGATAGCATTTAAGTGCCTATAACAAATTCAAATCTGAATTAAGGATAAATTAGTTATTTTCTCAATTATTTCTTTTGCTTAGTTTTGTTTTTCCTTATAGCATTTCAATATGATTTTATCACAGAAAAAGTTAATACAAATATAGTTTGCTAATTATTCTTTATTTGTCATAAAAGAGTTTTGAACTTTTTTAGACATCTAGTTACTTGAATTTTGATTGAAGTCAACCTAATTTACTCATTTATAAAAACCATTTTCTGGAACTAGAATGCATCAAACACATGCCAAAGACTTCCAATACTTTCAAATAATACTTCATAATAATCTGCTGAAATCAGATGTTTTTAAATGAATGAGGAAAAAATATTTTCAGCTTTTAGTGACTGATGCTGAATTTTAAAACTCTTCCAAAATTTATATAAAACATATAATACAATAAAAATATCAATGCTATGAATTGAAATAAAAAAGAGCTTAAAAAATACACAAATGATTTAATACATGGTTATTAAAAGAAAAATCTGACCTCTTTCATTGGCATTTTGAATTTCAAAATTTCACCATATCGACCGAGTACTTCCCACGGGCAGTGAATTTTTACATAAACCAAGCCACTTTCTTCCTACATACAGTAAATGAAACAATAAACAAATTTAAATCTTTTATTAATTTAAAAAAAATATTTTACAGTTGTTCATTTTACACAAACTATAGATAAAAACTTTCAATATTATATTTCATAAATTCAAAATCGCAGTTTGGAAAAATTTGTCAGTCAGTTTTAAAATAAGTTAACAACAGTTCAAAATGTTTAACACAAAAAATAAGTTAACATAAAATAATACTGAAGTGCCAACAAAATAAATGTAATTTTATACAATGTTTTTCTTTTAACACATACCAAAAATCCCTCAACATGAAAAAATTGTATTTCAAATTTGCATTCCAATGGTGAAACGGGGAAAAAAAAAAAAAAAAAAAAGAAGCTATTGAATAATTTGTCAACAATATGATTCTGAAAAAGAGATTGGAAAAAATAAATAATGCATTCTATTTCCAAAGAAAAAAATATGCCACTTGTGAGAGCATGCATGTACATGCAAGAATACATTTTAGCAGCCAATTGATAAAATTTGTTGACATCAAAATAGATTTGAGTTTTTATTCACATGCATCATTTAAATCTAAATTCTTTTAATACAAAATAACAGCCTTCTCGGTTTCATGTAAAGCATTTTTCACTGCACTCTGTACTGTGACACGTTTTGTCCTGATCCATTAAAAAGCTTAATACCACACAAATGTACAATAGATAGACTTAAAAATATTTTCTTATTGATGAAGTACGAAATAAAAGAGTATCAAGAAAATTATCAAATGAAAATTTTTGAAAAATAGCTAGTTTAGAATTTTGTAGGTTGTCTCTCCTCTGTTTTCTGAATGAAAATAGTAAACTATATAAATACTCAAATTAATTTATAAAGCATATACATGTTTTACACTATATGTTTTAATAAAAAAAGAAAAAGTGTGTGTATGTGTGAGAGGGAGGGGCAAAGAAACAACATGTTTTGCAGCCCTGACTTTTAATATAATGTTATTCAACAATTTAATGCTTTATGACAGCCGTTTGTTTTCATTTAGATTAGAAATAACTAAAATAGAAATCAGAGATCAGCCAGAATACAAACAACGAATTATTAATAGAATTAGCAATATGCTTTATTAAATTTGTATTTTTAAATATGAATCATAACAAAGACAACTTCTCACTGGTTTGTTAAGTTTTCAATATATTATCCATTAACTAATTATTACAGTAATTATTATATATATATATATATATATATATATCGATCGATAGATAGATAGATATAAGCAATTCTAATAACATTCTTTTAGTGCCATTTTCATCAATACAAGTCATCGAAAAATTTAAAAGCTGTAACTTTACAAAAAGTGGTTAAATGATAATGTAAACACAGCCTTACTTATCATTTTCTTATCTTGCTTTCTTTAAATATTTTTTTTGCAATTTAGATTACTCTTTTTTTTTAATAACATTATCCTAAATGTAAAGGAAATGCTTTTAAGGAAAACAGAGCATTGCATTTTTTATTACATTTGCACTCAAAAGAAGTAAGATAAGGTATCTGTATTGACGTCCATGTTTTAAAAAAATCTGCAATACACGGAATAATGTTTCATTGTTTTATATCACAAGCTAACATGAACTTTCATTAATAATCATTAAACAAAAGAAAAAAAAAAGATTCAACATTTAAGAAGACGTTTTATAGTCAAAATAAAAATAAGACTACTGCACTGTGAGAGAATATTACTATTTTAAAACATTTTTTTACACATAAAAAAAGAAAAAAAAAAGAGGAGAAGCAAAATTATACATAAAGTAACTGTTTCTTCCTTTCTGTTTTTTCTTCTAATATTTGATGTAAATGGTTGACTTTTGAATTCTTACTTTAATGATGCTCTCTGTAATAAAAACATAAAGCATGCTTGTAAAGAATGGGGCAAAGCAGATAAAATAAACATGAATTAGTCACTGATTCCTGTATATTTTATCTGGTTCTTGCTTCACTCTTTACAAATATGTCTTATCTTTTACATGTATGTGTGTGTGTACATATATATAATCAATCATTATATCAAAGGTTTATACCTGGTATACTTTTTCCAATTCAAGACCTTCATCTCTTAAATTATTTTCAAATACAGTTCTTGCATTTTCATGTTCTTCAAAGAATTCAGATGGATCAGTTGTATAGACTAGAACAAAATCTATTCTTCTCTGTTTATCATCAAAGAAAACGGCAGTTTCCTGTTTAAAATGCAAGCTCTAGCTATGTTACATCACAATACACTTCACTAAAATGTTATACAACTATTACTGTGACAAATAACAAAATAGGAGATTTAATAAACTCAGTTTGTTATAGAAGATAATCAACTCCATAAAAATTACAATGGTTTAACAAATTTTAAAACATTTATAATTAAAGACATTTCCTGCTGATTTCACAGATAAATAAATAAAATAATAAAGAATTTTCAAGATTCAGACTTTACCAGATGCATTTATAAATATTCTAGCCTAACAGTATGGTGCATTTGCACATTTCATATTACTGAGGACATATAAATTTGCCTTAATTAAAATACAAAGTTTAAATTATGGGCAGCATTAAAAGTATGAGTGATTATAACTGACTGCGAAAAAATACCCAAATGTGAAAACGCTTTTCTTCTGTTTACTGTACATAATGCTAATTGTACAAGTAAACATACCTATTGCAATTTTTTTTTTGTGTGTGTGTAAAACTAATTTAATACAAACTACTCCCCTCTTTGCATTTATTGATATAAATTAATGGATTATATAATTCTTGAGCTTTTATCTATTAAAATAAAATATTTTACTGATTGCTATTGCTTTCCAAACTTAACAATCTTGTAAAAATCAAATTACCAGAAAACTCCAGGTTCTTTTGAATTAATAACAACACAGAACACACAATTTAAAACAGCTGTGCATCTAACTTAATGGAGTAACAAACTGTAAAGAAGAAACTTACAACAGATATAAGAGAAGCACTGTCTAGGCCCTCAATCTTTGCAGTCATATAGCTATCCAATTTAATAGTTTCATGTTGACTGCCATACTTTCCAGCACTGCGAAGCACTAAAGTGTCAACTGTACGGGTCGCATTTCCTACATGATTAGAATTCCTTTTATCCTTTTCTTCAGGTGACAGATCTACAAATGTTTCTTCCGATAAAGATGGATAAATTCTGGGAGAATTCTTTTTATCCTCCGATGTTGCAACATTTTCAGCACTGTGATATATACTTGCTGCAATGTAATGCATTTGTTTAGAGATAAACTAAGTATTTCACTACTAAATCTTGAGTAACAAAATACATACATGGTAAATGTTACATAATTGCATGAAGTAAATGAAACACACAATTTTATTTGTGTGTTGATTTAACACACACACACACACATTTCTATACTATCATTACCACTTGTTTTTAATTAACATGACTTTTTCTATTATAGGGTTTGAAAAATTTTTTGATGATAAAACTAAATTCTAAATGGTAACAAATGCAAACCAGTTTTCTTACAAGTATTTCGTAATATGTTTACATCACAAAAAATATTTTACTTCAAATTAATATTTCAGTTATTCAAATCATTTCATGATGACTTCTAAAAACTGATTATGCTTTTTGGCAAACAAAAATGCTTTCTGTATTAACAGTATTTAAACGATTAAATTCTTCACTTTAAATTATAAGAAAAATCTAATACATATATATATATATATATAAATGTGAAAAGTGAATGAAGATTTGTTTCTTAGTCTGGAGTACAAATCCACATCATTAGACAGATTAGCTTGAAATTTTGCACAAATGCATAAAAGATACAGAGGAAGTAGTAAGCTTTAAAAAAAAAAAATTGATAAATAAATCTGCTTCCTAATTTTTATATTTTTTATTACCTTTGTAAATTTTAAATAGGAAAGCAAATTTACACACTTTGTGACATGTGAAATAATTTAATTGAATGTGTACCTAGCTACACATAAGAAATATATATCTACCGTGTTTACTTGAGTAATAGTTGCACCCTGTTTTGAAGCAGAAAAAATCGTCAAAATATTTTCCCCGCATAAAAGTCGCAGTCACATATTTGACCTTCATTTATGCCTATAAAAATATCACTATAAAAAGAAAAATACCTCCTTTTGTGAGCAACTGATGAAAAGATTATTTAATATATGACTGATAATCTGGAAAAATTTGGTAACTTAGTAATTTTACTATAATACAAGTAATGTTTTAGCATTAAAGTGTACAATATTATGTAGTAGATTTCCCCACATAATAGTTGCACCTGTAGTCAGATAATGCAGGTGCACACGCGCAGATACATTCAAAGGTCTTGTAGTTAGTTAGTGTAGTGTTGCTTTACAAATTTGCAGGCAAAATCAGGCAAACCAATTAAAGAGTCGGTACAGATTTCAATTTTTGATTACCTGATTATCATGTTCCTCCGTCTTTAGCTGGCATGCCTTTATGGATTTAGTGTACTGTCGATTTTTAATGTTACTTCTTTTCTCTTTTTACTTTTTATATATTTCACTTTTTTCTTCCTACAACCCACAGATATATTTTTAAAAAATTTTATTTGAAACTACTGGATTTTAAATGAAAGCATATTTGATAAAAATATAAAGGGCTAGCATATTTCATTTAGAGAAGATATGTTCACATATAACACATTTTAAATTTATATATAAGCTTAGATAAGAAAATGAAAATTCAAATAGAACAATGCCTATTACACAAGGATAAAATATGTTGAGATCATACAAAAAAATTTACAGCAAATATTTTGATAATTTCATCACTAAATCAGATTTTTCTGCATTTCCTTAATCTTCTTTGAATTTCCTATATTTGATACCTATATCTTATCATTATGATTTAAATATTTTAATCTAAATATGGTTCGATTATTATTCCTACAACAGCTTTCCTTTGCACTAAGAACAGCTCTTTATAGGAAAGGCATGAAAGAGTGAAGATTTTTTTTTGTTTAGTAAGCAATCTATTAATTGTAAATCATTACTTGATATTACTGATTATCTTAATATTTAATTACACTTACTTCGGACACATCCTGAAATGGCAGGTGCTTGTTCTTTTATGAAAAAAATTCTATAAGTGTGTAGAAAACTGACCATAATTCTATAGGACTCTCATAGAATTCTATATGATATGCTCCTACAGGCTGTCATGTTTCTTCTTGCCTCAAATAGGATTAGAAATTATCTTATCCTAGTTTATTTAGTTTTCATACCTTATTAATTCCCATTCTCATTTCAACCTAAATCAACTTGGATCAAATATGTTTATCCTGATAAAAAAATATTATATAAACATCTTAACACAAGTATTAGAAAAGAGAGTACCTTCAGAAACTTTCTTCTTCAATGGAAACTCAGAATCTTTGCTGTTTTCTAGGCTAGCATCATCAGTTTTATCATCTTGATCCATGAGGCTATTATTACATAAGAAAATAATCTTCTTATAAATGAGAGATATATCACACATATTTTTACAACTCTTTTTACAGCGTATTATAAAACTTGCGTTTTCAAACATTTATTTAGGTTTTGATGTTAATATCTGTGATACTAAATCATAAAAATGCCTATATGTAGTCAGAGCTAAAAATTACACAACTTTTATCTTACTACATTACACAATTAAGTGTGCCAAAATTATTTCAAAGGACAAACTAAAATGTTTATATTTTTGGTTTCATGAATCCTATGTGACAGCAGTTAAGTAAGTATAGTTTATAAGTCATATGAAATGAAGTGTTTGGGTTACCATTTCCTGTATGGTGATTTGCATACAAAAACAAACATTTTAGTTATGCTGTTCCATTTTGGATTGAAGTTTTTAAACTGAGAGGTGTTATTCAAACAATACAGTAGAACTCCAATTATCCGAATTAATGGGGACCGGGGCCCATTCGGATAATCAAATATTCGGATAATCGGATTTTTTAAAAAAAATTGCCATTGGAGAGAATAAAAGCTACGTTTTGATATTGCACTATTTTTTTTATTGAATTAAATGAAAGAAACATGAAATTTTCACATGTTTTAAATATAAATAAAATGTACTTATGTACAAGTTTAGAAATAAAAATCATTGTTTTTTAAACATCTCCGTTAATGTAAGCTGTTTTGCGGTCTTCAACCGTTTTCGGGCAGCCAGGTCACGCATTCGCTTGACGGTGAGCAGTTGCAAGTGGTCACACTCGGGCTGACGCTCCATCCACTTCAAAGCAGTCTCGAGGCCGGCAAATGCTTCACTAGCTGATGGTCCAGCGTCTACTTCAACATCAGCAGAAAGTTCTTCTTCCACTTCAACATCTTCTCTCACACTTACAACAATTTCATCGTCATTGAGAATTTGAAAACCAGGGTCAGACGTGTCACAAGCCATCCACTCTCCTACATCTTCAGCACTTACTTCTGTACAACCAGGAATTTTTACAATCATTTTTCTTATTTCCTCTAGTGACAACGCATCTTCATCATCATCATCCTCTCCATATTCTTGTTTCTCATTTTCTTCAGATTCTTTTTTTTTTTTGTTCTTCTCAGACGGTAGGCCTTTCAGTTTATTCCACGCACGTCTTAGCGTCACTGCCGTAACCAAACTCCAAGCTTCCGCTACCATGTAACAGCAGTCCTTTAAATTTATTGCCGTTGATCCTTTAAATTTTTGCCGTTGTGCCTACACTGACTTCGCGGGGGGAAGTCAGTGTAGGAATCCAGAATCCATCAATATTTTTCTCACATCATCATTTTTTTCTCTCTCTGTTCGCATAGGCTGTGGCATTTTTTATTTATTGTTGACTTTTAGAAAGCCCCGGTTTTCCCACATCAAAGGGCGCCGCTATGTTCGGGGGACCGCCCTTTTAAAAACGAGTGTTCTTTGAAGGGATATAACGCGTTCGAAAATACAGTAATCGGTTTGTTTAACGAAGGCATAATTGCAAAGGGTTTAGTATGTATTATATTTATTACTGTTTATATGTATGTTGAAAATGAGAGAAGAAAACTATTTTCAAAGAAAAGAGCTTTTAATTAATTAAATGAAAAAGCAACACGTCCGTTTGCATGTTAAGACTACTTACAAGTGCTGCACATTAGTGCGTTATCGCTGTGCGCCTACACTAGCTTCGCGGAGGGAAGGTCGCTCCGTCTTAATTTTCTTCTGAAATTCTAAAAGCGATTCGGATAATCGGCGATTCGGTTAGTCGGAGTTCGGATAATTGGAGTTCTACTGTATGTTCTATATCTAAGGAATTTAGCTATCCAGTTGATGTTATCCATATTTGAACAATGATAGAGAAATTATACCAATGATGTAGTAGCTTAATTTTATTACACTTTGCATTGAACTATTAAAGGATTTCAGAAAAAACACTCAAAATACTGGTGTTAAACGATAAAGTAATTAAAAAACTTTGTAAATAACACACATAAGAAGTAAAAGGAAAGAGGATATGCGTTTTGTTCAAAAATTGTTTTGAACTTCTTCAGTCCAAGCCCTTCGACATAAAGAACACAGGGAACTCAAAAGAGAAAAACTTAATTACTTTATTAAAGGATTTATTTCAGAGCCATAACAACCATCAGGGCAACCAAAGTAGTGTCCCAAAGACTTGAGCTTGGAGGTTCGGGTGAATAAGAAAATATAAATTAATTTAAAAAAAAATTTTTTTTCTTAAAACAGAAAATGTAGATAATGAAACCATATTTTTTTTAGACAAGAATTTCAATTTTTAAGTTAAGGTAGCACGTAAAGAGGAGGATAAAAAAAAATTCATTCTACAAAAGAATCAGCAAGATTGTTAATAATAAATCACAGTTTACTTTAATCAAGTTTGCCTAATGAATGTAGAGCATGCATAGACTAATGATTCTTGTGACTGAAGCTAAGTCGTAAGAATCTCTAACTTAAAACTGAAATGAATAAAACACCACAACAGTCTGTCTGGATAGAAAAAAACTACACAATAAAATATCATTCCAATAGATGTTTTATTTGTTCGAATTTTTGTTTATTGTTCTAATTTATGATTTTGGTTCATGCTCAGATTCAAGCTAAGAACAAAACTTGTAATTGCAGTATGCTGCACAAAACTGTTTTACTGGTTTTCATTTTTTAATTTTTATTCAAGTTAGAAGCAAACTGGATTTTGTACGTAGCATAGAACAGAAATGGAATTTTTCATGCTAACAAAATTTAAAGATCTATATAATATTAAAAATAGAACTGGAATCACATGTAGCTATTTTCGTGCACAAGGAATACTGTTTTATCACATCACAGCAATAAGTTTATCTAAATTTGCCAGACTTATTTTGTTGAACATTTATTTACTTAAATTTTTACAAGAAGAGAATTCTTAAAATTAACTATTCTAATGTGCAACTGAACTTTATTTGCAAACATTTATAAAAAAAATTGATATGCAAAAACTTTTTCAATGACCAATTTTTTAGTTTTTTTCTTGAAGAAATTTGGGAACAGAATTTTATCACATAATAGCAATATATTCTCGCAAATTCAATGCACTTTAATTCTGTTCCCTTCATTTAGTGTCTCACTCAGACTTTTTACAAAACTTGAAACTATAACAGCAAAGCAGTCTTAAAAAGAAATTTAAAAGTAATAATCATTTATGTTCAAACATCCTGCATTTTATTTTTTAGATGATTTGCTTGTCAGAAATTGACTTATTATTATTAAAAGTTTAAATATGCTATTTTAAAGTTTTGTAAAATTCTCAGTTTTACAAAAATACTTAAGTTACGACTCAGTTTTACCGATTTCTGCATATTTTCCCTTCCAATTGTAGCTTTGCTCTCTCAAAAGTATTTCTTCCTTTATAGTTGCTTTATTTCAGTTTTTTTTAACTATTTTAGTTAACAAGAACACTTAGCAGAAAACCATCATGGAAAAATAATTAAACACTTTGTAATATATTAACACCATAACACACAGGTTCCCAACGTGGGCGATAACGCCCCCCCCCCTCTGTGGGCGTTTGAGGCTTTCAAGGGAGCGGTAAAAGACCCAGAGAAAATTAGGAGTCGTTGATATAGCACGGAGGGGCGTGGGTAGATTAACTAAATATAGTCTAAAAAAAAAGAGTTAAAAATCACTCTGATAATTCATTTCGATCACATGTGCGAAAATTCACATATTTCGATATGAGACTTCGCTGTTGAAAGAGATACCTCTCTAAAACTTTTATTCCTCTTTTTTAAATGAAGAAGAAATTCAGTAGAGTTTCAATTCCAACAATATTCTATCTATTAGTAATTTAAAAAAAAAAAATATTAATTCTTGTTTTCACCATGCATTATGTACGCTCTTATTTCTCTGGAGTGGGAGGGGGGGGGCGGTATTGAAATATTCACTAGAAAAGGGGGTGCCAGTTCAAAAAAGGTTGGGAACTTAAGCCATAAAAGATGCTTATCCACAAAACAATCATTTCAAATGGTATAAAAGTCAATGTTTCTTCAGTTGTAACGAAGTTCATCCATTCGCATGAGTAGTCTAAAAACTTTAGATCTAACCTTTCCATTTATGTATGGTTGAACTTCTGTAAATGGAGAAAGGTGAGCATTTGTACCACCTGAAATTATCATTTTGATCAATAGATACAGTTGTAACAGGGCCAGGTTGTGCCACAATGCAGAAAGGCTCTGCCAAATCAAGTGGTAAAGTAAAGGGGGATGTGGCCTCTTTTTTTAGAACTAATATTGAATTTATATTTAATAGTTTTATAAATACTCTTGGTCTGTGTAGTTAGTTCTGAAGAAAAGTAATGTTTTATTAATTTAAAACAACTAAGAAATTCAAAACCTAATAATAATGAAGAAAGCTGCAATTGTGGTATCTACTTGTAGTTTTAATTTCTTAACTAGTGTAGTCTTAGTTTCTATAGTGTCCAGATTGGCTGTCACTCTAAACAAGTTCCTAATTAACAGTTTTGCTAAAGTTGAAAGGTTAAACTGTAGATTATTTCTACTGTTTTAAATTAAAACTAGTCTTCATGCATTTTGGCAGATTTATTTTTAAATTACAATCAACAGTTATTTTAAAGAAACAACGTTTAAAAGATGGTATTTTGAAGAATAAAGCCAGCATGTAATTTGCATAAGACATTATAATAGAAAAGCGGCTTTGCTTTGCACTTCCAGTTCACTTGAGGCACAAATGTTCAATGGGCTGGCCTTTTGTCAGAAAGGTTGCTTGTAATGAAAAGTAAGTGCCTTTAAGTGGGAAAAAAAGCAATAATATTTGTCATTGTTGTTTGGTTTAAAACAAGTGTTTGTTTTTTAAATATAACCACTGGTTTAAACCATTTTTTCTTAGTTTTATTAAAATATATGGATCACCTCATTCAACACAATACAATTAAAACATTGACATATTTAAATGCTAAAACACATTCTCTATATGCTTCATTTATGTAGTGTAATAGTAAATACTTATGAATAGTTACATTTAGAAACTAAATTTTAAAAAAGATGTGGTACCTCAATGTCAAAAGTAGGGTCATAGCGCCAAAAAGCTTGAATAATACTGGCCAAACTAATACATATTAGAGATGAGGCGGGCTCAACTTGCGATGGAACCAGGCTAAGATTTATATCAGAGACTCGGGCTCATGCGAAAATTCTCATTTATTTCTTATAAATCGATTTTTTAAAATGATACATTGTTTTCGATTGAATTGGTATACATATTTTATAGAGAATGGGGGAATAAAAGCACGTAGTGGTATTAAAACTCTTCAGATACTTCAGATTGATTGTTTATTTAGTTCTCATGCCATAAATTGATTAATGTATTTGTTTATATTAATATAGATCATTTCTGTCTTTGGGAAAAGAGAAGATGACAGATGTTTTAAGTATTTAATTCACATCATCTTTCCATTGGAAAAACTTAAGATATTCTAGTAATAAAAAAATCTGATGTAGACACCACATGACTTCCTTGTACGTCTGTTAAATCATAAATATTTTCTATACACTTCTCTAAACTTTTTGGCTTGAAAGAGATAAAATACTGCAATAATACTAAGGTTTAGTGATTGCTAGCCAAGTACTTTAGATATCGCCAAGCTGGGTTCAGCTTGAAAGATTTGTTCTTGGAGCTGATTTGGGGGGGATACTTATGTATATTTTTTTTGTAAAATAATGGTAGGAAAGAAAAAGATAAAAATTAGGTGTTTCTATCTTCATAATTTAAAGTCAAAAACATGTTTCCCCCCCCCCCCCAAAATATTATTAAAAGGTGAGGCTGTATACCAAATCAGTCTTTTTTTTTTTTTTTTTTTTTTAATAAACCTAGCAGTGTGTTCTAAAAGCATATGAAATAAAACTAATGATATTTTTGCTGCCATTGCTAATAAAATATAAAAAAATTAGCATATAAATTAATAGTACCTGTGTATGTTGTATTTTAGCAAACAATTCAATTTCATTTACTTGAATCTCTGACAAAGCCACAAAAATTCGAGATGAAGAGTTTAATATATAAGAAAAAAAAAATTCAAGCTAACTATATAGAAAATACAGGACATTACCCTTATCGTGATTACTCAGTGTTATTATGTTCATCTTTTAACTAAAATTAGAATTAATGATTAAAAATAATAAAGTAGGCTAAAATACCATTGTTTTTATTTCATATCCTTTTAATATATACTTTTAGGTTCACTTAATAAAAAGGTTTGACTTGGTAACTAAACTGTTTTATCTCAATCATATTTTGAAATAGACATTTTTAACTCAAAATTCTGAAAAAACATCTAGCTTTTATTTTTTTCTACTATTAATTCTTCGAAAATACATTAAAATGAATTTTCTATCAAATATACAGGGTGTCCAGCTTTAATGTGACCCAATAGCTAAATCCCGAACCATTCGATTTAGATATGCACTTCCAATTTGAAAGATGTTTTTAAAAAGGTAAATAATGTTTTTATGTGCTTTTCGAACCCAAAAACCCATTTAGAAAAAAGTTACGAAAATTAAATTTTTATACGGTCCCCAGGTCCTATCACTTATATTTAGAAAAAGATGCAGTACACAAAAAGTTTCATTTTATTACGATAAAAACTGACCGAGTTATGCCTACATAAAGTTGAAGCATCTCAATTGCTCAGAAAAGGGGGGTCGTAAATAAATTGAGTTTAGAGAACAGTAATTCACTATCTACAGAAAGAGCAAAAGAAAAATATCATAGTAATATTAAAACATTGTAATAAACATCATAGATTGACAATTTGTATTGCTGTATGGCAAACAATAAAAGTTAAATTAAGGAAATACAACTTGTACCGAAAAGATTAAAACAGCTTGTTTTAACAAATAGCAGCAAAGGAATTCAGGATTTGCTGTTCAAATTATAGCATAATGTGGAATGAAGTGCCAATCATGAATATAGGCCTTTATTATATCAGAATGACCAAATTAACTTAAATAATGTTCAAAATGACTGCCTTCCACAGAAATGCAGTACCGAACCCGCATCAGAAACTCCGTCTGTAGCAGGGATCGCACTGACGTCTGATAAAAGTGGGTCACAAAAGCCCATTATCTTGAGAGATATGGGTTTTTGCATATGCAAAACCTATTATGTGCATACTTTTTTGCATCACAGTCAACAAAATTTGGGTAAATGACTCAGAAATCTGAGTAAACGCGAACCCTGTGTAGCTTCTGCAACATAGTTGGTGTCACAGACCTGCATGCCATGCTGATTTGATTAAGTAAATCGGATTTACTTGTGGATTCACGTTCATACACTTTGCTTTTCAGGAAGACCCAGAGAAAGAAATCCAGAGGACTTAGGTCGGGTGGTCGCGGGAGCCACTCCTGTTGACCTCCGTAGTTGATTATTCGAGTGCCAAATGCAGGGATGTTAACTCCAACATTCGATTTGGGAGCACCCTGGGAGCAGAAAAAATTTCATTTGGGAGCACCTCGGGAGCAGAAAAATTTCATTTGGGAGCATCTCGGGAGCAGAAAAATTCCATTTGGGAGCACCTCGGGAGCACAAAAAATATAGCTTCCGAGAGGAAAACTAAGATTTGGGATCAGAATTAACATGATTTTGAACATAAAATTGAAGATATGTCCTGTGTTGACTCTAGATAAAAAGGGCCGCCGGGAGGGAAATTTCAAAAAAGGCACCACAAGACCTTCTTAAGCTTCTTTGGCACCTTCTTTAGGCTTCCACAAGAATGTACAGGTAGATAACATATCTAGAAACTAGTTTGAAACTATCTGATCCCCCAAAATTTAACATGTAGAGCTGTAATATGAGTTCTGACTTACAATGCATAGTTAAATTTTTTCCAGTTTATCTTTAGTTCCCCCCCCCTTTTTTTTGGAGAAAATATCCTGTAGAAGTAAGTGTAAGCGAAATAGGAAAAATGATTTGTTGATAATATTTTGCTCTAAACATTCTTAAATGTGTACATAAGTAGAAGTTTTTGATATTAAGAAAAAAAGAAGTTTTAATCTAAGTAATTTTGAATAAATTTTTTTTTCAGCCAGACATGATTTGTTAGGCAGTAGGGGAAGACAGAGGGACTGTTAATTTTTGTTCCTCAATTTTATAACACTATCACTACTGGACCACAATTACTGGATCACATTCATATATGATATTTCACATATATTGGTACAAACTTTTAAACAGAAAAGGACTGTCAGTCAGGGTCAGACGCAAAAATTTTGGAAAAAAAAAATAGGAAAAAAAGGAGAGAAAAAGAAAAAAAAAGAGCTTTTTACTGTTCTTTGGGAGATCAATCTATCTCTATAAATGCGTGCTAAACAAACTACATAATTAAAAATTTTAACTGTGAATCTTTTCTAAAAAAATTTTAAGAACATGCATTCATAAGTTAGAAATACTGGGTACTCTTTATTAATAAGAATGTAACCATTTGTACTATTATTGTCAAGTTCAAGAGACTTGACAATAATAGTACAAAAGACTTACTCTTTCATTCAAGACTTTATGTTTTATTATTGAAAAGAAACTATTAAGAACAAACTTTGTCAGTTATTTTTCTTTAATTGTTAAAAATAAAAATAAATAAGTTTACATCTATTGCTACTTAGTTATGTTTTTCCAAGACACTCGGGAATTAAAAAATGAAGCTCTTGTTAAATTAATTAGAGAATTTTTAATTAATATTTAAATTCCATTAACTTGTATCCTTTTCAACATAAAATCACAAATAGTAATTGATACAGTTGTCACAAGTAAAGTCTCGTCTACAAGATTTTTCTATCAGCTTCAGCTTCTTTTAGTTCTTTTGTAATACTTTCAACTTTTTGTGTTGCTATTTCAATTGCTGTAGTAGCGATCTTCATGTTCGGAATATTTTTTACTTAATTGCATCCTGTAATTTCGTATTGCTTTCTTTAAGATATGTTGGGACTGCTTGGAGATCTTCCTGCAGACCTTTTACTCTCTCATCAATTTTCTGTTTTTTTTTTTTTTTCCATTCTTTTCTTTTCTCCTTTTTACTTCGCTGGCTTCTTTTTCTTTTCATGTCTTCACAGTTGCTTTATTTATCGCTTTTTCTTGCGAATAAACAGCATATGCTTTAGTCACAGCATTAAGTAGCTGTTTTGTAATTGCAATATTACTAATGGTACCATTTCTCCTAATGGTATCTTTGACCTATCGAATTCCAATAACCGCAGCCCCTGAGAGATTATGTCGTTCATAAGACAGAATGCCGCGATTTACAGAAAAACCTCTTTCAACATCAGAATTGGTATGCGACAGAGAAAGGCAATTTTTGATTATAATCGATAAATTTGAATACTTTTCTTTTCCGTTCATCTTATCAACAAGACTGAAAACTTCTTTCCAGTACCCATCAATTGGCTGTCTGTCATCATCAGAACGTTCATTAAAGTTTTTTACAATTAGATCAACTTCGTCATCTAATCTGTAAGCTTGGTATTCCAAAACTGTTTTGTCTATAATTTCATTAGACAAATTTCACGGTGCTGAACAAACACATAAGCATTGAATGGCTCTGTCATTCTGAGAGGATCTGAGAGCCGGATGCAGCTGCTCCAGATCTTTCAAAAATGAATGATTTATAGGCAAAGATTGTTTCAGTAATTTGCAAAATATTTACTAAAAATGCCTGCATGCCCATTCATGCTTCCTTTGCATCATTTTCCCCAATCTGTGACAGCGATTCTCATTACAAAATAATAATGAAAGCAACCCTTGCTCCAAGTTAAAATCCCCCCCAAAAGTGTTAATTCAAACAACTGGATTTGGATTAAACCAATATTCAATATTATTTCATCAATTGTTTCCTGAATTTATATTTAAAACAAGTTTAAGAAGAGATTCCCATAGCAAAATAATAATTAAAATAAATTAAGTTTCATAAATAAATTTTTTCCCAAAAGTGTAAACTTTAACAGTGGTCAAACTTAATTACACCAATATTGTTTTGCCGATTGTTACCCGATTTTATAATTGGAAACATAGTCAGATAAAAGAAAAAACTATCTGCCCACATAATCCAAATTATCTGCAGACTCATAATAGTTCATGATAACTAAATACATAATGCGTATATAAACATGTGTATATGCATATGCGCACACATCTGTGCAACGTGCTTGGGCTCAGAGCTCATTCTAAGTAGAAAAAAAAGGCAGGGTGCAAAGGTTTTAAAAAAGGGCATCATTATTTTAAAAGGGCATTGTGCTTCTTAAAAAGGGCAGTACATATCCTGATTCTAATTTGCAAAAATCCCCTAAAAAATTGAGTAAACCAATGCTTTATTGATTAATAATAATTAATTAGTAATTATTAATAAATTTATTACTAGTCTTTATTAAAAATTTGATAAAATTAATTAAGTTGATAAAGCTAAGTAATGTAAAAGAATTATATTTTAAGTAACTTTGTTAATTAACTTATTAAAATAAATTATAAATAGTTAAGTTAATAAGAATATTTCTTTAAAAGATTTTTAAGGTTTTTTTTCTTTTTATAATAAAAATAATCACTCAAGTATACCTAAGAGAAGAAAATGCTTAATTAAGTAAGCATTTTCCATAAGAAGCACATTTTAATAAACTATTTATTTGATCACCTTGTTAAGAATCATCAATAAAAGTTTAACTAAATTAAGAAACACTTAATAAAATTAAGTTGTTCTAAACCTAAATTTTCATTTTTATTAATTTTTTTCAGTTTTCAAGTTATTACATTTCTAAAAATAATTCATTCAATTTTTCATCATTCACTTGTCTTTGTAAGAATTAATCCAATAGTACAAACAATTAAAATATAGTTAATGCATGAAATTAGTAATAACACTTCTGTTCATAATTACCATATAATGGTATAATATCTATTCCAGTTATTCAATACATATTCCACTACAAATTCCAGTAATTTATTAATTTTTTTGAAAATGGACAACAATAGCTAAAATTTTTTTCAGGATTATCTGCAGCCATTATAAGTGTTCTGTTGATTTTAACAATCAGCTGGTCACCTATATAAGTGGCAGTTTTGAAACAGCCTGAAAGGAGATAAGAACCTCAACCTCATCTTTCTCCCCCAGTCTAGCTCGGAAAGAAAACCACAAAAGAAGAAAAAAAAAATGTTCCGACAATAAATTTCTAACTTTTGTTCAAATTAAGATGTCTTTTTAAAATTTGGACACTGAATCAATTTTTGCATTTAAAAGTAATTCCCAAAATTTCAAACAAATCGGTTTATTAATAAAAAAATTGTAGATGAATGAATTTTTACACAGTTGATTTCCATCCCCCTTTTCACCACAGAGAAGGGCGTGCATTTGCATTGGCGCGAGTTCTATTAGCATAAAAGTTGTGTAAATTCCTCCCCACCAAATAAGAGAACAAATATAAGGGATAACGAAGCTTCTGTAGATATTAAAAAAATACAAAAAACTTCGCAGGCAAAAGAGGATGTCTAATTTTTAACCAGCGGCGGCCCGCTGACCCCGCCTAGAATGAGCTTTGCTTGGGTTATAGTGACTTAAAAAAGATTTTAGGTAACTATCCATTAAAAAAAAAAAAAAAAAAACTTGGAATTACTGGAAAACTATCTGCAAGACCTTTGAATGTATCCGTGTCCGGCGTGCGTCTACATTATCCAGTGGCGCAGCGACGGGGGGGTCCAGGGGGTCCGGACCCCCCCTATGAGCTAAGGGGCCGCTATGAGCAGGGTCCGTTTATCTACAGGGCGAGTGGGGCCCCTGGGCCACCAATTTAAAGGGCCCATTTTTTTCTATCTTTTCCAAATTTATTCTCTAAAAAGTGTCTTTTCTTTTAAAAAAATCTTTTTAAACTTTGTATCGGTAGTTGGCTTGAAAAGGAGGACGCAAGGTAAAATCATCAAAGGTTTCCAGCAAGCACCGTCATAGAGACTCCTTAGGCAATAAATCTCCAGTCGTGTCTCTGATAGGGAATTTGTGGGGCTAGGACGGACGAATCGGACAATGTAAAGGGGAGTAATTCGCACCCTTGTAGCGCAAAGGAACGGAATATCCTCAGAAAGAATCTATTCATGCTACAATTAAGTGATAACAAAATTGTCATGAAGGAAAGAGGAAAATATATTGCCTATATTGTAGTCTTCAAGCATACCACTCTTCTTTTCTCGAGATAAACAAGCCACAGTATTCAAATAGTGAATACACACACACACACACAACAAACAGTAAAAAAGAGGGTCTGCTGGGAGCTTAGATGTGGTATAACGAAATTTCGAATGGTTCAGTTTTAGTCTCTCCTGAATTCACTTGAGTTGGATGCCTTTAGTTTGTAAGCAGAAGTTTAAGTTTTGGGTTCTTTGTTTCTTACGATCATGAATTCGTCCAGTTTAAAAAGAAAGAAAACCCACAGTGAAATGTTTTTATCTTTCTTCGAGAAAAAAATTAAAGCCGATGATGGTGATCATGCAGCATCAAAGACTGCTGATAGTATGGATGGCCCGGACCCGGTGAAAAATCTGTTGCAACCCAAAGAAACCTTGAGGGGGCTAAAAACTC